>OY754489.1:12556693-13756693 GCA_963575735.1 Amblyjoppa fuscipennis | reverse complement strand
TTTTTCTTTTATCGTTTGGAAGTTACTCGAGGGTACTAAGCGGCGTTTGATGCGGCCGCAAACGTTTTGTGTAAAAAAGAGTGTTAGACTTAATTTTTTAGGGTAAGTAGTATGGTGCCTAAATAAAGATATCATTCATTATTGATTCTATATAAAAAAATGTTCAATAAAATGTTGTTTATATGCCGAAATTATCAACGTCCATTGACTGGCGCGATTTCCGAACCTCTCTCCAGTGAATGGACATGGGGAGAAGTTAGGAACATGGACATGGCACATTCTTTTTTTCTTATTTTTTGTGAATTAGAAAATTGTTCATTAATAGATAATGTATTAATTAATTATTTAAGACTGTGCCAAAAAAATATTTAGAAGTTTATAGTTAATTTGAGACTGAGACTGAGGAAGCCAGTAAGCTTGTTCTTCTGCTTTATCAGTATTATTATTAACATTATTAATATTATTTAAGTAATAAACCCTATGATGGTTAAAATACAATGTTGAACTCAAATGATTCAAAGAAATATTAAGTTATTGAGTTAATTTCCTAATATCGATAAACGACAGCTTGGATGACAAATACGTGTCCATTCACTGGTGACTCGCCGTTCATTTACTGGAGAATTTGTCTATTCACTGGTGTATGCGTCTTTTTGTGACTTTATCTTTAATTTCAACGGTCTTAGGTTTTAAAACAGTCTGCAATATTTTTTGTCATAATCAAGATGATTTACTTTATCAACTGAACCGAGCCCGAAAGGTGTGCATACAATATTTTTATTTTGTGACTCTTTTAAAAACGACCAGTCGCTTAATCGTCCAGTCACTGGTGCATTCACCCTACATGGTAAGGTCATAACGAATGAAGGCTGCGAAGGATATGTTAATTGGTTCGCAAGTTTTTAAGTTTCAGCATGATACGGACGTCCGATGCCCAAACTTCGAAACTAAACAGGAGATATTTTACAATAATGTATACTTAATTTGTTCATAACATTGTTATTAATCTTTTAAATGCTTTCAAATTTGCAGGGCTTCATGTCAATAGTATTTAGAAAGGAACGCTTCCAGGTACAGTGAAATTCGTTCACCCGTACTGAAATTGGAGCATGATACGGACGTCCGACCGACTAAAAGATTTATAAAAGGTAATTTTTTTTGTTTTCAGCTAGAATGTTTATAAACATAAACTTATATTTCTTTAATTGGTTTCAGATTCTCCAGGATGTTTGTCAACGATACAACCAAAGTACGTAGCAAATTTTAGCAGCGTTGGTTGATTCGTTACGAAGATATACCATGATACGGACGTCCGATGGGAAAATAGTCATTTTAATAGCCACTTCTTACGTGTAAGGAGTGAGTGCCTAAAAAGTATTTTATATTTTAAATACATATAGTATTTTGTATTTTAAGTACTTTCGAGTATTTTGCCCAGTTCTGCAACATGTAACGACTGGAATCTTTACAGATAATGTCTATAATCCGTGCAGCGAATGCAGAAGCGTCAAGTATGATATCGCTGTTTTCGCTGTCTGGATTATAAATATGAATTATTATTAATTGTACTTCAATGACAATTTGTCCGATGCCGCACATTTTTATGCTTCGAAAATTAAGGAAATTACCAGCCAGAAGCTTCTCCTGGACATAACCAGCATATTTCCGACTGTTAATTAGCAAGGTACGCTGCAACACATCGTCATGAATTGCAGGAGTTTCTGGTCTTCTAGCGAGAGTTTATACCATTGGTTGTTGTATCTGCCGGGAAGAAAACTTTTAACGAGCCCACTCCACTAGTCCTTTCCAGTTTACTTACATATAAAACGAAAGCCTAACACTGTGATCCGTAACAGATTCAGACATGTAGCAGTCTATGCAGAAGTAAAACGCTATAGACAATGCGTAAACCACGTATTTTGTAGTTGATTTGAGATCGTTTGTTCTCAAAAGAATCTAAATTTACGGGCAGATAATCTATTAATTCGGGAATATTTCTCACCGTAGCAAATTTACCTGAAGTCCTGTAATATTAAACAGAATCATGCCAAACCCGATTGTAAAAAAGAAAGTCCAGGAGTAACTTGACACTATAAGATTGACGTATCTGACAAAACTGAGTTTATTAATAATAGTGATTAATTTTACTGGGTACATTATCCAAACTATCTCACTCGATGGCATCATTGTGTCTGTCAATGCACGAAGCTATGAGTACTGTGTCCTTTTTGTCCAGCGCATATCGGGTTTCTTCTGTTTGTACTGATGTACGGTTATTCCCGAGTCGTTCTAATTTGTGCCTGACGGTTTCAATTGAGACTTTATTATGCTTATGATTATGACCGATTAACAATCAACTCACCCCAAAGCGGCAAAAATACCACATACGTGTTGCACGTAACAAATTAACATGGCACCGTTGATTGCTACAATTGTCGTTGACGTGGATACACAGAAGTACATAAATACAATTATGTAAAAATGATATTTTTGCATGTCGAGATGATAAAAATCAACAGGATACGGAAACGTTCCGGGTTTGGTACCGTTCTTTAGTAGAAGGTCGATTATCCTCGGTATCATTGGTTAGGCCATAAAGACGGTGTGGTTGATAACATTCATAACTGCATAGAATAGCGACATATGTGTAGAATACTTGCCAACTTTTAAACTGAGCTAGATAGACAGGCGCGAGAAGGGCCACGATTACTTCAACTGCGGCCGTTTCATAGCGCTTGTCTATCTGGGAAACCCTTATCATACTCAATTAACCTAGATATGCAATAGTAATTTTTCTTTTGTGCTCAGTGTACTGGTGAAGAATGTTTACTTCTCGATCCCGAGCCCATTCGTACCAATCTGTACGAATACGATTTAGCAACTGTAATGTCTGTGCGGATCGAACAGGTCTCATCAATGATAGGTCTCGATTGTTTCCGTCTTTTCTCACACGATTACGATCCCGTCCAGAAATGTGGGTAGGGACCCAGCTGGATGTCTTACTAGACTCTCGACGTACAACTAGGAATCCAGTTAGATTCCAGAGGCGACATGTAACGGTTTGAGTAACAATTCATTGATAACTATTAGTTAATTCGTAATTGATCTCTTACTTTATAATTATTTTATTCCGATCTTTCTTTTGCCTATTAATTTAGGTTTAAGTTGCTCGGTACAGAAACGTTTTTGACTTCCCATGTGGGCAATTTGAGGTGGAGGAAGTAATAAAAGTGAGGTCGAAGGCGGTTCTCAACTGGACCCGAAGAATAATAAGCCCTCTCGTACAGTGGGCTTGATTCAACATCGAACTCAGAAGGACGAAAGGGAGAGGGATCGACTTCAATTTCTAGTGACTGCTGATTTGAAGGTGGGAAGACGTTCTAGAGTTACGGCTAAAGAACGTGTTCTGCCGCAAGTCAACAGTGACTTGAAGAAAAAAAAATTCCAAGGAAAGAGAAAGTCAAGAGGAATCCATGCCAACTTGCCTGAGATTTTATTCCGAATTTTCATCCCGTTCTGTGAGGTGAAGCTGGAGAGAAGCTCAAGGAGAAAAAGAAAGAAAGGGCCATCACAAGACTGGAGGAGCCTTGGATTTTAAATACAATCCAAAGATAATATTCGTATCAGTGATTGTGCGTGCTGATATGATACGTTCAAAAGAAAATAACTGCTGTGGGTTACGTTTGGTTGTCTCTTTTATTGCGCGTAGTTACCTATGGATTTATCGCTGTCCTGTCACTACTCATTTGTTTACGCTGGGTTTTAGTACGGTATGGTGCGTTCTCGGGGCCACAGCACGAGTTCGGGAAAGCTTTTATTTCGGAGGCTGGGCTAGCTCAAGACACACCGGCGTCGAAGCGGTATTGAAGCCAGGCATGGTTTGAGTTGGCCTATCTGAAGGATACGTAGGTGTCAAAGCAGTGTCGAGGTCTACGTGGTTTAGAGATTGGCTTTTTCGAAGGAGAATTCTTCAAGTGACAGAGCAGTACTGAGGCTTGTCGAATTTAGAGAAATTGTTCCGGCAAAGGTAGGAAGATAAAAGGTGGTCTTGTGCTCTGCGCACGGGCTTATATAGCCGATCCCCTCTTCTACCACGACGAACCACGCTGTCCGTGGTTCGTCGGCGGGAGTAGGAGCGGAGTGGGGGTCGCCAGCGGCTCCTGTCCGCGGTGGGGGTAACCGGTTCTACGCTGACGGAAAAATGCGTGATCGGTATACAGCGTCTCTATCTTACCATTGCAGCTGTTGTTTTCGTCGGCAATGGGGAGCGCGAATTATTCATGAAGTAAAATACCTCGGTTCTGTTACAGCACAGCTTTCTTATGGTGGTACTTAAATTGAAAGTTTTTGAATTTTTTGGCGGCCAACTCATGTTATTGCGAGGTACACAATAAAAATGCGATGTACGAAGGATCCCAAACAAATACATTTTTAGAGGTCACTACAGGCTATTTAAAAAAATTTTAAACTTCGGAACATCTAAATTTAAAGTCAACATGAAAAATGGAGATGTCCTTGTAGCGAACCGGCAATTCTAAAATATAATGTATAAAAAAAACTTCGAAATCCCTATGAAATCGAAGCATTTTTAGTGGTAGTTACCGAGGGTTGAAAAAACAAAGTGTTTGACAACTATAGCTTATAGTTACAAAATATTGAAGGACGTGAAAATCCATCGCAGAAAAATAATCAAATATTTTATTTGAAAGGATATGTTTGTTGTAGCAAAAGTTAAATTAAAAAAAAATTAAGTTTTGTAGTTTCCGGTAAAGGGTGTCGACAAATTTCTGTAATGATCAAAAGGTATAAAAATGTTATTTATCTAATTCTCTTCAACAGCTGAAAAAGAGTACTCTCGTTTCAGCTGTTGTAAAGAATTAAGTAAATAATATTTTTTGTTTGTTCGTCGCTAGAGATATTTTATAGCTCTTATCCATTCAGGAATGTGACTACTCCCTTGATGAGAATCGACAAACCTTCGTTTTTCTTTATTTAACTTTTGTTGCAACAAACATATTTTCTCAAAGAAAATATTCGGTAATTTTTCAACGGCGGATCTTCACCTTTTACAACATTTTGTAACTGTTAGCTATAATTGTCAAAAATTTTAATTTTTTACCCTCAATAGCGACCTCTAAAAATTCATTAATTTCGGGGATTCTTCCCACATCGAATTTTTATTTTATACCTCGCAATAATACGGGGAGGCCCTCAGAAAATTCAAACATGTTCAATTTATGAAACACCCCAAGCTATCTGCACGCTCTGGCCCTTAGAGAATTTGTCCCAGGGACGAATAAACTTCTATATGTTTATCTATTTATTAACAATTGGTTTAGTCACAATTAATTGACGGTTTTTCTTTGTAATCACTGATTAGTTAACAATGGATAATCGACAATTACTTAACTTTGTTTACATTTTATGTAACTAAAGTTCGCAACGTTGGAGCAACGAAAGGACATCAACTGTCAATCATTCTTTGATAACCTACGAATTGACCTCATATTGTAATATGAATTGAAATGGATGTACTTACAAGCTCTGTGCGTGCCTAAAATAATTATGAAGCATCCTAGACCATTCACAGCTGGTTCCATATAGATGGTTATGGTTCCATGCAAATGCAACGATGGACTTGCGTTCATCGGATTTTCAGTGTATTTTTTTAATTTCGTCATTCTCATCTCGTCATTATTGGACTCTAGAAAGTTGTCCGCACGATCGACATGCATAAACCTTGGTATACATTTTTGAGGATGATTGACAATAATTATCGAGCCAAAACGGGCGATAAAAAGTTTGCAAAAAAAAAAAAAAATTAAGGGGCATTCAAAGTCAGCTGATTTCGAATCTCGTCATTATTTGTCTCTAGAAAGTTGTTCGCACAATCGACACTCATAAAACTTGGTATATATTTTCGAGGATTATTGACAATAATTCTCGAGCCAAAACGGGCGAGAAAATGTTTGTCAAAAAAATTAAGGGGCTTTCAAAGTTAGTTGATTTCTAATCTCGTCATTATTGGACTCTAGAAAGTTGTCCGCACGATCGACACTCATACAACTTGGTATACATTTTCGAGGATGATTGACAATAATTATCGAGCCAAAACTAGCGAGACAATGTTTGCCAAAAAAAAATTAAGGGGCTTTCAAAGTCAGCTGATTTCTAATCTCGTCATTATTGGACTCCAGAAAGTTGTCCGCACGATGGACACGCATAAAACTTGGTATACATTTCCGAGGATGATTGACAATAATTATCGAGCCGAAACTGGCGAGAAAATGTTTGCCAAAAAAAGTCCATCGTTGCAGTTGCATGGAACCATAACCATTTATGTGGAACCAGCTGTGAATTGTCTAGGATGCTTCATAATTATTTTAGGCACGCACAGAGCTTGTAAGTACATCCATTTCAATTCATATAAAAATATGAGGTCAATTTGTAGGCTATCAATGAATGATTGACAGTTGAGGTCATTTCGTTGCTGCAACGTTGCGAACTTTAGTGACACTATATTTTTAAATGTTAATAACATTTCTTGAAAAACTCTTAATCTCATCGAGTTGTTAAATGCATGCATGAGCTTACAAACGAAACAAATGAATGGGTGTCTTATAGAAAAGATCTAAATCTAAATGTTCCCTAACTGTAAATGCTGACTGTAAGTTGGAAATTCTCGCAACGTCCTGAACTCGACAAGTGCATTATGGTAAATGTCAAATGGAGATCCATCTGGGTTCTTATAAGGACGCCCTGCTTAGGCTTTCCCTGCAACAGCCCTAACGGCGCCGATGACTTTTGGGGAAGCTCTAACAAATCCCGATCGGAATCGTAAGCCGAGACTTCCTAACCAATTTCTTCACGAGATCGTATTATAATTTTCTCTGCTAGAATTGACCTTCTTCGAGTTCCCCAAAAAGCCGATAAGTTTAGTGATGGAAACTGCTCCAAAAAGTAGTGCTAGAACGCCGTCCAGAAGAACGCTCTCGTCGTCACCATACTTCACAAGAGCTGTTAACAAAGGTATAATTTGAATAACGCCGACAGACAGCAAAGCAGCAACAAAGCCACATTTGGCACGAGTACTCTGATACGGCCATTGTCCAATGAGTGTCATCAAGATTTTATTTAATCTATAGTAACGGTGTTGAAAGAAGTTCATCGTGAAGCGAACTACCGTCACCGATGGTGTTAGATCCACTACTGTCACCGTCTGAGGAGCGCAAAATTTCACGAGCTTCCCCTTCCATGCGTTTCATTATTATCTTCATAGCGTCGCTTTTCATGGAATTATGTCAGAGACACCTCGACTGATGTTCAAATTGCTCGATTACACGTCAAACACGAGCGACGGTGAGGCGAGAGTGTAAAGCCCCCACCTCCCGTGCGCGCTGCTACGGCGCATTCGAATATCCCTTCACGAGTCGTACAAGGTCATTTAATAACGGCCTGGTCTCGAGTTTACGTAAGCACTTGCTGGAGGAAGTGTTTCTATCATACTCAATTTAAATATAAGCAATTGTTAACCCTACCCTCAAATAAAAGGGTTGTAATTATGGAGCGGAGAGTTTGGGGACCTGCAGATATCGGTATTGCAGATGGATGGGCGAAGATCGAAGAAAGAAAACTTATGGTGATCACCGGGATTCGAATCCGGATTAGTCGGTTACTGAGTAGGAGCGTTAACCACTACGCTATGTCACCTATATGTTTAACTCCTTCGAATCGTCCTCTTATATGCAATGCAGGGTCGTTACACAACCCCTCTCACTGAAATCGAAGTTCTCGTCGACTGTGTAGAGTTTCGGATCCCGCATTACGTGATAACTAATACAGCCGTGGTACCGGTATCTATGTCCCTCGTCGGGGCTCACCCCTCGCCCGTTGCTCACACGGAAATTTATATATTTAATTTATATGTGAAATACATATGAATATATTTGGAATGTATTCACATATATTTAACGTACATCTCCATATGCCTTTATATATGTTGTATATACATTAAATGTATGCAAAATACATACGTATTTATATTCGGCGAAAAGACGTACAAGTTACATATGATATATATTCACCATACATGTTAAATGTATTTCCCGTATATATTAGATATATGTTAACATTTATACGAAATATATATTCGTTGTGTATTAAAATGTATTTGAGGCATGCAATGAATACATGTTAATGTATATTTAGAATCTATATTAAATATATGGTCACTATATACAGAATTGAATTCCATATCGATTCAAACTGAATCGTCGATTCTTAATTTTATTTTTTTTTATTTCTTTTTTATATTATACGTATGTGTGATATATAATTGTAAAGTAATCTCAATTTAAGTTAATCCTTGCACACAGTTTGACTTCACGTGAGATCTGAGAGAATGGAGAGAGGATTGCTAAGACTCTCCGATGAGATAAAAATCTGGAAAAATCAAGTATTTGGAAGGTGCTTGATTGATTTAACATAATAATAATTCCAAATATTATCAACAAGGGAATGACCACAAAAAAATTCAACCGATCACCCGTAAATTGAACTTTTTTCAAATTTAAACGACGTATTCATTTCCCTGAATGCGTACGAATCTTTTCATCTTTTTTGCATTGCTTGAAAGTTGCGTGAATTTTTTTTAATTCGGGAAAGTCTGTGGAAAGTCATAAATTTTGGGGATGTGATTATCAAAAAACGACGGATGGAACCCAATAACTATTCGGACGATTCATTAAATAGGTTCGGAAATACAGCTTAAACGTTTTTAAAAACCGAATGTTCGGACATTACGGGACATGTTACGTCCGGACGAGCTCTCGTCGAGTTCGCGCTAAGTGAACGTAACGGCGGTCTCTCTTTCGAGTCAAGGCGTTGGCCCTTTACATCAGGGACGGAGACCTCGCCTTCTACTGCCTAAGATATACGACGCGTCAATAGGGTGCCTGAGACTGAGAGTCTTGTAGCACGTGGTGGAGAGCATGCAAGGATATACGAAGAATTGCTGAACCGTTTTTAAGTACTCACGATAAATATTTTATTGAACGTTGTTGAGCGTTGTTACAGATACTTGCGTTACTTCCAACTGGTTCTTATTCCGCAAGAGCGTCGAGACTTAGCCGCGCAGGGCTATCGGTGACTTCCGACGAACAAAGCTTTGCTCGCTCCGTAGAGTACAGATAAGGTGTTGCAGCTTATGAGGCTGGTAGAATAACTGACTTTGCCATAGGAAGACTTAGCTTATATACTAGGTTCGCTCCCTAGGCTTCTAATGTTTAAGCGTGTAGTATGGCGGGGTCAACGCAGTTACCAAAATATTATTCTAAGAATTTAATAGAGAAGAAAAATATATAAAATACAGTTAGGGGGTATCTTTAGTACAGAAGAATTGGTACTGAAACTATTTTTGGTAATGCTGTCCCGTTTGGTGATGATAAGTGGTTGGCTAGAAAAAAACGCGTGTTCTAATAATGCGGTGACAAGTGTCGCGTGTAGGGGTTAGTTACGGCTAGCGCTAAGTGGCTAGGCATGCGCCACGGAAGAATATATCTTTTACTGTAGGTGCTAGCGGGCCACGTGCACTACTTGCCAGATGTGGATGCTGCCCGGGAGGGCCTATGAGGTTCATTCAAACGTGTAGTATTCGGGCGCGTGAAGGCGCACACTAGATTCATTCAAGAGATGCGTAGGGACGCTGCTCGGGAGAGCTTATAGTTTATAAAAACATACTACGTGGTTACGTAGGATGTAACAGACATTTTGATAAAAATTAACAAATCATTGTCATCTAAAAAAATCCTTATTTAAAAAGGGGACCTCATGCATCATTGCATGAGGTCCCCTGCTCAAAATATCTGATAGATGCGGATAAAAAACAATTATCCGTCGATGATGTGTTTTCTGCACGTTTTCCCGGATTCAGCGCGGATAGATACGGAAGGTATCATGCGAATTATATTCATGTGTCAGTGTTGATCCGTATACACTTACACAATTTCTATCATTTTCTATCCGTTTATGCATAATTTCGTTGTATATCGCTATCCGAACGCTTCCGCATCCTATTTTCGTTCCGATTCTATCGTTCTGTATACTTTCATGGATGTTTTCGTAATATATCGCTATCCGAATGTTTCCACGTCAATATTTCGTTCCTAATATACCGCTATCCGAACGTTTCCGCATAAGATTTTCGTTCCGTTTCTATCGTTCTCTATATGTATTGCTTGAAATTCCGGATAGATGCAAATAAAAAATATATTTATCCGTCGATTATGTGTTTTCTGCACGTTTTCCCGGATTCAATGCGGATAGATACGAAAGGTATCATGCGAATTATATTTACGTAAACATGTTGATACGTATATACTTATACAATTTCTATCATTCTCTATCCGTCGATGCATAATTTCGTCGTATATCGCTATCCGAACGTTTCCGCATCAATATTTCGTTCGTAATATACCGTTATCCAAATGTTTCCGTCTAAGATTTTCGTTCCGTTTCTATCGTTCTATATACGTTCATGCATGGTTTCGTTATCTAATATATACAATATATATAATATATACGGTATATGGCTATCCGAATGTTTACGCAAAACATTTTTGTTCCGTTTTTATCGTTCTCTACCGATCATATATGTTTTTCATAATATATCGCTATCCGAATGTTTCCGCATCACATTTTCGTTCCGTTTCTATCGTCCTTTATCCGATTGTGTATTTTTTAGTCGATATCGTTATTCGAATATTTGCGTATCAATATTTCTTTTCTTTTTTATCGTTCTCTATCTGTTCACGTAAGTTTGCCATTTATATAATTATATATTTCGTTATGTAAATGCATAATAACTTATATTTTGCCGGGAAATTCTGACAGGAATATATATATATTGTAATTTTATCGGATATTACTCCGCGGAGTAACTCCGACCGCACGTCCTTCGATTTTCTGTCCGTCCGTCTGATTGTAAGGGATCGTGCACTGGGCAGTCGTGTCTCGTTTGTCTTGGTGGATTTGTTTTATTTTGGGAAAAGGAGGAAGCTTCAGAGGTCCTCGCCAATCACGTCCGGAGACGGGCACAATATCATCACGAACGTCCGGGTGAGGAGTAGGCGAGGAATATTCGGTTTTGGTTTACTTGTGATGAGGCTGGTCTATTTTCCGAGTGGATGGCAGTCTGAAGTCTCGCGATTTCTATGCATTTGCCCTGTTACTCGCGCCTCGGCGGCAGCTGTCTCGTCGAGGTCACGTTCTTAAGTAAGAGTCTCGTCGCATGAGACTCGCGAATTGTTTTGTCGATTCGCCTCGACCAAATGGCTTTGATTTCAGATTTGTATTTATTCGTGTTAAATTGGCTTTGACTCTAGATTTTATTTTTCTACTCAGTATTCATTTGCCTTCCTCGATGTACGGCAAATGGAGCTGGCCTTGCTCAAGGATGCTAAATATATTGAAACTTGCCGCATGCACTCCGGCGGCAGACGTGCTCGAGGAAGTAAAAGCGTGAACCAAAATTGTTGTTGCCAATTCATCCGTG
This sequence comes from Amblyjoppa fuscipennis, assembly GCA_963575735.1. Lineage (NCBI taxonomy): Eukaryota > Metazoa > Arthropoda > Insecta > Hymenoptera > Ichneumonidae > Amblyjoppa > Amblyjoppa fuscipennis. The sequence goes on along the minus strand of OY754489.1, from coordinate 13,745,142 downwards.
TGCTCGAGTTAATCAGTGTTAAATACTTGCTCCGCTCCGAACGCTTCAATTCGCTTCTACTAATCTAAAGAAATCTGTTAATTCGATGCCTATGGGCTGTAGGCAGCGGATCTGGGTTTGCTCAAGCTACGAGTTTAATAAATTTCGATTGTCTATGCTATTGAGTTGGGCTGCCTCGATATCGTCTAGAGTTCGAATTATAATGCGCAGGGACACAGGTCTCTTTCTCATGGAGTGTCACGAAGGCCAGAGATGTCTGGGGTTCGTTTCACAGGAGAGGTAGGTGGGTTAGGAGAAACTATTCCGAGGAATGGACTTGGTGTAAAAGGTACTTCTCGATCCATCGCTCGCGCTTATATACCCGAGCGAAGTCCCGTTATTAGTGACGTCGATGCAACGAATAGTTTCTCTTAACTCGAATTTGATTTCTAGCTGCAACGGTGGAACGTCCTTATCTCGCGGGCTTATTTGCGTTCGCTTTCCCGGTGGGCAGGGCTTACGCACTCACTCACGCGTTCGCCGCGCGCGTTCCCTTGCTATCAGGCCTCATCGCGGGCCTGTATTTAGATTAAATTTCCTCGCGGATCGATCGTCTTTTCGACGATTTCGGGCAGGGTAGGCCCCTGTCCCGTTACAATATATTTAAATTAACATTTAAAAAAAAAACTCCCGACTGAAAAATTACTGAATGAAAAAAAGTACATAATAATAAATTAATTTAAAAAATCTTACAAAAAGATTGATATTATTAACGATAAAATATTTATTTTCATGAAAGCTCCCTCTATTTTTTTTTTTTTTTCGTCGACATATGCTGCTATAATAATAATAACACTAATAATAATAAAAATCGGGAGACGTTTCCGGCTGTGTCACAAACACTTTTCAAGTACACCTACCATGTCCCTATGTGACACGACCGGAAACGTCCCCGACTTTTATTATTATTGGTGTTATTATTATTATTATAGCAGCATATATGGACAGACAAAACAAAATAAAGGGAGCTTTCCTGGAAATAAATATTCTATCGTTAATTATTTCAATCTTTTTGTAAGATTTTTTAATCATTTTATTATAATGTACTTTTTTCATTCAGTAATTTTTCAGTCGGGACTTTTTTAAAAAATGTTATTTTTTTTAAATTTCACGCTTTTTGGAGTTCATTGTATATCTTTTTTAAGCATGCACATTGTTATAAGATTTTTTTTATACATATTTCAACGCATAATAATTTTTTTTGACAATAGTAGCGATGCAGTAAATAGACCGATGATAATCTAATTTATTTTTAATAAAAAAAAAAACAATCTCATGAACGATGGGAGCTGAAAGTTATGTCAGCTGATTATAACAATAACAACTTAAATATGAATAATAAAAGTAAAAAAATATGATCTCAGACTATTACATGATTCAAGCGATATGTCTAAAATTTGTTTAGATTTATTGTGTGCAGCTTGCTGATGCTACGAAACGCTCGGTGACTACTGCGCTTTGTCTCATTTTCCATATGTATAATCAACAAAAAAAAAAGAAATATGATCCCAGTCCAATATATTATTTAAGCGATAAATGTATAAAATTTGTTCTGATTTATAGTGCGCAGCTTGCTGGTACTATAGAAACTATCTGCGAGTACTGCGCTTTGGCCCATTTCACCACACGTATGATCATTTGAAAAAATAAATAAATATGGTCGGCTTCTAACATATAATTCAAGCGATGAATCCAAAATTTGTTTTTTTATAGCACGCAGCTTGCTGGGACTACAAAAATCCTTTGCGACTACTGCGCTTTGGTCCATTTCACCACACGTATAATCATATGAAAAAAATTAATAAATATGGTTGCTCTCCAATATATGATTCAAGCGATGAATCTAAAATTTGTTCCAATTTGTAGTGCACCGCTGCTGGTACTACTACAAAAAAAAAACTCTCTGCATCTACTGCGCTTTGCCCCATTTCGCCACATGTATAACTGTTGAGGATAGGCCGCAACGGTTCCGAAATCGGCAACGTTCGACAGTACGCACACCACTCTATTTCACACGCAACAGGCATCCCTACCCTATTCTCGCTCTCCTTCATCCACATCCATCCGCTCGCAAGCTACCGCTTTCTCCCACTATCTTCAGTTACCGAAATCTCACTGTAGAAGACGCACGTATTTTAATAAATATAATTCCGTTGTTGTTTTATCTGGCCGTTTCTTTACTCGTAACTCCTTAAGGCAGTAGTCTGCTTTAGGAGCCGAAAAAAAAGCGTTTTTTCAACAATTTTTTTGAAAGGGAAGGAAATGATTGCGGTAAACGAAATTTTGAGACGATAATATATTATTTTCAAGCTTTAAAAAACAATTTTTATTATCACAAATTATTGAAATTTACCAAAGTTGTAACGAGTTTTCTGGGGCGCCTGGAGTGTGCACTCGTAAATCGGTGCCGGTGATGGAGGTCGTGCGATGCATCTGAAACAGTGGAACCAAATTTTTTTTTAGTTTTTATAAGTTCCTTTTCTATATGAACTAAACAAATACCGAAGAAATGACGAAATTCCAAATTTTTTCGAAGTTTGAAAAAAAAAAATGCACTTTTTTGAAAAAAAAAATTCACTTTAAGTTGCAAAACAAGTAATTCAAATAGTACTTTTGTCCAACTTTTTTAATTCAAATAGAAGATAATTCAATACTGAAGCTAGATCTCTTTGGTTTTTTTCGATCGGACATATATTGTTTTTACTATCGCCGGCACCGTTTTCCAAAACTTGTGAAAATGAAAACTCGAGAAAACGGGCTGTAAAGTTTTCGGTCCAAAAAAATGTAAGTTTTTGGATACTTACACTAATTAGATGTTAATCGGCTATCCCCGGGCCATACAATAATCCTTCCTCTTCTTCAAAAAACTCGTTTTGGCGGAGGCTTTCCGATCTTCGAGCTGTACGAGCCTCCTTGCTGGAAAGTGATGCGCGCCGCTTCTCGCGCGTTATGCGCTCAGCATCGACGGTGTCAGCAAAATTTTTGCATTGCTGCCCGATGATAATATCGAGGAGCTGCATGGTAGAAAGCACAGCTGAATAACCTTCGTTGAAAATGCCTGTAGCCATATTTGCTGCTATTTCGACGATTTTATAGCCGGAATTTACGTGTTTCGGATTTAGGCGCCACACAATCGAATTGAACGATTCGTGCTTTTGCACGTGTCCAACACACTCATTTTTCGTCACTGTGCACTCGTCCCCGTAAGGATTGCTATTTAAGATTCCAGTAAAAGTTTTGGAGTCGCCATCGCCGATATAATTACTGTACATAACTCCGAATTTCTCGACGGATCTCGAAAACATCTCTGTTATGGAATCTACCTCCATCTTCCCAGACGAACCTGTATGATTTGAGGAGCATGAGTCTTTATGATCCTCATACCACTCCGCAAATGCATCTTCATCCAAACTATTTTTATGTATGGTACACGAATGACAATAACCACTTTTTACAATCAGATCGATTACTTTGCCACTGTAGTATCCGACGAGCGTTGTTACACCGTACAAAGAAGTATAACCGCGCTTTTTCCACGATCCATCGCCCAAAACCTTCAAATGATTTGCAGGTCTTCCATGTTCAACGTTTTTTTTCTTTCTCTTCCGTGACGGCTTTTTCGCAGGTACTCTCGAACAGTGTCTTCGACGCTGCGTACAAATGCTCAACGATTTGTTGATAAGTAGATTTTGTAAAACCTGCAGAAATATCCATAAGGCCGCAGAATACGTTTATCCCTTCTCGTCCGATACCAAGAAGCCTCATAACAAAAACAATCCGTCTGTTGATTTCGTAGCCAGTATTTATAAATGGTCCTGACTGGATTTCGCGTCGACCACACCTACACTGAACAACAATTTTAAATCCTAGGCCTCGATGACCGCTTTCTGCAAACGTTAATTTTTGTTTGCATGATCTGCAAATTGCGATTTCCGAAAGAGCGAGAAACACCGATATGAATTCAATAATGCGGTAGCAGTGCGATGAATGAATAATGATATCATCGCTGCTTGCTGCCTTCAACTTTTGCTCACTGCGACTCGTGTGTAAGTCTCCGTCGTCCGATGATACACTGGTAAAACGATTGCCGTGAAATTTTCGCTTTCGCGGTTCCGCAGCACGCTGTCTTTTACATCGATCACCTTTCGGGTAGCTTGACATTTCGATGTGCGCTCGGCAAAATCAAAAATGAAACTGAAAGCTGACGCTACAAATAGCAGTGTAGAAGCCGATTCCGAGAGCTATAGTTTACCGTTATATTGTATACCGTTATCCCAACAACTACTCAACACAGACCTTCTAGAACCTCCAAATAATATTTCAAAGGACCGTTCAATGCTTTCAGGTATATACGAGTATAGTCAAACAATAGAATACACGAAGGGGTGGAGCGCGCGCGCTCGGGTCTGCCCGAGCATTCGCACCTACTCGACGCTCGGCCACTAAAACTGATCTAGCTTCGAAAATATGTCAAATTGGCCTCTAAAATTTTGAACACATATTCTTGGATAGTTTTGGAATAGATTTAAGACAAAAACGAAAAATCGATTTTTTGAAGCCTGTAAAGCAGACTACTGCCTTAACCGACTTCTCTGGGTCCAGCCACAACTATCCGCTACAATAACCTTCGTTTTGAGTTTTTATTTGAATGGGGCCTATTTGCAGTCAAAACAGTGCCCAGAATGCATACAATAAATTTTTTTAATTTTCACCACTGACTGTCACTTTCAGTTCACATTTGTCATTATTCATTGTAATTAAATTTTTTTTAAGTAGTATTTTTTCGATAAGACCAAAAAAGAAAATAACGTCACACTGTTTACGCACACCGATGATGTAAAATAATAATGATAACAACAATAACAAAAAATCACCGTAGGCATGTAGTGTTGACAGCTGATTCGTAGCGAAACGCAAAATGCTCGAGAGATCGTGCATTGAGCCACTGTGAAATTAGCTGCGACACACGGTGAAAAGGCAAACGATGGCGGCATATCTCATTGAAATTTCGATATGGACAAACATTCTTTTTCTGAAAAGTCTTTATCTCTATGAATTTGCGTCGAATCGTAACAAAACTTGAGAAAGTCACAGATCGTGATTGAAAGAAACTGCTTGCCAAATTTTGTCAAGAGATTTTTTGTCGGTTCGGATAACACCGAACTCGAAGAAAACATGCGCGATCACGTGATCGCCGTGAAACGCATAATTTATGATTAAACGAACTTACCTGTAAGTGAAGTTCTATCATGATTGTATGAGCGCCTCTTCCGAAGAGATCATAGTGTAGTACTACCATTTCACGTCAGTGTCGCCTCAAGCTTCAAAGATATATAAAAAATTTGCTGACCCCTCTAGCGACGCGCAGCTCCCGCGCGTCCGCCGAAATCTTCATTCTTTAAAGTACTGCCGTAACCGCTATTGGGTATTTCTGATAAGAAATGGGTGGGAGGGACTGATCTCTTCGGAACAGGCGCTCATACAATCATGATAGAACTTCACTTACAGGTAAGTTCGTTTAATCATAAATTGTATTTCGCGCCTCTTCCTCGAGATCATAGTGTAGCTGTTTAAAGTATGTTACGGCAGGTATATACAGTAACATTTTTCCTCATATCTCAAAAAATGTTATGAACAGTCTATTTCATAAAAATGCATCTTAATGCTACCAAACAATTCTTAACTTCTTTACCCGTCGATTACCGCCTTGGCAAACTGATTCCGATCATCTATTATTATTCGATCGTAAAACTTTGCAAAAGTGGTGGAGTCTTTTGTCCATCCTGCAGTATTGCGGATCATATCAATATTGACTCCCTTACGTTTTGCCGCGGAGGTCGACGCATGACGCGTACTGTGCGCTGTAAAAACGTCTATATCTATACCACTCTTACACATTGTCGACTTTATCCAACGACCCAACGTTTGAGTGGTTACCATCCTATGCGGTTTCCTAAATGAAATAAGTAACTTGCATATATCCTTACGGGTATCTTTAGTTCTGTCTATATAACTCTCTAAAGCCGATGCTACGCAAATAGAGTTATCCTCCAGAAAAAAAGGTAACCTCAATACCGGTTGTTTCTTGTTTGACCCCGAAGTCTTGATTCGATCGGGAATCTTTATCTCAATTGTATTCTCACTCGATCTCCAAACATTTCTGATATCGATCAGCGATAAAGTTTGTATACGATGACCGGTAACCGAGGCTACCAGAGTCACGAGCTTCAACGAGAGTTCTTCCAGACTGATGTCCTCATTGGGATACCAATTAGAAAGAAACCTTATAACAATCTGGGGATCCCAAGTTGAATCATACTTCGGTGCCGCGGGCCTCACTTTTCCTACCGCTTTAAAAAATCTAAGGATCCTATCATCTTGTCCCAATCCCGGTCCGAGTATCAGCGCGATCACCGAACGATAGCAGTTTAGCGACCCGTATGACGCTTTCCTTTCGAATTCTCTGTTGAGAAACAGTAAAACGTCGCGTGCGGTACCCGCAAATGGGTCAATTTTTGAATCCATACAGAAACTCCACCATTTCTTCAATCCTGAATGATACTGCCTAATTGAGGACTCGGATAACGACTTGACCATCAATTCGGTGCATTCCCGCGGCGTCCCCCTTCGGATGAGCGCCTCCCCGATACACTGCCTACAGCCAGGATAAGACGCTTCCACAATGGATGTGATTGCCTGTGAGAAGAATGAAGTAAATCAACATTTGGTTCAAAAATAACAGGCTCTCGGTCGAGTAACGAAAGAAACAGCGGGAACCATGGCTGCGCTTCCCAATACGGTACAACCAAAATCCCGCTCGAGCCTTCCTTCGCAATTTTACGTAAGACTCTTAGAATGCACGTAAATGGAGGAAACGCGTAGAAAAACCACGGGTTCTAATCTATTGTAAACGCGTCGATTGCGATAGAGTCCGGATCTTTCACCCATGACACGTATTTTTCGCATTGAGTGTTAGCTCTCGAGGCAAACATATCGATCTCCGGACGACCAAACACTCTAACTATTCTTCTATAAACGAAATTCAACAATTCGTATTCCGTTTCCGGTTCTAATTTTCGTGATTCTTCGTGAGCCTCCGTGTTCTCGCTGGAGCGAATGTATGACGCGAAAATCCATATACGTCGGGCTTCACGCCACTGCCAAATCTCTTTGGCCAAAGCACTGAGGCCAACTAGCCGACTGCCACCCATCCGATTGATGTAGGCGATTGCCGTGGTCTTTTCCACCCGCAATAATATATTGCAATTCGCTCTGTCTTCGGCAAAACACTTCAAACCGAAAAACACTGCCATCAGCTCTAATTGATTAATATGCAAGGAGATCTCATCTTTTTTCCAATGACCATGGCTCCGATACCCCTCACAGAAAGCACCCCAACCAGTGCAAGACGCGTCCGAAAAAATCACCAAATCATAACTGGGCTCAGCTATAAGCGAGTAGGCCGAAGTGATATTCGTTCGCCACCAATCAAAATCATGTTTTAACTCTCGCGATAATGTCATACGCGCATCAAAGTTATCATCGTTGTCCGCGAGCGCTAATAGCCTTTCCCTTTCAAATCTCCTTAAATATACGGTACCGTACGTCACCGCAGGGCATCGTGAACCCAGTATGCCAATGAGCGCTGCGAAATCGCGGATTGTACATTCTTGGAGTGAAGTAAATTTGTTTACCAGGTCAAGAGTATGCTTCACCTTGTTTCTCGGAAGCTCTATAATCATCTCCTTTGAATTAAAAAGGAACCCCAAGAATTTGCAACAATGTGAAGGAACCCTTACACTTTTCTTTTCATTGATGATAAACCCCAGTTTGATCAAGAGAGAGCAGGTCTCGCGGATATTCTTCTCACAATCAGAATATGAGAGTCCAATAAGTAGGATATCATCAATGTAAATTACCGATAACAACCCTCTCCTTCGTAAAAAAACTATGACCGGCTTCATAATTTTTGTAAAAACATAAGGCGCAGACGAGAGGCCGAAAGGCAGGCACGTATACTCGTAACGAATGCCCTCGAACTGAAACCGTAAGAACTTTCTGTGAGAGTGTGCGACCGGAACCAGATGATACGCGTCCTTCAAGTCAATTATTGTCATAAAACAGCCTGGGCTTAACAATCTTTTAGCAACCTTCCAGTCCTCTAACTTGAAATGTTCCGTTTTTACAAACTCATTAAGACCCTTAAGATTCAAAATCAAACGTTGAGAGCCATCCGATTTTGGGATAAGAAAGATTCTGGACAAAAATTCGCCGTCGGTGGCGGAAGACGTCTAAATAGCCCCTTTCGCGAGCAGCGAATTAATCTGATCGGAAATCAGCGACCTTTCATTCGCCGACCATCGAGGCTCCGCGGGAGCTGACGATTGAATCGGTCGAGAGGTGAGCGGTATTTTGTACCCCTCGATCCATTGTAAGATCAAGCGATCAGATGTTACTGTTGCCCAGTTAGAGCTGAACATTTTCAGTCGACCGCCTGGCTTACATACCGAACTTTCTAGCGCCGCTTCTTGTACGGATGATCCTTCTTGTCTTGAGTCTTCTTCTGGTCCGATTTGTTCTGCTGCGATTTCTTGTACCCGCTCGATGTCGACGAGTAATTCTTGTACCCGCCCGACGTCGACGATTGATTCTTGTAATTCGGCCGGCGGGGCGGGGGTTTCGAGTTTTTTGAAGTCGATGCCTGTTGCGGTTTCGACGGTGGCTTCAAGTCCTTAGAAGCACGCTCGAGTGTTTTTGCGGTCTTAATCCGTTCTTCTAGATCTTGTCCAAAAAGCCACTCATCCGTCGTGATACTTGTCATAGTCTCCTTTAGTGAAGCATTTAAGTTGGCTTGTATCAAACTCCTCCTTATCGAAGCTTCATCTCGTTGGATTGAGGCCAAAAGTTGACCAGCCGCACCGAGATGTTCTAAAATTTTTTAATTTTTGCGGGTCCTCGACCTTTAAGGTTAGCGAGATTGCATTTCCGATTCCTGCCAAACAAGAAGCAATTCGCTTCTGTTTTTCAACGATACGATTATCTCTCGTGACGGTGCCCTCTTGAATCGACGCCTCAACTTTCGGATTCAACTTCGGGGCGGCGATAATAGTGCAGTTATTCGGAACAGGATACTTCTGCAGTAACTTTTTAGTTTCCTCCGTGTTGAGCCCCTTCTGAAGAATCTTAGTCCAACGGGACGCCACATCCTTGTGGATGGCAGGGCCTGTGAGGGTGTCCGGTTCGATACTAGGACCGAGAACACTTAAAATATTTTCGTCGAGCTCCATCTCGTGATCGAGTTTTTCCGATACAGGCAGCGAAATTGGATCGGCTGTAGCAGTCGATTCTTCTGTCTGCCCTGGTCCCAGATTCGCAGAATCTCCCTCAACCCCCAATACCACTGAAGAAACTCCTGCGGAGTCCTTGGTAGCTGTCGAAGGAGCAGGGGTTTCTTGGCCATTGGCTGCGCAGGCCATGTTCCTCGGTGTGTCAGATTTTCCATGCGAAGTGTCCTCAGGATCTTTCGCAGACTTTTTTCTGCCTGCGTCACCATCTTTAATGGATTGCAGACTCTGCGTAGGGCTGTAAGCCTCTCGATCCTGCTCTGAAGAACCACACCTCTCCGGTGAATCACACTTCGTGCTCGACGACGTCGAGTCCCTTCCTACAATCCAAAATAAAAACTGCACATAGACTAGCAGTCTATCTCTTCTCCCTGATTATATACAAGGAGAGAGAAATTCTCAACCCGAGAATTCCTCCCATGATAAAAAACCATCAGGTTGCACAAGGTCCCTTCGTATGGCAAGGGTGTGAATATCGGTTAGAGCCGATATCACAATGCGAGTCAATTAGGGTTGACTGCACGGGACAAATCGATTAGAGTCGATTATCCGGTAAAAATCGATTAGAGTCGATTATACCTTGGTATTCCCAATATCCGGATCCACCAGTCCATTGTCTTTAACAAAAAAACAAAGGGAACAACATAACCACACTTACGGCGTCTCTTATGTTTTCGTTTTTTCTTCTTTTTCGAGAGCCTCTTTTTTAGAATTTTCAATAAATCTCTATTCTCTTTCTCGCTTTCCGATGTGGACTCATCGCTATCTCCTCTTTTCTTCTTTCTTCCCATTGTTCTCCTAATTACTGCGTTGTTAACATTTTTACGTTGTGACGACGTTAACACAAAACGAAAGAATGAAGATTTCGGCGGACGCACGGGAGCTGCGCGTCGCTAGAGGGGCAGAAAATTTTTTATATAGCTTTGAAGCTTGTGGCGACACTGACGTGAAATGGTAGTACTACACTATGATCTCGAGGAAGAGGCGCGAAATACAACTCCTGTCTTTTTGCCCTGGCGGGCACTCGGGAGTTAATAACTCCCTTCTTTTTGCCTTGGCGGTCAGTCGGGAGTTAAAAAAAGAGAGCTGGAACCTAGAACAATGCGAAATCGACTTGTTCGAATTTGTTGGATCGTGAGAAATATTGTATAGAATTGATGCGCCCTACCTTGTCATTAGAGATGTGCCATGACGGTCGATCGTTAGAAACGTTAATTGACCAAAAATTACCATCAAGCGACCGTCTTTTTTTATTGCAGAAAATGTTTGTTGTGCCATGGCCGTCATTTTTGTTCGTGGCTACAACTATGGTAAAAACGGCGAAAAACATCTATCTAGGTGGGATTTTACTGTCATTTCTTTTTACAAATTTGATAAACTATTTTGCAGCCCAGATTAATCACAAGCAAACTTTTCTCCGTTATTGATTTCGTAATCCCTTGCATTTTCATTTCTTTCAATTAGTTAAACAATGAAATAATATAAAATGAATATGCTATTATTTTTTTTCTTTAACGATATTACGAGTTACTTTGTTAATTTTCAAGTATTAACATTTTTTATATAATTATAATAATAACAATTTAAAGTATTTATACAGTGTTAATAGAACCCCATTTATTGACATCAATCATAAAAAACGTGAAGGTCTGCGGATAGAAACGTATAGAAACTTTCACGCTTATGCTGTGTGACGTGATTTTTGGGAATCACCGTCACAAAATTAAAGGAAAAAAGCATCTAGTACTTTTCTTGCGAAAATACCGAATTTTATGGTATAGATCTCGTTTTGCTGCCTCTCTCCCTAATCGCGGTACGATTTAGCTTACGGGAATACAGTTCCGCTAACGTTTGGGCTCATGTTATTTTTTTTGTACGGTTACGGTTACAGTAAAGATCCAGTTAGTCGGGGTTTTCGAATCCAGTTGGTGGTGCGGATCTATAAGTTGTTACAAGCCCAACTGGAGGAGAGACTCGACGAGGCTTCGTTACGAATACGCCAAAGTCCGGTGCAAACCCGGCGCTCTAATGGGTGATACGGCAAAGTGCAATGCGTTGGAGAACAGGCGGAGTTACGGTTTAGTCCGGACAAGAATGGAACCCTTGTGCCGTGTTTTTGAGATAGTGAAGAGCCTTGTTTTCACGCATTGCACGGGGAGAAGCGATCGTAACGATCCTCGAAATTTACCGCTTCGTACAGTTCGGTTACAGGCTCCCGTTGAAATCCCGTTTCGAAGTAGTTTGAGAGGGCAGTAGCTATCGGTCAGAGTTCCCGAAATAATGATAATGATCCGTTACAGGTGTTATCGTAGACAAATCAGTCTACCGAGAGTCGTCCTCGAGGCCGCTCGGACTTCGCTCGCGCTCCCGTGTGTTTACGGTTTTTCGGGTATTGTCTCGCGCGCTCAGCGAGTCGCTCTCGCTCGCGCTGCCGTAACTCCGACTATCGTTTCACTTCGGTTCGTGCGTGTCGTTCGCGCTACCTGTCACCGCGGGTGTTCGCGCGTCGACTCGTGTGCCGTCTCTCGTGCGAGTTTTGTTGCCGATTTTCTGTGATCGAGATGCGTTCGGAACGCTCTTGAGGTGCAGTGATTGTGCTGAAGTTCTTGGAGCATCGTAAGGTGCGGTTCTCGCCCCATATTATTGGATTTATTCCTGCTGTTCGGTAAGTTTATCGTTTGTGTAAATTTTCGATCGCGTATAGGATTCGTTCTCGCTCTCGTTACGCTCGCTCGATCCTTCCGTCAGCTGAGCTCTCCCGATGCACGTGTGTGCGAGCTCCCGTGGCTTATAGCCAACAAAATTAATGGTTTTCGTTTTGGAAATTTTGAGCTCTCGTTAGCATAGATTTCGCGTTACTTTATTGGCGAAGGATCGCGACCCTTCTGCCATAACCTACACCCTGAGCAAACCGTGCATTTCCGCAACCGTTGCTCTCGCGAGTGTATTGGTGTTAGCTCGTTACCGTTCCGTTCCCGTTTTTATCGTTCTGTGTTTTGTCCTTGCGGAGGTCGGTTCCATCGACGTCCAGTTTAGTCCGGTTTGGCGATTCCGGCGAAACAAAAATCCGCCCTGCGGAGGTCGGTTCCATCGACCTCCAGTTTAGTCCGGTTCGGCGATTCCGGCGAAACAAAAATCAGCCCTGCGGAGGTCGGTTCCATCGACCTCCAGGTTAGTCCGGTTGTTAATACCGGTGAAACAAAAATTAGCTGGCGCCCACCGGGACTCCAATGCATTCGCGAGGGTGGACGGCCGAAGGTGACGTTTTTTTGGTTCTCGATTTCGCGTTTCGCTCCCGTCTGGTTTGAGCTTCGGTTCTCGATTTTCGGTTTTGTTTTTTGTTCGAGATTTCCGTTGAGATACCGGAAAATACGTCACAGCTGATTCATTTGACCCTTTTTTAACAAACTTATAAAAACGGACATGTTTTTTAAACGGTTACCCGGAAAATATCGTATACAACATTTTGCGTACACGGACGGATAGAAAGCGTTTCGCACGACACAACGTGATCCGGATCGAAAACGACGATTAGAAAGACGTATAGTAATGCGGATACGAACGCATAGATTGCTGTTTCAATTCATCAACTAAAGACGTAATGAGTCTTTGTACGCATACAAACTGATTGAATGTAAATGGCGCTTGTCGACATCTGTCATTATAGAGAAGAACGGAAGTCGTTGCGGATAGAATTATATAGAAAACTTTCAGATCTATGCTAATTCATCTGACTCTCTTTTAATAAACTTATAAAAACGACATGATTTCTATACGGTTACGCGCATCAACTCGGATACAATATTTTGCGTATACAAAAGGATACATTACATTATATTATTCATCCGTTACATTATTCATCCGTTACATTATTCATCCGTTATTTTGAACGCCGGATAGAACGGAATCAGATCGTATTAAAACGTATAAGTTATGTATTCGTTTCTAATGGTTTCTATCAGATATTTTGAGCAGGGATAGCACACAGCTACAGCATTTTTATAGCAGGCACCAAATAATCGCAAAGGCAATAGTAGTTAATGGCGGGCGCCTGTCGATATATCTGAATAGAGTTTTGGCTCGTTTTTTCAAACTTAATTATCTCTGCCATTTCACATTTATTTTCTTATTCCTTTGCTACGAACACACTCCCACATACACAGAACTACTGTGCCAAATTCTGTCAAGAGACATTGAGCCGTTCCGACAAACACTGGAGACAACGAAAACAGCAAATTCGGGGGGCCCCGGTGGACAGTCGGGAGTTAAAAATAATTTTACAAAAAAAAAATTTAACTTGCGTGAAAATTATACGTTCGAAAATATTAATTATTTGGCCAAACAAAAAACACGTGTCTTCACTTTTTCGAAATACTTTTCGAACAAAAATTGGCAAAATTATTGAAGATGGTCAGAGTCAAAGCATGAAAATTTCCGGTGGAATGCCCCATATGAAGTTTTTTATGCATATACAGTAAATGAAATTTCATTGACACGTTTGTAAGAATTTTGCGTTACTGGGATCTTAAAAATAATATTATTTGTACAATATCTGCAATAATAACTTAATTTTCATATACGGATGTTTTAATTTTGAATGCCGTCGCCGGTACTTTTAATATACAGGTATTGCAATTAAGATTAAATTATAAAAATTCAAATACAATGTATACGAATTCTAATTTCATATATATAGCTTTGTACATTAAACGTGTTGTAAATTTCATAACATTTTTAACAGTGCACGCGTGTCAACGACCTGAGCGACTTACCATGAACTGTCAGACAAAATTTGCCAAGCAAAATTTGGGTACTCGGGTATTTGTCAACCGGAACCGCTATAATGTCGGAAATCAATCTATGAAGTTGCAACATTTCAAGTTGCATTAAATTTATTCTTCTTCGTCTTTTATTCCTACAATTAGTCGCATAGTCGACATGCATCGACTAAGCCAACACATGTAGTATTACTGAGACTTGCAGCATAAATAAATAAACCAAACAAGACAAACGAAAATGAGGGGGGTTAATAAGTCGCATATGACATCGTATTGACGAGAACCCAGTAATTATTTCCGGTAATAGCTCTCGAACGGTTGACTCAATTTCTCGCAACCCGGCTCAATTCCTTAGGTGACAATTATTATTTCATTATTTTTCACCGGCGGTCATGTTTCACACTGTTTCTCCTTTCATCATCCATATAGATTACACCGTTTTTCGTTCCGTCATTATAAATTCGTCACTCAGTTTTCACTATTTCTCAATATAAAATCGTCATCAATTTTAGCTAATTAATATCCACATCTGTTCACATAAATTTTTCATTCATACCATTCCATTATCATAGCTCTCTTCGATCGGTTAGATTTAAATATTATTTAAATGTATTTTACGCAACTTTTCGCGTCCGGCTTCCTCGTTGGTTCTTTTTCCCGTTCTGGGGCTTGCTGATCTTTCCCGGGTTTGTGGGACTGTCCGGAAATCCTGATACAATTATCCGCTGGCCAGGCGAAAGAGTGGAAGTTGAACACGTGTGCCCCACGCTAATTCCGACTATGGACGGATTTTCCCTCGGACTGGACGATGGCACGTCTACCTCACTCGACGTCTGCAGAACGAAAGAGGGAGATCGGGTAGCGAGAATTTCGGAGCAAGACGATTGTCTTTCGTCGTGCGCAGTCGCTGTAATCGATTTTCGGCTCACGCCTGCGTCGATATTCTATGATCCGCGAGCTGGCGCCCTCGATCTGCGCTTCGTACATGCGTTTAGTATTCGGGCGAATTTTCAAGATCACACACGTTTCTGAGGTTTCAAATATATATTTCTTGTTTCACAGATTATGATTACATGATTGCAATTTTTTTCTTTTTTTCATTCATCGCCATACGACCCATCCGAATTGAGCGGGCAGTTTATATTTGTTACAAGGGTTTATTTCATTTTTATCGTCTTCTTCGCTTTCTCAGATTCATTCGTTTATGACTGTTCGTGATTCGCTACACTTTGTTCGCACGATTTCAGTTTGCGGAAGATCGACATATAATGAGCTTAACTGCAAGACTCGGCACTCCAAGTGTCATTATCGTTACCGCGCTGAGTTTAAGGTAGGCCTTACGAATAACGTTCACTTCGCATAAGTATCAGAGAAATGAGAGGAAATTGCAAACACTTCTCGATGGTATAAAATTCTGTAAAAAATCACGCATCTTAAAGGCCTAAAGGTGCTTAAAAAATTAATTTTCCGTAATAATAATTGCAACATTTTATTAAGAAACTGAAGAAAAAGAAAATTGTTGAAAAAATCTCCCGGAAACTTAACTTTTTTTAAATGAAAAAGCTTCGATCATTTTTCTGAATACGTATGAATTTTTCAGACAAATTTTTTCCCATATGAAGAAAAAAAAATCAAAATGAACTTAAAAAACCGAAAAAATTCGTACGTATACAGAAAAGTGAATGAATCATTTTCATAAAAAAGTTAGGTCTCCGAGAGATTCGTTGAGCAATTTTATTTTTCATCGATTTGTCAATAACATATTGGAATTATTGTTATGTAAAATTAATCTTTTCGGCACCTTTAATATGTTTAATTTTTTTTTCAGATTTTCCTACCATCCGAACGCTATTCACTCTCATTTCTCTGAAACTTATGCGAAGTGAACACTATTCGCAAGCGTTACCTTACCGTTACCTTAATAGGCCGTTAAGCATTGTACATTTCACGGAATCAAGAAATAAGTGTGTTCTGAGCGTCAAGACCTCCGGCGCCGAAGCAATCAGGTTAGATAAAATTGAAAACCAACCTTTGATATTGCAAAGACTCTGAGTATGTCTCGTATCAAAGTATGAGTGTAAAGTAACGGGATATTAAGGATGCATCACACATACATTCCCAATCAAAAGATTAATGCAATCACAATTTTAGTACTTCGCGGCATGCTAAGAATCCGAAAAAAATCAACCGCATTATGTATGTCCAGACCTTTGATTTTGCACAATAATAATGCCAAAAAGTTATTAACAAATGATTCGAAAAATTAATAGTTAAAAAAAAAATCAGACAACTTTTCCTTTTCTCATATTAAATGAATACCTTGATTTTTTAGAATGCATATAATTTTTTTCAGAATTTTCTATAATTTCAAATTGTTTTTTTTTTCGAAAATTTAAAAAATTAATGTAGAGTCATGAATTTCGGATATCATTCAGTATCGCGATTCTACAGTCCACACAAACAATTTCGAGGCCATAGCGTCAAGCTTTCCGTAGTTACAGCCTAAAAAAAATTCAAAAGCGAAAAATTCAAAAATCATAGTAAATTCTGTAAAAAATTATGTCGCTTCTGAACAATCAATGAATTCATTTGAAAAGAGAAAAAAAAGGTTTACTGATTGTTGAAAAAAATTTTTGTTTAGCAATCTGTTAATAACGTTTTGACATTATTATTATGCAAAATGAATGTTGTTGGCACCTTTAATACAGTTGATTTTTTTTCAGATTTTAATACCATTAGAAAGTGTTCGGTTTCTCACTCAACCTCACTTTTGACTGGGAATGTACGTGTGAAGCACCCTTAAGAGAACGGAACAATCTTCTGTAAAACTCGTTAGGCTCACCTTTAATCTGGATTTAATACTACACGACGTGCGCTTCAACGTAATTGTACCGAGGCATACGCTATAGACTAGTGCGGTAAAAGTCCTCGAGCCGTGACGAGCCTTGACCGTTTACATGAACACTGAAGTAAAGAACAGTAGTAAAGAAGTACATGAAGTTTTCTTCATTTGCCCAATCAAGGAGGTAAATAGGATCCACACGAGAAGTACTTTGAACAAAAAAAAAGTATTTTTTTGTAATTATCCCTTATCAAGAGTATTTATTCCAATATGAGTCATTCTCTGTCAACTCAGCCACGTTTTTTTTTTCGACCCTCAGATTTATCCCATAATTGGCCACATTTTAGGGTCACTTGAAAGTACTAATTGAGAATTTTTAAGGTGAAGGTCGTAAGATCCACAAATCTGGAATCACACCCTTGTGATAACCCATAAATTTCACTGCCAAAAGAATTGCTCATCACTCTGGGACTAGAGATGTCGGATCGTAAAAAAAAAGATCGATCTTCAGTACACAGTGAACACACTTTGTTCCAGCAATATAACATGGAAGTTACATCTAACGTAACAATGTAATACTTATGCAATGTAAATGTTATGTGACGTGGAAATAACATGTTATATATAATTTGTAATACGCAAGTAATAGAAATGTTACAAACCGTTATGCTATTACAAGTATATAACGAATGTCTGTAACTGTTACGTACCAGGTATATAACAATATTTATATAACATGGGCAATAATGCAGGGAATATGAAGGTTATAAAGCCTACTAGAATTAGCAGTTCCGTAACCAAAATTTGTAATGTTTATCACACAACACGCTTATATCGCTGTTTATCTAACACTGATAACCCAAGGTAGTGTGAAGATAACAAACCGTCATATCTGTTGCACATCTATTAGTAATATGCAATTAATGTAAAGGTTATATAACATCGTGATATACCTTTTTTCACATTTCGCTAAAATGTTTAAAAAACTTTCAGCGAAACATTTCAATGTTTCAATGTATGAGCGGACAAAACAGTCTTTTCAAAATGCATTCAAAACATTTCACAAATATTTTTTAATGTTGATAAAATATTTTCAATGTTTCAAAAAAGATTATTGATTTCGTTATTAGTTTTCGTTTTAATGTCAATCAAATCGGTAATGAGTAGAAAAGTTTCCCGATATATTGTAATATTGCGGTATTGATTACGCACTTTTTTCATTTATACTGATGGTGTAATTTCAATCACGGTTTGTGAATAAACAATTTGAACGCCATATATTATTTACCAAAACTTTACTCTCAACTCCGGCATAGCTGAAGAGGTATGGTTACAGATGTGTATCGTTTGGAGCATTCCGACTTTACCCGCCGAATAAACAATGCGGTTCTATACGAGACCGCGAAAATCCCCCGAATCGATTGCTTCCTACTGAAGTTAACACGCGACTATTTCAGTTCGTTACCCGACATTGATAACCGTATTACACGCTCGCTTTCGATCACTTACGTCCCGGAAATTAAATTTCAAAAAAGAACAGGCTACATTACCCCTTCATGCATTGTGATGCGGCTGGCCAAATTCAGAACGAGAATGATACTCCTATATTGTACCATTAGCGGCGCAACAAGGCGAACAAACGTATTACGCTATCTGCGTTCGACTTTCGGAATCACCCCGAGAACTTCAACGGCTCCACGGCTATCTCGCCGCGGAACCGCCTCGACTTCCATAGAACGAATGTACGCAAATACTGGTGGCTGACTGCCGAAAATCCTACGATATCCTTGTTGATTGCAAGGAAAATACAGCACATTGCGCTCACCCGACAGCGTGCTCGCGATCAGCAGCGATACAGACATAGAATCGAGCAGTAAATATGCTAACGTGGGACTCCCAGTCCATCTGTATATAGGTACATAGTCCTTAGATTTAAGAATACTAGCTTTAAGTTCCCGTAGCATATACTGTAGTAGGGGTTTTTCTGCATTCAGCTCAACCTTTTTTCCCCTTAACCCCACCCCCTGCATCAGGGTACATAACTAGTTAGCGCACCTGCGCTCCCATAGGCAATATTGCTCCTGTATTAGTCGTGATGGCGCGACATAGATAGTTTGGCGGCGAGTCCCATAAGCGCATGGGCAAAAGCCAGTAAACGCACCGCTAGCATCTGGGGCTTTTATTTAAGTATTATCAAGAAGTCATTATGTGCTCCTGTAGCTCTTCTTGAAAATAAACTTATTAAAAAAAAGGTATGGTTACAGACTACAAATCCAAGGGTCCCAGGTTCGCGTCTCACCGAAGGCACAAAAATTAATTACGTTTTTTTCAATATATATTTGTTTCTACTAATAGAGTAAATGTACCGATGAATAATAACGATACTAATTGAGGTATAGTTAATTGTGAATATATTTTTTAAATTCATTTCCGTACTATGTTAACTGTTACAATCAGTTCTGCTGCAGTAATGTAACTGTTATTGTTTTTGTTGTTTTACAGTCAGATATCGAAATCTTAATTTTACGAATCACTAACATAACCGTTCCGTTTTAGCTATATAACACTCTTATATAACATGTTATATCGTTGAGCCGGAAATGGCAAGTTGCCCGTAACTTGCGTGTAACACTCTAGTAATATTACTTGTAATATTCGATTTTGTTGTCGTTACATTACAGTTATATTACTGTGCTCACTGGGTATTGTATTGTATCGTGACTCTATGTATCGATCCAACAATATATCGAAAGAAAGTACATCGATACAAAGAAAATCGACCGTTTTTGTTATACCCAAAATATACATCATGTCAAATTAACCATTGCAGTTAATCATAAATAAATTATAAACAAACATAATCGTCAAAAATGAAATATTTGACGTCTTTCGTTATCAGATGGAGTAAAAGTAGCATTCGATAAACGATATAATTCAAATTCTCTACGAGACATTGTCAAATGTAAATATCGGTTAATTTAACCATATAAATAAAATTGTATTTTTTTTTTCAATCGGTCAACTAAATGCCAATTATATATTTTTTATTATGAATATCGTAGATATTACGATATACCACTCGGGCAATTTAAGGATATATATAAAGTCGTAAATAAATACCGATCAACTTGAATGCAAATGATCCTTTTTTTATTAATTATAGATATGCATATGTATGTATCACTTTGTAGTCAGTTCTTTGCTGCGAGCTCTGAAACTCGATGCAATCAACCAAACGAAAAACAAAAGACACTAATTTTTTTTAAATCTATACTTGTACGAAGCTCATATCGACAGCAAAATAACAAAAATGCCTTCGTAATAAGAGTGTTTATTTAAAGAGTGTCGTTTATTTATTTAAAATCTACAAGAAAAAATGTTATTTAGTGGATCGATCTTGATGGCGGCCGGGGCAGTAGACGGGAAAAGTAGGTGCGGATAGAGAGTGAAATAGTGAGGGAAGAGGTGTATGGAAATAGAAAAAGTACAGTGAGGAAGAAGGCAGAGGAAAGAGGACGGGAGGAAAGTAAGAGGAAAAGTCAGTAAGTGTGGAAAAGTGAGGAAAGAAGAGTGAAAAGAAAAAGTGAAGAAACGAGGTTAGGAAGGACTTGATGGACGAGGGGAAGAAAAAATGAGAAGAGAGGAGGGGAGGCAGAAGGCAAGATAGGCACGAGGCGGCAGCAGAAAAAGGCGGAAAAGGACGAAGGAGCCCGAGTAGAGAGTGCGGAGCGGAAGAAAGACGAGGAATGACGGAAAGCTCCGAGCCGAGAGAGCCGAGAGGGACGGAAGAGAAGGCGCGAAAGACGACAGCGGAGAAGGAGAAGAGAGGAAAGGCCTAAGCCGAAGGTGATGGGAACCGAGGGCGACCGAGCCGGTCAAGCGTGGAAGCCCGAAGACGGACGAAGGCAACGGGAGAAGGGATAGAGAGGGGGAGTGAAAGGCGCGAGCCGGAACCGGAGACAGCCGAGGGGAACCGAATAGAGCAGGCGAAGAACCACGAGGACGGGAGACAGCACACGGAAAGACCCGAGCGGACCGGCGGCGAGCGAGACATAGCAGCGACGGGCGACAGGTGGCCATTGTGCACGTGGGCGCAAAGAAAGAAAGGACAATGGGAGCGGTGAAGGAAAACAAAGTGGTGGATTGGAGACAGGAATTAGTGGAGGCAGTGAGAGAAGTTGCCGAACAGGTCAAAGAAATGAAGAAGGAAATATGTGGAATAAGGGAAGAGCTAATAGTGGCGAGAAAGATGGCAGAAAAAAGAGAGGAGAAAATTCGGGGGATGAGTGGCAGCTGGGAAGAGAGCGGCAGTTCGGAGGAAAGCACGGAATCAGAACGAGGAGACACAGGAGAAGAGGAGGAAGACGAAGAAAAAGAGAACGAAAGGAAGGAAGGAAGGAAACAGGAAGAGAAGGAAGCAGAAAACAAGAGAGAAGAGTCAAGAGGGGTAGCAGAGCGGATAGCAGGTCGAATAGCGGAGGAGATAAAGAAACATGGAGGAAAAGAAGGATGGAACGAGATTAAAGCAGGAGAGGAAGGAAAAGGGAGGAGAGCGGCGGAGGAGAAGGCACGAGAGAAGGGCGAGGAAGAGAGGAGAGCGGCAGACGAGGAGGCAGCACGAGAGAAGAGCAAGGAAGAGAGATCGCTAAAGAAAGGATGGAAGGTGGCAGCGAGGGAGACGGAGGAGAGGAAAGAGACACGCAGAAGAAGAGCAGAGCAGAGAGAGAAAGAAGAGAGGTGGAGAGACGAACAAGAAGAGAGGCGGAAGAGGAAGAAGAACGTGATGCTGAGAGGAGAGGTGGACGTAAAAGAAATTGAGATACGGGACTTGGAAGAACTGATAAAGGAAGGTCTGGGAAAAACGATGGTAATTGAGAAGATAGTGAAGAAGAAGCAGATCGGAGGAGATGGGCTGGTGATAATGGAAATGAAGGAGGAGAAGGACAAGAAGGAGCTATGAGAAAGGAGACGAGAGATGGAAGCAACTGGAGCCGAAGTGTGCGAGGACCTAACGTGGTGGGAGAGAAGGACGAGATATAAGCTGAGGGAAAAAGCTACCGAGGAAAGAAGGAAAGGAAAGAAAGTGTGGATAGAGAACAGAAAGCTAATGGTGGACGGAAGAGAGATAGAGTTTGACGAGAGAACGGAGAGATGGGTGGAGGAAGAGGACGGAGAGGAGGAGAATAGCAACGGAGATAGCCCAAGGGATGGGACAACCGAGAAGCAGAGGAAGAGAGAATAAACAAAGAAGGCAGAAGAGCGAAGAAAAAATTGAAAGAAACGTAAAGGAAAAAAAAAAATGTAATAGAGCTTTGGTTGGTTTTTGTATAGCGTCAAAGGGAGGCAGAAGGAGGGTGTAACAAGGAGAGAACCTTGGCAAAAAAACTTGTAACCCTAAGGGGAACAATAAACAGTTACATACATACATACATAGTGGATCGATCTTTCAATTGAAAGATCGATCCACGGTATTACTCTGTCAGTAAATATCGATTCAAAATATCGATATTTACTGCAGAAAAAATCGATTTCTCGAATAATCGATTCAACAAATGGCATCTCTATCTGGGACTATATTTATCGTATTTTTGCATGCCGAACACGAATCTACCACTTATTAAATTTATAAATGAGTATTTATCGAGGAAAATTGCGTGCAAAATACAGTACTCATTTTTCAAGAAATTCGAAAAGTTCAAAATGACATAAAATTTAAACGGTTAGATCGGTTCTCTCGAAATTTTAATGGAAACATCGGGCGATCACATTCCATCACTGCACGCATTTGTAGCCAGAAAACTGAAAAATTGGAAGAGCTAGAGTGCGTACAGACATTTTCGAAGAAATCAAAAATGACGTACATGTAAAACAGCTGAACATTTTTGGATGACGTTGTGCAGAAACATTGACTATCAACATTGAATTTTTCGTTTCCGATTCACACATACACACAGGTCCGGACATTTTTTCTGAATGTGATTTTTCGATGTTTTGGAACATTCTGAACGAGAAAAATAAAATTTTGTCGTAAAATAAAAAAAATGAAAAAAAAATCTCATAAAATTCCATCGATTCTCGCCAAATTAAATATCTCTTTATCTTTCAGGATGAATTAATTTCTTCGATGACGGATCAATGACTGGGCCATCGACCTTATCGCTACAAGAGTACATTTATTTCTATTGAAGATTCTAAGGCAAGTGGTCCTCTTATTATTTTTATTAATATTAAACAGATTCAAATTTTTTAAATATAAAAACGGCAATGTTTTAATCTCACGTAAAAGGCGTTGTAATAATATTTTTGTAAATTGTCAATAGACGCGAAAACACCTCAACGAGAAGCACTTTGAACAAAAAAAAATATTTTTTTACTATCCGCTACCAAGAGTATATATTCCAATATGAGGTATTCTCTGTCAACTCAGTCACGTTTTTTTCTACCTTCAGATTTATCCCATAATTGGCCACATTTTAGGTTCACTTGAAAGTACTAATTAAGAATTTTTTCAGATTTTTTAAACCCTCCATTTAGACTATGCGTTTTTTTCAAATTCATATATCTTGAAAGGGGATGTCGGGCAAACAAAAATCTAACGACAAAAAGTTCGCTTTATTCATTAACTATTTAATTCAATATGTGTCATATTTTTGTTCATTTTGGACAAGCTATTTTTAGCGGAAAGGAATGAAAATTTTATTTTGTCGTGCAATACGACACATTCAATTTCGCTGCCAATTTCTCAGGGTATTCAACGATGTATAAAGAATCTACAAAAATATGGCAAAGTATTACTCGACGTAGTTGCTAATCAAAAGAAAATAATTATCTAATATTGATATTTCAATATTTATTTTCTCAGAAAATACATCTAGTTCCACATTGCCAATTTTTGTTTTAGATTTGTCCTATATCACCGACGGCCCCAAAAAATTAACAGAAAAATTGAAGGTTATCGCATTCGATGAACAAGAAAAATGTAATAAATAGTACTTCGCGATACTAGTACGGAAAAGCGGTCTTTCGACGAAGGTTGTGAAGTTGGCTGCACGAGCCGGATCGAGAGTTACAATGGCACGAGGCGAAGCCGAGTGACGTTTGTTGCTCGAGAGGAGGCGAGTGCTGCCGACTTCCCAACCGCCGTCGGGAGACCGCTTTTTCGTACGAGTATCGCATACTACTTTCTGTTATAAGTGCAAGAAAATTTCCGCTTTTCGTGCCTGTAAAGTGCATACGAACAAATACCTACAGCGCTGCCAGCTAAGTATGCGCGAAAGTAGCTAGGATGTGAAAAAAGTGTGCAAAAAAGTAGCTAGGATGTGAAAAAAGTGTGCAAAAAAGTTTTCGCTCATCTTCTGCTAGAAAGCGCCACATTCGCCACACTTTACTGGCACGAAAAGCGGGACTTTTCGTACACGTGTTACAAAAAAATATTATATCACTATATTTTTTTTGCTTAGCAACTACGTCGAATACCACTTTTACGATTTTTTTTGTAGATTCTACATATATTGCCGAATACCCTGACAAATTGGCAGCGAAATCGAAGGTGTTGCATTGCACGGAAAAATATATTTTCCATTGCTTTCTGCTAAAAATACCCTTTGCAATATGAACAAAGCGACAACACATGTTGCATTAAATAGTTAATGACTAAAGAGAACTTTTTCATCATGAGATTCTTTTTTGCCCGACTGATCCGTTTCAAGATCTATGAATTTGAAACAAAAACGCATCTCCCTAAATGCATGGATTGAAAAATCTGAAAAAATTCGCAAAGGGTACTTTCAAGTGATACTAAAATGTGGCCAATTATGGGACAGATCGGAGAGGGTCGAAAAAGAAAGTGGCTGAGTTGCCGGACAATGCCTCATATGCCGAAAGTGGAATCTTGCTTCTCGATATTCTCGGAAACGAAACGTGGGATTAAAATTTCGACGACATTTTTATCAAATAATTAGGGCACAGGCTTTCCAACGAGGTGCGAAATTACCGTAAAGCGGCGTGAGCGGATGTGGTAAGTGCATGTGATGTGAGTTGACCGTGTCTATGTCATGCGCATGAGCATCAGCATCGCTTCGGTCGACGGGGCTCGTCTCTTGACTGCTGCAATTAGTCTGTTAGCAGAGTAGTTACCAAGATCGTTTGTAATATATATTTAATAACGTGAAGAAATATGTGATTGTGCGATTAAATAACTGGAAAACGTGTGGATAAAAAATCGAGGACAATTGTGCCTAACAACCAGAAAATGACTATTTATTTACGCGAAACCACTTTCGCGTAAACAACTTGAAATATCATGACACGGTAACTTAAATGAAGTATTTAAGTCACTTCTGACAGTTTTATTCTCTGTCAACTCTGCCACTGTTTTTTTCGACCCTCTCAGATCTATCCCATAATTGGCCACATTTTAGTATCACTTGAAAGTACCATTTGTCAATTTAAAAATTTTTTTAATCTACCCATTTAGGGAGTTGCGTTTTTTAACTCCCGACTGCCCGCTAGGGCAAAAAGACCGGAGTTATGCGTTTCACCGCGATGGGCGATTTCGTTGTCCGCGATGTTCTTGTAAACGGCTAAAAATTACTTGACGAAATTTTATACAGCTATTCTATGATGCACCTAGTGATGGGAGTCGGTAAATAACCGGTTAATTAACCGCAGCTACTAATGTATTTTACCGACGGCAACTTATTATGTGGTTGGCACTACCGAACCCGGCGAAAATTGCACGTGCAAGATACTTTCTTACGCTGTTCCCACTTCAATCACGCATCCTTACTCCATAAATGTATCTTGATTTAATCCGTTCGTTCCCCACAACGTCGTTATTATAATCAGTACAAACACTTAATTTTTAACGTTTGATCATATTACATTCTTTTTGCTGAATAGAAAAAATTAACCGGTCCTTAATAGCTTCTAAGAAATAAGTATCGTTTAATAGTAACTATCAGTATTTTATTGAAGAAGTTAAACGTTCATTAAATGATTCACAATAACGTAGACATTTTAGCAAATTTAAATTGAAAGTTGGAGTGCGCTTGTTCGTAGCATTGTCGTTACTTAAATAACCGGTTGTTTTACCCGTAACTTTACCGGAAAAAATGATTACGAACGTTATTAACCGGTAAATTCACAACACTCGATGCACCATCATCAATGTTTTCAAGGAAAAATTAAAATTTGTACAATATTGGTAGAAATAAATGCAATTGATTAAATAGTCACTCGAATATATCGAAAATTGAGCGCCATTTTTTGCGATATATTTTCGGAACTCCACATTGTTCGTTGGCCGCCCGATCTCGGTGTACCATAACCTCAAACGCACGAAGTATCTCAGATAGACAAGCGCCACAAAAAGTAGCAGTTGACGCAATATTTGCGACATGTGCTGCACATGTTTCGTAATCGTTTAAAAAAATTATTATTATTATTATTATTAAGTAAAATCGGCGTAGGGGCCGTAGCGTACCCATCGCCAGGGACGCCGAGTCTGTGCATCAGACTCGACGCTCCGCAATAGCTATCCCTGGCCAGAGTGTAAGCTATCGTACTCGGGCTTCATTTCACCGGGGTATGGTGCATCATAACGATGCTTCTAGGTATACCAGGCGACTATCCTAGAATACTTGGGCCTTCTAAACCTGGGGCTCTGAGCAGGCCGACAATGATATCCCTAGCATGACTACATTTAGGGATGCCGGGGGACGGGGGACTAGAACAACGATACTCTGAGCAACTGGCAACCCAAAGAAGGGATGCGGTGGTGCGGAAGTACTGGCCCAGATACCCTGTACAACCGGTAATAGCCCACGAAGGGTTGCTGGAGCACGGGGGACTGACGAAGATACCCTGAGCAACCGGCAACCCCGAGAAGGGATGCTGGGAGACGGGGGACTGACCAAGATACCTTGAGCAACCGGTAATCCCGAATGAGAAAGGTGTCAAGCCGCAGAAGTAGGTGCGAAAAAGTCAATGACATCACGAGGGACGCCTGTCGGTTGTGTTCCGCGTCTGAGGAACACAACGTGGACAATTAGGGCGGTGCGAGTGCCCCACGGGGTCCGAGTACAATGGTCCAGCAGGACTGAGTGCTCGTATCGCTAAAAAATAAATAAAAAATTATGAAGTAAAAAATATAATTTAAAAAACTTTAAAAAGTATGAAATTAAAAAAAAAATTATAAAAAATTTAAAAACCACCCGACTGCAAAAAGTTAAGTTAACTTTAAAAAAGGGTGAAATAATTCATGTATGTGACACAATTAACAGGGTCATTAAACAATAATAGTAATAATTAACAATAAAGAGTAATTGTAAAATTAATTAATAGTAGTTATATCAATTCGTTCATATTCTTCGCTTCAGTCGGGAGACGGCTTCCGAACGACAAATTTATATAATATATAACATTCTGCTGCCAAGTTTATTTGTGTGTATATAGAAGTTTATTTCTGTGTCCGGAAGCCGTCTCCCAACTGAAGCGAAGAATATGAACGAATTGATATAATTACTATTAATTAATTGTAAAATTATTCTTTATTGTTAATTATTACTATTATTGTATAATGACTATATTAATTGTTGTTACATACATGAATTATCTCACCCTTTTTAAAGTTAACTTAACTATTTGCATTCGGGAGGTTTTTAAATTTTTTATAAATTTTTTTTTTTTAATTCATTTATCTTGGAGGGATAAGAGGGGCAAAAAAATCTAACGATGAAAAAATTATTTTTAGTCATTAACTATTTAATGTAACATGTGTTATCTTTTTGTTCATATTGCAAAGGCTACTTCTAGCAGAAAGTAATGAAAATTATATATTTTTCGGTGCAGTGCGACACCTTTGATTTCGTTTCCAATTTTTCAGAGTATTCGGCAATGTATGAAAAACTTACAACAAAATTGCCAAAGTGGAACTCGACATAGTTGCTATGCAAAGAAATATAGTACTATAATATTTTTATTACAAATTTCTTTTTCATCCAATGCGATACCTTCAATTTTGTGTTGAAGGTATATTGAACAAATATTGATATATCAATATTAGATTATTATTTTCTTTTGCTTAATAACTACGTTGAGTACCACTTTGGCATTTTTTTTTTTTTTGTAGATTCTTTATACATCGTTGAATACCCTGAAAAATTGGCAGCGAAATCGAAGGCGTCGCATTACACGAAAAAATATAATTTTCATTCTTTTCTGCTAAAAACAGCTTTTCCTAAACGAACAAAAATAAGACACATATTGCATTATATAGTTAATGAATGAAGAGAACTTTTTTGTTATTAGATTTTTTTTGCTCGACTTATCCCTGTCAAGATGTATGAATTGGAAAAACGCATATTGTAAATGGATGGTTTAAAAAAATCTTTAAAAATTTTCAAAGAGTACTTTCAACTGAACCTAAAATTTGGCTAATTATGGGATAAATCTGAGAGGGTCGTAAAAAAAGTGGCTGATTTGACAGAGAATACCGCAAATATATAACAGTTTTTAACTTTCTTATTAACCATAAATGGTTAATAAAAAATTAACTTCAAAAAGGGTGAAATAATTCATATGTGAAAATAATTAATATTGTCCGTAAATACTAATAGTAATAACTGACAATAAAGAATAATAAAATAATTAATTAATCGTAACTATATCAATGCGTTCTTCATCTTCGCTACAGTCGGCAAACCTCTCCCAGTTTAATTCACTCCGTGACGTTTGATTTTGCATAATAATAATGCCAAAAAGTTATTAACAAATGATTCGAAAAATGAATTGATTAAAAAAAAATGAGACAACTTTTTATTTCCCATTTTAAATGACTTCCTTGATTTTTTAGAATTCATATGAATTTTTTCAGAATTTTGTATCAGTTCAAAACATTTTTTTTTTTTGCAAGTTTAAAACATCGATTTAGAGGCATGAATTTTTTTTCTCTTTCAGTATGACGATTCTACAGTTCACACAAAAAGTTTCGAGGCCATTGCGCCAACCGTTCCGTAATTACGGCCTTAAAAAAATGTCAAAAATGGAACATTCAAAATTGATAGAAAATTCTGACAAAATTTATCTGGCATCTAGAAAATCAATGAATTCATTTGAAAAGAGAAAAAAGGTTTACTGATTATTTGTTTCCCAATTTTTCAATAACTTTATGATATTATTATTATGCAAAAGGAATGTTGCTGACACCTTTAACACAGTTGATTTTTTTAGATTTTTGTACCATTAGGAAGTGTCCGAATTCTCGACTGGGAATGTACGTGTGAAGCATCCTTAAGCGCTCCTGAATTTTTTTGAGGTATTTTAGGTTTTTACACAACAATTCCAAATGATATCTATTTATCTAGCCTTTTCGAAGAAAAATCAAAATAAAGATAAAAATCTAAATATATTCATACGTATTCCGAAAAATGAACGAATCATTCTCATAAAAAAAAAGTTGAGTTACCGCATATTTCAATGAAATTTTGAAATTATTATTATGAAAAATTAATCTTTTCAGTGTCTATAAAACGTTTGCATTTTTTCAGATTTTTATAAAATCGGGAGGTGTTTGCAATTCTTGCCGGAATTTCTCGAATTTAGGCGAAATGAACTGCTGCATTCATCGTAGTGGGTGTTTGTGAAATGCAATTTATTATTAAACTTACAAACGTTCGTACATTTAACAAGCAGTTGAATCCGATGAAATTCTCGATCTATGTGGTTGACATTTGTTAACTAAGTGTAGATATCGACGAGAATGCGTCAGTGGGTGCACTGTAAAAAAATGTCTCAAAATTACTGAACAGTATTGGAAACTTTTTTACATAAACTATTTCTGAAAGTTCAAACACATCGTATTTTCCACAAAATTCGTATTTTCCATGAAAATGTTTGTAACTTTCAAGCAAAAGATTTTTAATTTTAATATCTGGTATTTTTGTTTCACAAGTACATTAATGTTCGATTAATGTAAGTAATGTTAGTAAATTCCAAGTTCCAGTACATCAAATTTACAATTTATTTTTACAGTCTGTAAATTCGAGCGCCTCAAGGACCCAATAAAATTTTTTTTTAAATTGAAATTACTATATGCCTTTCTCATAAAAGTTGAAATTTGAAATTTCCATATAGCTTTCTCATAACGTTCGTTTATTCGCGAAGTCTCTTCTATGACGAAGCATGTATTTTTGGCTTCCTCATAGAGAAAGCTTCGCGAAGAAACGAACATTATGAGAAAGCGATATGAAAATTTCAGTTTTCAACTTTTTTCAATGTCAATATCTCTTTAGATTTTTATGCAAAACGGCTGGCCGATTCAGGTTCAGCGCGTAAAAAAATACTCAATTGTCACGCTCCCATTTATCGGATTTGGGCTTGGTGCGAAGAAATACATGACAGTACGCGCTCCTCAATTTTTTTTTGCGCACTTTCGAATTTTACTCAAGAAATCCAACCGATAATTCTTTATCTAGCTTTTTCAACCCCATCATATCCATCGTCTTGTGTATGTCTTGCTGTAGATCACAATAGGCACCTGGGTTATTCCACGATGCCATCGAAAAGTAAAGAAATTGCTGTTTAAAAATACCCAAAATCACTGATTTTTGCAATTATGGCTATAAAAATGGTCGGTAAACTTTTTCGTTAGTTGTCAGTTTAGGATTGTAAATCCATGCATTTTTTCACGCTGATCATGAACCTGATACTTTTTTATTCATAAATTAATATTTAATACAAAAAAATACGTCTTGGAATAAAAATGTCATGAAATTCAAAAAATTCAAAATGACATAAAATTTAAACGGTTTGATCGATTTCCGTGAAATTTTAATGAGATCATCGGGCGATCACATCCTATCTGTGTAGGGTGACTGCACCAGTGAATGGACAGACACCAGTGAATGGACGAAATCCCTTATATGCTTAATAAAAAAAATTGCTCGATCAAAAATAAATTATACGGTCATCAAAATTTAGAAAAAAAAATTATAATTACCGCTGAAATTATCACTGCACTTATATGGAAATTACGGACTGTAGGAGACTTTTTTTTCTTTTATCGTTTGGAAGTTACTCGAGGGTGCTAAGCGGCGATTGATGCGGCCGCAAACGTTTTGTGTAAAAAAAAGTGTTAGACTTAATTTTTTAGGGTAAGTAATATGGTGCATAAATAAAGATATCATTCATTGTTGATTCTATATAAAAAAAAATGTTCAATAAATTGTTGTTTTTTACATGCCGAAATTATCAACGTCCATTGACTGGCGCGATTTCCGAACCTCTCTCCAGTGAATGGACATGGGGAGAAGTTAGGAACGTGGACATGGCACATTCTTTTTTTCTTATTTTTTGTGAATTAGAAAATTGTTAATTAATAGATAATGTATTAATAAATTATTTAAAACTGTGCCAACGAAATATTTAGAAGTTTATAGTTAATTTGAGACTGAGACTGAGGAAGCCAATAAGCTTGTTCTTCTGCTTTATCAGTATTATTATTAATATTATTAATATTATTTAAGTAATAAACCCTATGATGGTTAAAATACAATATTTAACTCAAATGATTGAAAGAAATATTAAGTTATTGAGTTATTTTCCTAATATCTATGAACGATAGCTTGGATGACAAATACGTGTCCATTCACTGGTGACTCGCCGTTCATTTACTGGAGAATTTGTCCATTCACTGGTGTATCCGTCTTTTTGTGACTTTATCTTTGATTTCAGCGGTGTTACGTTTTAAAACAGTCTGCAATATTTTTTGTCATAATCAAGATGGTCTACTTTATCAACTGAACCGAGCCCAAAAGGTGTGCATACAATATTTTTATTTTGTGACTCTTTTAAAAACGACCAGTCACTTAATCGTCCATTCACTGGTGCATTCACCCTACGTGCTTTTAGCCCGACAGCTAAAAAATTGCGAGCGCTAAAGCGAGTACAGACATTTTCGAATAAATTAAAAATGGCGTGCACAAAAAACAAATGAACATTTTTTTATGAAATTTTGACCAAATATCGACTATTGATCACACATGATGTGAGGCAAATATCACCTTGACCGTTCGAGACGTTCTCGAGTTATAGCGGGTTGAATTTTCGCGTCCAATTCACACACACACACATACATACAACCGGACATTTTTTCTAAATGTGATTTTTCGATGTTTTGGAACATTCTGAACACGTTTTCATTAAAATCTCGAAATTACTTTTTATGACAACTTATTTTTACGACAACTTATTGTCCACAAACTTCCACAATCTTTTATTTGTTAATTTTCCTATGGCACCATCCGACTTGTAATTTTACAAAAAAAAAAGAGTACAATCTAAAATTGTTAATGGACATGTTTCTATATTCAAATCTTAACAAACGAGTTCGTCACTTATTTGACAAAATAATTTTTACGAAATTTCGTATTTCGATTTTCCCAAAATTATTTTTTATTGCGCATGCTTGCCCGTGAAACTCTTCACCGAACAGTCGCCGGTTCTTGATGATCTAATTCGATGCGAAAGGAATGAGATCAACAAGCGGTTATTCCCAGATCTTCGATCCAATATCTCGAGAGCTTCCATAAAGCTATCATGTTGATAATTATCGGTGCTATCACTGATTTTCTCATTGCTCGAAATAGATTGATGCGCCACTCGACTTTCGTGTTTCGGTGAGTTCATTGGCTTATCGCGATCGATATGATAACGCGCACGTTTGGGGATGCGTGTATCAGTATATACTAAAAACAATTAATTCATATAGATTCGTATAAACTGTTCGTCTCGATTAACTGTTCGTGTCGAAATTAGCACGAACGTCTATTATTTAAATAAATGACTGGGGTTTGCCCGTAGTCGGTAAATCTGATTCGCATCGTTTGAAAATTTGTTTTGAAATAGACGTTATTTTTCAGAGATTGTCCTTTTGAAATTTTTATTTGTTTATATTTTTTAGTACGTAAGAATCGCAGGTACCACTTTGGGATTTTTTTTCAGAATCTTCATATAATGCCAAATATCCTCTAAAATTAGGACCAGAATCGAAGGTGTGTTTTTAGTAGAAAAAAAATTATTATTTTTTTTTTTTTTTACTAAACATGGACTTTCTTATATCAGGAAAATGATGACTCTAGCATCATTCGAAAGTTGATGAAAAAAAAAATTAGACATTGAAATGTCTGTTTTATTTCATTTTTTTAAACGAAATCATAGCTTCCCCTATGAGGAAGTGAAATTACCCTTTCAGTGCCCTCGTTCACACCTTTCCGTCAGACTTCTTAGCCAATGTAAGGAATTCTATATTGAATTGATGTGGCTGTGCGTATGAAAAGGGTCTAATAATAGACGTTCGTTCTACCTTTTTGGTTCCAGCTGGGAAGATTGTTCTTCCCTGGGATGGCATTCATGATTTACCCATAGGCAAAGCGTCACATATGGATAAATTAAATCAGATGAATTAAATCATGACAGAAAATCATGATAGAAAATCATGACAGAAAATCATGATAGAAAATCATGACAGAAAATCATGACATAAGGGCAAATCAAATGATTAGCCCACAAACAAATCACATGCCAGTTTTTACGCCACAACAAAAAAAAAATTATTTTGCAGATCCCCATGAGCGAATTACAAATTGGCTATGTCTTGGCGCAGTACTGTTGCCAACATTGCCGCGACTGGCGGTCAGTTCTGAGCAGGTACAGAAACATCCCTGCCATAATACTTGGCCAACTTTGGGATGATCATATTGGTCCTTAGTTTAATCGCCGGTATCGGCCCAACGTTATCAAACGACCTTGACACAGCAAAAATCATTATTAAGCAATAAAAAAATGTATTTGTCAATCTGCGCGACTCCTGAATACTTTTTTATCGATCTACAATTGCTTTTTACCTTGACACATTAAAATCATTCGAATAAATTTTTTAGTCGGTAATGGGGACTCGAACCCGTGACCTCAGGATCACTAGTCGATGCTCTTACCTCTCGGCTATGCTCATCTTGGACAATTTTTGTAGAATCTTATATATAGCTGCACGTTTACTGCACGTCTATATCATATTAACTTATCAATTGCTTTAAATTATCGAAGTTTTATGATATCCTTTGTTTTATTTACACTTTAGTTAATAATGTTGGCAAAACTTATGCTCTCAGCAGTACAGTACTGTAGATAAAAACTATAATAAAGGAATTTGTAATAACAAAAAAAGCATTCAACAGTCGTGCAGATTGGAACAAAATTTCGTTGTTTACCAATATTTTGTGTTGAGCATTGGGTGAACATCGCTAACGGGTACTGGCCCAAAGTCGTTCAATGTCGTGGGCGAACTTCCACTTTGTTCACCCATAAAATAACAAAAGTATTATCGCAAGTGGTGCTCTCTACTCAAACGACTGTTGGCCATGCGTCGGTCATATTCTTCAGCCAATACTAATCTTTAGTGTCGTGTAGTGTAACGCCAGTACTCTTCCGCATGTCGGACTGGTACTGACGAAATTTGTTCGGCAATACTAAAACGAGTCTCGGCTCAATATATGT
The DNA here is from genome assembly GCA_963575735.1 of Amblyjoppa fuscipennis. Lineage (NCBI taxonomy): Eukaryota > Metazoa > Arthropoda > Insecta > Hymenoptera > Ichneumonidae > Amblyjoppa > Amblyjoppa fuscipennis. The sequence goes on along the minus strand of OY754489.1, from coordinate 13,710,586 downwards.
CCGATACTCGTACGACTGTCGGCTAAGTACTATTTATGTTTTGCCGTAAGTACTCGCCGCCAGAGCTGGGCCCGTATGAAGCCATTGGTCAGTCAGTGCGGTAACGGTACTACTGAACAACGTTTGGCAACTAACCTCGTTTTAGTACTGGACCGTGTTGGTAACTCTGGCAGTATACCCCGATTCGCACATGGGCAGATGTTCAGACGAAAATTAGTGTTCGTCTGCTATCGAACACTAGCTGATTGTGCGGTAAGGGGAAGACACGATATCTTCGAAGCCTCTGCCGATAGAAAGATCATGCCACTTCACCTTTTACCGAGAAGGCCATTGCGGTACGGTTATTGGCTGTTCCGATCGGAGAGTTAAACAACAGTGATAACAAAAGATAAAAACGTTTCCGATAGCCTATATAAGAAGACATCGATTGTCGAGTTGAGATGGTAACGATCGAGTTTCGTTGAGACGCTGTACAGCACTGATTCGCAAAGATGATTGGAAAGATCGCCTACCTTCTGACCTTCTTGGTGACGATCGCCGTGGTTGTTGAGCCTGCGCCTGGATCTCTTCAAACTGTCGATCGCGCAAACAATCAATCTCACGATCTCTTCGTCGGTTACCCCGTGGCCGGGGACCATCTCGTCTACCGCCAGCGAGTTTTGAGGCAACGCGTTTACAATCAGATCGTCACGGCCCAACAGACCTTCTACATCAACACGGTCGAGAGGATTACGCGGGTCGTAGCCCGCGACCAACAGATGAACGGCTTCGGAGGATACGCCAGCCTGCTGAAGGGTGGGCCAGGCACCAGCAACGCTACCCTCTACTTCAGAAGTCAGAGAGGATACGCAATCAACTTCGTCGTCGAAATCTACGCCAAGCGTTGAGTCCCGTCATAACGACGACGTGTTTCCCATTCCTACAACAAATGTTCACTGTTAAAAATTTTATGAAATTTACAACACGTTTAATATACAAAGCTATATGAAATATAGAACCTCGGTATATGAAATTAGAATTCATATACATTGTACTTGAATTTTAATAAATTTAATCTTCTATGTACCTGTTCTAATACCTGTGTATGAGGTATTCCATCCGGATTCAAAACAGTCAAAAACTCGACCCTCTCCAAAAAAGTTTTAATTTCACCACAATTCATGATTATTTACAAGTGGTTTTTGTGATTTTTTTTCAGAATTTTTGGATTGTATTTTTTTGAGATATGGAAAAAGTGAAATTTAAAAAAAAAACCCCTAAATCTTAAAAACTATTAGTTGTACAAAAAAAAAAAACGTTTGAGACATAAAAGTTGCAATTTCAAATGAAATTTTGAAAACAAAATGTTGTAGATTTTTTTGAATGCACTAAACGTCTATGTCTATAAAAAATAGACAAACAAATTTTTTTCAGCCAATACGACATGTTTGATTTTTCTTAAAAAATGCCAGAATATACACTGAAGTATGTAGAGTGATCTCATATTTTTGTTTGGATGGTTGAGATGCCCGTTTGATAGCTATGTTCCGTTTAAGATCGATTTATAATTTAAAAAAAAAGGTGATATTTACCACTTTCCATTGAGTTTATAAAAATTGTAACGATGTCCACAATAATGGACAGTATCACAATTTGTTCGATGTAAATACGGAAGATTCATGCGTTTCGAGCAGCCAAACACGTCCCAATCGAATGCAAAGTCGCTTTATAACGAAATCAGGCGGTCCTGCTACCAGTTACGCTACGCTACTCGTCAGGAGCCAGAGAAGAGCCGGAATCGTCTTGGTCGTCGAATTGTACGCCCAGTCTGAGAAACCATGTACGGTCAGATCGCTCTGATTTCAACTAATAAATGACACGCAGAACCAAAGTTTTTTTTTATCAACTTTTTCATTCTTCGTCCTCCATCTGAACTGTTATATGTCACGGGAAACTGTATTCTTATGCAATAAATATGATTTCACTGCAAGCAAATTGATGTGACTCTCAACGAGATGCAAAAAACGATGGGGGGAATGAAAAGGAATGTTATCTGTGTACATACTCTCCTGCTTTGCCCTCCTCTTTTTTTCTGATTTTTATACAATCCAGAAGTGTTTGCGATTCCCCTCATTTCTCCGAAACTTAGGTCAAGTTCACATTATTCGCAAGGACTACCTTAAGGTAGTACTAGCAGACAGTTCGATCTCACGTGAGTTGTGAGAAAATTGCGAACCCTTCTCGAGGGGATAAAAATCTGAAACAAAAATTAAGCACGTGGAAGGTGCTCAAAATATTGATTTTGCACAATAACAATTCCAAAATGTTATGAACAAATGCGTGAAAAAAAATTATTCAACAAATCCCCCGGCAACTTAACAATTTTTTTTTAAATTATAAAAACAATTTGTTAATCTTTTTCAATACGTATAATTTTTTTTCAGAATTTCGTCTAATTTTTGAAGAATGACGTTTTCTTATTAAACAAAAAGCACAACTTTAAAAAATAACACGAAATTCTGAAAAAATTCATACGCATTCAGAAAAATTAACGAATCATTTTCATAAAAAAAAAGTTAGCTTGCCGTTAATTAGTCAATAATATTTTGGAATTATTATTATGCAAAATCAATCTTTTCAGCGCCTACATGGCTGATTTTTTTTAGATTTTCATCCCATCGCGAAGTGTTCGCAATTCCGCTCAATTCTCTGCAAACTCACGTGGGGTCAGTCATGTCCGCAAGTGCTACCTTGAGAGAGTTTGAGAATGTCTGGAACTCTCTAGAATATTACAAGAAACAGCATTCTCCAGTTGGTAATTATTACTATAATACATTTCCCAAGCCTGTCTACCTGGTTTATGCCTACAGTATCGTAACAAAAAAAAAAGAAAAGAAAAGAAACAAGAGAGCTTGTGAGAAATGTAAACTGGCAGTAGGCCAATAGCAACAGCCGCTGTAGCTCACCGCAGTATGCATAGAAAGCTGTGGCTCGCGCAGTCCGGTCGTCATATAGACTAGCCGGACTTCGGGTGATAAATCTAAATTTGTTTGCATGTTCCGTGTCTCCTTGCAGCGACGGATCCGTTGTACGTACACTACCCAATAGGTAAAATGTACCCACGATACATCGACAGTTTTCACTGCAGGTCTTCGAGGATGCAGGTGGAGAAGTGCCACAACGAAGAGGTCCACTGATGACACACCACTGTGGAAGATACCGGTAATTCTGCGGTGGTCAATCCTCCCGGTTTTCTTGTCGATGGTGTTCAGCCTCCGGAGTGTACTCACATACGTATGCGTAAGTACCTAATACACGTTCTCGTGTAGATAGTCATGGAGGCCCAGTGTGCATTCAGTGGACGTTGTCGCTACCAGAGTATGATTTTTATGGTTTTTTTGAAGAGAGTTCGTGCCTTAAGGTAGTCGTTGCGAATGGTGTTCACTTTGCATGAGTTTCAAAGGAATGAGAGGGAATTGCGAACACTACTCGATGGTATAAAAAATCTGAAAAAAAATCAAGCGTAGTAATGGTGCTGAAAAGATAAATTTTGCATGATAATAATCCCAAAATGTTATTAAGAAATGGATGAAAAATATCGACGAAACCTAACTTTTTTTTTGTAACTGTGATTCGTTCACTTTTCTGAATACGTATGAATTTTTCAGATTTTTTAATTCACTTTGAATTTTTTTTTCTTATATGAGAACATACACTCCGTTCTTGTGGACTATTCGAGTTCGTTATCATGATATTTTCATTTCCATGCCATTACTGAACTGTGCTGCAGATACCCGAGAAGTCAGGAAAAGTATTCCTTAAATGTATTCTCACTATTTAAAAAAAAATTGTTTATACATATATTTTTCGGTGCCATTTAGGAGATTTTATTAATATAAGTTACCGAGAGTTGTTCTTTTTTTTGCAAGGTGGCAAGTCCCAGAGTAGTCAAAGTCCCAGTGTGACTAAAGTCCCAGAGTGGCCAAAGTCCCGGAGTGACTAAAGTCCCGGAGTGGCTGCAGTCCCGGAGTGGCTACAGTCCCCGAGTGGTTACAGTCCCGGAGTGGCAAAAGTCCCGAAGTGGCTAAAGTCCCGGAGTGGCTAAAGTCTCGGGGTCGCTAAAGTCCCGGAATGGCTCAAGTCCTGCAGTCGCTAAAGTCCCGGAGTAGCTAAAGTGCTGGAGTGACTATAGTCCCGGAGTGGCTAATGTGCCGGAGTGGTAAAGTCCCGGAGTGGCTAACGTCCCGGAGTGGCTAGAGCCCCGGAGTGGTTAAAGTCCTGGAATAGCTAACGTCCCGGAGTGGATACTCACAGATACTCTCATCGATACTCACAGATACACAGGTACACATTGATACACAGCGACACAGTCACTCGTATAGACACTCCCACCACGCGAGCCAACATATCCGCTAGGATAATATAAAACTGAGTGTCTGATTATTTCATTTATTAATTTTTTTTCACACACGCAATTTCCGTTGGTTATACATTTTTCACCCCGTCTTATTTCCCTTTCATGTTATCAGTGAAAGAAATTGCATCGGGATGCAAGAGCGATAACATCGAACAAATTAATTGCTGCCTATGTGACATTCGACATGTAGCTTGAAAATACGAAGGGGTTAAGATTCTTGCATGTACAAAGAAAATGAGTCGTCTAGCTACCACGAATCGATTCACGATAACGTACAGAATTCGGAAAACGCTTTAACGGGTTTTAATTTATTTCCAACAGAAGAAATAGTACAAGTTCATTGCAGCTTGTTTCGATCAATATCATGCCTTTTGTTGAAGTACATTGTACATCGAATATGATAACTTGAGAAGCTTAAATCGAAAATATATATTATTTTCGAGCAACTCTAATGAAATGTTTTCGTTTAATAACCTTTACCACGTTTCACTTACACTGTTGAATGATTCGAGGTTGAGCGTTACGATGTAGAAACTGGTGAATTCAATCGGTCTGAGAGTACGAAGCATTATCATGAGTAAACTTCTTATCGTCTTTATGTTCAACGTCGTCCAGTTCATTTCGTAAATTGCAACGCACACGTCTGTACTCTTACAATATATATATATATATATATATATATAATTTTTCATTAGGACCGTTCAAGGTATAAAGAAAATCGAATACTGCAGTTTGCGAAAAACCATGAACGTAGTGTTACGATTTACCCACTAATGGCTTCATATCGTGTTCTACATAGAGATGTGAGCAGTAACTGTGAGCGGTAATGTTACCGGTTTTTTACCATAAAAATACGGTACGTGACCGCGTTGAATATTACCATATTGGTAATAAAATCATATAATCATATAGTCACACTAAGAAAAAAAAAAGTTTGGCGCAATTCAATCTGGAGTTCGGACCCGGTACTGTTATTTACGTTATTTGTTACTAATTAATTTCATATATGGTTAAATCGTGTTTAATATGTTCAATTGTTATCAGTACGTCGCTATTTCTTAATATACAACTGCTGTACGCAATTGATACAAGCACACCAGTTTTATTGTTTCAGGAACGGTGCAGCCTGTTTAAGGCGGGATTTTCTTTTTTTTCGACAAAAAAATCGATTTTTCGCTGACTGCTGTTTCATATTCTTCAAAGTGTTGAGAATATGTGTGCAAAATTTCAAATTAAAATTCTTAAAAATGGCAAAGTTATAAGCGATTTTATACCTGCGTGTCGACTCGCGGTGGCCGCGCGCTCGTTGTCGCACGGCAGGGGTCGGCGCGCCCGGCAGCTGCCCGAATCTGTTACTCGGCGGACCATAAATATAACGGGACAGCATACAATAGGCATGAAGGACGAGTCCTAACGGTCGTGCGAGATCGAAATATTCGGAGGAGAGTCGCTCAGTCTCGAACGAGAGTTTGCTGGTAACAGACGTATATATCATGGATCGAAAACAGGGAAGTTATACTCATAGTCGTGCTGCCAGACCGACAAAAAGGAAATTTCTTGGGAATATTCACACCCGAGAAACGGAAACGACGTTTGCAAGTACGTCGGCCCAGAAACTGTCGACAGTGGAAGACAGAGAAATAATTACGGACCCGGGTCATGGATATCGCATTATCGCGTTTCTATAGGTTTTCTCTGCAATCTTGCAACTCGTAATATGTCAGGAATGTAAAGGACCGATCAAATTTGGCGAATCCAGTTCTCGCGGCTTGGGTTCTAAAATAGTTGTGCAGTGCAAGTGTCGTGTGCAATATATTAATTCCTGTCCTCACGTCGATGACAAATCGTGTGAGATAAACAGGAGAATGGTTTTTGTGATGAGACTATTGGGAGTAGGTAGAGAGGGTATACATTTATTTTGTGGCTTGATGGATATATCCCAAGGTTTCAGCATAACCTTGTACTATGCCTCCTTGGAGAACATTTACAGTGGAGCCAAAGCTGTATGGGAGCTGTGTGCGAAAAAGGCAGTGAAAGAAGAGAAAGCGAAGAATGCTGAGCACGGAAATCCAGAGACAGATATTTCTGTATCGGGAGACGAAACATGGAAAAAGCGAGGATATAGTTCCTTGTTTGGAATCACGACACTCATCGGCAAATATTCAAGCAAAGTGGTTGACCTTGTCGTGAAATCGTCTTACTATCACGCTTGTAAATGGTGGCAATCAAAATCCGGTACCGAAGAATACGACGATTGGTTCGAAGAACATAGCAGTGTATGTACGGCAAATCACGATGGGTCAGCTGGAAAGATGGCAGTTGACGCGATCAAAGACATGTTCTGACGATCTTGGGAAATGCATGAAGTACGGTACGCGAAATACATCGGCGATGGCGACACGAAAACATTCAAAGCCTTGTTGGAAGACAAACCTTACGGCGATGATTTGATCGTGAAGAAAAGGGAATGCGTCGGGCACGTTGAGAAGCGTATGGGCTCACGACTGAGAAATGTGAAAAAAACAAAAAAACTTTGAGGAAAAGGAAAATTAACCGATAAATTGATAAAAGAATTAACAATTCTCTATGGTTTGGCTATCAGAAGACATCCAGACTCTGTTGATGATATGTACAATGCTGTGTGGGCAACGTTCTACCACAAGATCTCGACGAATGAAAATCCTCAGCATATGTACTGTCCCGCGGGGTCACAAAGCTGGTGCAAATGGCGCATTGCCGAAGCTCCACTGCATGAAGACGTCGCGAATGCTATTAAGCCGATTTACATTGATTTGTCATCGAGAGACTTGCTGGAAAGGTGTTTAGGTGGCGATACTCAAAACAACAACGAAAGCTTCAACGCAACCGTTTGGCGATTCGCACCTAAACACCTTCACTGTGGCGCGAAAACGATCGACATCGCGGCTTATTTGGCCGCAGAGATTTTTAAGGGGGGGGGGGGGAAGGTATTTAATTATTTTTTTGCATTTTTTTTATTTTTGAAATTGAATCCGTAATATCTGAAGAATATTGTGTCAAAATTTTAAGTCAATTGGAGCCAAATTGACGAAGTTATGAGTATTTTTATACCTGCCGGATTTTTGTACCTATACCCGACCCGACCCGAGCGCGCTATTCTTACCCGGCAGATGTTTTGCTTTCCATCTATCGAAATTTCAAGGCAAGGACAAACGTGTAAAAAGACCGTTGTAGATACCGAAACTAAGGCTGGAAAGAAAATCAAAAGAAAGAGTCTGTCTGGTAAAGGGAAGCTTACGGCCAAAATTATCGATAAATTGACGGTATACTACGGGTTGGCTATCAGACGTCACTCTGATTCCGTAAAAAATATGAAGAACGCTATGTGGGCAACGTTCTTTCACTACTGTTCGACGGACGAGAATCCACAGCACGAAAAATGCCCGAGCGGCGCGGACTCCTGGTGCGAATGGCAAAAAGTTGCAGCTGCTAATGCATTGGATTCGTTCAAACACACGTATTGTGCTCTTCCCAAGGATGTTTCGGATGCAATCAAGCCTATCTACGAAGATCTGAACAAAGATGCCCTCCTGGAGCGATGTGTCGGAGGCTTCACGCAGAACAACAATAAGAGTTTGAACCAACTTATTTGGAAAATCTCACCGAAGCACTTGAGTGGAACCTCTGTCGTCGTTGAAATTGCAGCTTATGTGGCAGCCAGTGTCTTCAATGAAGGTTCGTTTGCTTTACTCTCCTGCATGCAAGACATGGAAATCAGTAGTGGATCAAGCGCTCATGACTGGGCGCGATCCACTGACTCCACACGCATAAGCCGAGCAGAGCAGGAAGCTGAACGACAAACCAAAGAAGGCAGGATTCGTCGTAGGCAGGAGCAAAAAGATGCATTAGACATCATCGATGATAGCAACATCCTCTATGGACCTGGCATTGATGACTCGGTGTGAGGTATGTTGATAAAATTCGCTTACAAACGTTTTAACTGGATTTTTTTGTGTTTAAAACTTTAAGCGTTTTTCCCACAACTCACGTTTTTAAAGTCGGTGCCCCTGATAACTTTTAAACTACTGCACCGATCCTTTTGAAATTTTAAACACTATTTCTGTACATCATTTACGAGGTAACGCTGTCGAGTTTTTTTTTTTTTGTTCATAATTTTGATTTCGGAATAACAAATTAGCCGATATTTTCCCAAAAAATTGTGTTTTTCACTTCAAAGTGTTCGAAAAAATGAAAAAATTGGAATTAAAAAAAAAAAACTCGACAGCGTTACCTGGGAAAAACTATTATCTAACGAATGAACTTTGATTTTTTGATTTCAGATGATCCAGCACCAAGTTATGAGGGGCACCGCAATTCAACTTTTTTTCGAGACACGTCCGATCAATTGCTGCCATTGCCGTATTTTTTAATATTTCTTTGTACAAATTTGATGAAACATTCTTCGAATGTCATACTTCAATGTACCATTGGTTGAGTAAAGAAATTTTAACTGCGTCGTCAGAAAAAAAAATCACGAAAACATGGCTTTTTTCGTATGATTTGACCTTACCCCGCCCTTAACGAAGGCTTTACAGCAGTCCTTAAAACAATGACGACGATTGGAATCGTCGTTGGCCAGCAAGCATCAATATTCGTCGATGCGCGAGATAAGCAGCGGATAGAGAGGTCAACGAGACGCAGTCTCGAAGCAACGAAAGAGGCTCGAACAAGACGCAGAAGCGAAACTGCTTCATTGAATGATTTGTTCGAAGCCGAGGAAGGCATCCTGTATGGCCCTGGCATAGCAGATTAGATTAAAAATACTGTAAGTACTCGATATGTCCCATAAACTGTACTCACAACTTTAAACGCGTTTTTCTCGAAACAGCTTTTTCATAACTGATGTGCACGATTTCTCAAAAACTATTCAACCGATTGCCTTCAAATTTGGACAGAATGCTCAGCTGACATCCTTTTATCGTTTGATGAAGCAAAAAAGCAATGAGTTTAATAGTTTTTTATTTATAACAAAAAATCAATCAATTTTTTTCGAAAAATCGATACTTCAAGTTCAAAACGTCACGAAATCGTCAATTTTTTTCTTTTTTTCCCCTTCATCAAACGATAGCTATATGTGTCTAAAGTAAAATGCTTTTGGGTTTTTGTTGCAGGACGAACGTGAAGGCTGTAATCGTGCACATCATCAAAAAAGGACCATCGCGCGTCGAGGGGGGGTGGGAGGCGGATTTTTTGATGAAATTGTTTAAACATTTTTTTGTATGTAGTAAACAGATCAATAAAACTATATGCCAAGTTTCACAAGTTTTCCGTTGTATACTTTCTTCACAAAAAAATTCCCAAAAAGCGGTAAATTTTGCGAAAAAAAAGACAATCCCCCCTTAAATGCGCCAGGATTGACTCAAACCAATTTTTCGTGACCGCAGCTGTGACCTTGATGTTACCAAACGTTTTTTCGGTGTGTAACTCACATGTAAGGTACAAAAGTACCCCAGACGACATTCAAACTGCGCTCGTATAGTAGAAACCCGGGAAAAAATGATCATATCTGATCATTTTTGTGTGTGTGGGGCAAAGTGGCCCCCCTAAGCATTTAAGGGGCTTTCATCAATATACAGATGATTTTTTAACTATTCGAATGTCACAAAAATAAATGTGGCACACTCACTTGCTGCGTCCAGTAAAAATAAAAATATGGGGCAAAGTGGCCCCCTCCCATCAATCGAATTGAAATTTTTTTTATGGACAATTTCGTATAATTTTTTAAACAGAAGATATAATTTTTCTGTTTCTATAATGGAATGCGAATTCTGCAATAAAAAAAAAATGAGGCAAAGTGGCCCCTCTTCAAATTTGATAAATGAAAAGAAAATCTCTTCGTGGATCACCCGCCAACTGATCGTTGGGAAATGATGTTTAGATGTAGGGGAGAGAAGGATAAAACGGGACAGTTAAGCGAACATTGCCGTCGCAACTATACCCATGATATTGAATTACCGTTTGACTAATCAATGGAGCTGTACGATAATTTTCACGGAATTGGAAAAGTATCGCGGTGGGCAAAATGGGGCAGCCATCATTCTCTAAAATATTGGTTTCTTTTCTTTCCTATCGTGTACAGAAAGACGGAAAGAACGAAGGAACGAAGGAACAAAGGAACGAAGGAACGAAGGAACGAAGGAACGAAGGAACGAAGGAACGAGGGAACGAGGGAACGAGGGAACGAGGGAACGAGGGAACGAGGGAACGAGGGAACGAGGGAACGAGGGAACGAGGGAACGAGGGAACGAGGGAACGAGGGAACGAGGGAACGAGGGAACGAGGGAACGAGGGAACGAGGGAACGAGGGAACGAGGGAACGAGGGAACGAGGGAACGAGGGAACGAGGGAACGAGGGAACGAGGGAACGAGGGAACGAGGGAACGAGGGAACGAGGGAACGAGGGAACGAGGGAACGAGGGAACGAGGGAACGAGGGAACGAGGGAACGAGGGAACGAGGGAACGAGGGAACGAGGGAACGAGGGAACGAGGGAACGAGGGAACGAGGGAACGAGGGAACGAGGGAACGAGGGAACGAGGGAACGAGGGAACGAGGGAACGAGGGAACGAGGGAACGAGGGAACGAGGGAACGAGGGAACGAGGGAACGAGGGAACGAGGGAACGAGGGAACGAGGGAACGAGGGAACGAGGGAACGAGGGAACGAGGGAACGAGGGAACGAGGGAACGAGGGAACGAGGGAACGAGGGAACGAGGGAACGAGGGAACGAGGGAACGAGGGAACGAGGGAACGAGGGAACGAGGGAACGAGGGAACGAGGGAACGAGGGAACGAGGGAACGAGGGAACGAGGGAACGAGGGAACGAGGGAACGAGGGAACGAGGGAACGAGGGAACGAGGGAACGAGGGAACGAGGGAACGAGGGAACGAGGGAACGAGGGAACGAGGGAACGAGGGAACGAGGGAACGAGGGAACGAGGGAACGAGGGAACGAGGGAACGAGGGAACGAGGGAACGAGGGAACGAGGGAACGAGGGAACGAGGGAACGAGGGAACGCGGGAACGAGGGAACGAGGGAACGAGGGAACGAGGGAACGAGGGAACGAGGGAACGAGGGAACGAGGGAACGAGGGAACGAGGGAACGAGGGACGGATTCTTGTCCTCCTATCCTCCCGTCCTCATTCTCCCTTACCCCGTTTTGTCCCAATGATTTTAGGAGACCCTATTTTGCCCCATCGAAACACGCTGATTTTTTGCCCCATTTTACCCCGCTCTCCCCTGTTTGCAATAGTAGCCGATATTGGCGATACGATATTTTCACAGGTATGATCGAATGTCGATAGATCGTCGAGACAATAAACGTCTGGGAACGCGAAGGTATGGTGCAAACCTCATGCATAGATGCGGGTGCCTGGAAACTGTGCGCGTGTGGTTCTTAGTGGTTCGTGTTGGTGCGGACAAATTCTCAGTACCGTGCAGCCCGTGACAGACAAAAATGTGAAAAACGTTCATAGTAGAATTCCGAAATCCACGTTCTCAATCGACAATGGGTCGTGTGTACAAGAAAAAAACAAAACAGCAGTCATGGGATGAAATGCCTATGAAAAGCGCCATCCATGCTGTTGCTAAAGGTGAAATGGGATACACACGAGCTTCAGAATCTTTCGACATTCCACGGACGACTTTAAGGAGACGTTTCCGGATATTTTCTGAAACTCATGATATGGAACTGACAACCGTCAAAGGTAAATAAACTTCGTTTTTTCGATTCTTTTTTCCTCAAGTCAAGTTAGTTCAGCATATTAACATTCTTTTTTCTAGATGAGATAGTTTGGAAGTCTCGTAGTCTCACTTCTGAAAAGAAACTTCGAGTTTTTGTTTGTCAGTGAAAAATGTTTTCAACAGTTCGTCCAACTATAGAATGTTTTTCTGTAGCTCCGTCATCACTGAGTTTTGTCTTTCTTTGTTTCTTTTGTTTCCTGAGTCTTTCGTTCCTTCATTTTTAGGACTGGGGCGATTCCAAAGTATCTTCAGCTCAACCCAAGAACAAGAGTTAGTCAATTACCTGGAGGATATAGACGATTGTCTCCATGGACTTACAAAAACCGAACTGAGAATTTTGGCGTATCAGTTGGCGGAAAAAAAAACAATATGCAGCATCCATTTGTCGGTGGAAAGGCTGGCTTGGACTGGGCCAATGGATTCCTCAAAAGGCACCCAAAATTAACACTACGAAAGCCTCAAGCTACGTCGATCGCACGAGCGAGGGGCTTCAATCGAATCGTAGTGAATAATTTCTACGATCTACTGGACTCCGTGTACCAAAAGCATAATTTTACGCCCGACAGAATTTACAACGTGGACGAAACGGGCTTTTCAGCTGTGCCAAAACACCTTTCAAAAATAATTTCGAGGAAGGGAAAACGTCAGGTCGACGTTGTTACTTCAGGGGAACGAGGCCAGAATACCACAATCGAAATGTGCATCTCAGCATCAGGGACATTCTTACCACCCCTGTTTGTGTTTCCCCGACAACGCATCAAGTCGCATTTCATGAACGGAGCACCGCCAAGAAGTTGGAATGTATGCCACCCCAGTGGTTGGATGCAATCAGAAATCTTCTTGAAATGGTTGAAATGGTTCGTTGAGAAGTCCAAGCCAACAAGAGAAAAACCGGTGCTTCTCCTGCTAGATGATCATACGACACACACAAAGAACTTGGACGCCATAGACTATGCTTAAAAAAATCACGTCATTATTCTCTGCTTCCCGCCACATTGCACACACCGACTGCAACCACTGGACGTGAGCGTAATGCGACCACTATCGATGGCCTACTCCGATGCCGCAAAGACATGGATGCGCGAGCATCCTGGTCAAGCGATCACTCCAGCGCAAATCGCAGAGCTATTAGGTAGCGCAATGAGGAAATGCGCTACGGTTCCTGTCGCAGTGAATGGTTTTCGTAAAACAGGAATATGGCCATTTAATCGCAACGTTTTTAATGACGAAGAATTTAAGCCCTCCGAAGTCGCAAACGAACCTAGTTCTCTTCTCGAAGTCACAACTCCCTCCCTTAAACTCTCAAGTCCACTCCTCGAACGATTTGCAATCCCCCTCGACGAATCATTTCCAAATCGTACTCCTCGCAAATCCGATCAAAGTTTTTCGCGCGAATCAGTTTCGGATAACCCTGTTGAATCGTTCATGAGTCCTCCTCACCAATTGTCGCCGAGTTGTATTCGCGAGTTTGTATCGCGACCTCTTCATGAATCGTCTCCCGCTCCCCGTCGACAATTGACTCCGAGTCGTCCTCGCCAAATGATCCAGAGTCCTTGTGGTAAATTGCCGCTTTATTCTTCTCGTGAGTCAAGTCCGAGTACCCTTGGCACATCGTTTTTGCATCGTCCACATGAATCAACTCTGAGTGCTTCAACTCTGAGTGCACATGAATCAACTCTGAGTGCTGAGCTTCTTGCGAGTCAGTTTCGGGTATTCCTGGTGAACCGTTTGCGAGTCCTCCTCGTGGATCGTCGTCGAATTCTTCTCACAAATCGTTTTTCAGTCATCATGGTGAATCGCCTCCACGTTCTCCTCGCGAATCGCCTCCACGTTCTCCTCACGAATTACCTCCTCATTCTCCTCGCGAACCATCTGTGAATCCTCCCCACGAATCGTTTTTCAGATGGATTTTGAAATCAATCACGAGACATGTGTTCAACCCCATTCCGAAAACGTCGCTTGAACCCCTTTCAAGTGCTGAATCCCTTCCGAACGGTCTGGGAGAGCGTTTGAGTCAAATTTCAATACACGAAGAGAAAGAGGTTCAAATCGAGCGTCACAATTCGACGAGATTTTCAGATGACGGATTCGTGCACTCCGAGGGAAACCCAATAATGAAAAATAATGACTCGGAACTCTCAAAATCTCCCCTCGAATCGATCGCGAATAGCAAATATTTTGACGCACTGTCTAAGAGTTTCAGTCAAAAGTTTGCCGAGGAAGTGAATTCGGATGCGACCACACTCGAGCCTGTCCATGCACTGCAATTTTCGGTTGATGCATTCGTGCTCTCAAATACCGAAAATCGATCAGGTCCGACAGAGAGCTTCAACCTGCCAAGTTTTGAACCCTTAAGCCCCATCCTCAAGCCATTTTCGAATCCCGAACGTTGTGACTCTCTAAAGCAGTTTTTGAGCCAAACATCTATCGGCGAATAATCGGCTATCACGAAGGACCAAAAGCTGCAAAGAACATTTTGTCCTCCCGAACCCGTTGCACATTGCTCCACGAGTAACCCCCGCCAAACTGCTGCGAAGAGACCACGAAGATGGGTGCCAGCAGCTACAGGTGACTCGGATAGTTCGGATGGAGAAGAACATCGTTTTCCGGAGTCAAGTCTTGATAAAAGACTAGTGACTACGCGTTCCCGTAGGGATTTCGTTCTATATGAATGAATGTGTGTAATGCTTGAAGTAATGTTTCTTCATGATTATGTTGCAGAGACATTCGGTTTCAAACTCCGAAGATTGAGAGATGCAAATCCTTTCGAAGCTTCCCCATACAGAGTACAGCCACTGCCAGCGATAAAATCGCGGGCGCGTCGGGCGAATCGTGGGAGAACCGCAATTCTTACAAGCCTCTCGTATCGAAGCGAATTAGCGAACAAGAAACCAAGGGCCACGAAATCGCCCAAATTATTATGTCGCTCAGAAGGGCATCGAGCGGAGGACCATCGCGCAGAGGACGATCGCGCAGAGGAGCATCGATGCATATTTTGCGACCACCCATATTTGCAATCGTCCGAAGACTGGATATGCTGTGAGACGTGTCGAAAGTGGGCTCACACCTTATGTGCGGGCGCCGATGACGACGATATCAGGTATCAATGCGATTATTGTAAGCAGTGCGAATAAACAAAAATTTCTTTAAAACTTTACATTAATTTCTATGCTTTCTATCCTTATCCCCATGCGATTGGTATTGTTATGAAAAAACATTGAATTTTTGAAAAAAAAAAAAACAAAAAATTGAAACCATACAATTTAGATTTTGGGATGAATCCACTTTGCCCCGCAATTTGGCGAGCGACGGAGGGCCACTTTGCCTCACTCTCCCCTATTAGATTTTGATCGTCGAATATTATATACGAATTTTGTAGTCATTTTTTTTGGAAGTGACCTAGAAGTTGGAAAGAGCCCGGAAAATTGCGGGCATTATTACAGCCGTGTAGAGACCGCTGATTAAAGAATATCGAAATGAGCGGGGGCGCTTCACGTCCCCCGCAAATACTTGTTTTTTTGGTGATCGGCAGCGCTTCTCGCTGCCGACAGTCTGTGGGATTATCATCTCTAATTTCGACGAAATTGTTGTAAATAATATTAAGTGGTTTGTTGTATAAAACAGTGGCTTTTATGACACAACGGGGTATGGATTTTCTCGGCCAGTTGTAATGCCAGTATTTGGTTCATTTGGAATAAATTAATTCATTTCCTTTTTAATTAATAAGGATCATATCTGATCATGTCTGATCACGTCTGATCACGTCTGATCACGTCTGATCACGTCTGATCACGTCTGATCACGTCTGATCACGTCTGATCACGTCTGATCACGTCTGATCACGTCTGATCACGTCTGATCACGTCTGATCACGTCTGATCACGTCTGATCACGTCTGATCACGTCTGATCACGTCTGATCACGTCTGATCACGTCTGATCACGTCTGATCACGTCTGATCACGTCTGATCACGTCTGATCACGTCTGATCACGTCTGATCACGTCTGATCACGTCTGATCACGTCTGATCACGTCTGATCACGTCTGATCACGTCTGATCACGTCTGATCACGTCTGATCACGTCTGATCACGTCTGATCACGTCTGATCACGTCTGATCACGTCTGATCACGTCTGATCACGTCTGATCACGTCTGATCACGTCTGATCACGTCTGATCACGTCTGATCACGTCTGATCACGTCTGATCACGTCTGATCACGTCTGATCACGTCTGATCACGTCTGATCACGTCTGATCACGTCTGATCACGTCTGATCACGTCTGATCACGTCTGATCACGTCTGATCACGTCTGATCACGTCTGATCACGTCTGATCACGTCTGATCACGTCTGATCACGTCTGATCACGTCTGATCACGTCTGATCACGTCTGATCACGTCTGATCACGTCTGATCACGTCTGATCACGTCTGATCACGTCTGATCACGTCTGATCACGTCTGATCACGTCTGATCACGTCTGATCACGTCTGATCACGTCTGATCACGTCTGATCACGTCTGATCACGTCTGATCACGTCTGATCACGTCTGATCACGTCTGATCACGTCTGATCACGTCTGATCACGTCTGATCACGTCTGATCACGTCTGATCACGTCTGATCACGTCTGATCACGTCTGATCACGTCTGATCACGTCTGATCACGTCTGATCACGTCTGATCACGTCTGATCACGTCTGATCACGTCTGATCACGTCTGATCACGTCTGATCACGTCTGATCACGTCTGATCACGTCTGATCACGTCTGATCACGTCTGATCACGTCTGATCACGTCTGATCACGTCTGATCACGTCTGATCACGTCTGATCACGTCTGATCACGTCTGATCACGTCTGATCACGTCTGATCACGTCTGATCACGTCTGATCACGTCTGATCACGTCTGATCACGTCTGATCACGTCTGATCACGTCTGATCACGTCTGATCACGTCTGATCACGTCTGATCACGTCTGATCACGTCTGATCACGTCTGATCACGTCTGATCACGTCTGATCACGTCTGATCACGTCTGATCACGTCTGATCACGTCTGATCACGTCTGATCACGTCTGATCACGTCTGATCACGTCTGATCACGTCTGATCACGCCTGATCACGTCTGATCACGTCTGATCATGTCTGATCATATAGACTATCTGGTGTCAGATTTGAACAAGTTTATTTTCGTGTCCTCATAAATGATGTGTATCGATAAAGGTAAGACATTTACATTTTCTAAGCATTACGCGTGCAATATAACGAATAATGGTATAGTTGAAGTAAAAATCGTTTATTTCCGTCTGAAAATAAAAATATTCTAAGGCCAATTGTCGTTCAGACGTCACTTATATACTTGTGATTTGGATATTCTGTCACGAAAGTCCTCGTGATCGAGTGGTGACTTCATTTAACACGCTAGAGTTCTGGGTTCGATTCTCGTTTACTGATTTTTAAAAAATTTTATTGTTTTTTTCATTTATTTCACACATTCCATTACAAATGTGGGTTTCCTCCTGATAAATGATGTTTCATGGGAAAACCCATAATTAAAATCGAGTTTTAACCATTTTTTCGCTAAAATCTCGTGTCAGATATGGTCATATTAGATCAGACCTATTTATCCATGGTCGCCGGAATAATGTTTTTTAGAGTATGTGACCATACCTGATCAGATATGTCCAAGTATGATCAGATATGTTCATATATGATCAGATCTCGCCATTTCTGTGCTCTGATCAGATATGATCAATCAGATCTGATCCATATATGATCATGTATGATCATTTTTTCCCGGTTGCCCTCCACGATCATTGAGTTCCATGATCTGACAATGTGCGGAGGCCGGTAGTGACATCAACTGTTCGCTGACTGTGACACAGGACGCTAACGCAGCGCGCTTGTGGTACCAAAATACCTCAGTTGGGAGTCTTCTATGTGCTTTGAACCATGCGATGTATGCGAGCGCACGAGCCAACGTATTTTATATCCTGCAAAGTAGATGCTGTTGAAATTTTGCGCGGTTATATTGGCTTTCGCGACAATCTGTAACATTCGATTTTCTTAATTTCTTGGACGTTTTCAACCGAAATTGAAGTGCTCAACGAAGAGTTTAGGGCTACTATTACAATCGTGAAAAATGTTAAGTTTATGCGTGGCATATCAATGATGTAAAGTCGATGTCATTAAATCGTTTCCCCTTAAGGTAGCTAATGTCACTTCGCGCTCTGTTCGCATAAGTTCGAGAAAAATAAGAGAACATTGCAAATACTTATCGATGGTATAAAAATCTGAAAAGATTCGAGTATACTAAAGGTACTAAAAAGATTAATTGTGCATAATAATAATTCCAAAATGTTATTAACAAATTAATCGAAAAATTAATTGTTTAACAAATTACCCAGCAACGAAACTCTTTTTTTATGAAAATGATTCGTTCATTTTTCTTAATACGTATGAATTTTTTCAGATTTTTAAATTAGTTTTGAGTTTTTTTTTAATATGGAAAAAATGTGTAAAAAAACACAAAAATCAAAATTAATTGAAAAATCTGAAAAAATTCATACGCATTCAGAAAAATGAACGAATCATTTTCATTTTAAAAAAAGTTGGTTTGCCGGGTAGTTTGTTAAACAATTAATTTTTTGATTAATTTGTTAATAACATTTTAGAATTATTATTATACAAAATTAATCTTTTATGTGACTTTAATATACATGAATTTTTTTCAGATTTTTATACCATCGAGAAGATATTTGCAATTTTCTCTTATTTTTCTTGAGGTTATGCGAAATGAGCGAGAACCGACATAGCTATCTCGAGGACACTTTCAATTTAACACTCTCGCTTAATATGTATTCACATAAATAACTGAAAAATAAAAAATTAATTTGTCGCTCACCTCTAACGTTCCTTCGCCCCCGTAAAAACAGAACATAAATATCTGTATTAACATGGTGACGCTATACACTAGACAGAACGTGAATTCTGGACTGAAAAGCTTCATCTTTGAGAGCTCGAACACGCTCACGCATATAACAAAAGTACTCTATGCGTACTGAACAAATATCATTATACCGAAAATATCGTTCAATGACTTCGCAAACCTGAATTAACAAAAACAAAGCGATGCAAGACTATTTTTCCCGAAGAAAACTAAGAACTTTGCCAGTAAGAGAGTGTGGGTTGAGCAATAATTATTTGTCACATAAACCACCTCACTTGAATATCTCGATGTGATGTCGAGCGCTCTGCGAAAGTGTCGCCGACTCTACGTAAGGAATGCCGAAATTTGATTTGTCGTGTATGAGGCTCGGCATTTGGCGAAACCGATGTTTCAGAATATGCAATTGTGCGCATGTTTGCATGATTAATCCAGTGACGAGGGTGTCGTAGGCCACGTTGACTGCGGTAGCGACGGTGATTACGACTACCTGATGGCTGTAGGCAATGAAGTAGCACAACAGAGATTGATGACACCCGACGGGGAGCCAGCAATTATGAATCAGAACTTTTTGCGGTATGTCATCCACGAAGGATCGCCAAATTTGAGCAACAAATGCGATTCCCAGAAGCCCAGCATAGCGTAAGGTGTTTGACCTTTGAAATAAACATTAATAAACCAGATGAAAGTTAACGAAATTTGGGTTACATAAATTTCATATCGTCGTCACGCTCTTAGAAAAGCTGTGCAATATTATTTCAAATTGTTTCGTTGCTCATCCACGATATCGAACAAAGGGTAAAAAAAATTTGTATGTGTACACATTTATTTCTTGATAAATTTAAAATATTTTTTTTTCTTATTAAATATATCATTTGTTGGTGAAAAACAATGGAAAATTAACAAGAAAATAATGGTGGATCTTTCGCTTTCTGCTGTGCACGGCTGTTCTAGAAGCCGGCATTCCCATGGGAATAAAGTACATGTCAGATATACAGGAAGATATATAATTTGTATACGCCATATATATAACGGGATATGCTACAATGGTATACTTCAAATATATACTGATTGTATATTATATATGAGGCATTCTTTATCAACAGGGCCACTTTTTTCAATCGACCAGGAGGTGGACCGAACATCTAGGAAAACATCTAGGAAGATGTTTTTAAACTTGCAAGTTTGTGAATGCACCAGTGAATGGACGATTAAGCGACTGGTCGTTTTTAAAAGAGTCACAAAATAAAAATATTGTATGCACACCTTTCGGGCTCGGTTCAGTTGATAAAGTAGATCATCTTGATTATGACAAAAAATATTGCAGACTGTTTTAAAACCTATCACGCCTGAAATCAAAGATAAAATCACAAAAAGACGGATGCACCAGTGAATGGACAAATTGTCCAGTAAATGAACGGCGAGTCACCAGTGAAATAACACGCATTTGTCATCCAAGCTGTCGTTCATAGATATTAGGAAAATAACTCAATAACTTAATATTTCTTTGAATCATTTGAGTTTAATATTGTATTTTAACCATCATAGGGTTTTTTACTTAAATAATACTAATAATATTAATAATAATACTGATAAAGCAGAAGAACAAGCTTATTGGCTTCCTCAGTCTCAGTCTCAAATTAACTATAACCTTCTAAATATTTCTTTGGCACAGTTTTAAATAATTTATTAATACATTATCTATTAATTAACAATTTTCTAATTCACAAAAAATAAGAAAAAAAGAATGTGCCATGTTCATGTTCCTAACTTCTCCCCATGTCCATTCACTGGAGAGAGGTTCGAAAATCGCGCTAATCAATGGACGTTGATAATTTCGGCATATAAACAACAATTTATTTTTAAAATTTATTATAGAATGAATAATTAATGATATCCTTATTTATGCACCATACTGCGTACCCTAAAAAATTAAGTCTAACACTTTTTTTTACACAAAACGTTTGCGGCCGCATCAATCGCCGCTTAGTACCCTCGAGTAACTTCCAAACGACAAAAGAAAAAAAAATCTCCTACAGTCGGTAATTTCCATATACGTGCAGTGATAATTTCAGCGGTAATTATAATTTTTTTTTTCTAAATTTTGACGACCGTATAATTTAATTTTGATCGAGCATTTTTTTTTTATTAAGCATATGAGGGATTTCGTCTATGGACTGGTGTGTGTCCATTCACTGGTCCATTCACGCTACTTGAGAGGTGCTTCTGTGATTTTTTAAAAGATTTTTACAATACACCGTTCAGGATTTACGCTTTTTCTAAATATCAGTATATCTCAGAAAATGTTGGTCTCTCAAAAAATTCGTAGGAACATTAACTTTTTTATATTTCATCAACTTTAGAATGATGTTCGAGTCATCATTTTCCCGTTCACTCGATGTTACTGACGATGAGGACTATATTCATGCTTACCGTATGCGGCCTAATCTATATAGAACATATAAATTGCAATGTATTCGAGATGGATACGAGATATACAAAAGGTATAAACGCAATATATGTAATGTATATAAATTAAACATGCTACATACACGAAGAATATATTATATATATTTTTATTTATATATAATTATATATATTATATATATGAAGCATTCTCTGTCAACTCAGCCAATTTTTTTTTCGACCCTCTTCGATTTATCCCATAATTAGCCACATTTTACTATGACTTGAAAGTACCTTTTATACATTTTTTCAGTTATTTTAACCCATCCATTTAGAGAGATGCGTTTTTGTTCAAAAGTCATATATCTTGAATGGAATAAGTCGGGTAAAAAAAATCGAACGACGAAAAAGTTCTCTTTATTCATTAACTACATAATACAACATTTCTATTGTTATATATTAGTTATATTTTTGCTCATATTGCGAAGGCTATATGAGCAAAAAGGCTATTTAGCAGAACTCGATGAAAATTAAATTTTTTACCTTGGCAAAGGGCCATCGACCTGGGTCCTTCCGCCCTTTATTTATTATTTTTATTTATTATTTATTATCCTGTATATATATGATGTATATATAATATGTATCCAGAAATATATTTATGCATATACTTTATTTCCATCGGTGCAAAAGTCCCAAGAAATTAATAGTCTACTACAGACCTGACCATTTCATCAAATTTACGCTGAATCGTTAACTCATCTTCAGACTTCGGTCTAAACGGATCCCTCTGCAGGTCCTTCGTCAGTTCAAAGATTTCATCCCGTCTCATCAGAATATTTATCGCTTTTCCGCATAGTCCGATCATCGACAGTAGAATGAAAGAGTTATGGGCGAATGTTTTGACATCGTCCAACAACCTGACGAACTCGACACATTCTGAAAGAACCAGGCTTACCAGAAGAAACATTACGACAAAAGTGTAAGTGTCGTAGAGTTGTCTTTTCCAGCCAGGAGGCCAGTGCACTGGTCTCCACATTCCGTTGCACTCGAGGATGATCAAACTGTACTGCAACGATTTCATCGCTGAACGATAAAATTATAGAAGTCTTGCAAAAACAATTTTTATGGGAATGACCCTTTTACTTCGACAGACAAATGGTTACTGAGGCATTAACTTCAGCATGATATTACGCGCAACTACAGTCTTCGGAGAAACGAATGCGCAGCTGCAGTCTTCGGAGAAGTACACTTTGCCTTATTACTATTGAAGGGCAATTATTTTCCCCGTTCTCCGACTGTCGTGGAGCTCGGCTACTATCGATTTTTTAAAAAAATACGACAATATAGTTCCATTGCTCCGCATACTCGTATTAAATATTAAAGGGTTAATGATATAGTGTACGTGCGTGTCTTCGCTTAGACTCTGCAATATGTCACTGTAATTACCCAGTGGACTCTCGCGGTTGGCGTGTTCTTCTTGCTGCAGTCTCAACAATGCGGAACATTCCGAAGGTGACGGTTCGAGGTAAAACTTCCGACCAATTTATTGGTTGTTTCTGGTGGACGTCGAAAATAAATCTTAGCGTAATAACTAAAATGTCATTATGAAAACATTTCAGGTCACCAACAGGAAAATTATTTGATTTTCGGATGAAATTTTACATTAAACATTGTTGCCGCAATGCAAATATATGAGCCATCTGTCATATCAGCCACTTTTGTTGACCCGCTCAGATTTATCCCATAATTGGCCACATTTTACGTTCACTTGAAAGTATCCTTTGTAAATTTTCCAGATTTATCAATCCATCCATTCAGGGAGATGCTTTTTCGTTTAAAATTCATATATTTTGAAAGGGATGACGGGCAAAAAAAAATTAACGACAAAAAAGTTCTCTTTATTCTTACGTCTTGGTGGATGTCTCGGTGGATGTCTCGGTGGATGTCTCGGTGGATGTCTCGGTGGATGTCTCGGTGGATGTCTCGGTGGATGTCTCGGTGGATGTCTCGGTGGATGTCTCGGTGGATGTCTCGGTGGATGTCTCGGTGGATGTCTCGGTGGATGTCTCGGTGGATTTCTCGGTGGATGTCTCGGTGGATGTCTCGGTGGATGTCTCGGTGGATGTCTCGGTGGATGTCTCGGTGGATGTCTCGGTGGATGTCTCGGTGGATGTCTCGGTGGATGTCTCGGTGGATGTCTCGGTGGATGTCTCGGTGGATGTCTCGGTGGATGTCTCGGTGGATGTCTCGGTGGATGTCTCGGTGGATGTCTCGGTGGATGTCTCGGTGGATGTCTCGGTGGATGTCTCGGTGGATGTCTCGGTGGATGTCTCGGTGGATGTCTCGGTGGATGTCTCGGTGGATGTCTCGGTGGATGTCTCGGTGGATGCCTCGGTGGATGCCTCGGTGGATGTCTCGGTGGATGTCTCGGTGGATGTCTCGGTGGATGTCTCGGTGGATGTCTCGGTGGATGTCTCGGTGGATGTCTCGGTGGATGTCTCGGTGGATGTCTCGGTGGATGTCTCGGTGGATGTCTCGGTGGATGTCTCGGTGGATGTCTCGGTGGATGTCTCGGTGGATGTCTCGGTGGATGTCTCGGTGGATGTCTCGGTGGATGTCTCGGTGGATGTCTCGGTGGATGTCTCGGTGGATGTCTCGGTGGATGTCTCGGTGGATGTCTTGGTGGATGTCTTGGTGGATGTCTTCGACCCCGTTAAGACATAGAGCAAGATATGTAGGAAGAAAAAAATTAGAAAAGTCGGGCATTCATAAATAGCAGTGTACCTAGCCTGTGTTGGGGTTGAATTCCCACATGGGCTGTGAAACTGCGCATACCCATCGTCGTGGGGGATCTCTCCGACGTGTCGATCAGCGTTACGGTGTGCATTGAGCCAGGGAAAGGGCCGAGCGATTACGAAAAGGAGGCGTTACGGTTAGGCAAGAGGGTAGGGATGTACTAACGAGAGCGATCGATCGTCGATCCTCGAGGCACTTTCCGTGGTGAAATCGAGTGAGCTGGATGGGATTATCGGAACCAGAAATGTCCCCGCGAAGGAAGGAAGCGGCGTAAAAGATCTGTGTCGCCTGTCTGCCACATTGACGCGAGCGAGGTGAGCTTTCTCGTCCAAGGTGCTCTCTATTGCGGTAGTTTATATTGTGTGCACCCAGCAGCCCTTTTTATTCGTTTGCGATCCCGTTTGGGGAATAGTGTATCATGTCCGGCACGCTTTCGTTCGGCGATTCCTGAGGGAACGTGACTGTTGTGTTCGACGATTGTGTTTTGCGCAAGGCCGCGCAACGGTCCAATTGTCCAGTGTCATGTTCCGTGCTGGAACAATAATTATACAAAATTGTCTTGCGCGAACCGTGATCCTACTCGCGATATAGCACGTAAAGATCAGTCAGCGACTAGCAATTAATTACCAAGGCATCAAAATACACGGGATGTCTTATGTTTCTTTTTTGTTGCATCGCGCTGACATCTGCCGCAGCGTTATTCTATGTGACGAAGGGCGCAAGGGAGCATGATAATGTATCCGATCGCCTTTTCTCACCGAGATATTATTTCTGCTAAATTTTCGAAACAGCTCCCCCGGTTGCAGCAAGGGGGGGAAGTCAGTCATGAGCTGATAACCAAGCCGTAAAGGTGCAGCTCGATACACTCCTCATTCACCTCCCGCACAGCAAACTTAACCCTAGAACTCATGTATCATTTTTTGTACCATCTAACATATGTACCACACGTGTTTCTTCAATGTGAGCAGTAAATGGATTTTGCAGCACATGAATCTCTTCGTTTTTTCATAAGGAAGAAAATGGTACTCGGCAAATTTGATTTTACTAAAGTTTAGGGTGTGCAAGTCACCCTCAAAGTCCAATGCCTAACGGAAATTGGCAAAAACCGTACTTTTTGTGAAAAAAATTGTATTTTTCAAAAAAACGATCCGAATTTCAAATTTCAAACGCCATTTTATAGGGGACGCATCAGGCTATTAGGAAAAAAATAGTTCCATTGTATTCCGGTCAAAAAGTCTATTTATTTGAACATCTGAAAATGAGGAAAACTTAAAGCTCGTAACATTGAACAAATCGATGAAAACGGAATCAAAATTGGTTTTGCATGGGTTTTAACATTTATTTTTCTTGAATCATTGTAGGTAATTAAAAGTCACTATATGGGCTATATGATAAAATTGTAGGACACTAATCGGGTCATTTACAACAGTGCTTATATTCCGCGTTTATTATCAAAAAATGATAAAATATAAAATAATACTTGTTTTATTTAATTTAGAGTAAACTTTTCTCCAATACCAGTTATTTCAATAACTACACTGTTTCTGACAATCTTCTTTCATGTTCAATGCCATGCAAATCTCAAGTGGTCAGTAATTGGGCCGACCATCTTAGTTTCTCGTACCCTTTCTTACAAACAGCGATTTTCTGCAAGTTACACCACTATTCTACGTCATTATTGATCGGTCCAGCACTCGATGATAGAAATTAAATGTCCGTCAATGTCAATAAGAGGAATTGAACCGAAGAAAAAAAATTTTCATAAAACTAATATCCGCGCTGACATTTTTAATGTCCCAAACCTCCCATCGATCATCTTTTACTGCTTCTTTATGGCACGAACCCTACAATTATGTAAGTTTCGCGCGCTATTCACTCGGTGTTTGCATTCATGATTACATGGGTGTTGCCAAGCGCGACACTTTCAAGGGGTTCCTTTATCGATGTCCCCGATCGCGTCAGGCAGATCTCGCCTCGTGAACCCAATTTTTCTCAGGCACGTTCGCGTACATCAAAATTACCACCTCGAATGGCGATGTAGAGGCATGGATGTAGTTTTAATCGAAAACGAATCGATCGTTGCTGCCGGGATGGGTCGTTAAAAAATCGTGTACCTGACTAAATTCTTTATTAATCGTGATCGGTGCTGTTGGTGATAATTACAGGGATCGGACAGTGTCAAAGCGGGCGATAGTGTACACGTTTACGATAGTGCCTAGTATAGTGTAAAAAAACGATGTCGAATTCAATACCGCTTTAAGGTAGTTCTGTCGCTTGGTATTCATTTCGCATAAGTTCGAGAAAAGTGCGATAAAATTGCAAATACTTCCCGATAGTATATATATCTGAAAAAATGCATGCATATCAAAGGTACTAAAAAGATTGATTTCGCATAATAATAAGTCCAAAATGTTATTAACAAATTAAGCAAAAAATTAATTGTTTAACAAATTACCCGGCAAACTAATTTTTTTTTATTACGAAAATGATTCCTTCATTTTTCTTAATACGTATGCATTTTTTCAGATATTTAAATTTACTTTGATGTTTTTTTTGTATAGGAAAAAAAAACACAAAATTTAAAACAAATTTATATTTTCTCGTGCAATGCGACACCTTTGATTTCGGTGGCAATTTTTCAGGGTATTCAACGATATATAAAGAACCTAAAAAATGGCAAAGTGGTACTCGACATGGTTGCTAAGCAAAAGAAAATAATCATTTAATATTGATATTTCAATATTTTTTTCTCGAAAAGTACGTCTAGTTCCACATCGCCAATTTTTTTTTTTTGTAGATTTGTCCTATATCATCGATTGCCCTAAAAAATTAACAGCAAATTCGAAGGTATCGGATGATAAAGAAAATTGTAATAAAAATATTATATTACTAATTTTCTTTGCTTAGCAACTACGTCGAGTACCACTTTGATCATTTTTTGTACGTTCTTCATACATTACCGAAAACGCTGACAAATTGGCAGCGAAATCGAAGGTGTCGCATTACCCGAAAAAATATAATTTTCATTATTGTCCGCTAAAAATAGCCTTTGCAATATGAACAAACAGATGACACATGTTCCATTAAATAGTTCATGACTAAAGAGAACTTTTTGTCGTAAAATTTTTTTTGTCCGACTTATCCCTTTCAAGATATATGAATTTGAAAGAGAAACGCATCTCCCTAAATGGATGGATTGAAAAATCTGAAAAAAGCACAAAGGGTACTTTCAAGTGATACTAAAATGTGGCCAATTATCGGATAGATGTGTGTGGCTGAGTTGACAGAGAATGTCTCATATTTAGTATTTAATTTAACAAAAAATATACATTATCGTTCAATTAATTAATGTAAGGAATGTAAGCAAATTTCAATTTTCAGCACATTCGATTTACAATTTATTTTGATAGTGTATTTTGACAGTGTATATATACACCGGGCGTGTAGATCGATAATCGAATGTGAACAATCGATTTGTGGAGTAAAGGATGGTGTAGTAAAAGGTGTGTGGAGAACCGTTGTGCATAGTAAAGAGAGTGTGTAATATAGAGATGCCGTGTGTTGGATCGATTCTTCGAGAAATCGATTTTTCCTCCAGTGAATATCGATATTGTGAATCGATATTTACTGACAGGATAATACCGTGGTTCGATCTTTCAATTGAAAGACGGATCCACTAAATTACATTTTTCTTGTAGATTTTTAAGTAAACGGCACTTTATGTCGATTGCTGAATAACAAATAGCTTTAGAAACAAAAAGTCGAAAAAGTAACACTCTTATTGGGAGGACATTTTTGTTATTTAGCTGTCGATATGAGCTTCGTACACTTTTTTATGTATTAATCTTTTGTTTTTCGTTTGGTTGAATGCATCGAGTTTCAGAGCGCGTACCAAAGAACTGACTACAATGTGATACATGCATATTTATATGTATAATTAAAAAAAAAAGATTAATTACATTCAAGTTGATCGGTTAAAAAAAGAAGAATTACGATTTTATTTATATGGATAAATTAACCGAGAGATATGTGCTAATATTTGCAATATGCACAATAAAAAAAAGTTTCATTTACATTTGACAGTTTCTCATAAAGGATTCGAATTATATCGTTTATCGAATGCTACGTGTACTACATGTGATAATAAAAGCCAAAAAAAGACGTTAAATATTTCATTTTTGATGATTATATTAATTTATAATTTCTTTATGGCTAACTTTAAAGGTGACAATTGAATATAATGTATTTTTCACCTTGCGTCAATTTCTTCACACTCATCAAACTTCACACTCGGTGAAAAAACGCACCTTCCTCCCTTGTGGCATAATATACTATTTCCCGTATAATAAGACTTTCGATTTTCTTGGTATCGATGTTCTTTCTTTTGATATATTGTTGGATCGATACATAGCGGGTCGATAAAATACAATACTGAAGATCGATCTTTTTTTAATGATCCGGCATCTCTAGTGTAAGATCGTGCACTTACAGATAGTGATGTGGAGAATTGGGATTGTACAGAACCGACCCGGGTAGAAATTTGATCAGGTATGCCCTACGACTGATCAGGTCCTGATGAGGAAACAGTAAGGCTTGCCATTTTATGGAAAGCCTTACCTAGGCCGGGTCTGGAATACACACGGTCTGCATGACTAGGCTAGCCTACGGCTAGTAAGATCAGGTCCAGATCAGGCATTGATCGGGCAGCCCTTGTTAATCGATAGTAAAGGAATTGAGTCGATCTTCGGCCTCGGCAACAATAGGGGCGTTATCAGGTCCGCCATACTGCTGCATACTAATTTTGTTAACTCAA
Organism: Amblyjoppa fuscipennis; assembly: GCA_963575735.1. Lineage (NCBI taxonomy): Eukaryota > Metazoa > Arthropoda > Insecta > Hymenoptera > Ichneumonidae > Amblyjoppa > Amblyjoppa fuscipennis. The sequence goes on along the minus strand of OY754489.1, from coordinate 13,681,439 downwards.
TATATCTCTACAGCATTCCATTCATAATTATCAGTATTCCATTCCTATATTAATTTTAAATAAATTCATACATTTTTTACAGTCGATGTGAATTTTTGTGAAGAATGTTCTTAAGTTGGAAAAAATGTTTACGAATTTTTGCAACGAACTTTGGATATTTGAATAATTTAATAAGTTAATAAATAAATTAAATCATTTAAACGATTTAATAAAAAATATTCCTTGATTATTTGTTGCACAGTTATTTTTCTATTTATTATAATTTTTTTACATTACTGTTATCCAAAATCAATGATCCTAGTATCTTACATACGGTTGATTTTTCCGATTTTTATCTCATTAAAAATTGTCCGAAATTGTCACTGAATTTCATTATTAGCCGATAATGCATGTGTACTGGCAGTGTAAAAGTATATGTAGTTGTGTACATACTTCTTTCGGAGCTTAAAAGCAAATTTGATATTACGTTTCTCATGTTCAGGAGAACCGAGTTGGTCAAGGCGCCGCCATCGCAGTCCCCATTGGCAAGGTCGCTGGTTCGAGTCCAACTATGAGTGAAATAAAAATTAATTTTTCCGTGATTTACATTCTACTAATTAGTTAATTTAATACGAGAAACAAATATAAAAGCTTCACAACCCCGTTAAAATGACGCTAATAAATAAAATATATTTACTATACTTTGCTTAGGGGTAATCAGACAACTTGATCACGGCCTTATCCACCACTACGTTACATTTCCATGTAAGGCCCTTCTCAGGCTGCCGTACTATAACCTGATGAGGCACTACAGCAAGCCTGATAATGCCCGTATTGGGGTCGTGGCTGAATTTCTACCTGGGGAGTTGTGGAGAAAACGAGGGGGTTTTACCGTTTATATAATAGTACTGAAAGTTATAGAAGGGAAATGCTGTGCGATTTTTTAAGAGCGCAATGGGTTTTTGTACTTCCCATTTGATTGACCCATAAGATTGCGAGACTCTTAGAGTTTCGGTAGTTCAATTGGCAAGGGAGGTCGAGACGGCTCAGTAGAACACGAATCCAAACACACCAGCAAACTCATCGGGCGAGACATTGGAAATAAATAAACACGGTCGACCGCAGTGCAACAAACGGGAATTGTTGAATCTCAACGACTGGAACAAGACCGCAGGAAACACGCAAAGGACAAATAACAGTCCGCGGAATATGGTAACGTGGCACTGTTGTAGAAAGTACGAGCACACGACCGACGTTTGCCGATATAAGGCATTCGCGTGTCGGTTATGCCGCTAAACTGGACACCTGGAGAGGATTTGCAGGCAGAAGGGTACAACAGGAGCTGTAAAACGAGTCGCAGCGGTAAATCCCGATGGAGGCGACGAAGCGGGAGAAGAGGATACAGAAGACGATGACGACGATCGTGTAGGGAACATGATGGATAAGATTAACAATCAGGTTGGAGGAGCACGTAAGTAAGAAGCGCGTCGAGCGAGAGTTTATAATGATTTCGATAAACGGGGGTTCCCGTGCAAAAATTTAGCCAGTACTGTTGTCTGAGCCCTTCCAGACTACCCCGACTTTTTACAGGGCCTAGAATGGAAAACTATACAATGCCCGACTAGCCTTGTCACACTTCTAAGTATGGGGCCTTCATAAATTTCCTTGTTAGGCCCCATGAAGACTTCCTTAAGATCAATACATAAGATAGGTAAGATCAAACGAGCTTTGGTTGAATTAACCTAATTCGGCGGTTGCGGCTGGCGAAGGAAATATTAAGTTAAGTTGACTACAAAGTTACAACAGCATCAAAAAAATCATTTCATTGTCCCAACTAAGAATATGTTTGATCGAACAGAATGAGCAATCATATCGAAAAAAAACTTTTGTTCGAAACAAGTATCTAGTCACACAATGGAAAAAAAATTTGGCCCAACTCAATTTGGAGTCGGGTCCAAGTACGGTTATTTACGTTATTTATTACTAATTAATTTCATACATGGTTACACCGTGTTTTATATGTTCAATTGTTATTGGTATGTCGCTACTTATGAATATAACACAATTTTTACAAATAAAATTTTTTTTTTATATATAATGTTTATTGTTATGGATTATACATGTCATCAATTAAAGGCTACAACATGCAGATAACAAAAGCCTAGGGTATTTGGTACGTGTTTACTGGAATGGCTGTCAGCATACAGCGCTCTCCAATATATTTATCTCTGGTTTTTTTATCATTTGAAATACAAGGTAGGTTTGGATAGACTCAATGTTGTCGAACTTATGTGGCGCTTTATAATTTGCGGGAAAAAAAAAGAGTGGTACCACTACCTGAAAAAAACCTCGCTACAAATTAAAATCTTATGTATCCTAGCTGGGCTCGAACCCCGAACCTAACGCATCCTGACCTAGTACCTTACCACTACGCTACAATCGCTTATTGATATGTATAATTTTGAATCGGATATATAAGTTATTCTCCGTCATTAACTTAGATTCAACTTCGATGATTTGATATTGAAATATCGAAATAACTTGAAAGTTTTTTTTATTGTGGGTATAATATTTGTGAATTACTAAATTGACGTTTTGCCGAATCGAATAAAATTATTTTCAAGATGCCAAATATTCGTATATACAGTAATAGGCAATTGAAGTGGAACAAGGTTATTTTGGCGACAGTATACGTGAAAGGGTCCAACTTTTCGCCAAAACTGGCGAAAAAAATCGTGTTCCACTTCAATTGCCTATGACTGTATACGAACACATCGAATCACATTTTTTTCAAATTGATCAAACGTACGTTCAAGTCAAAATAATTTACCTTCTGCATGTTGACAGTATATCCAACAGGCCACCAGGCGCCAGGTAAACCAGGCGCATTTGAATGGACTACACCGTTGAAACAATAAAACTGGTGTGGTTGTGTCAACTGCGTATAGCAGTTATTGCGATTACAACGTTGGTTCAAAGTGAACCAAAACTGCATCAAATCAACATTTTTTTTTATTCAATCATATATACAGTCACTATACAGAAGGTATATTATTTTGACTTGAATGGATATTTGGTCTCTGAAAGAAAATGTGACTCGATGTGTTCGTATATATACGAACATTTGTCATCTTGAAAACGATTTTATTTATTTCGACAAGACGTCAATTCACTCATTGACAAATATTATAGCCACAATAAACAACTTTCAAGTTGTCTCGATATTTTAATGTCAACTCATCGTAGTTGAGTCTAAGTTAATGACGAAGAATAATTTATATGTCTGATTCAAAATTACACATACCAATAAGCGATTGTAGCGTAGTAGTAGGGTACTAGGTCAGGAAACGTTAGTCTCGGGGTTCGAGCTCCGCTAGAATGTATAGAATTTTTATTTGTAAAAATTGTGTTATATCGATAAGCAGCGATGTACTCATAACAATTGGACATATACAACACGATATAACCGTATATGAAATTAATTAGTAACAAATAACGTAAATAACAGTACTGGGATCCAACTCAAGATTGAGTTGGGCAAAACTTTTTTTCCCTTGTATGACTAGATATTTGGCTCGAAGAAAGGTTTTTTTTCGCTATAATTGCCTATTCTGTTCGATCAAACATATTCTTAGTTGGGACAATGAAATGATTTTTTTAATGCTGATATAACTTTTTAGTTAACTTGACTAAATATTTCTTTTGCCACCCGCAACCACAGGATTGCGGTTGATTCAAATAAATTTTGTTTGAACTTACCAAACCTTTTTTTCGGTGTAGGGGAGATAACGGGACAGTGCCCAGTAAACACAGTAATCTAACAGCAATGTAACAGCAATTTATCCGAAAATAACAGGTAATACGAGAATGTTGCATGTAAATTACATGTAAGTTGCCATTTCCGACTCAGCCATATAACACTGTTGTATTGCCGTGTTATATCGCTGTTATATAACAATGTAACATACAATTTTTATTTAAAAAACATATTATGGCTAATCCCATCCTTGGAGCAGCATCTTTATTAGTGACAAACTATATTATTCTATCGATAGGAACAAATACATCTCAGAAAAAAGTTATTAATTTATGTGCTATCGGCGAGATACGAACCTGGGACCTTCGGACTTGTAGACGGTGACCTTATCTATTCGACTATGTTGGACTTGAGAACATAATTTTGGCAAATTATATACACGGTTTCAACAGATTACCTACGGATCATGACCGATGTATAAACTTCAATTTCTAGTATTAAATATTAGTCGGTCAGCCCTTTGACGGTAATAAGGAAACCAGTAATTATTTGCTTGTTATAACATCGTTATATGTATGTTAAGTACCTGTTATGAAGCCTGGTTTTGTAACCGTAACGCTACTACACTTTGTAACATTAACATTGCCCGTAGATTAGTAATGGTCATAAACATTGTTATAAACATGCTATATAAACGTTACAGAGTCCAGTTACATTATTGTAATGTAATTACGCTATACGCTATTAACATTACCTGAGTATCACGAAAGTTACACTCGCATTGTTACAAGTATGTTATGTAACGGTTACACAATTTTTATACGTAACTATAACGTTACACTGATATATAACAGTTACATTAATTGCATATAACAATTGTAACATTACATATTACCCCCATGTTATATACCCTCTATACATCGGAAGAATAACATTGCTACATCACATGTAACTTCCATGTTATGTTGCCATAATAAAACGTGTTCACTGGGTGTGGGCAAAACTCAATCTTACGATAATTTTTGGATGCCCCACTTTGTCCCAACGAACCATCCCGATTTTCAAACCCCTCTTTGCCCCACGTACCACCATCGCTACCATCCAAAAGTTATTGGAAAATTGCGTTTTATCTCATTATCCCGTTTTGCCCCCCTGTGCCATTATGCTCCGCTCTCCCCTAGGCAAGAATCGCTATGCACCGAAGGTTATTTCAGTACACGAGGTGAACGTACGAAATTGCACGAGCACCGGCTGAAGTTCAACCGATTATGGACGATTTAACCGCAGAGTTGGATGAAGTTGATTTTTTTTAGACGATGCGTTCGCTACCGGGAAAATGGAAGACCAACGTTTCCGCGTGGTCGACCGATTGTGTTAGATTGTGTAAGAAGTTATGGGAAAGTGGATTTAAGGTAAATTAAAAATTGTGTTTTCAATGCAAAAAAAAAAAATGGAATATTTTGGTTTTGCAGTGGATAAAAAGGGGTGTAGCGATCCTTAGAGAAGACAAAAGCAACTGAGAAACACCGCAACCACAAACTGTTGAGCAATTACAATCGTTCATAGGGTCGGCAACATATTACGATAAATTCATTTAAATACATCAACATTTTTTTAAACTCCTAACTGCAAAAAGGTGAAATTGAAAAGTTGTTATAAAAATTACTCCTTATTAAAGAAAGTAGTAAAAAAACCAAAGATAAACGATAAACCGATTAATAAACGTAAAAAAGTAACTTCAAAAAGGATGAATGAATTAATTATATAACAATAATTAATATTGTTTTTTTACAATTAATTATATTCATTTATTAGTCGTATACAGTGCAGTCTGCGGACGTTTAAATACACAGTTCTATATTCACTCGGATGACCGGATGGATTCGGACGACTTGTCTTCACTGTATATATATATATATTGTGATGTTATATTCCCCGTGGGACGGGCGAAATCATCGATAAATTTGAAAACTAAAAATTGGGCCAAAATCGTGCAACGGGCGGGAAAAGGGGGGGGGGGGGTCAAACAAGATAAAAATAATACTCGTGGGAAACAATAATAACAATGGTTTAATGATGCAAAAGAATAACAAAAATTGAATTGTTTTTCCCCTCGTCCACGATCCTCCTACCTTCCTCGGCGTCAGCACGTCGGCTCTCGTTCTTTTGCTGTTCCTGGGGCTTGCTGGGTCGTTGGGCTGTTCCTTGGAGCTGTCGGGGGAAATCTTGACGTTGCCCTCGAGCCGCGCACACTCACACAAGGGGTAACGGCAGGGAAGAAAAAGGGGGATTTTAAACACTAACTTACACAAAATATAAAACAGAAAAAACGTAAAAAATATCCATACATAACGTTCAGTGAGCGGCGGACCGGAGCCGAATTTGGCGAGGGACTTGTGACGTACCACGTCACAATATATATATTGTAGCGCGACAAAACTTGGCGTTACACTTTCCGGCTCACTCAGGCTCACACCAGGCGACACCGCAGAACCTAGCTGTTATAACAGGATATTTAGTAATTTATTTTGAAATCGACTTTACGTGTACGCCGGGACGGGAGCGCCGTTATCGGGAAGAGCGCCGGACATCAAGGTCGCCGGAGAAGTTTCGAGCGGAGTGGCGGGCTCGAGAGGCCTACCTCCCTGCCGTCGGAGTCGTGAGCGACGGGACTGTTCGCTGCATCGGGACGATCGCGACGAAGCATCGCGGATCTCATCGCATCTGTCATCGGAATCCTGAGAGAGGATTGCACAGCTGCCTGGAGTCTCGGGCTGTGCACGAACGAAGATTCGTCGGGAGTCTCTTCCTCCTGTTAGGGGGAATTGAGTACCTCTGCAGGGCTCTGTTTTACGGACGCGCGAGGAATTATCCGTCGCGAGAAAAATCAATCGTCGGGTCGATGAGCAGCGTTTTGGCGGTGCCGGAAAGGGCCGAGTAATACCCGGGAGCGTCCGAGTCGTCATATCGATTAGGCAGGGGGGTAGGTAGGCGGGTCAGGAGAACGATCGAGCGTCGATACTCGGGGCACTTCTCCGTTGGGAGCTTGAGAGAGTGGATCGATTGTCCGTTGACGTGAGACCGGGAAGCCCTTGAGAAAGAGAAGGAAGGAAGAGAGAATTTCCACGGCAAATTTATCCTGTCCGTGTGGTTGGCGTTCGGCGATCGATACGGTGAGCTCTTCGTCCAAGGGACTTATTTTGTATAAAAGAGAAAGAGTAAAACGGCGAATTGATTTATCGAACTGATTGTGTGATCCCATGCGAGGGAAAGTTATTAATTTATTGTACCGACGGCGTGCTTCGTTCGACCGTGCCGGAGGGTTTGGAACCGCCGTGTTTCGGCAGGTGCGTGTGTGACGTCGCGTACGGGTTTTGTTCTTATGTTTTATCGCCGCGTGGTCGGGCCGGGAAACCGTACACGGACTTACTCGAAGCCGTCGTGAGTTTTGGGGAAGAATTTAGCGAGTCGAGTCATTAAATTTAGTATTTTCCGGGAGGGTGTCGCCTTGGGAATCTTCCACGGGGAGGTGTGTTGTTTCGTCGAGTCGTCGCTTACGAGATTTCTGAGCGCGTGATTTCGGGTGCGGGTGTGAATTTATCAATTGCCGCCTTCAAGGGGCCGGGTGTATGTTTTAGAGCGCCGCGATTAATCGGGCCGGGTGAGTGAGATCGCTGGATGTCGTTCCGCGAAGCATGAATGCATTTTGGGTAAACACATCACGCGTGAGCTAATTAAGAAATCCGGGAGAGCGCGACCGATCGTGTGTGGGTGTATGAATGTGTGTGCGTCGGAGTGAGCGAGTCCCGTGTACTGGGCAGAGAATCTTTGTCTGTAAGAAAGAATTGTTATTCGGTTCATATACGGGACGAGAGTTTTACTCCGAGGCCTTCGGTTTTTCCCCTCTTTAGTTTGTTTTCTTTTGTTTGACTAAATAAATATTCGAGTTTAGTACCCGTATTTTTCTGTGGCTAATTTATTTTTCCGTGTTTAATTGATTTGTGAAACCCCAGCGGGATATCGCTTATCCGGCCGCTCTACCCTAGAGATGGCTGCAGCTAGGTCGGGACTGAGTGATTTCTCTCCCGGTGCATCTCGGTGCATCTGGCGACCATCCCTTCGGGGAGAAATAAAAGGGAGAGAAATCCGGGACTGGGTGTGGGCGATTCCGCCGTTGAGGAATCGTGCTACAATATATATATATGTGTGTAAAGAAATACGACGTCGAATATATTCGCCCCGTACATCTTTGCGGGTTTAATTTTGCCGCCAAGAGAGGCGGATGGGAACGCGAGCCCATGTCACTCAATCGAGTAGAGATCGAGTAGAGATCCAGTGGACAAAGAGGGGGCAGACAGCTGTAAATGTCGTTTCCTGATTTTACAGATAACGGCACATTATATTATAATTTAGACCATTAGTGAAAAGCTTAGGATAATTTAGAATAGGTAAAGAAAATAAACTGTAAAACCGAAGAATAAAAAGGAACCCGATTTTACAGGCAACCACATGGCAGCTCAACCTAACCCCAAAAACTCCCTCCTGTGAGGGACATTATAAAACGACATTCTGGCTGAATTGCACAAATTAAGAACAAAGCATAGAGAGATTAGAAGAAGGCATGGAGAAGTTTAGATTTGAATTCGCCGTGAAGGCCTCAACCGAGGATGCGAAGACAAACGTGATTGTCCTAACCTCAATCACGACAACGGAGAATCGGTGCTTCCGTCTCCCGGACCAGCTTCAGTCAATGAGACACCACGCCAAACTCGCAACTACAGCAGGTTACCAGAAGATAAAATCTACGTTACAAAGAAGAGGACAAACAAGAAAAGTATGGATTACGCTGGCGGAGGAGACTCTAAAGCAGTACCAGGATGAAGACGGCAACATAGCCTACAACGACTACGTGCTGGAAGATGTAAAACATCAAGAAACGTCAACGTCAGGTGCCGCGCCTGCGGGAAACATCATAGAAGAGATGCTAGCAAGGATCCTGGAGAAATTTACGGAAAAAAAAACAGAAGATAAATCCCGGGACATCGGAGACCGTAATTTACGGAAGGTATCGGAAAAATTTGTTATCGAAAAGTTAACCGGAAAGAATTCCAATGTATCTCAATGGATGGACATTTTCGAAAAAGAATGTGCTCGCTTAGGTGTAGAGAGAGACATAGAAAACATCGAAATTTTTAGACTGTTTCTTGAGGACTCTTGTGTCGATTGGTATGGGTATCAGTGTAGCCGTATCTATTGATTTGTTTGTCTCTAATAGGAGTCTTTCTTTTTTTGAGGCGTATTCCAATAGTGAACCCTTTATGTATTTGTAGGATATCGCGTACCTAATTCGGGTCCAACCTTTATCCGCGTACGTTTCGCAAAAATTGTCTTTCCATATTTTCCATTCTGAGTCTAGTGAAAGAATCAATAGATACGGCTACAATGCTTATAAAACTGTCACTAGACTCAGAATGGCAATTTTTCGGAAAGACAATTTTTGCGAAACGTACGCGGATAGAGGTTGGACCCGAATTAGGTACGCGATATCCTACAAATACATAAAGGGTTCACTATTGGAATACGCCTTAAAAAAAGAAAGACTCCTATTAGAGACAAACAAATCAATAGATACGGCTACACTGATCGACCTTATTGCAGTAGGGTACCAAACTTCATATCGGATAGGATAGATAGGGAGAAGATAAAAAGATTCGAAGATATGTTCAATGAAATCAGAGGGCTAGAACACATGGGGAATAAAAAGAATTTAGAGAAAAAAACAGTACGGAGTTTGAAAGTAAAAACAAAGGAAAAAGCGATAATCATAAACCATGCACGATTTGTGAAAGGAAAAATAAAAGTAACCGTTACCACCCGGAAGCTCAGTGCTGGTTTAGGAACAAAGACGATGAACAACGAAAGAAAGAACAGATAATACATGTGTTACGTCCCGATCAGCAATTTTCACTCCATCTCGGTCAAGGAGAATTTTCACCCTCCCTTTACACGTTATTCGGAGATGACGCTTTATCGAGGATTTGGCCCTGTTTTGAACCTAACCTTTCGGAAAATAATTCAGGATAGGGCCTAGAGTGTATATATTTAATATTGACTGAATTTTATTCACGGTTAAAACTTCGGAATTATTTAATTTTGAGTGATGATTCTAAACTGGACAAGAAACTTCTGCATGCTAACTCTTTCTATCATACGGGACACGATACGCGGCTATCTCACTCTCTCGGGCGTCACCCTCGACGCACGACTCGCGGCACCTGCTCTCACGCTCACTCACTGTTTACTCCGGACCTATCCTAATACTTTAAATACTGAAATAGAATTGACCAACACGAATATATATTGTCCAGGAGAATATTTTAATCTTCCAGGTTGGCGAATAAATGTCGATGTATAAATATTCAGAAGAAATGAATGTTAAAATGAAAATAATAATTTTCCAAACTTACGATGTGATTTAAATGGGTTTACCTCGGAATGGATGATCGAATGAATTGATTGATGAATGATGAATATCGATATCGGAATAGAACCTCCTTCCCAAATTCCAAATATACGTTCGAGTCAGAATCGAATGATGACTTTCCAAAATAACGTCCTTCCAAAATATCGAAAATCCGAATCAGAATCGGATGATGGGGATGATCGAATCCAGAGATGAACGTCCTTCCCAGATGTTATAGATGGTAATAAATTACTCCGACGACGAAATGATTTCGAGGAAGAAAATACTCGATTCGATGAAATGATTCGGAAAGATATGAATAATTTATTCGAACAGAATTAAAATGAGAACTGATATTCGAAGATATTTCAAGGTGATTTTACAAGTTCTTTGTTAATGGCTCTAAGTACAATACAAGATTGAGGTCAGTGCCGCGCTCGCGTAGAAGAAGAAGAAGAAGTGTCGAGTGGGCGGTGGGCGCGCGAATAAATAACCTCGGTGCCGGATACCCCCGCGTCACCGCTGTCTCACCTGCGCCTCGTCTCCCCACTCTTATCACCTGATTACTTTCTTTGATTGACTAATTACTTATTTCTAGTTTCGTAGTTTTACAATCATTTTGACCCTTCTATTTGTTAGTACTTAAATTTTAACACGAATTCTATGAACATACAAATTTGAACGAAAGCTCTACGAGCTTTCGTTGAAAAGTTAACAATGGTTGGCATAAATGTTTATCGTAATATTTATCTGATTATTTCCTTGGATTTTGTGTTAACCGTTTTATATTTCTTTCCTACTTTTCATAATTTTCTGTATTTTCACCCATTATCTTTAAATTTATCCTGACGATTTGACTCAATAATTATTACACATGCTTGACTTTACTCTATTCGTTTCAATATTGTTAATAATTCCCCAAAATATCTCGCCATCTTTCATATTTGTTATTCATTATTTCATTCTCTATTTATTCTTACATCAATTCATCTCAATTATGATCCTCCTAGACCACACCAATGATCTATCGGTCACCGGTATTAACAATCCAGGAGGTGCTGCACTCATCGTTGCCGACGATCACTCTCGGCATCACGGACCCCATGACAAGCCGTACAAGCGTCCGCATGCTCGACAAGCCTGATGAGCGTCGCACCAATATCCTTATCTGCGTTTTTGCGGGTCAGGTTACCGAGCCTCGCACGGCTCACTTGGGCTGTACAGTCGCCTCTGTACCTCAACCCAATTTGCCTGAAGGCTAATTATTATTACCAGTGGATAAATTTTTCATCTGGTATTTAATTTATTCATCATCCCTTTCGGGTTTGATGATTATATTTGCCAATGATTATTTTCAGCGTTTTGGTAAATTTCAAATTTTTGTTACTTAACCGGTCATGTGACCCAAATGACCTTGAAATATCTTGGGAAGATTTTGGAGCACGTAACACATGTAAATAACTCGGAATTAGAAGTAGAACTAAACACGAACGATCCAAAAAACTTATAGTGGTACCATTAATCAAAATCAAAATACTATTGAATGATGCGTTACAAGTCCTCGGCGTTTACGATTTGGGTTCAAACGTTTCCCTAATTAATGCAAAACTACTAAACTTGAAAGGGAAGGAATTCAACAATTCACAAAATGCAAAACTAAAAACGATTAATGGTACGAGAAAAGCAAATGGCATGGTAACGTTAAAAGCCAAAATTCTCGATATTGAAAAAGAAATAGATGTTTTTACAATAGATAACGAGAATTTTGAACACGTTTTTCTAATCGGATTAGACTGTATAAAGGCTTTCCACCTAAGACAAGACGAAAGGTTGGAAGTTATACAAAAAATTCAGGGAATCCCTGACGACACGGGTGGAAATGAAGATAGCCTACAGGACACAAGTAAAGAGTATGTAGAAAAAACAGGAGATACCAAAAACAAAAAAACAGAGTACGAAATTAACTTTAATGAACATATAGATACATCAAAATTTGAAATATCAATAAACCACTTGGAGAGGCACCAACAAGCCGATATTGAGGAACTAACGAACAGATATAAACCGATTTTCGCTAAAGACAAATACGACATCGGCACCGTTAAAGATTATGAGGCGCGCATTGAATTAATAATCGATGAATACCGTTGCAAAAGACCGTACAGGTGTAGTATAGAAAATAAAAAAGAAATAGAGCAGCAAATAACGAAACTATTAGAGAAAAATTTAATTGAAGAATCGTTTAATTGAAGAATCGGCGAAGAATGTGACAGTCCATTTGCCGCGCCAGTCACATTAGCCTACAAAAAAGACGAAAAAAAGAAATCGAGACTATGCATAGATTTCCGGGGCCTGAACAAAATTGTGATCCCTCAATCGCAACCATTCCCACTAATAGAAGATTTAATCGTTAAAACAAGAGATTGCAAATTTTTCTCGACCCTAGATATAAATTCGGCCTTTTGGTCAATTCCCTTGACAATTGAGGACAGACAAAAAACCGCATTCGTGACTCAAGAGGGGCACTTCCAACGGACCTATTTACGCTTCGGCTTAAAAACGTCACCAGCGATCTTTCAACGAATATTAAGCAGTATAATACGAAAACATAAGCTCTCAGACTTTTTTGTGTGAACTACATAGATGACATCCTGGTATTTTCGAAAACTTTTCAAGAACATGTCGACCATTTATCTCAACTACTAGAATCAATTATGCAGGAAGGATTAGATTAAAACTGTCAAAATGTACTTTCGCATCAGACTCGGTCAGATACCTAGGTCACGTGATAAAGAACAACTCAATTAGCCCGATTAACGATAATTTAATCTCGATAAAAAATTTCCCGACTCCGAAAACAAGGAATAATGTCCGGCAATTTTTGGGAAAGGTAAATTTCTACGGCAGATATATACCAAATGCCTCGATAACCCTAGACCCACTACATAACCTATTACGCAAAGGACAGAAGTTCGTCTGGTCGGAACGATGTCAGAAAGCACTGGAAAAAATGAAATCGCTACTTTGCTCTCAACCCATCCTAACGATCTTTGACCCAGACCGACCGATTCATATTCACACAGACGCAAGCTTACAAGGCATCGGGGCTGTACTAAAACAAACACAAGCAAATCAAGAAGATAAACCAGTTGCATATTTTCCAAAAAAACTAAACGAATACCAAAAGAGAAAGAAAGCCATATATATAGAATGTTTAGCAATAAAGGAAGTTATAAGGTACTGGCAACACTGGTTAATAGGTAGATCGTTTACGATATTCTCGAACCACAAACCCTTTGAAAGCATGAATATTAAGGCTAGGACGGACGAAGAACTGGGAAACCTGATGCATTACCTATCACAATAGAATTTCAAAATAAAATACACTGTAGAAGACAATGTAGAAGCAGACTGTTCAAGCAGAAATCCCGTACTAGAATCGGAGGAAAACGAAAACAAAATCTTAAAAACAGTTAATTTCATAAGACTAGAAGATGTTAGAGATGATCGGGATAGAAATGAAGACATCCAAAATAAAAAAGACAAGTTAATATACAGGAACAGTACATACTATAAAAAAATAGGGAAAAGAGAGAAAATTTTACTCTCAGAAGATTTCAGTACAGAACTGATAAAAAAGTACACGCCTCCTACTGCCATTTAGGAATAAGACAAATGCAAAACAAAATAAAACTAATTTATACAGCAAAAAACCTAGATGAAAACATAAAAAAAACGAGCGAAAACTGTGAAGTCTGTATAAAAAACAAGTCAAGGGGAAAATACAAAATTGGTGTGATGTCTCAATTAGGACCTGCGACTTACCCTTACGAGATAGTCTCCATAGACACAATCGGTGGATTTGGAGGTTCACGCTCAACAAAAAAATATCTACACTTGCTTGTCGATCATTTTTCGCGATACGCAAGATACGTAACATCAGAAACTCAGAATTCAAACGACTTCATAAAGTTGATACAAAAAGTAACACCAGATAACAACCCAAATATGATTTTATCGGACCAATACCCAGGGATAAACTCGAAAGAATTTAAAGAATTCCTAAATGAAAAAAATATAACCTTAACTTTAACAGCGGTAAACGCACCATTTTTGAATAGTCTCAATGAACGACTCAACCAGACAATAGTAAATAACATTAGATGTAAAATTAACGAAAAAAAGGAGAAAACCGCGTGGACAACCATAGCGCACGAATGTATAGAAAGATACAATGAGACTGAGCACACAGTAACAAGTTTCTCTCTTAGATACTTGTTAGAAGGAAAAACTAATACAATTCTACCAGATGAAATACAAAAAAAAACACAAAATGATCTATATGAAGATAGAAAACGTGCCCTAGAAAATACAAAAAAATCACACGAATATAATAAGAAACAATTCGATAAAAATAGAAAATATCATGAATTTAACGTTGGAGATCTAGTTTACGTGGAGAATGGCCACCGATTAAATCGAAAAAAAATGGACGAACTAAGAATCGGACCATACGAAATCATAGAGAAAATTTCAAACTCAATCTATAAAATACACACGGACCGAAAAAAATCAGAGTCACTCTTCCACATTACAAAGCTCGTACCGGTCCCAAAAGTGATTCGAGAAAACTAGCGTCTTTTCACTGTTTTTTTCCGCCAAGGGGGGGGGGGGGGGGAGATGTAAAGAAATACGACGTCGAATATATTCGCCCCGTACATCTTTGCGGGTTTAATTTTGTCGCCAAGAGAGGCGGATGGGAACGCGAGCCCATGTCACGCAATCGAGTAGAGATCGAGTAGAGATCCAGTGGACGAAGAGGGGGCAGACAGCTGTAAATGTCGTTTCCTGATTTTACAGATAACGGCACATTATATTATAATTTAGACCATTAGTGAAAAGCTTAGGATAATTTAGAATAGGTAAAGAAAATAAACTGTAAAACCGAAGAATAAAAAGAAACCTGATTTTACAGGCAACCACATGGCAGCTCAACCTAACTTCAAAAACTCCCTCCTGTGAGGGACATTATCATTGCGTCGTGGATGGTCCTAACGGGTGCATTCACAGGGCTGCTGATGCTGTAATAAACGAATATATATATACATATATATTGTGACGTGATTTTTTGGAATCACCGTCACAAAATAAAAAAAAAAGCATCTAGTACTTTTCTTGCGAAAATACCGAATTTTATGGTATAGATCTCGTTTTGCTGCCTCTCTCGCTAATCGCGGTACGATTTAGCTTACGGGAATACAGTTCCGCTAACGTTTGGGTTCATGTTATTTTTTTGTACGGTTACGGTTACAGTAAAGATCCAGTTAGTCGGGGTTTCCAAATCCAGTTGGTGGTGCGGATCCACAAGTTATTACAAGCCCAACTGGAGGAGAGACTCGACGAGGCTTCGTTACGAATACGGTGAAAACCCGGCGCTCTAGTGGGTGATACGGTAAAGTGCAATGCGTTGGAGAACAGGCGGAGTTACGGTTTAGTCCGGACAAGGATGAAACCCTTGTGCCGTGTTTTTGAGATAGTGAAGAGCCTTGTTTTCACGAATTGCACGAGGAGAAGCGATCGTAACGATCCTCGAAATTTAGCGCTTCGTACAGTTCGGTTACAGGCTCCCGTTGAAATCCTGTTTCGAAATAATTTGAGAGGGCAGTAGCTATCGGTCAGAGTTCCCGAAATAATGATAATGGTCCGTTACAGGTGTTATCGTAGACAAATCAGTCTACCGAGAGTCGTCCTCGAGGCGGCTCGGACTTCGTTGGCGCTCCCGTGTGTTTACGGTTTTTCGGGTATTGTCTCGCGCCCGCGATGCGGGTCTCGCTCGCGCTGTCGTAGACTCCGGCTATCGCTCTCGCTTCGGTTCGTGCATCTCGCTCGCGCTACCTGTCGCCACGGGTGTTCGCGGGTCGACTCGTGTGCCGTTTCTCGTGCGAGTTTTGTTGCCGATTTTCCTGTGATCGAGATGCGTTCGGAACGCTCTTGAGGTGCAGTGATTGTGCTGAAGTTCTCGGAGCATCGTAAGTTGCGGTTCTCGCCCCATATTATTGGATTTATTCCTGCTGTTCGGCGAGTTTATCGTTTGTGTAAATTTTCGATCGCGTATAGGATTCGTTCTCGCTCTCGTTACGCTCGCTCGATCCTTCGGTCAGCTGAGCTCTCCCGATGCACGTGTGTGCGAGCTCCTGTGGCTTATAGCCAACAAAATTAATTATTTTCGTTTTGGAAATTTTGAGCTCTCGTTAGCATAGATTTCGCGTTACTTTATTGGCGAAGGATCGCGACCCTTCTGCCACAACCTACACCCTGAGCAAACCGTGCATTTCCGCAACCGTTGCTCTCGCGAGTGTATTGGTGTTAGCTCGTTACCGTTCCGTTCCCGTTTTTATCGTTTTGTATTTTGTCCTTGCGGAGGTCGGTTCCATCGACCTCCAGTTTAGTCCGGTTTGGCGATTCCGGCGAAACAAACATCCGCCCTGCGGAGGTCGGTTCCATCGACCTCCAGTTTAGTCCGGATCGGCGATTCCGGCGAAACAAAAATCAGCCCTGCGGAGGTTGGTTCCATCGACCTCCAGGTTAGTCCGGTTGTTAATACCGGTGAAACAAAAATTAACTGGCGCCCACCGGGACTCCAATACATTCGCGAGGGTGGACGGCCGAAGGTGACGTTTTTTGGTTCTCGATTTCGCGTTTCGCTCCCGTTTGGTTTGAGCTTTGATTTTCGATTTTCGGTTTTGTTTTTCTTGTTCGAGATTTGCACTGAGATACCGGAAAATACGTCACAATATATATATTTAAAACAATTATATACATTACATATATATTTTTAAACAATTATATACATTATATACATCATATATTCTAAAACAATTTTTATACAATCGCATAATAATTAAAAGATCTAAAAAAGCTTGTGTGCCACCTTTATCTCCAATCGAATTACGGGTTGTAACCCCATGGTAGGGTATCCGTAATACCACGCCGCAAAATTCTCTTATTATCGTTCCAACTTAGAGCTAACTTATTTTGCCTAATCGTTTGTACAATATGTTTACGGCTACGAATCAAACATTGAGGCTTAACCATATTTCTGTAAATGAACAGACACTCTTTATAGTCCGAGAACATGATTTTTTTTAAAGTTGACCCTTTCACACCTTTAGCTCTCTTTTTGTCCTTCGCATCATCCTTAACTTTGTAAGCGTACATTTTCGCTCTTAAACCGATGAACTCGGTCATTATTCGACCATTATTTTTATCTTTCATCAAACCCAGCACTTTCTTATTGGCTGGCGGCACTCCGTACACATTATTCACCGGATAATCAGAAGTGTCGAATTTATGCAGATCATCTTTTATCGTCTCAAATATATTGGACGTGTTTATGTGGTAAATGAGGCTATCAGTATCGGTATACATTAGTTTTGCGCTATCATCGAATTTCATCCACATATAATTATAGTGGAAATCGTAAATGTATATCTTTGAGAGATCCAATATCGCGAAGCCGGTGTATATTGGTTTATTGAATTTAACTCCCGTTTTGTTTAATTCAATAATCACCATATTATTATCAAAGACGGTGCAGCTATGAAACGCCGCTTTCGCAATAAGAGAACGCGCTCCATATCTCCCGCCTCATTTTGTGACAAGCTTAACTTCTCGATGTTTTCGAACATTCTCCATTGTTTTCCCGAAGATTGCATTATTCTTTACTTTGTAGAAGTTTTTCTCGAAGTCGTTGTTCGATTTTTTGCGGCACTCTGTATTTAAATCGATATATTTTTTCAACCATGGTGTTTGCTCGAACTGTAAAATTCTATGAATTTTTGATACTTTTAAGCCCAAGTTGAGAGCCTGCTTCAAATTACGATAATGAATTACGTTTTTTTTTTTGGGGGACAATGTCGTCATTAATTTTGTCAGATTACATCCAGCTATGGGTGGTATAAAGTGCTCAGCGCATAATGGTAAATCTTTATGTTGCTCGTGGAGCTCTCTTGGATATTCTAGATCGACTTCGAGTATGTACCCGGTAAGAGCATCATCATCAATTTTGGTGGCGACAATATCCTCCAAATTTTGTACCCATTCGAACGAGCCGCGGGGTAGATATTGACACATCGCTGCACCGCACAAATTATTCACATCGTAATACATGAGATAGCTTTCGTCTATGCTTGAATCGAAATCTTCACCCATGTATCGATTGTTTGCTTTCGCATATCGATTCGTGCACTGAGCAACAACCCCACGGATGCCCTTTTTGATAAATAATATCATATCCACATCGTTAAGAAGTTCAAGCGTCACACCTGTACATTTGAGCATCGCATCGAAAGCTAGACCTGGCGCTGTGTAATAATGCAGAGGATCTAAATTATAAGTTTTCGAACAGGTGCGTCGGAAGTTTTCAAAAATATCAGCAAAAGTAGCACATCAGTTTTCAGATATAGATCCGAATATTCACCCAAAGTGCCGATGTTAAATACTCGCCAAACATTCATCGCATGCGCATATTCATCCTCACTAATATTCTCATCATTTAGTTTGGAGAAAAACTTTTCCCTGGACGGTAAAGTGGTATCGTCAAGTTTATTCCAACTATCGAGATAATCGTATGGGAAGACTCCCTTTCTGGTAAGTAGCTCGAATTCCTCGGCATTATCACAATGGTTCAGCGTTATCACCTTCTCAGCCGAGTCTAGATATGATGCCAATTTTTGGATGCTACTCGGCATGAATCTAAACGAATCAATAAATCTATATTGCACAAGCGTCCCCTTTACGGGTGCTGTGAAAGATATATATTTTTCTTTGTTTATTGGCAACAGTTTAATTGACTTGAATTTATCTGCCAATTCTTTAATTAAAAAGTGTGAATCGTAACCGGATAGATTATGAAAAACGACCAGGATAACGTGTGACGTCGTGTAATTCAAATTGCATCGATTATGTGCCGGCCCTCGATATTCCCCCGTAAAGTGACAGTGATCCCTTACTTTTCCCTCGTCTATACCAAAGGGATCCTCGCAAATATGACACGTGGTCGCCGATTCAAACTCACGCCTCTGCATGGCGGTTAATGCTCTCAGCGGTGTGAAAAAGTTAGCCAATTGATGCAACTCTCTTACAAACCATTCGATGCAATTTTTACCCCGATGCGATTTGTACTGCGAAATTGCACTCGAATATGTACAGTGTAAATAAAAAGCTATGCTGTGAGGAACATGCTTCTGATTGCCCGGTGAGGAGTGATCCGACTCTAAAATACACTCAAGATCGGCATAAATGGTGAATGAAACGTCCTCTTTATTTTTATAATTTTTAAATCGCAAAAATTTATTCTAATCATCGGGGAGGATCATTTTGCAACCATTAAGCATGAAACAATCAACTGTATACCTCGTTAGCCCATCCTCTGTTTGAAAGTGACACAAACATCTGCCACACAACCAAGTCGCTCCGTCGTGTTTAGATATTTGTGAACTTACGAGTCGTGACATACTTTTCATCCATGCGAAATGATGCACTGGATTGTTATTATTATCCTCAGGTTTAATTTCAGTTTCAAGCATGAGCAAGTGTATCGTGGGCACATGTGAATTTTCCTTACTCAAATATATCGGCACGATTTCCGATGTCGTTGTTTTTGTTATTTTGTTTTTTCGGGGGTGCACACCATATACATTAATACATAGATTGTTCGCTCTCTCGAACCGCGGGATACTTTGCACTTTCATTGGATAGGTAAAATCTTTATACGCGAGCACTTGACGAAAATCTGGGTACGAACTTTTGCGATCACCATTTATTTCGACTACTGGAGGAAGTGCCGCTGTCACCGCCCACAGGAAGCAATAGGAGTCATTTTTGATTATGTTGACGACCGCATGCTTCAGTTGAAGATCCGGTGGAACACTCACGAACGTTGACAATCCTCCTCGTAGCGGTCTGTATTTTTTCATGTTGAATTGGAGATTGATGATCTCAACTAGAGACCAACCAGATTCCTTCTGCTCGAACTCCTCCACTTTTAATAATAATTTATCCTTCACGTGTTCTGTGAACCATTGTTCAAGGTTCGTTGAGAAAAGAATTATTTCATTTCTCGTATTGAAGACTTTATTCTCCTCCACAATTTGGTCATTTTTCGTGATTGCAAATTTGCACGTTAGCATAACGTTAACCTTTAAAGGACGTTTCCTCCTCCTCCTCTTCTTCTTCAGAGTCCCATTTAGCATTCTTTTTAATCTATTGATGATTGGCCGTTTTGCATCATCCACGAATTCGGATAGATCTTTATGCTGTAGGTTGATGACCATCCCCGTACGTATTCTCCCCTCGAACGCCGTCTCGAGGTCAACCCATTGCACTTTTTTCGAGCCTACACCAGAACCACTTTTTTTAAATTTCGCAGTCAATGATGTTAACAACGCAATTGTTGTCTGGATTCTGATTTTATCAGCAATTGTCTGCATTATTGCGTAAAATCTTCTTCAGCAGTCTCACATTATCACTACCGAACTTTATCCACCGCTGCGCCTCAGCACGTGAAGATTTACCCACAAGAGCTGAGTACGCTTGCTCCATAATGAGGATAAGCCTTTTGCACTTTTTCGAATCCATTTTTATAATGCATAGGTATGCACATAAGAGAAAAAAAACGATGTCAGACTAATATGAATCACAGAGAAGTGCATGAGACAAATGTAGACTGACAACTGACTAAAAGAATACCAGGGGGCTAAGACCTAGAATTCTATTTCCCACTCCATCCCCCATCGACTCATGCAAAAACCTAAGAAATAGAACCAATCAATGCAGACTCGCTATCTGGGGAGGGCTGTAACAAAATCTCTGACCGTTGACAAAAATGGGTGTATGTTTGCGAGAGAGAGATGTTCTCTCGCGATACCCATCCGCACTCTCAAAGTTTCCTAGCAGCATCCACAGCGGGTATACCACCCGCAGTATGGGTTTTGTAACAGGAACATTGCTACACGCACGTTTTGGCCCCAAGACCGGGCCGCAAGTGCATGTCACACCGCCGTGCCATATCCAACACTTGAATGAGCGCTCGACTAGCGTTCGATATATACAACGGACCGATACTGTTTAGTTTAACTAGCCTGCGAAAGATTTTCTTCGAGACACAATGATCGGTGGACCACACACCCTCTTATTTGTATATACAAATACTTATCGGAGTCATATATTTCAAGTTGAGAGGTACTTGAAGGAGTCTGGCCCTTCGCGACTAACATTCGATTTTAACGCCGAAGGGTTTATTTATGAAACACCAAAGGTCGGGCAGAGTAGTCCCCCTCGCCAGCCGCCCACCAACCCGCCGACCGACTACCCACCGACCAACCCACCGACCGACGAACCAACCACCTCACCCATTGCCACCCACCAACCCACCGACCGATCACACATAAAAAATTATAAAAAAATAAATTTCAACCACCCACCCACCCGCCACCCCCACCAACCACCCGCTCACCCGCCAAGTGGTTCGAGTCTAAGCTAAGTGGTTCGAGTCCGGGCTAAAAAGTATCGGTAAATGTCGGGGTAGATCCCTTGAGTCAGAACCCGCTCTGTTTATCTACTTCCAACTATACAGGAGAAGGGCGGTGGATTTATCACCAGGTCGATATATCGAGTTGAAGCGAAGTTCGCATCGGTTTTACGAGTTGCCCAGGACAATAAGGGTTCACATTAACGACTGTCTCAATGTCATGTTAATTCGGGAAACATCCTAACCAAATGAATGATAGTGGAGCTTATTGCATTGTTTATTTGCAGTTTCTTATCACGATATCGGCATTACCGGATGCATGATGAGTTTCGCTTTGTTTAATTAAAACGATTATAAAGTATTGTAGGAAGATATGGCAAGGCTCAAATTTCGAGCGACGAGCGGCAAGAGACGGATCGGGTGTTATTACCAACCTCTTTTTTTAATCGTTTGCTCTATGATGCAAAAGTGATAAATTCTCCCTGGACGACTTTTTTCGACAAAACCAATGTCAAAATAAATAATTGTTATATCAGTAGAATCTTATTTACGTCCTCTGTCAATGGTAGCATTGCTTTGATTAATCCTGTGCTAGGAGAAAAAAAAATCAATTGTACAAACTATTCAAACAATCAAGTACGTTCTGAAAAAACGATGAAAATTTTAAGTGTTGGTGAAAGAATCCACTGATCGGAGTGAACTCGGAACCTTAAGATTCCAGCGGCTTATCACGTTTTTGGTATTACCGGAAACCTGATTGGTTTAGCTTCATTTAACCAAGCAATTATAAATTTCGTAACCTTCGCGGGCTTTTCGATACCACACGGCGTCGCAATGCAACGGTGCTGCATCCATACGTGAGGATTAAGAAAGAAAAAAAAATGGCTCTCGGCAGGACTCGAACTCGGGACCTCCGAGTTTCTAAGCCATCGCTCTAGTCATGAGACCACTTTTCACATGACTATCGTTTCAACGGTTTGTCCTATTATTTGTCCGTATCTTTGCCAGTGGAATTTTTTTTTAGGTTAAAAGCGATTAATAATTACCCTAAGCTAATTAGAAAGGGCACAAATTTATCACGCTTCCCGTAAATAAAATACGTTGTGATCTCTCTGGGTTTTCTGATAGCTCATAATTTTCCCAGAAAATACTTTAACATTTCTGGATTTCAAATTTAAATGTTTAACAAGTTTTCAATGACATTATCGCCATGCAAAAAAGACACTGAAAAAGATTCAGTTTTACCATTCAATAATCACCCAACAGGCAATTTGTATTTACGATATATTTTTATTCATTCTTGATAATTCGTCTATTAGGTATAAAAAAAAATCAACTCTTAATCAGTAGTCCGTGGCTGGTAATCCATGGACTGTGATTTTTGCAAGTACTTTCGTAAACGCGACGAGTTATTTGTCAAATCCTTTGACAGTTGGCTGTCGCAGTCTCGATTTGAAAAGACATCATTGCAAACAAGAAAGGAAAATACGTTAAATTGACATTGTGTCTCGCGCTTTCATTTGTAATATTATGCTGAAATTTAGGACAGTCATTAGGAAATATCAAAGTGCAAGAAATGGCGTCAGAAACATTGTCGGTTTGACGTTCTTTCTTCTCCTGATTCAATTGAAGATTCTTCCTTTCACTCCTTTCTTTATGAAAATGTATTATTTGTAAGAAACGAAATCTGATGGCATTGTTGGTATTAATCTTCTTGAAATATCATCCAACATATTGTAACGTTCACTCTTAGAGGCTTACGAAACCTGCTCCAGAAGTGACGCTATGTGAGTTTTATTGCTCACTTGTGTGTGAGGGCAGGTGCGGTAAAGAAAATATCCAGGACGCCGGTTGATAGAAAAATAATTTTTTTATTTAGAAGAACAATAGTTGGTACACCGATCAGTGTGAATGCATTCCTCAGGTCTGCGTTGGCCCGGGGAGTCTTATTATTCCACGACGAGACGAAAGCGTTCTCCGATGTCTCCAAAGGAAGTTGCCGGCGCTGAGGTGGAGTAAGAGGCCGAATGTTTTAAACTCTACTGACATTATTGAAATCTAGTGAGAGAACCGAGACGGAAGCGGTCACCGAGGTCTCCCAAGGTGGTTGCCGACGCTGGTTTTGAAAGGGGGAAAGACCTAGACGAAAGCTGTCACCAAGGTCTCCCAAGGTAGTCGCCGGCGCTTGGTTTTAAGGATAGGGTAACCCAGACGGAAGCTATCGCCAATGTCTCCAAAGGCAGTTGCCTACGCTGGTGTTTGGAAATGCTGTAAGCTAAAAAAAATATTATCGTTGCTCCTCCCAACAGAGCGCCGGGACCGAACGTGCACGAGGTGTTCTGTCGGTGAATCGCCGGTGGATGCTGGTCCGATGGTGGTTGCGTCCCGATGGTGTCCCTGGGTCAGTAGATGCTCCGGTGTTGTCTCTTCTTAGCGACGGGATTCTGTCTACTAGAGCTACGCTCTAGTGGAAGTCGAATAATTCCTTTGGCTCACTGGTTGTCTCTCTAGAAAGCGCAACCTGCTGAGTCCGATGGAGTATGCTTCGATATAGCTCTTTCGATTCGACCGAACTCGAGTCGAAAGAGAGGAAAATCTCCCCCGTCTAGATTTGATCGGGCAGAGTTTTACTTGTAGGATTTCTCGTACCAAGTTCACGTGCCAATGGCCGTACATGGGATGGAGAGACTGCTGGGCAGAGGAGTTGTCTGACCAAGAGTGCCTTTTCGCTCTAGGCACCGGCATTTATACCTGTCCGAGCTTGCACGCGGCACTACTCATTGCCCTTCCCGGGTGCCGGTGACGCACGAGTTTTTCGGCGGCTCGCCCCGTACCGTGCGCACAGCGTCGGATCTTCCGCTATTGGGTCGATATTGAAGGTCTCACTCATGAGTCGGTAAGGACGGGATCGTAGCTTTACCGGCGTGCTCTACGATACCGTCTCAATATTAAAAAATAAAGAAGCCTATGTGACTATGCGTATATGTTTTCGTTACAATAAGCACTGTTAACAAAAATGATTACGGCTTCAGGCGCATTGAAAACTCCTAAATGACCTGTCCCCTATCATAGGTCACATACAACATAGGTCGTACCGACATATAATGTTATTAATTATTGAAGAATACGATCGCGGATTTCAAAGGTTTCATACGACATATGTATGTTGCGACTGAGCACCCCTGAAACGAGCAGCGCCTTCATTCGCGGGAAGCGAATGACCTCGACGGTTGTAGTGGCGCGCTTTAAAAAGAGCCCGGGGAATCCCCACTGTAAATTATCAACTTCAGTGTTTTCGTTTATAATTATATACGAAAAGTTTACAAATGTTGACAGGTTGTTTGAAAGACGTTAAATGCCGGTATTTTTAAATTTGAACATAATCGGTTCAGTTGAAAAACGCATATTATGTGCATAATTTTAGCAATAATTAAGTATTATTATTAGAATTTTTTTACCATATAAAAAATGTCAACTTTAGGGTATACCGGAACAACTAATAAAAAGTTATTTCTTGAAACAAATAGTATTTCAAACATTTCTTTATTTGATCT
This sequence comes from Amblyjoppa fuscipennis, assembly GCA_963575735.1. Lineage (NCBI taxonomy): Eukaryota > Metazoa > Arthropoda > Insecta > Hymenoptera > Ichneumonidae > Amblyjoppa > Amblyjoppa fuscipennis. The sequence continues at coordinate 13,656,156 of OY754489.1, read as the reverse complement.
ATGTTTAAATGATTAATTATAGGGAGAGCTTATGTTGTCGACCTTTTTTGCTGGCGTTGATTATTTAAAAAAAAAATTGGAACGGCAAATTAATATTGTCAATTGACTTTTTACGTTCAGTAATCTAGATAACCCAATTTCTTGCAGATTTAATGGTACGATCGCGAGTTATTGACTTAGAGTTGTCTCGTATATACATTATTAGGCACTCACTCCTTACACGTAAGAAGTGCCTATTAAAATGACTATTTTTTATATCTTACATTTCGGGTGAACGTAGTGAATATTGTCGGCTTTGATTAGTTCGGGCATATTCACGGCTTTTGTCCTAAAAAAATGTTCACCTTTTCTAAAACGCGGTTGAACGATATGACAAATTGTTACTTGGGCAGTAACATAACTAATGGTCTCACGATTAAAGTTGTTGTTTAGAACTCCCGAAGGATCCGAGTTCGAATTCTAGCGAACGGATTTCTTTCTCTACTATTAATTTTTGTTTTCAAATGTATTATTGGAAATTTTTTCAATGGTTTTACGGAATCTTCATCATTCTGGTCGACCTTTCTAACTGTCTCCTTTGCTGCCATTCTTGTCTGACATATTCCGCGGCAATTTCAACAAAAGATCAACATTTTTATACGGAAAGAGATGAATACTATTTAAAAAAATATATTTTTGAATGTCATTTAATACTTTGGTAACAATAGGATCAGTTACGTATCAGGTTTCGTTTGCCAGCTGTTCCATTTGCGGCTTTTCTCACGTGTGCGAGTTATAAAACAGTCGAAAGGCAAAATTCGATTACGAACCGGACAAAAACATTAAAAAATTCAATTCCTGTCGACTAGATAAAACAAATAAATTAGACAGGACCGAACAAACACGGCAAATAAAAAAGGCGAACAATCGGCTATAACAATGTTTAATAAATTTGGAAATAATCCTCTGGACGGACACTTATTTTTGTTAAAAATGAGCGGACAAAAACCATAGTCAATCAACAATAAATATTCAATTAGAAAATGCTCGCTTCATTCGTGTCATGCCATTCAAACACACTATAAATCTATAATTGCGAATCCATCTTGTCACTCGGATTAAATATAAAAATAATTATACACAGAACAAAATAGATGAAATAGTACTCAGCTGAGATTTCGCTAGTAGTGCTTCCTCGTCGGCTCTCTCGTTTCTCTCTAGGGCTCACTGATCACCAAGATATCCAAAAACTAGTTCTTTGGGATGTCAAGTACAGATGAATCGGTCGGCCGTACCGATTTTGGGAAATCCAACACGAGGCTGCTTGCTAATTCCCTTACATTGCGGTCTGACTGTGGACAGGCGTAGACGTCTCGACGTCCCTAGAGCGAAAGAGGACGAGGTGTCGCGACTTCGGAGCTCGTACACTCTTTCTCCCCTCTTCTCTCTTATTTCGATTTCAATTTTACGTAGATTACGTCTCTCGCGTAGCCCAACAAGGGCGCGCGATATTTTGAAATATTTCTGTCTGCTCACACATGACAATACTGTTTTGCAAGAATGGTCGTCGAAGCTTTCAATTTTGTCTTACGAAAGAATATTATGACCCGACGGTACACGCTAGACGCCAAGAAAGATATTGAGGACGATGCTGAAGAAGATACGGATAAATTCCGTGAGTTAATTTGGGGAAAGTTTCGACTATATTTCGTTCATTTAACAATGAGTGTATGGCGAATAAGCAGTTGCTTGTACAGATTAAAAAAACTCTCTTGAGGAGCCTTCAATTTCTCGAACTTTGTTTTTCGTATAAACGACATGTACAATAACAGTTTTCGGCAAATAAGCCCACGACTAATAATAATAATAATAATAACAATAATAATAATTGATCCTTCGATCTGTCTGTTTCTAGTAAAAAATAACAGTGCACATATCACACATATGTTCCAGATGGAGGTCCTTATGTGCGCTAGCATGATCGACATGATCAATAAGGCAGCGATAAGTCGTCCGAGCACTTCAGGGCAATGCAATATATTTTTTTCTTCATAATTTATCCCCTTTTTCTGAGCGTACGAGTCCAATAAGACACTCATTTTTTGGACTTTTCTCGTCCCACAGTACCCGACCACCTGTAGTACTGACAACTATTGTCACGGATAATATAAAAGTTTTCGGTACGACCACGCTGACGCGAAGTCGCCTATATGCGTTGCCAACCTATTGCACTCGCTCGACCAATCACCTTGCAGTAGATTGGAAACCGTGGCCTGGACCGATAAAGTCGGTAATTGGCTGCCGGCATAATATTATACGAAGGAAGAAGATTGGTGATAACAATAGTTGTGAGCGGTGATTGTTTATTCTGGCACGAAAATGAACATCAGAGAGTACGCATATTTTCGCAAAAAAAGTATAAAATACTCCAAAAATATGATGCAGTGTCCCGAAGTTCTCGGCCGACTTATTGTCGCATTCATTGATTACGTCAATATCTTTTCCGAACGTCAAGATTTATATCTGGAGGATGTACGCGACATGTGCATCGAGATGTTCGACGTAAAACAAACGGAACGAGTCAATTATATTCGAGGGCTCATACGCCGAAAACATGAGTTCCTCATCGCGTTTATATACAAGTATAACATCAGCAAACGCACGCGCAGTGGGTACAGATTGTAAGTATAATCTTTACATCTGAATATGTACAGTATCGATAAATAATTAATATTGATAACATTTTTTTCATTAACCAAATTTCGAAAGCATCGGTGAAGTTGCCCTGGCCGAGGAATACGCATTTTATAGAAATTTAAGAGATTTGGAGGACAATGGGTATTATTTAATTAAACTGCGGACATGTTGAATGAATGTCCCTAAATAATTTTGTAATGCATGGCAAAAAATATTTGTCATCTTTTGTTTTTGTTATACCTTTCAGGTTACACTGCCCAACAAAAATGACGATCCACAGTTTAATTTTCTTCGCAACAACATTCTCTGTGATTGAAGATGAAAATTTTTCTCGTAACCTCTTACGCAGAAGGTATGTTTATAGTAATTGTAAATTTTCACTTCCAAACTTTACTTTCACCATACAAAGTCTTGCTGCGAGAAGAATTAGACAATTCTCAGCAAATTTTGTATGGTTCGAGTAAAATTTGCAAACGGAAATGTACAGTAGCAATGAACATATCTATTGCGCAAGAACTTAGGACAAAAATTCCTCTAAAAGTAGAGGAATTTTTGTCCTAAGTTCTTGCACAAAAGATATGCTCATTGCTACTGTCAATTTTCGCTTGCAAAGTTTACTTGCACCGTCCAAAATTTGCTGAGAATTCGCTAATCCTCCTCATAGCAAGCCTTTCCATGGTGAAAGTAAAATTTGGAAGTGAAAATTTACAATTACTATAACCATACCTTCTGTGTAAGAGCTTACTATAACATTTTCCTTCTTGGGACAAAAATCAACTTAGGACAGAAATTCCTCTAAAAGTAGAGACATTTTTGTGCTAAGTTCTTCCGCAGAAGATATGCTCATTGCTACTGTAAATTTTCGCTTGCAAAATTTACTTGCACCATCCAAAATTTGCTGAGAATTGTCTAATTCTTTTCGTAGCAAGACTTTCCACGATGAAAGTAAAGTTTGGAATTGACAATTTACAATTACTTTAAACATACCTTCTGCGTAAGAGCATGCAATAAAAATGTTCTTCTTTTTATGAGATAGCGATATGAAAATTTGAATTTTGAACTTTTTATGCTTGTCGCAGCCTTCAGATTGCACTACTGAACGAAAATGACTATGCAAAGTCTAATTTTTTTTTGCAATAAAATTCGTTATGATTAAAGAATCACAAAGAATCTTGTATGTGATTAAAGGATCACAAAGAATCTTATTGCAAAAAAACTAGACTTCGTATAGTCATTTTTGTTCAGCAGTTCAATCTGAAGGCTGCGACAATCATAAAAAGTTTGAAATTCAAATTTTGATATTGCTTCCTTATAAGAGTTGAAAATTGACATTTTCATATTGCTTTCTCATAAAAGTTGAAAAACAAAATTTTCATATCGCTATCTCACAAGACGATGAAAAATGTTAACGTAAACTCTTACGCAGAAGGTATGTTTACAATGATTGTAAATTTTTACTTCCAAATAGTACTTTCACTATGGCAAGTCTTGCTACGAGGAGAATTGCACAATTTTCAGCAAATTTTGGATGGTGCGAGTAAAATTTTCAAGCAAAAATGCACAGTAGCAATGAGCATATCTTTTGTGCAAGAACTTAGGATAAAAATTCCTGTACTTTCATCACAATGAATCCTATTGCAAAAAAAATTAGACTTCGCACAGTCATTTTGTTCAACAATGCAATCTGAAGGCTGCGACAAGCATAAGAAGTATAAATTCAAATTTTCATATCGCTTCCTTATGAAAGTTGAAAACTGAAATTTTCATATCGCAGTGATATGAGAATTTCATATTTCAACGTTTACAAGGAAATGGTATGAAAATTTCAATGATTTTCTTGTCTACCCATTCACAATCTTTATTAAGGCACTAGGATAAGGACTTACTCCGAAAAACATGTCGACTTTAAACATTTTTTTAAACACCCGTATTAGGAAGACAAAGTCGAGTTTTTAGACAGTTAGTTTAAGCTGTTATGAAGTGTGTTTTCTTTGAATTCAAAAATATTAATTGTCAACGGACTTATTAATCATTAACAATTAACAGATAACAATTAATAACAGACATCGTGTCTCAAAATATTTTCGTCCGAATGAGTTGAAATTTTTAGAGATCCTTGATTATAAAATTTCTTATATAATGACCGGATGATTAAAAAAAATATTCAGTTAATCGTTTGCTGTTAGCAAATAAAGGAACTTTTTTAAAATCAATCCGGTCATCAGATAATCAGAAAATGATCAGAAAATTATATAATCTGTTTCAATTTCAACTCATTTTAAGATTTTAAGATCTAATGTCTGTTATTAATTGAGATTTTTTAATTAAAAAAAACTTAAACTTCATAATACCTTGTACTAACTGTAGAAAAACCGTACCTTGTCCTTCTAATACTCGCATTAAAAAATTTTGAAAATGGCTGAAAAGAAATATTTTCTCATTTTCATTTTAGTCTCTATTCAATCGCTTTTATTTTAGTGTCAATCCAATCGCGGATGGAGCAGTGGAACAGCCAGCCTAGCAGCCAGAGGGTCCAGCCGAGCTCGGAGTAGAGGAACCGGGACAAGACGAGAGTGCAAGAGAGAGCGAAAGTGCGAGCGAAAGAGAGAGCGAAGGAGAAAGCGAAAGAGAGAGCGAAGGAGAGAGCGAAAGAGAGAGAGAAAGAGGGAGCGAAAGAGAGAGCGAAAGAGGGAGCGAAAGAGAGAGCGAAAGAGAGAGCGAAAGAGAGAGCGAAAGAGAGAGCGAAAGAGAGAGCGAAAGAGAGAGCGAAAGAGAGAGCGAAAGAGAGAGCGAAAGAGAGAGCGAAAGAGAGAGCGAAAGAGAGAGCGAAAGAGAGAGCGAAAGAGAGAGCGAAAGAGAGAGCGAAAGAGAGAGCGAAAGAGAAAGCGAAAGAGAGAGCGAAAGAGAGAGCGAAAGAGAGAGCGAAAGAGAGAGCGAAAGAGAGAGCGAAAGAGAGAGCGAAAGAGAGAGAGCGAAAGAGAGAGCGAAAGAGAGAGCGAAAGAGAGAGCGAAAGAGAGCGCGAAAGAGAGAGCGAAAGAGAGAGCGAAATGGAGATCAAAAAAGAGAGTGAAAGTGAGTGTGAAACAATTATTGAAAGTGAGTGCGAAACTGTAATTGCCGATGAGAGCGAAAGAGAGATTGACAGCGAAGCCGAGACTGTAATAGAAAGTGAGGCTGAAAGCTTAATTGCGAGCGACACCGAAAAAGAAATTAAAATCGAAATGAAAGAAATAGAGGGATTGGCACAAGAAAATGTAGAGACAGCGAGAAAGAGAAAAAGAGAAGAGACGCAGCCAAATGACGAGAGCGAAACTGAGATGTGATAAAGACATTGTGATTAGAGATTATGACATTAAAATAACTTACGTAATATTGTTAAATTAAAAATAAAATAAAAATAATAACGTCACGTCCAAAAAGCATTCATTTTATTACACAGCTTCCTCATAAAAGTACAGAATTGAGGCGAGCATCCGTCGCTTATAGCTTCTTCGTCCTTCTCGTCCCCTGACTTCTTATTACCGGTTCGATTGGATTGGAATCTTGCAATTTCTACAACAAGAAAATCAAATATATGTTGGTCTTATTGTTATTGTTATTATTTTCATCATGTTCATGATTGTTAGGTATTCCATCATTGTATATTGCTTACGTCGTTCTTACCGTTTTATATACCGCTGTTACTTTAACGGAGGCGACTACAAGTGGCGGTTCAGCCATTTAAATCTTTTTTTTACTCGGTGCGTAAAGTGCAGTTTTATGCACGTTCCGCGCGCGTAAAACTCCCCTTTCACACCTTTTGAAATAAAATTTCGTACGATATTCGTGCGAAAAATGTTTTCTTAACTCGTGTGATTCAGTCTCGTCAGAAATAAGGTTTTTCGCACTAATATCATAATGTTCTATTCCTTCTCCTTATTTTGTTTTTCCTCTGTTCTCGCTGAGCTCTGAATCTAATCCCTTGCTCTTCCTGTAGATTCTTTTCCATTCCTTTGTTCGTCTTGTCGATCTATCTCCCCTTTCCTTTGCTCTTCCTGCCGAATCCTCTTTCGACAACAATGGAGTATCCTCTCCAAGAGAATATGACCAGGGGTAATCAACGTGGGCCATATTCACCACTTTTATGATAAATAATATCAATGGTGAACCCTTAGTTTATTTCGTAAGCCGTTCTAAGATTACCTTAAAAATTCAGTATCAAATCCGTAGCCGATTTGATACTGAAAAATCAAAGATACTAAAAATACGGATGAACGAAATAAATTTGTCATTTCGTTCATCCGTATATCAACTACAATAAGATTTTGTCATTTATTTATTATTAATATTTATTATATATATTTATATTATTTATAACATTTATAATACGATAAGATTTATTTTGGTTGCATATAATTTTTCCTTTGCACTCTAATTTGCCTGGGCGATTGTGAATGGATGAAGAGATCAAAGTGAATGGGTCAGACCAAAATTAGGTGTACAGGAATTTTCAATCTAAGAACAGAATAGAACATTAGTACATTACAGAGTAGATTGAATGACAGGATAAAAAAAAGTTTGTTACTTAGCAAATGCGCGAAATCACCGCCTCCAACTTCAATGCACTTGCGTGCACGCAGGATAATGTTTTCAACTGCTCGACGTAACATTCCCTTGGTCACGGCTCCCAGGGCCTCGTGTATCGGATCGCGAAGGTCACCCACCAATACATTACGGCCATACACCGACGCCTTAACGGGAGGTTAAACATGCATGAGTGCGAGAGACACAGTTAAAATGTTGAATCCATTTTAGTCTAAAACCATTCTATGAATCGAAAAACGAAAACTCGGTGCGTAAGGTGCAGTTTTACGCGCACTTCGCGTGCGCAAAAATCCCCTTTCGCACCTCGTGAAATAAAATTTCGTACGATACTCGTGCGAAAAACGTTTTCTTAACTCGTGTGATTGCAACACTCGCCTTCGGCTCGTGCTGCAAACTCATACTCGTCAGAAAAAGTTTTTTCGCACTAGTATCGTAATGTACTATTATGTAACTCATCCATAAAAAGTGCTACTTTTCGAGTCTGCCGAGAGTGGTGTAAGTGATACTTTACAGCCAAGTACCATAACTCGTATTTTACGCATGCCTCTCGTACTTTAGCCACGCATCTAGTACTTTATGCACGCTAGCTGTACCTCGCCACAATCAGCTGGCACGGAGCAGCACTTCGCCTGCATTCGTTACAGAAAATATTATGCCATACTAGTGCGGTGTAGCGAACGTCAGACGCGGACTGTGGCGGGAGTCGTACTCGCCGCACTCGTACCACAGGAAGCACTCTCCTACGGCTCGTGCGACTCACTTGTATCGGAAATGACTATAATAAAGCCGTCTCAGAGAAAAATGGGTTAAAATTATTTAAGGGCTGTATTGATCTTTAGACTCACGCTGATATGATTCCACAGAAAATAATGTAAGGGATTCAAATCGTTTGACCTCGGTGGCCAGTACATCGCACCGCCGTAACCAATCCATTTGGTCGGGAATCGCTCGTTGAGATGCTCCATGACGATTGCAGCACGATGGGCCGGAGCCCTACCATGTCGGTACCACACGAGTAGTTTTAAGGTCAGCGGTACATCGTCAATGATCTTCGGTAATTCCTCTTGAAAGCATTCGAGATAAGCTTCCCCTGTCATGCCCAGCGGCAATTCAGAAGAGCGTGTCTGTAAAAAAAATTACAGGAGAGTATGATTGAATGATGAAAAAAAATTACAGGAGAGTATGAAGAGAGTATGACAGGAGAGTATGATTACTTATGTTTGTAATTACAGAAAATATATTTATACGTGGATATCTTTTACGCTTTTCTATATTCCAGATACTTTGTTTTTTAACTTTTTTATTATTTTTTTTACATGAAACAACTTTTTTTTTGCTACATAAAGTGCAATTTTTCCAGATGTGTTGATTTTTTAGCCAATAAATTTTAGATTTCTATTATCTTCTAATATCCCAGATAGACAGGCATCACGAAACTGGCACAATTGGAGCAATATTTGCGACATGTGCAGCATATATTTCAGATATTGCTCCAACTGTGGCCGTTTGCGCGGTTTATCTATCAGGAATAAGATGGTACCATAAAAAAAAAAAAAAATAGACTGAAATCTGTTGTATACGATAATATGCTAGATTAGATACTATAGGCCTGCTAAATCATTGATTGCTCTATGGCACAGTGGATCTATTTTAATGTTTACTTATTAAATTATTTTCATTGACTTACCAATTGAGAGCTGATGATTCCGCACCAGACATTAACCCCTACTCGACGACTCGGTTTTCGAATATTCAATTTCCTTTCGCCGCTCGCAAAAAAGTTGGACACGCCCGTGAATAAAATTCGATGAATAAATTCATTGTCGTTTTCGTATCGAGCCACAAGCTGTTGACAGAATCGAAGTCGTTGCTGACGATCATCTCCAAGAACGCTCGGGACTGAACTCCGAGATATGTCGAGATCCGCTCTAGTACGACACTTAATGAGTCTCCGGCTCATGCCTATTTCGCGATTTACAATCCACGGAATTGTGCAATGGCTTCGCGCAAAAGCACGAAGCACATCAGTTTCCTGATCAAAGGTTAGACGAGACATGGAGATTAGCGATCGAGAGTAAAGCGACGCTTCGTCTTTAGGAAACAGTCGAGAATATCTTTAAAACAAATGCTAGGGAAGCGCAACGGAGAAAAGAGGGGAAATCGTTCTCCGAATTTCTATCAGAATAAACCTTATTAAAGCCATGTGAAAGTCCGTTATTGGCGCTCACTCGCTCGTTTCCAACAATAGATAAAAAACAAAAATCAATAAGTAAATTCAAAGAAAAAGAATACTCCTATCGCTAGGATTCGAACCCAGATCCTTCGGATTTCTAAGTAACAACTCTAACCGCGAGACTATTGGTTATCTTTCTATTAAAATATCAATTTATCATATCGTTCATCCCCGGCTTTGCTACGGTGGACATTATTTAGGGCAAAAAATCCGTGAATATTATCTTCGTCGCTGTTGTCTTCGTTGCCTTCCTCGGGTCACAGTATTATTTCGTAAGACCAAATTGAAAGCTTTGACGATAATTCTTCCAAAATAGTATTGTCCTGCGAGGAGGGCTGCAAATGAAACAGTAAGGAAACGAAACCTGATACGTGACTGATGTTATTGTTACTAAACAATGAAACAACATGCGAACATATTTTTTTTTGTGTAGTATTCATCCTTTTCCATATAAAATTGTTCAGCTTTTATGGAAATTCATAGAAATAAATTTGTGACTAGTCAATTTCAAACAAATGACTATGCGTTGAACTCAAAAAGCAAAAAGGTAAACATTTTTATATAAAAAAAGTGAAGCCTACATTGTCTACATGAAGCCACTATGATCATCTGAAGATCGTCGTAGATGTATCATCAGGGTCGTTAAGCGGAGTTGAAGCAAAGTCCGCATCATTCTTACGACCTGCCCAAGACAACGAGGTTTTACGTGAACCATGCTTTAAAGTTGCGTCAATTCAAAAAATTTGAGAAATATTCAAAACGACAGAAAAACAATTTCAAAACATTTTCCAACAATACATAAAATAGTATATTGTAATACTAGGTCGTAAAAGCGGACTTTCGGCGAAGATTGGGAAGTGGCTGCACGAGCTACAACGAGCGCCACAACGGCACGAGACGAAGCCGAGTGCTGTTGTAGCGCGAGAGAAGGCGAGTGCGGTCACTTCGCAACCGACGTCAGGAATCCGCTTTTACGTACAAGTATCGCATATTATTTTATCTAACGAATGCAGGAGAAGCGTTCAATAATTTCCAGTCATCGCACGCCAAAAAAATTCGCACGCAATGGAGCCGAACTGCGCATGCGCCGGAAATTTGCATTCATGGCTGCAAACGTCTCTTCCGCCACTCTCGGCAGCCACAAAAAGTAACACTTTTCATGCATGAGTTACAAAAAGTCAAATTTTTCAGGTTCGTGGCACGAGCGAGAAGGTCTTCCTCGACAAGTGTCCTGAATATGAAGCGAGGCATGAGCCGAAAGTATATGCGGCGTTCGACACCAGTGCGAGAGAAACCAATTTTTCTCGTCCGTGTCTCGAGAGTATTTTCTCGCATTAGTGCGAAAAAAAAACAGCAGAAATAATTATTCTTTAAGGTAGTCCTTGCCAATAGTGTTCACTTCGCATAAGTTTCAGAGAAACGAAAGTGAATTGCAAACACTTCTCGATGGTATAAAAATGTGAAAAAAATCAATCATATCAAAGGTGCTGAACAGATTAATTTAGCATAATAATAATTCTAAAATGTTATTGACAAATAATTAAAAATAGAATTGTTCAAAAAATCTTCCGAAAACCGAACTTTTTTTTATTAAAGTAAGTGGTTTACTTTTTTGAATACGTATGAATATTTCAGATTTTTAATTTCACTTGGAACTGTATGGCTTTGTTCACATCATTGCCATATAGAAAGAAAAATTCGAAGTGAATTTAAAATTAAAAAAAAATCATACGCATTCAGAAAAGTGAACTATTATTTTAATTAAAAAATAGGTTTCCAGGAGATTTGTTGATTTTAGTTTGCATCAATTTGTTAATAACATTTTGGAATTATTATTATGCAAAATTAATGTTTTCAGCACCTTTAATATGCTCGATTTTTTCAGATTTTTATACCTTCGAGAAGTGTTTGCAATTGTCTCTCATTTCTCTAAAACTCGTGCGAAGTGAACACTATTCATAAGGACTACCCGAAGGTAAAAGTGATGAATATTGTCTGCTTGATTAATTTGGGAAATATTCACCACTTTTGTCTCGAACTTCTTTTTCCCAGCTAACAAGAAATGACTGCACAAAACGGCTAATAATTACGATTATTACATCCATTTATTTTAAATATTTTATTTTCTCGAAACAATTATTTTAAAACCTTTCTTGTAACTGCACTCAAAATTTTGTATTGTAACTTTTTTTTAACGGTATTGTATGTGTATTATAAATGTACCGTAAAAATTGAAATTATGTTTGTGTAACGTTGATACGTCCACGAGCAGTTTACACCTCACGTCACGTCGCGTGGCGCCACGCCACGCCACGCCACGCCACGCCACGCCACGCCACGCCACGCCACGCCACGCCACGCCACGCCACGCCACGCCACGCCACGCCACGCCACGCCACGCCACGCCACGCCACGCCACGCCACGCCACGCCACGCCACGCCACGCCACGCCACGCCACGCCACGCCACGCCACGCCACGCCACGCCACGCCACGCCACGCCACGCCACGCCACGCCACGCCACGCCACGCCACGCCACGCCACGCCACGCCACGCCACGCCACGCCACGCCACGCCACGCCACGCCACGCCACGCCACGCCACGCCACGCCACGCCACGCCACGCCACGCCACGCCACGCCACGCCACGCCACGCCACGCCACGCCACGCCACGCCACGCCACGCCACGCCACGCCACGCCACGCCACGCCACGCCACGCCACGCCACGCCACGCCACGCCACGCCACGCCACGCCACGCCACGCCACGCCACGCCACGCCACGCCACGCCACGCCACGCCACGCCACGCCACGCCACGCCACGCCACGCCACGCCACGCCACGCCACGCCACGCCACGCCACGCCACGCCACGCCACGCCACGCCACGCCACGCCACGCCACGCCACGCCACGCCACGCCACGCCACGCCACGCCACGCCACGCCACGCCACGCCACGCCACGCCACGCCACGCCACGCCACGCCACGCCACGCCACGCCACGCCACGCCACGCCACGCCACGCCACGCCACGCCACGCCACGCCACGCCACGCCACGCCACGCCACGCCACGCCACGCCACGCCACGCCACGCCACGCCACGCCACGCCACGCCACGCCACGCCACGCCACGCCACGCCACGCCACGCCACGCCACGCCACGCCACGCCACGCCACGCCACGCCACGCCACGCCACGCCACGCCACGCCACGCCACGCCACGCCACGCCACGCCACGCCACGCCACGCCACGCCACGCCACGCCACGCCACGCCACGCCACGCCACGCCACGCCACGCCACGCCACGCCACGCCACGCCACGCCACGCCACGCCACGCCACGCCACGCCACGCCACGCCACGCCACGCCACGCCACGCCACGCCACGCCACGCCACGCCACGCCACGCCACGCCACGCCACGCCACGCCACGCCACGCCACGCCACGCCACGCCACGCCACGCCACGCCACGCCACGCCACGCCACGCCACGCCACGCCACGCCACGCCACGCCACGCCACGCCACGCCACGCCACGCCACGCCACGCCACGCCACGCCACGCCACGCCACGCCACGCCACGCCACGCCACGCCACGCCACGCCACGCCACGCCACGCCACGCCACGCCACGCCACGCCACGCCACGCCACGCCACGCCACGCCACGCCACGCCACGCCACGCCACGCCACGCCACGCCACGCCACGCCACGCCACGCCACGCCACGCCACGCCACGCCACGCCACGCCACGCCACGCCACGCCACGCCACGCCACGCCACGCCACGCCACGCCACGCCACGCCACGCCACGCCACGCCACGCCACGCCACGCCACGCCACGCCACGCCACGCCACGCCACGCCACGCCACGCCACGCCACGCCACGCCACGCCACGCCACGCCACGCCACGCCACGCCACGCCACGCCACGCCACGCCACGCCACGCCACGCCACGCCACGCCACGCCACGCCACGCCACGCCACGCCACGCCACGCCACGCCACGCCACGCCACGCCACGCCACGCCACGCCACGCCACGCCACGCCACGCCACGCCACGCCACGCCACGCCACGCCACGCCACGCCACGCCACGCCACGCCACGCCACGCCACGCCACGCCACGCCACGCCACGCCACGCCACGCCACGCCACGCCACGCCACGCCACGCCACGTCACGTCACGTCACGCCACGTCACGTCACGTCACGTCTTTCTCATCCTCTTCTGTCTCTCACTCCTTCTAATCGGTCTAACACTATTGCCATCTTGCGATTTCTGCAACACAAAAGAGATAATACACATCATTATCATTGCTTTCACCATGTTTAATATAATTCATTAAAAAAGGGTGAGCCTGGCCGAGTGGATCGGCGCGCGCTTCACACGCAGTAGGCCCGGGTTCGATTCCCGGCAAGCACGAAGAATTTTCTGTGGTGTTTTTATCTGCGAAAAAGTGGTTCGGAACCCACTATAATAGTAGGTCTAGAGGAAAGGACCAGCTCCTCGGTATGGAAAACCGAAAGACTGGGAAAAAATGTCGCGGGTTCGATTCCCGAGACTGAAGTCCCGTAGGTGAAAGGAAAACGGACGAGGACGTAGCTCCGGAGATAGGACGTACGAACTACGACTATATCCGTATGTCCGGGACTACTGACACCTGACGGGCCACGACGAAGCTCCGGGCCCAAGAATCGAACTGGCGACAATGGATAAGGAAGGAGGAGGGAGAAAGTGAAGGAGCCCGTAACCCTTAGGGGATCGGTGTAACACACAATACCCAATAATATAATTCATTACTTGATAATAGCATATTTCTTATGTCGTTCTTACCTTTTCGTACAAAGCTCTTTTTATTGTGGCAGCCGCAATATCTTCGCGAGAGAACTCTTTCAGCGACTCTTCCTCGTCGTCCTTATCCGTCCGTCCCTCCGTCCCTCCGTCCCTCCGTCCGTCCGTCCGTCCGTCCCTCCGTCCGTCCCTCCGTCCGTCCGTCCCTCCGTCCGTCCCTCCGTCCGTCCCTCCGTCCCTCCGTCCGTCCCTCCGTCCCTCCGTCCGTCCCTCCGTCCGTCCTTCCGTCCGTCCCTCCGTCCGTCCCTCCGTCCGTCCCTCCGTCCGTCCCTCCGTCCGTCCCTCCGTCCGTCCCTCCGTCCGTCCCTCCGTCCGTCCCTCCGTCCGTCCCTCCGTCCGTCCCTCCGTCCGTCCCTCCGTCCGTCCCTCCGTCCGTCCCTCCGTCCGTCCCTCCGTCCGTCCCTCCGTCCGTCCCTCCGTCCGTCCCTCCGTCCGTCCCTCCGTCCGTCCCTCCGTCCGTCCCTCCGTCCGTCCCTCCGTCCGTCCCTCCGTCCGTCCCTCCGTCCGTCCCTCCGTCCGTCCCTCCGTCCGTCCCTCCGTCCGTCCCTCCGTCCGTCCCTCCGTCCGTCCCTCCGTCCGTCCCTCCGTCCGTCCCTCCGTCCGTCCCTCCGTCCGTCCCTCCGTCCGTCCCTCCGTCCGTCCCTCCGTCCGTCCCTCCGTCCGTCCCTCCGTCCGTCCCTCCGTCCGTCCCTCCGTCCGTCCCTCCGTCCGTCCCTCCGTCCGTCCCTCCGTCCGTCCCTCCGTCCGTCCCTCCGTCCGTCCCTCCGTCCGTCCCTCCGTCCGTCCCTCCGTCCGTCCCTCCGTCCGTCCCTCCGTCCGTCCCTCCGTCCGTCCCTCCGTCCGTCCCTCCGTCCGTCCCTCCGTCCGTCCCTCCGTCCGTCCCTCCGTCCGTCCCTCCGTCCGTCCCTCCGTCCGTCCCTCCGTCCGTCCCTCCGTCCGTCCCTCCGTCCGTCCCTCCGTCCGTCCCTCCGTCCGTCCCTCCGTCCGTCCCTCCGTCCGTCCCTCCGTCCGTCCCTCCGTCCGTCCCTCCGTCCGTCCCTCCGTCCGTCCCTCCGTCCGTCCCTCCGTCCGTCCCTCCGTCCGTCCCTCCGTCCGTCCCTCCGTCCGTCCCTCCGTCCGTCCGTCCGTCCGTCCGTCCATCCGTCCATCCGTTCCTCCGTCTGTCCTTCCGCGTCTCCTTCCGTCTGTCCTTTCGCTTCTCCTTCCGTCTGTGCTTTCGCTTCTCCTTCCGTCTGTCCTTTCGCTTCTCTTTCCGGCTGTTCATCATCACTTAAAACTGGGTCGTATCCACGGTGGCTCAACTTTCCCTTCGCGATTCTTCCCAGTTTTCCGTACGTACAGCTAGAACAAAATTAATTATTAATACTTGATGATCGCATGATGCAAACGCAGAAAATAACTAAAATTACTTACAAATTTTTGTTGCTTTCGATGCACTTCTGAATTCCGTATCGCTTCGTGAATGTCAGGAACCAACGAAAATTTTGGTACACCCATTTTCGAATGTATTGATTCCGAGTCTCCGACAATTTGCTTTTGTACACGTCCTTGGTTATTTTTCTAACGATGTCGATCGAGAGGCTGGGATTGTCTTCAATATTTTCTTGAAATGGCACCAGCTCGCATAACAATTTCCCAAAATGTTCCAAATCGTCAGTAATATTTTTCGTGTATTTCGGCATCTTCTTTTCCCCTTTCTGCTGCTTTGTCCCTGCTTAGTTTTTTCCGTAAACAAATCCGATAGTACATCGGCAACGTTTGACAGTTGTTAGAAACAACTGATAAACGTTGCAGACTTTCAACTGATCGCGGAAGAAACTAAATAATGAGAACGTAAAAGATAAGGGATAAAGAAACGCCAAAATATGAAAAAAAATATAACAGATGTTCCGAAAAATTTCGGCAGATTGCCTTGCGAGTTGGTGCCTTTTCGTGGCACGCTAAAAAAATGTACGCTAAAAAGTATCCAGATTAACATACGAAATAATTCTATTTAGTAATCAATATGATAAATGGTCTCATGGTTAGAGCGATTGCCTAAAGACTCGAACGATCGGGGTTCAAATCCACTGAATGGACACATTTTTTTTTTTTCAAAGTATTTACCGTCGTTTCGCCCGCTGGCGATTCACGCCAGTGGCTCTTAACGTTGGGCGTCCTCAGAGGGTCTGTCGTGTAGTTTGGAGCTCCATGGACCCCAGGTTAAGAACCACTGATTTAAGGTAGTCCTCGCGAATAGTGTTTACTTCACATAAGTTTCAGAGAAATGAGAGGGAATTGTAGACACTTCTCGATGGTATAAAAATCTGAAAAAATCAAGCGTACTAAAGATGAAGAACGCATTAATTTTGCATAACAATAATTCCAAAATGTTATTAACAAATTGATGAAAAATAAAATTGTTTAACATATATCCCGGAAACATAACTTTTTAAAACTAAAAATTATTCGTTCATTTTTCTGAATACGTATAAATTTTTTCTGATTTTTAAATTCACTTCGAATTTTCTCACTTACTACGCGTTTTTCCCATATATAAAAAAATCAAAGTGAATTTAAAAATCTGAAAAAATTCATACGTATTAAAAAAAATGAGCGAATAATATTCATTAAAAAAAAAGTTAGGTCTCCGGGATATTTGTTGAACAATTTTATTTTTCATCAATTTATTAATAACATTTTGGAATTATTATTATGCAAAATTAATCTTTTCAGCACCTTTAATATGCATGATTTTTTTCAGATTTTTATATGATCGAGAAGTGTTTGCAATTTCCTTTCATTTCTCTGAAACTTATGTGAAGTGAACACTATTCGCAAGGACTACCTTAAGCACTTTATTACTGTCGTTCTCGTTGTTTACCTCACTAACTTTTTTGACCAATTTCTCAATGTGTTTCTTAAAGTCTTGCTCGCTGTTTTTCTCATCATCTGCTGTGTGCTATTATTAAAGGTACAAGCAGTAAATATTGCGTGTAACTAATCTACACGGCAGATGGCAACGAAATCAGCGAGGAAGACTTCGAGAAACAGAAAATCATCGAGGAAGTCCTGAAAGAATATACTGAGGTAAACGGTGAGAACCACACTAAGAAAGTTACGAAATAGATAGTGGGCAAAACACCGTTAAGTAATTCGGGGAAAAAAAACCATTGAGGGGGCTTCACCACCGATCGTTCGATTTTATAGGCAATCGTTCTAACCGCGAGACCATTTATCACATTGTTTCTTTTATTTTTATTATATCATACCGTTAAGACGTATTTTCTTTTAGTAAATTTTTGTTTTTGGGGCAAACGCTTATCCGACTAATAAAAGTCGCCCATATTCACCACGTTTACACTAAAAGATATTGACGTAATTATACAATCAATTTATATACAAAAATATTGATAAACAAACTGAATTTTCAGGAAATTATGAAAACTGAAAAAAAATCGCAGAAAAATGTTGTCCAATCCCGTCCATACGCAGAAAAATGTTGTCCAAGCTGTCCAATCCCGTCCATACGTAGGAAGACATAAATTTCGAGCGAGGAGCGGCAAGAGACAAAGGTTTCGACAAAACCAATGTCAAAATAAATAAATGTTATATCAATAAAGGCTTAGTTACGTCCTCAGTCAATGGTGAATGGTCATCAGTGATGAAAATTTGAATTATTTGTAAAAGAAACCACTAATCGGGGTGAACTCTGTGAACTGCAAGATTCCAGCGGCTTATCACGTTTTCGGCATTACCGGAAACATTGTCGGTTTAACCTCATTTAACCAGGTAATTATAAATTTCGCAACCTTCGTGGACCAATGCTTTTTGATACCGCACGGTGTCGCAATGCACCGGTACGTCATCGGTACATAGGATTAAAAAAGAAAAAAAAATTGGCTCTCGGCAGGACTCGAACTCGAGGCCCCCGAGTTTCTAAGCCATCGCTTTAGTCATTAGACCACTTTTCACATGACTATCATCATAACGGTTTGTCCTATAGTTCGTCCATTTTTTTTTTTGCCAGGGACATTTTTTTTCGGCTAAAAGCGATGAATTATGACCGTAAGCTAATTATAAAGGTCTATAATTCATCACTTTCCCCTAAATAAAATATATTTTGATCTCTCGGGGTTTTCTGAAAACTCATAATTTTCTCGGAAGATACTTTAACATTTCTGAATGATTGACGACAAGTTTTGAATGACATTATCAACACGGAAGAAAGACACTGAAAAAGATTCAGTGTCACCATGCAATGTTCACCAAACGGACAATTTCTATTTACGATATATTTTTATTTATTCTTGATATTCGGCTATTAGAATACAAAAAAAGTTAACTCTTAATCAGAAGTCTGTGGGTGGTAACCCATCGAATGTAATTTTTTTGCGAACACTTTCGTAAACGCGACGAGTTATTTGTCAAATCCTTGCTAAATGTTGCGAATGGAGGTTAAGCGAATTTCTGTCATCGACGACACGTATGTACCGAGAAGAGTTCGCGTCACCTTTGTGAGCACGTGCTCAATAGAGTAATAGGGTCATCGTCTCTCGTTTCTACCTGTAACGATGCGAGCAGGTAGTCGCTCTAGAAAAATCGAAACCGAGACACGTGTTTTGATATGAAGAGAAATGAAAGTATTAACATATTTTCATTGTCATCACATTTTTTATTAAAGTGGTCCGATTACATCCCCGATCCTCCTCTCACACTAAATCTGGTTAAACATTAAATACAAATTCACGCAATAGTCGTACTATCAGCGTGGAAAAAAAACTGTTAATCCGGGCTCCAATCCGACCCTGATGACGGCAAAGGGATTCAAAGCCCATGTGTGAGGCGTCATAATAACTGCTCAAATTGCCCCCACCAACTTCGATACATTTGCGCGCCCTGAGTATATGATTCTCCATCGTGTGACGGAGCATCTCCTCAGTGACGCTTTCGATCGCTGTATGTATACGGGCGCAGAGATCTTCTTCATCACGTGCCCGGTCTCGGCCATATACACATGCTTTCACATGACCTCACAGAAAATAATCAAATGGATTTAAGTCTGGTGACCTAGCCGGCCAGTTAATGGTACCCCCACGGCCAATCCACCTGTTGGGAAAATGCCCGTTTAGCCAGTCCCTGGCAATTCTCGTGAAATGAGCCGGCGCTCCGTCGTGCTGAAACCACATTCTTTGGCGTTGATCGAGCGGCACATGTTCGTGCAATTCCGGCAGTTGCTCTCGAAGAAAATTCAAGTATGTCAGGCCGTTGAGTCGCATCGGAAGCTCACAAGCTGGAGTCTGTAATGAAAGTGCGAGTTCTTATTTTCGTAACTTTTTTTTAGCTTTCGCTTAAACCACACACGTAATCGGACTCACTCGCTCACTCGCTCACTCGCTCACTCTCCCACTCTCCCACTCTCCCACTCTCCCACTCTCCCACTCTCCCACTCTCCCACTCTCCCACTCTCCCACTCTCCCACTCTCCCCCCGACCCTCTGACCCTCTGACCCTCTCACCCTCTCACCCTCTCACCCTCTCACCCTCTCGCCCTCTCACTCTCTCACACTCACTCTCTTACACTCACTCTCTTACTCTTGCACTTTCTAATATCTGATATTGATTTACTTACTATATGAGTCCCGATGATGCCACACCACATGTTGACATTAAATCGTATTTGGTGACTCATCGATCGAGTCATGTACGGATTCTCGAGGGCATAATAATGCTCATTATGGCAATTTCTTACACCACTCTGGTTAAAATTGGATTCATCGGTGAACAAAATCCGGTAAATAAAATGTTCATCTTCGTCGTGGCGATCTATGAGCCATTGGCAGAATTCGAGCCGTTGCTCCGGGTCACCACCATGTAACTCTTGAACCGGACATTTGTGAAAGGGGCGAAGCCCGTTGGCTCTTGTGATCGCATTCACCGTCATGTGACATCCCGATCTCACGCCCGACAACTTGTGCACGGATCTCTTTCGAAGGCTTCGAGAACTAATTCCTCGCGTGCAGCCGTCCTTTGCCTCACGTGAGGGCCACCATTTGCACCTCTACGGGGTAAAACGTCAAACCCTTCGCGTACACGTCGACGTGCATCCTCAATCACCCGCCGACCCGGAAAACGCACTCGCTGTGGATACAAATCTCGATAGCGTCGAGCCGCGGCAACGCCGTTTCCCTCTGCCCACCCGAAACATTCGATCATGTCTAAATATTCACCACCGGTATAATCCATATAAATTTTTTCAATACCGAACCGATCGAGGTAATTGAACGGAGAGGACTGATACGAAAAAAGTAATTGATAGGGTAACAAATGCAGATCGGAGAAAAATAACATACTCATTTCTTCCCAATAATTTCTTTTTCACGCAAATATTTATATCATTTGCACACATTAACAACAGCAAATTTTTTCATCATGATAGCCCTGGATATTATTTTTCCCCCTCAATTTGTTGAATTTACCGCACCATTTCTTCGCCGTGCCGTCTCTTATCAATCCGAGTACGATCGACGATCAATGTCCGCGAGATGATCCATGAATGATCCCTCATACAATCCCGCGTACGACCCCACGTGGGATTCCGAGAACGATTCCGCGTACGATCCCATGTGAGATCCCAAGAATGTTCCCATGTGGGATCCCGCCTTGGGAACACTAAGTAGTTTGTAACGCTTGTGAAACCCTTATTCGTTATGAATAAAATATACACACGCAATCATGTTTGAGCGGCCTTATGAAAACAGATGAATCCTGGATTCTCCTTAATGTTTTCTGGTGTCGAATGATGTTTCAGAAAGATCGATACCAAGATCCCATCAGGTTTCTTTTTTTTAAAATAAATTTGCATAAAAAAAAAGGAGCGAACGAACTACATTTGAATCGGCCGAGGAAATTACGACACTCTGGACATTGTTTCTGACACTCTTTCTTGCAGTTTAGTATTTTATAAGAACTTTTCCAAATTGTAGCATAAAATGACAAATCAAAGCGTAAGAAACAATGTTATTTTGATGTTCTTTCAAATGTTGTTCTCCGTTTCAAATGTAATCCCGCCGGTCCTTGTTTATGAAAATTTATTTGCAAGAAATGAAACCTGATAGGATTCTGATGTTAATTATCCAATATTTAAAAATATAAGGAATAATGCACGTGGCCAAAGTTGCACGCCGTTGAAACATCGTTGATGAATCCTAGACACCTTGGGCATCAACCAGGCCAATGTCGCTAGACCTCGAAAACTTACCTAGTGAGGCCTGGGCACGGCGAGCATCGGCCAGGTTCGACATAATGCTCGACGGTAACATTTTTGACGAACGGGTCTCGAAAAACCTCGTAGCCATGTTCGAACAACCTCAACTAATCGTCTGCTGAGACCCAGATCACGCAATCATCGTCCAGGTTCGACATAATCCTCTCCCCCCCCACCCACCCTGCAATATTTTCGACAAACGGGTCGAAAAAAGAAAACATCCTGTGCCTCCTTCATGTTATTAAAAAAAAGCCGGTCTGTCACCCGAATGTCACCCGAATTCATTATCGATTGTCAATTTGCTGACCACACTGCCGCAAAGTCGAATGAAGTTCACCATTGTTCGAGGCGTCGAAACGCTGCCGCCATGACCTACTTTCGCTTCGCTGTGATTGGTCAACTATAAGCGCTAATAACTCGCTCATTTTTGCCCTGATCGAATTTCGCCAAAGGACTTCTTTGTTCAGCACAGCGTCAGCTATCTGCCATTTGTCGATCGTACAATAGTTACCTTACACCCTGTATATATATATATATATATATATACCCTCCCTGGGGACTGCAGGACCTTGCAAGCTGGTGGGAGGGCTTGTGTGTCTCGATGATCCAAGGAGCTATGTCGGCGGGGGCAAATTTTTGCACCCAGTAAAGTCACCTATGCCGAAAAGGTCCGAGGGGAGAGACCAGACGAACAAGCAGTCCGCCCAACTAGCGTAGGGAAGGTGGCGATCCCATCGCTCAGGGGGCAGAAGATGCTCCCTGCAGTAGCTTACCCAAGCCAAGGCGTGGGCTACCGTACCGAGGGCTGAATGGCACTGGGGGATAGTGTCTTGAACGGTGCCTCTGGAAAACCGGGTCGAATTCCAGAGTATGTAGACCTTACCCCGACAATCGGGGCTCTGTCGGGGTGGACCGTTAATTCCCTAGATTCTCGTGGGACTAAAATGGAAAATTATGGGAATATAACAAAACAACAACAACAACAAGCAGCACGACTGGGACCGGAAGGACACCAGTCAGGCCGAGCGAGCCCTGAGAGGGATCGCGTGGCTAACCGGCAGTTAGCGGAAGGGACCCTCGAGGCCCCCCCTGCTGCTGTCGAGAATCGGGGCAACCCGGCAGCCGCCACTGGGGAGGGTGGAAGCTGTGACGCTGAGCTCGCCAAGGATATCAGCAGAATAGCGCTTCAACGCCCGCGGTATAGCGGGGCGGGCAGGCGCAGATACAAAAAGGCCAAGGACGCCGCGGAAAAGACCGGAGCGGCAAACGCATCCTCACCGGAGGGGACGACCGGAGCCAAGAAACCACCGGGGGCTAAGGGCAACCGGGGGGAGAGGCAACGGGACGACGGACAGAAGACCGCCCAGGAAAGAAGGGAAGGATACCGGAAGCGGCAGCGGGAGTCCAAGGAGACTCCGCCAAGCTTCCGAAGGGAGTCCAAGAAACCGAGAGCGAAGGGGCCGGAGAAGAGCTCCTACGCGTCGGTGGTCAGCGACTTGCCGAAGCTGGCCATCGTTCACTCGGGACAGACGGAGGACATCACGAAGGAGCAATCGGCAAAGTTACAGGAGGGGCTCATGGAAGTGGTGGACGGGATCCCCGTATGAGACTTTACGCCCAGCTTTCAGGACACGTACCTGTATCGGGGCGCCTTGAAAGTGATCTGCGCCGACAAGCAGTCGGCGATATGGCTGAAGGAACAGGTCAGGAACCTGCGGAAATGGGAGGGCGCAGACCTCGAGGCAATCGAGGCAGACGAACTCCTAAAGTACGTCAGGGTCATGGCCTGGATACCCGGAGCGCCGATGGACACAGCCGTGATGATGAAGAGGCTGGAGAAACAGAACCCGGGGCTTGTGACTGGGACGTGGGTTACCCACGAACGGCACGAAGATGCAGCCGGCAAGGGAGTGCGTTTAGTGCTGGGAGTGGATAGTCGAGCCATACCGGTCTTGCAGGCCCAGGGCATGAGACCCTACCTGGGGAAGGGCAGGGCGAGCTTCAGGCTGCTGGATGCACACCCCAAGAAGGCAGGAGGCGAGCAGATGGACACGAGGGAGGATGCAACCAATGACGGTAAGCACACTTCGGTTTGTATAGATTAACCTCCATAAGGCGTCCGCTGCGGCAGCAGTGCTCAGCAGGCGGGTCTTAGCGGAGCGAATAGAGGTCTCCCTGATACAGGAACCGTGGGTATACCACGGGAGGGTCAGAGGATTGAATATCAGAGAGGGACAACTACATTATTGTGCCTCTGTTGACAGACCAAGGGCCTGCATCCTCGTCAGAGGTGTAGTGGCCACGACGATAGTGGAGTTCTGCCGGAGGGACCTCGTGGCCGTTAAGCTCGAGGTAACTCTGGACGGAAGGAGACGGGAGATCGTGGTGGCATCTGCATATATGCCCTACGACGACCCCGAACCACCACCATCGGAGGACATCGCAGGACTCGTGGAGGACTGCAGGAGAAAAGGACGAGAGCTCGTCATCGGGTGCGATGCCAACTCCCACCACACGGTGTGGGGCAGCACCGACACCAACACCCGAGGAGAGGCTCTCCTGGAGTACCTGGCCGGGACGGAGCTCAGGATATTAAACAGAGGTAGGGAACCGACATTCTGTATCACTAACAGGGTGGAGGTGATAGATCTAACTCTGGGAACGCCGGAATTGGCGGATAAGATAGAAAGGTGGGAGGTGTCTGATGAGCCGTCCCAATCGGATCACAGACAAATAACGTTTACGCTTAACACGACGGCAGTTCGGGCGACAAGGGGCCCCAGGAGGGACCCAAAAACGACCGACTGGCCGTCGTACGCGGAGGATTTGCGGGGAAAGATGGAACACTTCCCGAGCAGGTACGGTAGTCAGGGGGAGATAGACCTCGCGGTAGAGATACTGAGGGACTCTATCATACAATCCTACGAGAGCAACTGCACGCCAAAACCGGCATACAGGGACAAGACACCCTGGTGGAACGAGCGACTGCAAGAACTGCGGGCGTCAACCAGGAGGTCGTTTAACGTGGCGAAGGCGACCGGTAGCTCCTGGGACTGGGAAAACCATAAAAGAGACCAAAGGGAATACAAGGAAGCCATCAGAGTCGCCAAGACAGAATCGTGGCGGAGATACTGCCAAGGGATTGGGAGCATCCCCGAAGCCGCCAGGATACAGCGGGTGCTAAGACGGGACCCAATGCCGATGTGTGGGTCGCTCAGGAAGCCGACAGGCGGGTACACCGACTCCTGGAGGGAGGAACTAGAAGTGATGCTGGGGAAACATTTTCCCGGCTACACGCTGACTGAGGAATGGACGGACTGGCCATATCCCCATTGCAGACATGGGGAAATGGACTGGACGACAGCCGGAAGGATAGTTACTCCGTCGAGGGTCCGGTGGGCCATCCGGGGATTCGAACCGTACAAAACGGCGGGGACGGACGGGATCTTCCCGGCGCTACTGCAACAAGGACTGGAGGTAATTCTACCACCAGTCACGAAAATCCTCAGGGCCTGTGTGGCCCTAGGGTACACGCCAAGACAGTGGCGTGTAACGAGGGTGGTCTTCATCCCGAAGCCTGGGAGGATCGATTACGACCAGGCCGGGGCGTATAGACCGATAAGCCTAACCTCCTTTCTCCTCAAGACTCTGGAGAGACTGTTAGACAGGTATGTTAGGGACGGGCCTCTGAAGGAACGACCCCTGCATGCGTTGCAATTTGCCTATCAGGCAGATAGGTCGGTCGAGACAGCACTTCATAGGCTGGTGCACAGACTGGAGGATGCCAGGAACAAAGACTGCATGGCGGTGGGGCTCTTCCTGGACATAGAGGGGGCCTTTAACTGCACGACGGTGGAGTCGATCTGCAGGGCGGCGGAGAAGCATGGGCTGGGAGCCACCATCACCCGGTGGATTAAGAACATGCTCTCCACCCGACTGCTCACGGTCTCCAGGGGCGAGAGGACCGCCAAGGCATCAGTCGGGAGGGGGTGCCCGCAGGGGGGAGTTATATCCCCACTGCTGTGGTGCCTGGTGGTCGATGAGCTACTGGACCGGCTGAGCAGAGCATGAACCTACGCGCAGGGGTACGCAGACGACCTTGCGGTGGTAGTACGCGCGAGGGACGCCAACACCGCGTCCAGCCTGGCGCAGGGGGCACTTAACCTCGTTAGTAGGTGGTGCAGGGAAGTCGGGTTGAACGTTAACCCGGAAAAGACCGAAATGGTCCGCTTCACCCGGAAGCGAAAGCTAGAAGGGTGGAGAGACCCAAAATTTCGAGGGACTGTCATCAAACCAACAGAGCAGGTCAAGCATCTAGGGGTCATCCTGGACGCGAAACTGAACTGGGGGAAACAGATGCAGAGGGTTCGCGATACGGCCTGTGCGCTATTATGGGCCACAAGAAGGGCCTGTGGCGCAACCTGGGGCCTGAGTCCCAAAGTAACGCACTGGATATATACGGCGGTCGTCAGACCAGCCGTACTATACGGAGCGGTAGTATGGTGGAGCAGGACCAGGCTCAAAACAGCCAGGAGCATGCTCACACATGTGCAACGATTGGCGAGCAGAGGCACCACGGGTGCCATGAAAACCGCCCCCAGCATGGCGCTGGAGACACTGTTGAGCTGGCCGCCGCTCCACACGGTGGTGGAAAGCACGGCAGCAGCGTCAGCGTACAGGCTGCCGCTGCGACCCAGGGGGGCGGATGGGTACGACCCAGTGGCAGGGGGAGCTGACACGGGGGAGTCACACCGCGATTGCAGGTGTATTGCGCGAGGCGAGCCCATTAGCTCACCTAACGCGCGACCGGGACCTAGTGAGATACCGGTTTAACAACGCCTACAAGGTAGTTTATCCGGAAAGAGAAGAATGGGAGACCGAATCAGGGCCACTGAGGGGACAGGAACTGATATGGTATACCGACGGCTCGAAGATGGAGGAAGGATCGGGCGCGGGTGTGTGTCTCAACGGCTCGAACAGAGAGATATGCATCCCGCTCGGCAGACACAGCACGGTCTTTCAGGCGGAGATCACAGCCATACAGGCGTGCGCGCTGGAAAACCGGGCTGCGGGGTACAGAGGCAAGCGCATATGCATCTGCTCCGACAGTCAAGCGGCGCTGAAGGCGCTGGATAGGGCGAAGACCGGCTCACTTCTGGTGGGGGACTGCAGGGACGCGCTGCAGGACCTGGCGTACCTCAACAGAGTGACGTTGGTATGGGTTCCAGGACACAGAGGCATCGCCGGCAACGAGAGAGCGGACGGGCTAGCCAGAAGGGGATCAGAAACCCCACTGCTAGGCCCGGAGCCGGCGGTAGGAATCACCGAATGTCAAGTGAAGGCGGAGATAGCCAAATGGGTGAGGGTTCAGCACCGAAACCTATTCAGAGCGACGCCAGGAATGAGACAGACGAAGGCGCTCATCGACGGGCCGGACGGGCAAATCACGGACCAGCTACTGAGGATGAGCAGAGAAGACATAAGGGTGGCAGTGGGCGCGCTGACGGGACACTGCACCCTCAAGAAACACATGCATACGCTGGGAAAGGTAGGTGACAGCGGGTGCCGAAGATGTGGGGGGGACGAGGAGACACCCATCCACGTATTATGCCATTGCCCGGCCTTGGCCGGGAAGCGGGCGGAGCACCTGGGGGCACCCTTATGGGAACCCGAGGATATCACGACCCTGCCCATAGCGGGACTGGTGGCCCTCATGAGGGACAGCGGCCTGCTATAGGGGGGGGTGGGCGACAGGAAAAGAGGTGCACAATGGGCCGAAGGCCTAAGTGTAAATGCAGCAATGCCCTCTGTTGTTTACTACTACTACTACTATATATATATATATATATATATATATATATATATATATATATATATATATATATATATATATATTGCGACCGCCAATTTTTCCCCGAACGTCCCAAAGATAAATTTTTGGCCACCAACGGCATGCCTCTCGACCGTTTTATTTAATTTAATTGGGCGCCAGCCGATTACCTGATTAATCGGCACGGTCGGTACCGATGTTGAAGGAAACACGCGCTCGCACTGCTCCGGCAGCTGCAGCTAGGCGAGGGTGTGGGCGGTGAAAATTCGCTCAACGCAGACAAATATGCGAAAAATATCCGGCCAAAGCCACTCAATTTATTATAATTCGACATACAAAAAAAGAACCGCGTACAAAATTGGCCCTGCTAAATTCGCCCCAGATACTCAGTTCACCGGTTTGAATTTACTACACGTGACAGGAAACACTGGCCCGGGAAGAACAATAATAATGCAAAAAAATTGCAGGAAAAAAGATATTGATAAACAATAAGCGATGCCTGAAATACGGTTAACCAATGACCGATGAAATAATAATAAAAACGAAAATTAAATAATAACGGGCCAGGCCTACTTTTCCCTACTAGAACGCAATTATCGGCCGGACTGTACCGCTGTCCGGTCGTCGCCTTCGCGCGAAGGGCGATGTTACGCCGCGCACACACACACACACAACTCGGCGTGCAGGCTGCGCCTCGCGAACGATTTCGGAGCGATACGTCCCCGCAAAAATTAATCCACTTCGACAACCAACGCGAAAACGCAACAAAAGAACCCACAAATATCAGCGGCGGTCTCGAGACCCGTAAATATAATATCGCGATGCCTTTTCGACGTCCTCAGCCGCGAACGAAGGCCTACGTTTATTAGCCCGCGCGAGCTCGAAACCCACACGCCACGCCAAACACTCACTCTCCTCCGCTCAACGCAAATCACGCGCAGGCGATCTCTCCGATTTTCACGGTACCGGTGCGGCGAGAGGCCGTCCAATTTCCGGCACTTATGATCCCCGAAATACAAATAAGACAGTGACAGAAAATTCTCCAAGAATGAAAACACGAAAAATGATCGAAGGAAACATAAGCTCTTGGTTTGCCCCGGGACGGAACTTCACGCCGCGATCGAGTCGCGGGCACGCTCGACAATATGCGCGCAAAACCGATGCACGAACACGCGTCCGATAATTATTTTCCGCGAGAATCAAAAGTCTTACCGAGAGAACTGGTGGAAATCGGGATAATCCTTGCCGGTATCGTTATCCTCCGTCCTTCCAAAGTATCCGGAAAGAAAATATCCGCGGAATAGCTCGGTAAAACGTCCTCGAGTTAATTGTACCACGGGAACAGATCTCCAAAATCCCTCGATTGTTTGGCACGAAAATTAGCACACGGCGAGCACACGCGTCATATCTCCGTCGCTTCACAGAAGAGAGTCCCGACCTAATTTTCGGTAACGTGCTCGCCGCCTCGCTCGCGTTATTTCTCGCTCCCCACTTTTCCCGATTTCTGTCCGGTGTCCGGTACCTGGCGTCTCTCCCGACAAGGCCTACCTCACGTAACTAATTTGACGCGCGGGACCTATATTCAAATTCGTCGCTTATCGGCTAATATGCAGCGCGTCGACGATCGGCCTCTCCCGTCGGTTCAGTGGTACCGGATGCCCTCGTCAGTGGCATTCATCAGGCTGCGACTCACGGAAATCCTGCGCCCAAGATGATGCAACGAATCGGTGAAAAGCAAAGCGTGTAATCAGGCGAAAGAAGCAAAGCCATGCAGTCGATAATCCGCAGCGGTGGTCAGCTCAGCTCTCGATGGTCCCGGAAAACAATAAAAATAAATTCCTGTGGTGTTACGTCCTGCCCCTCGGGTAACACTATTTTATCGATTAGAAATCATTTCATTTTCATAAATTAATATTTTCTCACGAATCTCGTCTCCGTTAAAATTAGAATTTAAATATTTCATTTCAACTTCCTTTCTCACGCTCAAATTATGCACATTCAATTTTGTCGTTCGGTCTTTCGATTTTCTCTCTCTTGACCGGACGCTAATATCAAATTTCTGCAATCCATATCCGCTCGCGCCAGACGCGAGCGTTCGCTTTATTTAATTTTTACTCTTCTCAAGTCTTTTCTGTGCTCGCGCGTGGCGTGCGAGCTCAGCATTTTTGGCCGCTTCACGGCAATTAGTCTTACAGAAATTAACCAGTCTCTTCCGAACTCTTGGACTGGCCGGTCTTCTATCGGCAATCCAATATTAACAAGTTTTCACCTAAACATCGTACCGAACAGTCAGTCTTCAACCAGTCTACGTTTTACTAAATCAAGCAAATTGAATCGTGGAATAAACTTCGGAACTGATCGGCACTTAACCGACAGTTAAATAATTTGTACTAAAAGATCATTGTGAATTTATATTAAATCGACAAATGTTTTATCATCGAGACAAGCTCGATTAAAATATTCAATAATTAATAATTGTTTTGGCACGGTAATTCAAGTCACCATTTTGTTAAACCGCATTCCTTTAATAAACCTGCAATTTTAAAACATATCGACGGAACAGAATAATTATTCCGTACGGAGAACGGACCCGTCAGTATCTAGTTGCGTACAAGTCCTTCCGTTTCCTCGACCTCTGAGGCTCTCGAGCGGGCTCCCACATCTGAGTCGCGAGCGATAAAGTTTAAAGGCACTTCTTATCGCTGCGGACAAGTTATTCGCACGCCCTGGACTCGACGAGCACATGTCTCGTTTTTAATGGACCGCTGAGACGTAACATGGGGAATTAATATTTTGTCTCCACAGTAATTTTTGCCCTTGAGATCGCCTGGGACTCTCAGCGACAAGATAGGTCCCGTGTGCTCGCCAAATCCCGGAGTTTACGAGGATCTGGGACGCGACTCCAAAAATACCGC
The DNA here is from genome assembly GCA_963575735.1 of Amblyjoppa fuscipennis. NCBI lineage: Eukaryota > Metazoa > Arthropoda > Insecta > Hymenoptera > Ichneumonidae > Amblyjoppa > Amblyjoppa fuscipennis. The sequence goes on along the minus strand of OY754489.1, from coordinate 13,625,817 downwards.
GTCACAATATATATATATATATATATATATATATATATATATATATATATATATATTATGATGGTTATTCTAGTTAATACTTTCCTTTTTCGGCGGGCCAGGTGACGTCTCTTCTCGCGAAGTCGGGGCGGGCGGGGACAGGTAGGGGAGAAAATAATGTGTGCACGTTTTGTGTAGAAAAATAATCGGGAGAGTACTTTTTTAATATCTCAGAATAATTAACAAGGAAAGAATGATAAATGAAATAAATGTGAAAACAATAATAACAAAAATAATAACTTTTCGCTTCAACGCCGGTACTGGTACGTTGAAGACGAAACCAGCAATAATAATAATAAACCGCGCTTCAACGCCGTTACGGGTACGTTGAAGCGTCGAAACGAAAAATGCAGAATTGAATTGGAGATAAGAGAAAAAAGAAATTATGGATAACAGAAAATAATACGATTCACCTCGACGCCGTTACTGGTACGTCGAGCCTGATATGAAAGAAAACTATTCGTTTCGGCGCCGGTACTGGTACGCCGAAAAAGAATACCACACAATAAAAACGATCGGGAATAATAATCGCTTCGACGCCGTTACTGGTGCGTCGAAGCCTAATACCAAAAAAAGAGAAAAAAAGGGAAAAAGAAAAAGAACTAGTCGTACCGTTTCTTTCGACGCCGTTACCGGTACGTTGAATCCTAACAATAACAAAAAAAAAGAAAAAAGAAATAATAATAAGATCGCTTGACCGATTATTCGGGCCGACGCCGTTACTGGTACGACGGCACGAATACGCAAAAGGGGACTATCGCAATGAAGGGGAAATCGGGGAAAAATTTACGCGGGGGGGGGTCGGTCATAGGGGAAAGGGCTTGCCGGTGAAAAAAAAAAAGAATCTGTACGAAATGATTTCACGAATCTCAGGTTTGCCTGGGCGCCAGCTACTTTCACGGTGTAGCACTGAAACTTGGAATTAACAGTAAAAGAAAAGAAGAAAAACGAGTGAATTGAAAGATCTGTTTCGCGACACACGGCTAGCCGGGGACGAGGGGGGGGGGGGAGGGATGAGACTTCTCAGGGCCTGGGATACTGTTCTAGTGGCTCTTAATTCTATAACCTCGCCACAAAGAAAAGTCGATGAAAATTCCCGTAGACGGGTCGTAGAGACAGGGGGGAGTAAATGTAATGGGGGCGCTCGCAAAAAGAAGGGTTTATCCGCGGAATTACCGCCACTCACGCGCACGAAGTCGTATTCTAATGGCCGGTGCACGTGGCAGCCGGTGTTCGACGGTCGAAGGTGGTTCAGAGAAACAAAGGCAATCGATCGAAAATATCAAAAATAAAGAGTAATAAGAAAAATCAGCGCAAACAATAATAGCAAGAAAAATCACGGAAAAATCACTTAAATCTACTACAGGGGGCGAGGGAATTTCAGGATACGGGGGAGGGTCGAAATCGGGGAGGGGGGGGGGTACGAGGGGGGGAAAGCTTAACGGCTACTCACTCAACCAAACACGCTTCTCTCGTAACTAAAAAAATATCCTCGGCAATCGCTAATTCCTTGGGCGGCCTGGTCGGTATAATCTCTCAATAGTCGATGTCCTTTGGACGGCCTGGTCGTTATATTGTGCCCTGTCCGTCAAAATCGTGTCCTTTTATCTCGCCTTGGTCGATTATGCTCTCCGGGGATGGAGTCTTTTTCCTGGGAATTGCCAAGTCGTCTTATTATCGTTATTATCGCTCTTATAACACACGCCTGTCACACACTCTATCTCGCACGAGGCCGTGGCTCGAAGTAACGATGGCCTTGCCGTTTCCGGCTTCTTCTTCGTCCTTAGGGTCGGTCTTGTACTGGAGCGACAGGTGTCGCGAATCTGATTGGGCCATTTCGGGACTAGCTGGCGGTGGGCGTCGGGATTGGTCGCGGGCCGTGGCGAATATCCGTAGCGACGGAAGCCCAGTCGCAGCACTCGGCACGCGCATCCTCGGCATCGATTGGCTTATCGATTGCCGAACAATTCTCGACGTCGAGAGGTGCTGGTTCCTTGCGGCGCGCTGGTAAAATATCGCAACTGACAGTTCGGGTGCTGTATTCTGGTGTTTGCCCGCACGACACAACTCGTCGGTTTACACTCGGTATTCCGAGCCGAGAGTGTGTCGTCGGGTTTCGGGCTGTCCATGGTGTGTCAGGAGGGTGGAATCTCCTCGGAGTGGCTTCCTTGAGACGGGACGACGGTGTTTTTGCGGTGCGCCCGGGGTGTCTGGCAGTTTTGGAAGTTAGTGCCAGGGGGCTATCCCAGGTTGTAATTTGTTGGACAGTTTCATGTTCTTCAGGGTCGTTCGGGGTTTGGCGGTCTTCAGCTGGGTCAATCTGGCTGGTGGGAAGTCTTCGATATGCTGCGATGGTCTGCGATGAGTCTTCGGTGGCTGGCGATGGGCTTCTGTGAGTGAGCCGGAGGGCTGACGGGGTAGTAAGGACCGAGGGTAGGTCGGGGAAGGGAATAAAAAAATACCGACAATCGTTGCTTAAATTATCGGTTCTAATCCTAATTTATTCCCTAGGTGAGTGGCGGGACCTCGAGCCAGGCTAGGCGGGAAAGCTGTGATGTACCACGTCACAATATATATATATATATATATATATATTTAAAGAATCAGTTTTTATTACTGCGTGCTTTCATTATTAAGCAGCGTGCTACTCACCGCTACGTGCAATTGCCTCCGCCTTTCATGAGCGAAATATTGACGTCTCCGGATAAACCATAGCTTTGGAGGCTGCTTTGGATACTGCCTCCGTTTGGCCCGGCGCGTTGTAGACTCCGTCCTTGAGTGCTGTACCCAACCATGGTTATTCCGTTCTTCCACACGCGCGCCTCTGGTCGGCCTCGTGGTTACGTCTCGTGAAGACCTCCACAGACTTTACTCTTCGGTGGACCATTTTTAGTTGTATACCGTAGGAGAATTATTTTGTAACTGGACTACTACTGCGTTACGCTACCCAGCAGGACTCGTACAAGGTGTAGTAAAATAGTGGGGGTGCTAGAAGGGACGTTTACGTCACTTGCTTCTTCGCTATTTGTAAGTAGACGTCTCAAGGGGCTGAATTATGTTCCTTTGATTATGTACCTTTATCATATGTGCGGCGAGGGATCTCTACTACAATTCCGGAATCTTTTCACCGCCGATCTCAAATGTAACGATCGAATCGCCGCAAGATTTCACAAACGTATAATGAGTAAGCTTTCGACTACTAGCTGCTACGAAATACATTAATAAACACTCTGGAAACTCGATAACAGGGCGCGGCGTCTATGTTAAAAAATTTGTTCAACATTGCCGCGCTAGACTTAAACATTTAAAAATTTGTATACATTAAAATTGTACAACTAGATTTAAGAATAAACATGCAAACTTTATTGTAAACATTTTTAACAGCATTATTTTTACTTACCTTCACCCATCCCTTTCATATATTTTCTAAATAAGCTGGAAAAAAAGTAAGAGCATTTGTCCACGCGGGAATCGAACTCGTACATTGAAGGAAAACGGACCACAAGTTCAGCGCCTTAGACCGTTCGACCAAGCAAGCTTACGTGAAACATCGAACCAGCCTCGAGAAATACCCTACGCGCAAGCGAGACCGTTGCAGCCATAGCCGTAGCGTAATGACTCGCGCCAAGATGGCGCGAGTCATTGCTACGCCGGCACCAGCTGTCCACAGCGCTTCGGATACTTCATCTCTCTCAATGTAATATTATGATGTACAACAAATAGCTGAGAAAGTTAATAAACATCCCCCTCCCCCTCCTCTCGACGGGGTCGGGGGTGTTCGGTTTCGGGACTTGCTCCGCGGCAGGTTCCTCGTACAATTTGTGCCACAGTCCGTCGAGCGACTCGAGCGTCACCTCCGGTGGGGGCGTTGGGGCCACTTCCGGTGGCGGTGGTGGAAGAGCGCGACGTTTGCTGGGGGCTACCGGATATACCCGGGGAGTTTCTTCGCGGGGTGAGATGGCGTTCCGCTCGCGGAGGATTCCCCGGGTTGATACCGATCGGGCCTGGCTTTCGTGCGACGGTACGGTAGGTATTCGCACGGAGTTTGGCCGGAGGACGGCGACCGGAGGGGCGTAGCCTCCTCCCCGAGGTTCGCGAGGGGTGAGTCATCGCACGTTGATCGGTCCGTCGGGAGGGTACGGAAGGTACCGAAGATCTATCACCCGCGGACGTTCGACGATTTGTGGGTAGAGACCCCGACTAAGAACATCCACTGTATTCGGCACGGGCCGTGAGCGCGGGGACTAAGGCCAAGGGCGCGGATCGGTGGCGACGATGTGGACCACGCGCACGACTCTGTCTAACTGGCGAGCCCTAAGCTCCAACGTGAGCGCCTCTGCTCGCGCCTCCGCTCGGGCGTTTAGGCGACGCCGGTAACACTGATTTGCTTCTGATCGCCGCTATACTCGAGCTGTGTTACCGGCCGCGGGATAAGATGACACCTGTCGATATATTCGCCTTTGCGGCAGGACGGCTGCTCTTCAGCAACGACTAAACCGCTTTGCATCAGTTAAATTCCCCGCTTTACAGCAGTTTTTATTATCCGCTTCTCAGCAGGATGGTCCGCTCCGTAGTGGAGTTTTTTCTGCTTTGCAGCAGGATGGGCCGCTTTTACAGCAGCGCGATGGGTTCGTTTCGTAGAAACGTGTTGGTTGAGTAGTTGGAGTCGTCTGGGTAGAGGACTTAAAAAGTTGCTTCCCGAATCGAAGACTTGGTAGGAGAAAAGTTTGTGTTTTTATTCGTGAAATTCTCGGCTATTTATTGCCGTTCAGTCGCATATTCACTTGCGAGAAACTTTTACAGAATCTCCCTTTCGCAGGGAGTCTTAAAACTAGGGTCGGCTGGAGCGAGTGCTCGCCGCGCTCGGCTATCTCCGGCAAAGTTCTGTTCTCGCGTGGCTCGCAAGCGTCGAGCATGAGTTTTATGTAGGGCGCGTGTTTAATCACGTCGACTGTTCTCGCGAGTGTGTTTTTATACAGTTTAGTACGGTTTTAAAGTGTTTTTTGGAAAAAGTGAGGTGCCGAAAAGTTTGCGCAGAGTGTGATTTCCAGATTAAAAATAGTGTGTATGTATAACAGTGTTTGTTCAAGTGTGATTTTCGGACTTTTGTGTAGTGTTGTCGCCGGCGAGCAACAGGTGTTTCGTCGGTATCGATGTCACAATTTTCAGGTAAGAGTATTTTTCAATGACTTAACTAGTGCGTCAGCGACCCTCCTAGCGAGGGTATATTTTAACTTATTTTAAAAATAATAATCATTTGAGTTTATCCTCTGTTACAGGTTTCTTGAGGGTCTCGTCGCTAGGGGGGTCTCCGTCGCATGGCATGGGCGGAAGGCCCATGTCCAACGTTTTGCTGACAGGTAAGTTTTTCTATTTCTTATTTTTTATTTCGGCTTATTTTGCTTCTAGTGCTTATTTTCTATGTGCCCTTTTTTTCTTTTCAGATTCGCCCAGGTAGCGGGTAAGCCGCTACCTGGCTCGGCGCCGTCGGAGTAGCTGCCGTCGTCGAGTCCTCGTCGGAGGTTCGTTTCAGCAGGTGAGTATTGTCTGCATGTTAGTGTATCTTAGCTTAATTTTTACATTTTATGTAACATTATTTTTGCATTTTTTGTTTCAGGTTCGACGAGGCTTCGCCATCGACGAGGGAACTCGTCTTGAGGCCTCGGCAAGTCTCGACGTGGGTTCGACGAGGGCTCGACGTTGGTTGTCGAGGGTTCGACGACACCGTACAAGGTACGTTTTATGTTTGAATGCTTACTATATATATATATTGTAGCACGATTCCTCCACGGCGGAATCGCCCACACCCAGTCCCGGATTTCCCTCCCTTTTATTTCTCCCCGAAGAGATGGGCGCCAGATGCACCGAGATGCACCGGGAGAGAAATCCCTCAGTCCCGACCTAGCTGCAGCCTTCTCTAGGGTAGAGCGGCTGGGTAAGCGATATCCCGCTCGGGTTTCACCAATCAATTCAACCGGGAAAAATAAATTAACAACCGAAAAATACGGGAACCAAACTCGAATATTTATTTAGACCAACAGAAAAACAAACTAAAGAGGGGAAAAACCGAAGGCCTCGGAGTAAAACCCTCGTCCCGTAAATGAAATAGATCACAGTTTCCTTACATAAAACAATGTTCCGCCCGGTACACGGGACTCGCTCACTCCGACGCACACGCATTCACACATCCACACACGGACGGTCGCGCCTTTCCCGGATTCCTATTTCTTTCACGCGTGATCCGTGTATTCAAAGCTCACATTCGCACCTCACGCACCCGGCCCGATTAATCGCGGCATTATACACCATTCACCCGGCCCCTTCACGGCGGCAATTAACAAATTCACACACCCCCTCGATCACGCGCTTGGAATTCCCGGAAGCGACGACTCCGACGAAACAGCACACCTCCCCGTGGAAGATTCCCAAGGCGACACCCTCCCGGAAAAATACTAAAGTTAATGACTCGACTCGCTAAATTTCCCCAAACCTCACGACGGCTTCGAGTAAGGCCGTGTACGGTTTCCCGGCCCAACCACGCGGCGATACAACAAAAAAACAAAACCCGTACGCGACGTCACACACACACCTGCCGAAACACGGCGGTACCGATACCTCCGGCACGGTCGAACGAAGCACGCCGTCGGTACAATAAATTAATAACGTTCCCTCGCAGGGGATCACAAAAACCGTTCAATAAACTAATTCGCCGATTTACTCTATACAAAATAAGTCCCTTGGACGAAGAGCTCACCGAATCGATCGCCGGACGTACCACACGGACAGGGTCGACTTGCCGTGGAATTTTCTCGCTTCCTTCCTTCTCTTTTCCCTCGAGCGATTCCCGGTTTCCCGCCAACGAACTATCGATCCGCTCGCTCAGGCTTCCAACGGAGAAGTGCCCCGAGTATCGACACTCGATCGTTCTCCTAACCCGCCTACCTACCCCCCTGCCTAATCGCTCTCCCGACTCGGACGCTTCCGGGCCGTACTCGGCCCTTTCCGGCACCGCCGAAACGCTGCTCATCGATCCGACGATGGATTTTCCTCGCGACGAAGGCTTTCTCGCGCGCCGGTAAAACAGAGCCCCGCAGAGGTACTCAATTCCCCCTAACTGGAGACTCCCGACGAATCTTCGTTCGTGCACAGCCCGAGACTCCAGGCAGCTGTGCAACCCTCTCTCAGGATTCCGATGACGGATGCGATGAGATCCGCGATGCTTCGTCGCGATCGTCCCGATGCAGCGAACAATCCCGTCGCTCACGACTCCGACGGCAGGGAGGTAGGCCTCTCGAGCTCGCCACTCCGCTCGCAGCTTTCCCCGGCGATCCTCCATGACCTTGATGTCCGACGCTCTTCCCGATAACGGCGCTCCCGTCCCGGACGACATGTAACGTTGATTAAAAATAAATTACTAAATACCCTATTGTAACCACTAGGCCCTGCGGTGTCGCCTCGTGTGAGCCTGAGTGAGCCGGACGGTGTAACGCCAATTTTGCCGCGCTACAATATATATATGTTTTTAAAACTAATTTGTTTTTTTGTATTTTTCCAGGTTACGCCAGGCAGCGTGTAAGAGGCTGCCTGGCGAGGCGTACCTGCGGGTAAGCCGCCACCTCGCTTGGTGGCCACGGCGTAGTTTCTGGGGTCCTCGTCGCCTCGTCGAGCGTCATCGGTAAGTTTATTTCCATTGTAATTATTCATTTCTGATAATTGTTTTAATTTACCTTTTTTGTTACAGATGGAGGTGCCCCGGACGAGGAGACGAGGAAGCTAGGTCACCGTTGGATTTACACGACGAAGGGTTTGTTGTCCGCAAGCCTCCACTTTTTCCCCTCACGCGAGGTCTACTTTCCGCTCAGAATATCCTAAGATTCGAGTTTAACCATAGTCCGAACATCACGTGGATCATCGCGTCTCTGCCGTCGATATAACTGTATATATCTCCAATCCCGCGTCATCTGTTTATGCACCAAGCCGGCGTACGCGTACATCTGTATATAAGCGCCTTCGCGTACCCGTATATCTATAAGCAGGCGCCCTCGCGTACCCGTATATCTATAGATAAGTTCCTTCGCGTACGCGTGCCGCTGGGATACCTATAGATATTTTCTTATCGCCGACCGGACAATAGCTCTCCGGGCCCGCGCAATACCTTTCCATCCAGCCGGCTGGCGCGGCGTGCCGTGTGCCGGGTGACGTCATCATGCGGTACGCGGCCGTTCAGCGATACGCGTACGCGAAAAATACAATTACCTTTCAACGATGATATATGTGCCAAAAGTGCATATTTCTACTCCACTCGTTATACCATTCGAAAGCCAAAGCTTCTGGCTTTCTAATGATACCCCTAGCGTGGGGATTTCCGTTACTCTAAGCCCCTTATCTGTACGTTTAAGTTATGTATATTTTAAACAGATCGATAAGCCGTATTTCCCGATATCGGGAGATTATTCCGCGTTATTTGCTAGGGCTTTCTTAATTAATTTAGGCTGTTAATTATCGCCGAAGGCACCATTTGCACTAGGACTTTCTTTATTCGTATTTTTTTCCACCAGTGGCTCATATTTTCTTTCACGCTCAACTTATCGCCGTTCGGGAGTTATTCCCCGAAAACTCGAAAAAATTATCGGTGGCATTATTTCGCATAATTGCAAAAATAATTATTTTCATTTCTCATATCATTTATAAACCTATCGATATAGGTATCAGAAAAATCCTTATTTTTTGTTCTACAACATGTCTAAGAATTGTATCGATTCCGAGAAGTTGTGAGGAGGGCTGGCCGAATAATTAATTTCACGCGACGCTAAAATCACGCTCTGAGCGCGCGAGCACCAGTCTCCCAACACCACCCAGTCTCCTGGTACTCCTTCCGACTCATCGTGGCGGCTGCCCACCGCACGGGACAAACGAGTCTCTCCCTTTGTCGGGCAAAAATTCGAGCCACTCCGAATATTCATTGACCACGTCATCTATGCCAAAGCACGCCGGACGACAGCGATTTCTCGCACACGGGAAATTCCTCGCGAGTAAGCGCCGGGCCCCGCGAGGACTCAGCTGGCTGCTCCAGCAGGAAGCCGAAGAGACCGCCACGTCCACGGTTCGCGCTCGAGAGGCCTTGCCGGTCCTACTCCGCGAACCCCCGCGCGCTCCGCCACCGTAGCTCCGCGACGCCGCGACCCCGTCACCCTCTCGCGATCCCACCAAGCCACGTATCGTCGCCGAAACTATCCTAGACGCACAGGCCCGGATCTCGTTAGTTCAACCGGTCGAACCGTACGTTCCGGAGTGGGTAACGCCGGGACCCCCTCCGCCCGACGTACCCTTCGTGCCCTCCGGCCCGCCGACGATCCTGCGGGATCTGGCGGCCCCCGACGCCTCCGACGCCCTCGCACCCACCGGTTTGGACACCGCTTGAACCGGTCCATTTCTCGCTTCCCCTTTTTTTTAGAATTCTGTCTTTTTCCCTTCTTTCTTTTTGCTGACTTCAACTCGTGGGAGTCGGGGTTAACAGGTTAAGGCCCTTCGTCGTTAGGTAAGTATGTAGTGTAAGGTAATTTGTGATTGTTTTAAAATTAATAATGTTTTTCTTTTTTGTTTCAGGTATTTTTTCAGGTTTCGGCGAGGAAGAAAGCCGGTGGCGGACATCAAAATCAAAAGGGGAAAATAATTAATAAGATTCGCGAATTTGTGGACTCATCAAACACAAATAATGTCAGAGATTTGGAAAAGCTGTGAGCAAGGACGTCTGAAAGGATAGGAAGGAGCTAAAAATAGAACAAAGAGTATTTTGACAGAAAACGAAAAGTGGCTCGAAATTACAAAGAAGGAGATTACGTGATGATAAAAAATATCGAAACTGCGAAAGGCGCGTCCCAAAAAATAATACCGAAATTTAAGGGACCGTAGGAAGTGAAAAAAGTTCTCCGCAATAATCGATATGTGGTACAAGATGCTGAGAATTGCCAGATAAGGCAAAAACTCTACGAGGGAACCTGGGAAGCTGCAAACATGCGCCCGTGGCTTTCTAGCGTTCCGAAAATAATAGTGAGTAAAGAATTACTCTTCGGGAAATATTTGAAAGAATCACATGTTCGATTCTTTAAAAAACAAAAAAAATTGTTACTCTTAAGTTTTTGTGAGAAAGTTTGGATTGTTTGTTGTTATACCCATCTGAGGGCGGATTGTTTTGTCAGGATGGCTGGGTGTGAGGATTTATAGTAATAATAAATGGAAACGGAAAGGAAATATAATGATACGAGAGCGGCACGAAAGGAACCGGAGAGCCAGAGTCAGTTGTGAGAGAACGAAAGGAATGGAATGACGTGAGGAGAGCCAAAACAAGATTGTGTATAAAAAGATAATAAACTGTGCCATCGTTAATGTGTGTACTTCATTATAGCTGGTTTGTTTATATCAAAGGCAATATTAATCTTGCATAACCGTGTTACCAGTATTCTTAATTATAAGTTAAGTATAACGAGTATTTAACGAGTCGTGGTCCGAGATCACTTAAATAACATTTATAAACGTAGATAGGAAACTTTCGAAGATGTTTACAACGCAGCCAAAGATTTGTACTATCGCGGAAGAACGTACAGAACGTATCGTAGTTTTATACATAACATATCACAGGACCTCTCAACTAGAAACATATCAATTATTGTAGGATCTCTTCATATGAAAAGGAAGTACATATCTGGAAAACTATTCTACCGAAATAAAAACTCCAAATAAAGTAAGTATTTTAACTAAAAAGTTAAGTTTTGCGTCATGGTACGAAATCACTAGAGTCACTTGCCAAACGTTTGAGTACCATACGTAGAATAAGCCATACGTACCATACGTAGAATAAGTTCGTAAAGTAATAGGGAAAACGTAGATTAATAAAATTAAAAACAGATTACTAATATTTAAAACGTAGGCACATACATTCTGAGGTATGGTTTCTAGATTATATATCACAGGATGTTTAATCTAAAAATAATCAAATCTATCAGAATATCAAAGGTTGATATATGCAATGTAATCAACGCAGATTTAAGAGCAGAGGACGGATTTCACACCGATATAGGGTGGGGGGAAGAAGGCCCGCGAGCACGAGAACGTTACCTGTCTCGGGGACTCAATCGTAGGCTCTCGAGAAGGAAGGACGTCGTGACCGCTGCCAATTCGTGCTTAACGTCTCGCGAGAGTACCGACATCTTGTAATACGCGAAGTAGGACTCCTGGCCGAGGACAACTCGAGAAGCTCCCGCAACTGCAACGAAACCGGTGAGATCGTCGTATGTGTTCGGTTTGAGGCCAGAGATAGAATAGAGCGACCTCGACGCGTTATCGCGGGGACGGCATGCTTTCGCGCGCGGAACGCGGAATTGTTCTAGGGGAAAATTAGTAAGTTCAATAAATTCAATTAGTAAATTCTTAATTCATTACAATAATTGCCTGGAAAGTTCTCGTATCATTTCTTAGTTGATTCCATAGTTAGCGCCTCGTGCGAGTCCATAAGCTAGTCTCGCGATAAAAGTTCCGACGACGGGCTTCAAGGTCACGCGAAAGTCACGTTTAAATCTCGAGCCGTTGCGCTTCTCGCAACCGGCGGCTCCCGAGTTCCGTCGTCGACGCGCTCTCGTCCATCTGAGAGACCTGCGGTATTTCTCCACCAATTTATCGACTCGCTTACCTTTCATTTAGTCCGAACATATTCCGATTTATTAATATCACCATTACTACCGTTTTATTTCATACAGTCTATTTAAACCGATCTGATAATTTCCGTGTAACCCTGTTGCGATCGGGTGATTTCATAATTGTTGCTAAAAGTACCGTGGCTGCGATCCACGTGTGTATGTCGAACGCGAGTGCTAAGATCTCGAGGACTATCTGTAACCGCTCTACATCAGTATTCCGAATGCTACCGATTTTATTGTTATCGAATTGTTTTTGTTAATCGTGTGGAAATAACCCAAGCGAACGAGCGTGCACGCTAGTCGCTTCTCGACCACGCTCCCGATATCTGCTATAATAAAATATCTTTTGAGTTCTCGTCACTTCGTCTCGATCTCTGTTTCCTTCTCGCGGAGTCAACCGAACCACCCCCTCTACCAAGTTTCCCAAGGCTGAGGGACATCGGGCCACTCTCGTCTCTCGTTCGGTACTTAAAATTAAAATATTTTCGCGATTTATTCCGACAATAAATCGCTTCCGCTTCCGCTCTCGCGGCTGGAGCCCTTAAGGCCGAGTGAGACGGGTTTTGTAGCCGTCTCGTTTGGGTTCACGCGGTTGTCGGGAAAAACGGTTACAACATATAACAGAATTTTTCAACTAGAAACATAGATCTAATTATACATTTTGTTATGTTGAGAAGAGTTCGTCGCGAGTCCGCTGTAAAGATATATATATCTAGTCGACGAGACGAGGCCAATCGGGAGCAAGCGTCGCATGGAAGCTTCAAGAAGGAGCACGACAACCTGTCGCTTGAACGAGCTTTGGCGTCTCGCTAGTCCGAGAGAAGCGGGCACGCGGCAGTTCGCCTTGAGACACGGAAAGCTAAAGTACCTGCGCAAAACGATCTCAGCAAATTCCACATCTTGAATCCACGGTTTAATAAATAGAAACGAGTCTTTCTTTGTATCTCCGAGTATCATTTGTTTCTTCCTTCACACCCATAAATCCTCATTGGAATAACGAACATTTACAAGCGATTTATTCCAATATGTTATATTAAATGTACTTACAGAACTTGAAAATATATTAGTCAAAATTAATATCACGACTGCACATTTTTAAGCAGTAATTAAACGCGGTGACAGGGTAGCTTAAAGATATAGTTTCTATACCTTTATTATGTAAATTCCAGCACTCGGTTGTATTTCGTCATCCTCGCTTCACAATACAACTGCGTCTTTTAAATCATTACAACATTGCCAGTGACCATCGACGCTTCTGCAATACGCAGTGTAATGGTCTGACGATAGATGTACAGCGCCGGCAAGTCTAAACAAAAGAACATTTCATAATTGGTTAAACATACTGTTCGAGAATCAGCGCGGCTGCGTGCGCTAGCTCGAGTTGCCCATGTTCGGCAGCACCTCCCGGCCAAGTCCGGCGAGGCAGACGCGCGCCGCCGACGCACGTACACCAGCTCTAATCCGAGGCGGCACGGATTACGTGCCGCGTGCAACAGGTTTCGCGCATCTACGCCTAATGGTTGACACAGATCACCACGCGATCGAGTAGATCGCCGTTTGAAGCGGTATTCTCACGGTAATTCTCACGTCTGCTCACTCAGTTTCGGTACATCTCATGTGATAAAACGCATCTTCGATTTCGGAATATCGTTAGGCTCACCGGGAGCACAGAGCGAGTGTATTCTCTCGGTTACGCTACTCGCATATCGGTTATCGGAGAGACTCGCGTTGTTAACGGCTACCTCGCGGCGATACAGCGCCGGGGGTAGATCTTCTCACCTAGTCGACTCAAGTGATTCTCATATTCTCAATTGTCTTAACTCATCGGAATGTCCTCACATTGGACTGCTCACTGAAATTGTTGTTAATCGGTACCGCTCATTTTTGGTGTTGCTCACTGGTTCAATGTCTTTCGCACGCTTTTTATCCATCGTTATTGTATTGTCGAAACTCTTTTTATTTAAAGTCGCCTCGTAATTTCGTATAGATAATTTTGAATCAGGAATTGGGGATCGATTAATTGTAAACACTCGCGAGTTTTGAGCCATCCAATCGAAAGATTTCTTTATTAGCTCAGGTGGGAAAAGCCTTGAGGCATAAAAACCTACCGTTATGTACTTGACTCTACAGCTATGGTTATAACCAATGTATATCGCGTTCGTTCATTAACACTGTATCCCAGGATTCTTGAGCTATAGCCGCCTCTAGCAGCAGAGAGTTCGTCTTAGAACATTAGGACAAAACCCCGTGAGGTCTTTGAGCTATAGCTGTCCCTCTTTGGTAGGAGGTTAATGTCTTTAGGAGGAGAATCTAGAGCTGTTGCCGTTCTCACACCCTCCAGTTATAGAAGAATTTCGTAAGCCCCGTCGGCTTGGACGTCTATATCGTCAACTCTGTTGAGTTGGAATCGTCTCGTCAGCCCGCTGGCTGGAATCGTCTCCCGGTTGCGTTGAATGATAGCGGATCGGGCCTTGGGCCCTTCGGAAGCGCGTACACCAACGTGCGTCGTCCGAGCGACGTCGATCAACTGTCCCCCTTGCACACGCTCGCTCGCTTGTCCGCTAGAGATTCGGCATCGATGCCGACGGGACTCCATCGAGCGCGGCTATATATGCATCGCACGTATCTAGCTCAATCTAACATTTAAAACATGATTGTCCGAGCAAAGAAAAAAGAACAAAATAAATAAAATAAGAAATACAATATCGTGATTCACCGAACAGTTATTGTTGCCCAATTAAAAGTCTATTTTCACTGTTTAACACCGTCTTGTGAATTTATTCAGCCCCCGTTCCGCTATAGCTCACCCGGCAGCTCTCAAACATTTGGTCCTTAGAGCCGGTTTATTTCCGGTGGCCACACTGTTTTCTACCTCTCTGTGGGTTCAGTCAAATTAAGAAGAAGAAGAAGAAGAAGAAGGTCCTTCGAGCCGGATAGCGAAACGGTGGGGAGAAACAGTGCGCGAAACGTGTTAGTGCAGCTGTACTCACAAGGAACGTCATTGTGGTGTCCCCCTCCGATTTTGACGAAACTCACGTATGTTGCAGAGCATCGAAAAGTAAAAGACACTTATTTTTTTCATCGGCGGAAAAACATTTCTAAGGGGTGAAATCACCCTTCAAAGTTAGGCATGTCAAAGGGTGATTATGCAGTTTCACCCAGAAGGCGAGTATCGATTTTAATGAAACAAAAACCACAATACTCCTCATCGAAGCCAATGAAAATGCCACGTGGAGTTGAGGAAAAACAATTAATTACAGGGGTGAACCACCCCCTGTTTTTTCAATTGTCCACCCTGCAAAAAAAACTAACCAATCAAATTGAACGGAACATGTACCATTTGGAAGGGCAAGTTAAAATGAAGTTGACGTGTTTTTGCACATTCGCGGGGAAAAGAGTTTAGGGGGGTGAACTACGTCATTGAAATGTTAAAGAGCTGCCTGCGCTCACTCTTTGTGCTGATTTTATTATTATTATTATTATTATTATTATTATTATTATTATTATTATTATTATTATTATTATTATTATTATTATTATTATTATTATTATTATTATTATTATTATTATTTACAGAAAATAAGTTTCCACTTTTTACTTCTGCTTCTATATAATGCTATTCACGTAAACATATATAAATCAAATATATATTTTGTGCTTATCAATCATTTATCATCATGTTTTATCGGCATTTCGATTAGATTGTATTTCGATCCGGCGCAAATTTCGGATTGTGTCGATGATGCCACAGCCGTTTATACACTCATATGATAAAAATGCTATTGACGTAATGAGATGTTTTATACATGGGCGGCTATCTGGGGTCGTGTTATCTACTGATATCGCAATCGGTACAATGAGTCTTAAGCCAACAAGTCTTTCAAATATAAAAACCGCGATACATACAGCGATCTTCAGTTACTCGTTTCAACGGAGTGCCAGTCCATCGGTTATAATTACTGATAAAAAAAAATCAATTCACCATGAAAGTGAATCCAATCAACGTAATTAAACTACTCTTGGCTACGTTTGAAGCCATGAATATCCCCGAAACTCCGATTAACAATGCAGAAATCGAGGTAAAACAAAATTTCGAAAAAGTTCTGATCGACTACATGAATGATTATAACGGAGTTGAAATTATCAAGGAACAATCACTAGATTTTCAAGAGCCATTCAATCAATAGGATGTTAACTCTATCGAAGACACTCTTTGGCAACATGATGAAGGTCCAGTGGATTCTGATACTTGTTCTGAAGATCAAGAAAACTTGGGCTACGATTACAAACGCAAAGCAGTCGAATAATGAAGATCCGGTAAGAAGAAAAATTACAGTGTCGATGTCGTCAACCAGATATTCAAAAAAGTCAAATCTATACGACAATTAAGACGCTGGGACAAGACAAATCAAATAAACAAAGGTGGGACCTACAAGGAGAAATTCGAGCTAATTTAGCTCGAATCGCTGAATATACTTTGAAAAACAAGCAAGCCGGTTTCATTGTTCATGATATCGACCATCAAAAGTGGGCTCTACAAGCTCGAAAGGAGATAGGTCACGAAGATATTCGCGTTAAAG
Organism: Amblyjoppa fuscipennis; assembly: GCA_963575735.1. Lineage (NCBI taxonomy): Eukaryota > Metazoa > Arthropoda > Insecta > Hymenoptera > Ichneumonidae > Amblyjoppa > Amblyjoppa fuscipennis. Next base: position 13,609,505 of record OY754489.1, on the reverse strand, counting down.
CCTCTCGTAATTGGCTTTGGAAATTCAAGCAAGCACATCGTATTGTATCCAGGAAAATTAATAAATTCATAACACGAAAAGCTATAGAAGACGAAAAAGTTTTAAGGATTAATGCAGAAAACTTCGTGAATTAAATTAAACCGTATATTCAAAAATATGGAGTGGAAATCATATATAATTCAGATCAGAGCGGCTTTCAACTGGAAATCCACTCTGGCAGGACTTTCACGATTGGAGGAAGTAAAAAAGTGGAATGTGTACTACAATCCGTATCTTCTACAACTCATAGCGACACGATCCAGCCAACCATAAATGCAAATAGAAAATTATTTTCACCACTTTTTATCGTTCTAAAAGAGGGAAAGGGTGAGTTCGGACCAATCGTGGGAAAAAATGTATTCAAGCCAGAAAACGTATTTTTAACAGCATCGAAATCCGGTAAAATTACTTGAGGTATGATAACCAGAAAATATTGAATATACTTTGTATTATACTATTTCGGTAATTAAAGTACAGAGCACTTCAAAGTTTGGTTGGAAAAAGTATTCTTCCCCAACACCGGCCGTAACATCGTATTGTTGATAGACTCATGGAGTAGACACTGCCCAGAAGTTGTTCCAAAAGCAACACCTCGGGGCAAAAAAAAATAATCACAAAGAGAATACCCAAAGGCACAACAGAGGGAAAATTCAACCACTCGACGTTTGTGGTTTCCGAATATGGATAAATGTTGTGCAACATTATTCCGACAGTGTATTATTACTTAATTCTGATATTAATTTACACTTGAGAAACAATATAATCAAACTGCAATCTCTCGCACACAATCAACTCTCATTACCCAGGTATACAAATCTTTTCAAATATGCATGGTTTAAAAGTAATTATATAACCGATAAGCCAGACGACTTCGACAATCCAGTGAGTTTTGGTTTCGGTCAATCGTCTCAAGCACACTGTGAAGTACCCGGTTGTAATGATGTGGCCATCATCAGATGTGCATGGTGCAAGAAATCTTTGTGCTTGCAACATTTTTTTGAAGAGTATTATTTCTGCACGACTTACGAACCGTGATTGCTGCACATTATGACAACGTAATGCGCGCGTTGATGAATTGTAAAAAAAATTATAAATTATATTATATACAAGCACGTATATATTGTAATGTGGCAAAATTTGCCGCGTTACTAAAAAGGTAGTATACGCTCGTTTTCCCGAGTTTTCTACGTCGGCGGTTGTCCGTCGTGCGTTTCGGCTCAGGGGTGGCTCCGCGGGTCCAATAGATTTACAACTGATTATGCGATTCTAATGGCCAACATGGTTCTTTTTTGTTTGTAACCCCGGGCGCTCGGGCGAGCCCGCGACGAGAAGAAGCGACGGAAGGAACATCTGCCGAGGCGGGAAGAGGGGCAAGCGAGTCGGGCTCGCAGCGCTATTCTGTACCGAGGCCCAGCGTCGTTCTCGAAGGGTCCCCTGCCCGGCTGTTGGAGTCGCGAGAAGGTCCGGATCCGGGATTCGATACCCTCCCGAGTCGCCGGTCTGGTACCAAGGAATAATCGGTGCTGTGCTCCCGAGGAAATGGTCATCGAGAGCGTCCTACGTCATCTGGGTCCGACCGTCTGAAGAGATCTTCGGCCCAGCGGCACAAATCAGCAATTAAATTTGCCGCGTGCGCCTCTGTCACCTTTGCGCCGAGCGCCGTGATCAGCAGCGTGTCAGCACGCGCGCGAGCGCCGAGGATCGGCGGTCGATGCCGACGAATTACGAGGTTGCGGAAGTAGGAGCGATTAGGCCGGGTGGGGGGGGGGGGGGGGGGGCGAACGGGCACGAGATCGCGAGCGCCGAACGTCTCGGGGCAATCTTCGGTGAGCCGGAGTGACGAGCGGACGAGCGAGTGACCCTACGCTAATTTTTCCCGAGTTTCGTGAGAGCCAGCGGATTCGCGAGGCGACGTTTCCGGTGTTCGAGGAGCAAGGATCGGGTGAGCTTGTCCGTCCCGGGGCATTAGTAATTTATTTGTTCTTTTGTATCGAGTCCGTTGGCCACAGTTACGGCTTTTAGTTTTGTACACGTGGACGTGCTCAGCGTTCAATTTTTCCGGGGAAAGAACGGCGTCGAAGCCCTACGGGAGGGAGCGGCTCGGCTTCTCCGACGTCCGTTTTTGCGAGCCAGAATCGTTTCAGTGGGCCGTTACGTTAAGAGTTTTCCTTCGAGTCAAGCTTTGTTCGGCATTAGCCACCTCGGTATCGGGCCCCGGGGATTGCCGCGTGCGTATCGTCGTCGGCGGGCGGTCAACCGGCCCCGCATTTTCGCGCTCGATTTTAGAATTTTATAGTCTCCGAGTTTGGTTGAATTTTGTTTTGCGCTATTTGTGCCAGCCGTACCGAGGACCGTCCCGCGTCGCGATACGGTGTGTGTGAGGGTGCGAGCGTCTGAGGCGGGAGCGCGGAGCGTGAGCGAGCGTGAGCTTTTCCCGTGTTTCGGGCTATTGTGATTGACGTGAGCCGACGAGAATGTGTCGGCCACGGTGAAATTCTTTGCGAGGGGGTTTTCCTCCGGGCCTGCCCGGTTTCCCTCTCAGTTGAGTCCGTCTTGTTTTGATACAATAAACGATCATTATTTTCCTGAATCCTCGGTATTTATTTTGGGGAGAAATTAGCGACCAGACGCCCCTAACCAGCCCGCTCTACCCTTGAGCAGGACAGCAGCGAGTCGGGCACGACATCGTTTCTCTCCTTGGCGCGTACGGACGCGCCTGGCGCCCAGTAACAAAAATAATAAGAGGAGAGTCGACTCTTAGAGATCGGGACCGTTGGGTTTTTGCGCCACAACATATTGTATATATTATATCAATGCCAGCAATTTTCCCCAGTACTCTGTATTTGAACAAGCCACTTTTTTTATCAGTAAATAACGCAAAACTGGTGAAAGGGCCATTGCAGGTGACAGCCGGTCACCGACTTAATTATAAATAAAGCATCATGCGAAACGCTCGACATTGACTTCGCTATGAGAAATGTTTTGATTGGATTTAGACATTCAAATGACGAGAAAAGAGAATCGATGCACAAATATAAGTACTCATGGATAAGGGGTAGTTCACCCCCCTAAACTGTTTTCCCTGCGAATGTGCAAAAACACGTGAACTTTATTTTAACTTGCCCTTCGAAATGGTACATGTTCCGTTTAATTTGGTCGGTTAGTTTTTGTTTGCAGAGTGAAAATTGAAGAAACAAGGGGTGGTTCACCCCTGTAATTAAATTTTTTCCTCAACTTCACGTGGCATTTTCATTGGCTTCGATGAGGAGTATTTTGGTTTTTGTTTAATTAAAATCGGTACTCGCCTTCTGGGTGAAACTGCATAATCACCCCTTGACATGCCTAGCTTTGAAAGGGATTTCACCCCTTAGGAATGTTTTTGCGCCAATAAAAATTACAGGAATGTTTTGATAAGATTCGGACATTTAAATGAGGAGAAAAGAGAATCGATGCACAAATATAAGTACTAATGGATAAGGGGTAGTTTACCCCCCTAAACTCTTTTCCCTGCGAATGTGCAAAAACACGTCAACTTTATTTTAACTTGGCCTTCCAAATGGTACATGTTCCGTTCAATTTGGTTGGTTAGTTTTTTTTTGTAGGGTGGAAAATTGAAGAAACGGGGGGTGGTTCACCCCTGCAAATGAATTTTTTTCTTCAACTCCACGTGGAATTTGCATTGGCTTCGATGAGAAGTATTTTGGTTTTTGTTTCATTGAAATCGGTTGATGCCTTCTGGGTGAAACTGCATAATCACCCTTTTACATGCCTAACTTTGAAGGGTGATTTCACCCCTTAGAAATGTTTTTCCGCCGATAAAAAAAATACGCGTCTTTTACTTTTCGATGCTCTACAACATACGTGAGTTTCGTCAAAATCGGAGGGGGCCACCAAAGTGACGTTCCTTGTCAGTTCGAACAGCTCAGTGTAGTGCGGCGGGAGTGCGCGTGTCGCGACTCTCTCGTGCACAGTGACATTCGGACATCTCATCTGTGAGGTGCGGTGAGAGTGTGCGTGTCGCGCATCTCTCTCACGCAGTGACTCTAGGACTGTCCATTGGTCAGATCTCTCGCTCGCGCTCGAGTGGACCTGGACATCTCACCGGCCGACTCTCGTGCGAGAAGAGCTGTAGTGCCGTGTGCGCCGTTCCCGCAGTTCGGGCATCGCGAAAGACTCGCTCGGTTCTCGTGCGTTGAGAACGCGTGCGTTCACGCCGTGCTCTTGCTGGCGGCCATCTTGAGCATCTCACCTGTCTCTCGTGACGGTGAGGGTCTCTTCCCACTACCGACGGTCGGGTCTCTCCCGTGGGCGGTGCGCGTTCGCCGTTGCTCTCAGGCGACGCCTCGAACGTTCATGTAGTGATTGCTGTGTACTCTCTCCTCTCACTTGCGCTCGAGCAGTGCGGACATCTCATCAGGCTCTCACGCAGTGAGAGCTCGCGCGTCGCACGTCTCTCTCTCTCTCTCTCTCTCTCTCTTACGTACTGTAACAGTGGAACTTCTCATCGATTCGACGTCGCTCTTTCGCGCTTAGACATTTACCTGCTCGCGCGTCGTATCTCGTTCGCGCTTATGACATCTCACGATCTTCTCACCGGTTTTCTCGTGGTTTGAGAGTCCGCGCGCTGCGCTTCTCTCGCAACTTTTAATGGCTGTCAAAATTATCATCAATATAGAGTTCGGTTACAGAGTTCGTGTGACGCGCATGTGATTCTCGCTCAGTGCAATCGAACGACTCACCAGCTGACTCTCTGGCGGCGAGCAGCTATGTATTTGTGCCTCGCTCTCCGGTCGGCAATTGGACATTTTTCATCGGACTTTTGCGCGGTGAGAGCTCGTGCGGATGCGCTTTTCTCACGCTTATATAATTTGGACAGCTCAACAGTGTGGTGTAGTGAGTGTACGCATGTCGCGTCTCTCTTGCACAGTGACATTCGGTAATCTCATCGGACTCGCGGGCGGTGAGAGTTCTCGCGTTAGCGCTCCTCTCTCACGCTTACATCGTCCAGACAGCTCATCAGTGTTCTCACATGGAGGGAGCTTGCCTCTCTCTCGCTCAGTGCGTCTTGGGCAACTCAACGGTCGACGCTTATGTAAGGAGAGCACGCCCGTTCGTCGATCGTTCGCGCGCTCGGCACTTTGGACATCTCAACTGTCTCGTGCGATGAGAGCTCGCGTGTCGCGTCTCTCTCCCGACCATCGACAGTCGACCTCGGCGGGCGGTACGCCGTCCTTTGTCGCGCTTGAACATCTCAAGGGCTAACGCACGCGTCAAAAGAGCTCGCGCGGTTTCGTGCGTCGCTCCAACATTTCGGCCATTCTTCGTGACATCGGTACATCTGACTCTCGCGCGGCGAGCACCCACGTATTCGTGCTTCCCTCCCGCGTTCGGCCATTTTAATCAACTCAACTGACTCTTGGGCGGTGAGAGTTCGCGTGTCGTGTCTCTCTCCTCTCCACTTATAGTCGGGATCTCAGCTGTACGGTGCGCGACTGGACTTGGTGTTCGTTCTCTCGCTCACTCTCAAGCATTCGAACGGTATAACGGTTACATACGGTGAGAGATCGCTTGTCGCATCCTTCTCGCGCTTATAGTGACACACCTCGTTCATCTCATCGGTTTCGCGCATTAGGAGTTTATCGGTGGCGTTCCATATTTCTCACGGGGTTCGTACAACGACAGTTCATCGTATTTTTCGCGCAATTTACATCGGGAGTTCGCGTGTTGAGTCTCCCTCGTGCTTGAACAGTACATCGACGTCGCACATTGGTCGTGCTCGCGCTCCTGAATTCTTCGCACTTCGGATTTTTCGGTTCGCCGCTCCCGCGCTCGATCGGGCTCTCAGGTATCTCAACACCCGGTCGCGAGGTGACGTCACAGTTACGCGTTGCCGGAATGGTTCTCACTCGATTTGCATCGCTCATCGAATTTTTATTCCGTTCTGACGTTCCGGTTTCACATCCACGGTTTCCGTGTGTATAACAATTAGCTTTCGGGCTTGCGACGTGCGTGCGATTATTTCGTGCTTTTGAGTCACTCATATGAACATTAATTGAGCTCACGTCGTGTATACGATCATCACACGGCTCGCGCTGGTCGTTCAACTTATTAAACTTATTAAAAGTGGTTCGCACCGCTTTTCGGTTTTCGGTTTGGCGTCGCGCTTCAGGTTAGACTCGGCGTCGCTCATTTGTCTTTCGGATTTGTGACGCTCGTACAACCTCCGGGTTGTATGACACCCGTCGGTTTCGCGCTGATGTTCATTTGAAGACATCATGCCGGTTCCAGCGGCAATGGGGAAGAAGGCGACGCTACTGACTCCGCCAACGGAGTTCATTACATTTGCTCAACTAACGCCAGCGCAACCAGGTCACAGCTCACGCGGAGACAACTCATCCGGAATTAACTCACCAGGCGACAACTCATCAGATGACGACTCAACAGACAGCTCATCAGGCGGCTCAATAGGCATCGTTGCAGGCTTCGAGCGATGACAACATGGGACCTCGATAGATGGCTGTCGATAAGAGGCTTTTTCAACAGCCTAGGAAGCTTCGGGCCTTTCGGCCCCTCAGCGTCAAGGTTCCGCTCATCTTGTTCGACGTTGCTGGCAGCAGCTCTTGCTCACGCTGACTCTGCGGAGTCAGCGTGAGCGTAGTTTCTGAGAGGTTCATTACCCCCATCCGTCAACGATCCTTCATAAATCCGCAGCAGTTCAGCGAGGTCTCCGTCCCTGGGTAAAGGGCTAACGCCTTGACCCGAAAGAGAGACTAATCATTTTATGATCGTCACCGAACTCACTATTTTCTCGTCCAGACGTAACGTAAAATAAAATTTGGTGTCAGAAGTGGGATATGAATGCTCTCACTGCTGTAGGATGAAGGATGCCAGCGAGAACTCCCCATAAGGCTACAGATGCACCAAATATATCTGATCCGCATATAAGTGGTGCTCATTTCACAAATAATCCAAGTGAAGAGAATAACGAACAAGGTGCACCTCCAGGTGCAAGTGGTCAAGCAGATAACTCGAATAACTCAAATACCGCAACAATTCAAAATCAACCACCAATTGATCACCCTGTTCCTCCATTAATAAACCTGGGCGATCAACGCGGTGAAAATCCGCAAGGAGACGGATCTGGCCTCGGTACACAGGCATTACCACAACTAAATCAACTCAATAACGCTATAGGTAACTTAATACCTAACATCATAGCGCAACCTCCGGTGTCGATTAAATATGCTCTCGAAGCAGTGCCCATCTTCGATGGACACAACATACCGCTATCACATTTCATCGAGGGATGTGAAGAGGCTCAACAAATGATACCTGCTGAATTACAGAGGCATCTAGTTTTAATACTACGTAACAAACTAAGGGCGAAGCACGACGCGCTGTTCACGGCGTCGATCTAAACACGATCTTAGCATTTATGGAATTCTTGAAATCACTATATCTACCGTAAAAATCGGTCTATCAACTACAAGGGGTACTAGGACAAATCTTTCAAGGAGAAAATGAGGGTGTATTAGCCTTTTCAAACCGCATTAAAGACATTGTCAATAAAATCGGTCAGGCTCATAAGCAAGTACACGCGGGAGTGCTTGACGACGCGGTTAAACAAACCCTTGACGCAGACCTGGTCGAATGCTTCAGTCGCGGCCTCAAATCTGAGATTGAAAACAAATTAACTCGCGATCAGAGTTTCAGCAACACAATGAAACAAGCGATAGAGATCGAAAGACAAACGCTTGCTAAAGATATCCTACGAAATCGACGCCCTACCAAGAACAACGACTGGGGTCAACAACCGGACCGGAACATCCGCCGAGACAAGGTACATTACATTCAGCAAAATATGAATTGTCAGATCTGTAAAAGATCGGGTCATAGCACTGACAACTATCGATCTCGGAAGCGCAATTTTCAACAACCATCACAACAACAACTGAGACGTTACGATCGAAATTCATATTCTGAGAGAAACAACGTGCAACGTCAACCACAATATAATAATACTCAATATCAGGGATCCTGGAGAACGGGGCAAGGACAATCTCGCCCCTTCATGTCAGGTGTTTTGAAAGATCAACAAACATGTGGATTTTGTAAAAACATCGGACATACGATTGACGAATGCCGACAACTGCAGTATTAGTCTTTACAAAGGGACCGACGGGGACCGTCTCAGAATCGAGAGCAGTACCGCCTGCTGGGCAACCAAGCGGCCGAGACACAGGGGAATGGTCAGCTACGCTCCGTGCGATACACGCGCCCCGAGGAATGAAATAATCAACCGACACGAGTCGCCACCGCTTTGCTGGACCGCGGAAGCAATGCACCCGTAATTCAGGTAATATCCGAAGATTTCTTGAAGCCTACCCTCCTTATGATCGATACAGGTTCATCCTTAAACCTAATAAAAAGCAAGTAAATCGCGTCTCACGTACCCGTAGACGCCTCAGACATCGTGAAAATTAGCGGCAAAACAAAGGATTATGTATACACGCTTGGACGGACACAAATACGTATCCTGGACTCCAGAGTTACGTTCCACCTCGTGGAAAATGATTGCCCTATCGAGGACGACGGCTTAACCGGTACCGAATTCTTTTGGATTAAAACACCGATGGATAATACTCGGACCGATGCCTGAGATGGGTATGCAATTCGATTCCACTTATGAAATTAGAAACGATCATCGTTCCAGCGAGAACGAAAGGAAATTTTTATGTCCGAGTGACTAACCCTGAGGTAAAAGTTGGTTATGTGCGGTAACTTGAGCAAGGCTCCTGTACAATTATTTTTCTGTATTTGTGCGCCTCTTTAAGGGACACGATACTCATACAGAAGGATTCGTGGACTCGAGCGTCTAGGAATTATGGGCTGGCGTGTTGTCAGAGACAAATTTATAAGCAAATACTGTTCTTTATTGGTACAATACAGGTCTCAATGTAATTTAACCCTTTTTCTTTTTCTATGATTCGGATCTCTTTACTCTTAATGTTTAAATACTTAATCCAAACAGTGTGTCCGTAATGCAATCGAGAATATAACTATAAATCAGATCTCGGATCTCGACTTTTAATTTCTATTTTATTTTATTATTAATTTATTAATTATTTGGAAGAATTAGCAAAGCTGATTTTATTTCGCGTTGTTCGCACTGCGCAGGCGCGGGCAGCTTCTCGATCGTCGTGCAGTATCGCTGACTGCCTCGCTCGGCGATTCCTACGGTGACGTCACAGCGAACGACGGTGACAGCTCGTTCACCTCGCGATTTGCAATTGGTGTTATTTCGCGAAATCGAGGGTTTTACCTTACTCTGATGGTTGGTAACCCTTCAGGGAACGTGAACCTCTCCCTGGGTGTGCCTTTTTAGTACCCTCGGTGTTGGAATATTGTTCACTTGGGCACTTGCAGCAGATCTGATCGGTCACTTTGGTCACATTACCGAACTGCACTGAGTGTTGCCGAACTTGATAATTTTATCGTATCACGGCGGTGGAGATCGTGTCTAAATCTCAGTTAACTCTTCACAATGTTCTCTAAGTCACTTTTCGTTGTCTTTTGATGAGCTCTAAGTCCTTTTTGAACTCACTTTATAAGTCAAATTTCCCGATAATTTTGTAAGTTCCACTTAGTCCAACAGTTTATAAGTCTACTTACCGTATAATTTTCCAAGTCCGAAGTGCCACAATTTTTCTAAGTCCACTCGGTCCAATAATTTATAAGTCCTTACAGCACAGATTTTTATAGGTTCCAATTCGCACAACTTTTATAAGTCCAAATTACACAAATTTTGTAAGTCCGAATTGGCACAATTTTTATAAGTCCGAACTTGCACCAAATTTTATAAGTCCAAATGGGTACGAAATTTATAAGTCCGAATTGCCACAAATTCACTTTAATTCACTTTTACTCACTTTTTCACTTTCACTTTTCACTAGTAGTCCTGGAGAGCTGGCTGATGGTAAAGTAGATCGTTGAATTGATGATCGGATGTCGAAATCGCCGTCTTTTATACCCCGCTTTCGTCTCCGTCCTCGTCGGTTTTGCAGAAAATTGGCGGATTCGCGTCTGCGTGCGATCCTTGCATATTAATTTTCTAGATTGGCTCTGCGCGGGGGGCTCCCCTCGCCCTCCGATACCGAGTCGGTATTATCCTGACGTATTTCCGGCATTATCTGCCGAGCTAATGGTGGCTTGGTCGGTGCCGTGTGCAAATTTCGAAGTCGTCATTTTTGTCCAATTGGCGAGGCCGATTTTCCCTCGCTTTTGCCTTTCTTCGACCTTGAGCGTGCTTTCGCCGCAAGCCCGCTCGGCAGCGCCGCTGTGCTTCCGATCTCTCGTCTGCACTTGCTCTCGGTTAGATATCGATCGAGGCGCTGCTCGATCCCGTCGGATGGCGCCACTTGTGCCTCAGCGGGCTTGTCCGACGGGCTCTTGCTGGCCGCTTGGCCTCTCCGGGGCTCTCTCGGCATTGCGTCACCGGGGCCACTCGGGAGTCATTACCGATTTCTTATGTAGGGGAGTTACAGTACCACGCCAATATATCTCTGATGGAGTTTTTCTAGGCGAAACCCTCGTCACGAACAATCACGGCAAGGCTCACCTTTACCTTATAAATACTACAGAAGAATAAATCGAAGTAGCCGTGCCAGTGCTACCGATCCAGCCATATCAAGAAATGTTTTCCAAAAATCCTTACGAGGAAGAAGGACCGAATGATAATAAATCAAGGGCTACGTCAGCCGTACTTCCGGTTACCGACGGGTCATTCCAATCAGCAACCGAAGCCGAAGGGACGTCAGCACCCACACATACTAATTATCAACCAAAGGCCATGCCAGCCCCATTTCGAGCGCCCGCTGGGTCACGCCGGCTAGCACCCGAAGCCGAGGGGACACCAGTGCCGGAAGAATACAGCAGATGATGCGCAAAGTGCAAAGACGATCACGAAGTGCCTTCTTGCGTAAATGATAAAAATTCGGAATGTTATGCCATTCCAGAAAATTATATGGGCTCGCATAAAACTAATCCCCACAATGCGGGACAGAAACAAATCACCCAGCATTGCGGTGATCATTATGAAACAAAGATAGCAACAACGTATGTTATGAAAGATAACAGTGACCGCATATAAAAAATCCGCAGCCTCCTACGCCTGGACCATTTAAATCCAAAAGAACAAGAGAGTCTGCAGACACATCTCGAAGAATTCCATGACAGGTATCATCTACCAGGAGAAAAATTAATAGACACAAACGTGCTAAAACATCGAATTATTACGACCGACGAGGTCCCAATAAACTCTCGGCAGTATCATTACCCGCCGACACGAAAGGAAGAAATAAATCGTCAGGTTAACGACCTGCTTGAAGGAGGAATCATACGGTCTTACAAATCACCATGTAACTCACCCCTATGGATAGTCCCTAAGGAAGCGGACTCAAAGGGAAACAAGAGGTGGCGAATGGTACTTGACTACCGCGCCCTAAACGAGAAAACTGTAAGTGATGCTTACCCGTTATCATTGATAAATGAGATCCTGGACCAAGTGGGAGGAGCTGTGTACTTCTCCACTTTCGACCTAGCATCTGGATTCTACCAGATTGAGATGCACCTGGAGGACAGACATAAGACAGCCTTCTCGACACCATACAGGCACTACGAATTTGCTCGAATGCCGTTCGGATTGAAAACCGCCCCGGCCACCTTTCAGCGGCTAATGAACCAAGTACTCACGGGAGGACAGGGATCCGATGCCTTCATATATTTGGACGATATAGTCATTTACGCTACAAATCTCGAGGAACACGAACTGAAGCTAGAGAGGCTTATGAAGCGACTGAAAGACGCTTAACTCAAACTACAGCCCGATAAATGTGAATTTTTACGACGAGAGGTCGCGTATCTTGGTCATGTCATTGGAAGAGATGGGGTAAAACCCGACCCGGCCAAGCTTACCGCCGTTCGAAATTTTCCGAGGCCTTAAAACGCGAAGAACATTCGACAATTCATTGGTCTCACAGGATATTATCGTCGATTTATTGACAACTTCTCGAAAATCGCTCGGCCTCTGAACATTCTCATGAAAAAGGACGCTGCGTTCGAATGGCGAGAAGCACAGCAAGAGGCTTTTGAAACACTAGGCGACAAGTTATGTGAAGAACCAGTCTTACAGTATCCAGAGTTCTCGCAACCGTTCATCGTGACAACCGATGCATCTGGGTCGGCCGTGGGAGGCATTTTGAGCCAAGGCCCCTTGGGGAAAGACCGCCCGATAGCATACACTTCACGCGCACTGACGGATACAGAACAAAAGTACAGCACATACGAAAAAAAGCCTGTTGCAATCCTACACTCAATCTCACAGTTTTGGCCATACGTCTATGGTAAACCATTTAAGTTAGTGACGGACCATAAACCACTGGTTTGGCTCCAAACGGCCAAGGATCCTACATCTCGACTAACAGGTTGGCGTTTACGACTCGAGGAATACGAGTACGAGGTAATTCACAAGGCAGGAAAAACTAACGTGAACGCAGACGCCTTGTCTCGAAACCCATGTGAAGAACAAGCCTATGAAGAGCAAACAGATGCGGCGAATCCCATCTATCCCATAAAACGGACTATAGACACAACGGAGAAAGCAGATCCGGAAAACGAACATGAGCCGATAGCAAAACGCCTTAGAAAAAGGCCAGAACGCACTGTGCCTACACCGAAAAATCCGAAAGTACCCGCAACGCAACCCTTCGATCCCTCGCTTGACGACCGTCCTGTAGCGTCTCGCCTAAGAAACCGTAATAAAACGAACGACAAGCAAGGGCAAGTCTCAGCCACGAAATACTAAACCACCCGCCAAGACAACTCGTCGAACTAACAAAAAAAAACAAGAACCACTTGTCACTGACGATCAAGAATGGAAATTGCCAGACAGCGAAGCCGTTACAAAATCATCTGTACTCGCGAACCTGGACGATGGCGAAACCTTTAGTATCTCCGGAGAGTCTGATGAATATTACGTTGACAGACGCGAGGACGAAGACAGCTTAGAAGAAACCCCGAAGCCCTGCGTAGCATCCAGGGGGACGCTTCCTATTGCCTGCAACGAGCAGTTGTTCATGCGCAAGGATAACTACCCAGTTCATGCGCAAGGATAACTACTTTTATTTCCTTACAGAAACAGGAGAACCTTGCGACGAAGGATCGAAATTGCTAGCGGAAAAATCAAGATTACCGAAATTTCGTAATCTCAGTTTCGGTACTGTCTGTACTAACAAGAACAACCAAAAAACGCATATTGATGGTGATAAAAAAGAAAAACGGGACGGCAATCACTCGGGAAGCCTTTTCATCCATGTGTAAACAGCTAGAGAAGGTATTTGAAGGACTGGAATTACGCTCAGTTACTATGGCTAAAACTCCGCTCCTTGACAACATGTCATGGGAAAATGTCATAGGGTTAATACGCTATCCTACAACAGAAGAACGAAAACTTATACCAAGTGAAGCACACACACTGAACAAAAAGCAGTAATTTCGGTATTTCGGTCTCGGCTACATTTAATTCTTTGCAATAGTTATGTTACCTTGGCTACATTTAATCCTTGAAAATAGTTTATTTTACCATCTGGCTACATCTAACCTTTCGCAATAGTTCCGCCCCGGCTACATTCCCCACTCGACTTCAGTAGTCTCATGTACCTCGCCAGGCTAGATTACCGATTTCGACTGCGCTCAAATTACAATGATTATGATATCTACGAATTTTGTTCACTGAGATTTAGCCGTCTAACGACGAATAAAATTAATTAAATGGTTGTTATTGCGTTGGTCACTCGCCCGTCCACCCCCCCTCTACCATTTTCTCCCAGGTGGACTGAGCTAGTCGGAGTCTCGCCGGCCTCGCCTTTTCCCCGTTTCTCCCTAGCCTTTCCCGTAATTCACCGCAAACTTAAATAAATGCCGTTTTTGAGCGGTGGTACCTTGGTACCTGGCACCCACTCGTGTGTGGAGAAGTGGTCTCCATCCTACCCTGCGGGGCCATGCTCGGTCCGTACCTTCGATTGCGTAATCTCGTCGTGGGTTCGAGCCTCGATATTCAGTACCGAGCAAGGGAAAGCGGGTTGTGGAGAGTTGGGGCCGAAGTATACGAGAGCTTAAAAATTCTCGCTACAATATATATATATATATATATATATATATATATATATATATATATATATATATATATTGTGACGTATTTTTCGGTAACCCAACGCGAAACGGTAACAAAATCTAAAACGAAAAATAACGCGAACTCGAGAACTCAAAAACGTCACCATCGGCCGTCCACCCTCACGGATGCATCGACGTCCCGGTGGGCGCCAGTTAATTTTTGTTTCGCCGGTATTAACAACCGGACTAAGGCTGGAGAGAGTGGAACCTCAACTCCAGCAGCTAATTTTGTATCGCCGGTATTAGCAACCGGACTAAGGCTGGAGGGAGTGGAACCTCAACCCCAGCAGCTAATTTTTGTATCGCCGGTATTAGCAATCGGACTAATATGGGTACTCAATCTGGAGGTCGGGGGAATGGCCGACCTCCGCAGGGTAGATTTTTGGTTCACCGGAATTACCAAACCGGACTGATATCGGTACGAGAACAAACGCCGATGCACACGCGAGAGCGAACGGTTGCGGACATGCACGGTCGCTCAGGATGCGGTTTATGGTAGAAGGGTCGCGATCCGAGGCCGATAGAATAGCGAACGAAATCCAAGAAAAACCGGGATCTCAAACTTTAAATAATTATTTATTGGCTGAAAAGCCACGGGATCGCACACGAGTGCATCCAGAGCGCTCAGCCCACCGAAGGGTCGAGCGAGCGTGACGAGAGCGGGTCTATACGCGATCGATAAATTATCTAAGCGATATGCTCACCGAAACAGCGCAATTAAATCCAATAATTTGCGAGAACCGCATCTTACGATGCTTCGAGAACTTAAACACAATCACTGCACCTCAAGAGCATTATCCGTAACGCATCCCGATCACAGGTAATCGCTAAAAGAGATCGGAACGAAATCCGCACGAAACACGGCACACGAGTCGAACATCGAACCCACAATCTCACAGGTAGCAAGCAAGACGCACGAACCGGAACGAGAGCGATAGCCGGAATCTACGACTGCGCGAGCGAGACACGCAACGCGAGCGCGAGACAATACCCGAAAAACCGTAAACACGGGAGCGCAAGAGAGGTCCGAGCTGCCTCGAGGACGGCTCTCGGTAGACTGATTAGCCTACGACAATACATCCAACGGGACGTTATGATTATTGCGGGATCTTTAGCCGATAACTACTGCCCTCTCAAACTATTGCAGAGCGTCAGATTTAAACGGGAGCCGAAACTGTAACGCGGTAACTTTGAGATTCGTCGCGATCGTTACTCTCAATTGACGGAGTCAAAAAACAAGGCTCTCTTCAACTAAAACGCAGCACAAGGTGTTCCACCCTTGCCTGGACAAAACCGTAACTCCGCCTGTTCTCCAACTCCGTGCATTATCACCTAAATAGAGTGCCGGGTTTGCACCGGACTTTGACGTAATCGCGACGAAGTCTCGTCGGACTCTCCTCTATTGGTGCTTCTCTATACATCGAGATTCCCTCCACCGAATAGATTCGAAAATCCCGACCAGGACTAAATCTTAAGCTCAACAAAAATGACTAAAACTGCAACATTTTCTGGAGCTTATCTTGACAATACCGGACGAGATCGTGAAAAGTCACGAAACTGACTCCTAACGAGAGCTGGACGGTACCGTGAACAGCAAGAGAGCAGTAAATCGGGAGCTATAACAACTAAATCGGTAGCCGTAGCAAAAAAAAATGCTATTTATTTGTATTTTTTTGGCAGTGATCGAAAAATCACGTCACAATATATATATATATTGTAACGTTCCACTTTTAGGCCTAGGGTGATTGCTAGGGGACTTGTGGACGTCGGGTTCGGGACGAGCGAGAAATTATTGGTAGGCGGTCGGTTACTACAAAGATTGATTGTTTATTGAGATTATTGTGTAAATTATGATACAGTTGGTTTCTTCATTGGTGTCTTCTTTAAACAGAAATAGCTGCGCGTAAACTGGAAAAGATATTGTTCTTGGTCCTAAGTCTTAATCTTAAGTTTTGGCATCGCGCCGGTCAGACAGAAAAGAGATTGTTGATTAAATGTAATGCGACGGTGCGTCAGCTACCCGTTAGCATTTGAACTGAATTATTCTGAGCAATAAAAATTGATTTTATTGAATTAATTTAACTAAGTGGCCAATTCTTCCTGGTTTTATTCTTCTCGACCTGGTGTTCGGTCACTCCAATATTTTCCCCATTGTCTACCAGAACCCGGTGCCGGCATCTACGGGAGTCGTATGGGAAACGTTCCCATACTGCTCCATGCCAGCCCAAGGTCGGGTCCTCGGCAGAGATTTCGGCTTCCACGAGAGCTGCGTGGTACGTGGTGTCCCCACCACCCCACCGGTACTCGCTTCCGGGTCCATCCTGTCGGGTTGCCTCCCTGTTCACAGGCTATGGGGATGAGAAAGCTAGGATAGCCGGCGTCCCCACCGGTAACTCCTAGCCTCTCGGATGGTACACTGGTTATGCTCATTTCACCACAAGCTACCAGGACCCGAGGAAAAGGGGTTTGACTTACCTTCTCTTCGTCGCCGTCGAGAAATAGTAAGTGCCGTCTCTGTGTCGCGCTCGTCAATTTATACCCGATCGCGGGTTTGCACGCGGCACTATCGCTCGTGCTGTGCTCCCACTATCTCGGCCCCCCCGGCGTATTCTCGCGGCGTGCGCCGAAAAGTGCGTAAGTGGGGCAACGTTCTCGAACGTTCTGGAACGTTCGAGACGATTCGACCAACGGTATGTCGAGAAGGGGGATTTTCGGTGCCCCGATTTAAATTCACCTAGGCTCGTCTCTAGCGAGGGGGCCGCCTAGGGTGAACGTCACAACATATATATATAGTGATTTTATTCGCCTTTTCCGAGCGGTTCCTGACGCGATCTATGATCGGAAAAGGGTATTTTGTGTGAGGTTCGTGCTCAGGGCTGTCGGAATACGGTGACGGCGGAGATTTGAGGATTTTAGGAGAAAACTTCCGAAGTATCCCACAACACTGTCCGAAGACCGGGCGATTTTCATCACGAGTTTCCGGATAAGGAGGTGGATAGGGAACTTTAAATTATAATCTGTTTGGTCTGACTTGGAATATCTATTGCTCGGAGTGGTCGGTTCTATTGCCTGTCTATTTTGATCTGGCCGGAATTAACTTTATGACACCCGCCGCTGTACCCGAGACACGTGATGTGCTTGGCAGTCACCCAGGTGCCCTTTACGCCTACCGCGAGTATCTTGTCGACTCGCCTCGACTAAATAGAATTTCTTCTGATTTCTATGCTGCTAATGTTTCACTATTCGTTCCCCTCGCCCGATGTTTAAGGAACGGGGCTGTCCTGTCCCAAGGATACTATGATTGCAACAAATTTATTAGTCCTTGTTTGCGGTTGAAGTGCTCGGGAACAAAGCTGATAATTTTGCTGGAACACTGTTCCCTCGTCGACGTTCGCATCGGCGGCTGAAGTGCACGGGGTGCGAAACGTCGGCCAGCGAGCTGCGCGTTCGGTTTATTGCACGTAGCGTGCTCGAAAATTCTTTCACCTCTTATTCAAATTGATTTTATCGAAACGTGAGCTGGGCTAACTCAAGAAACACGATTCGAATTGCGCGAGCAAATAGATAACGAGTTGGGCTATCCCGAGATTCTCTATGCTGGCGCCAGGCTAATCGCGGGGAATGGGCTATTCCTAAGTCCCGAAACTACTCCCGATTTTCTATGTCCGCGAGTTGAGCTTTCTCGAATTTAATAGAACGTCGGTAGATAAATTTCAGGTAGGTGATTCTTTCTTATGGAGCGTTCACAAATGCCGGAGAAGACCGGGGTTTGCTACAGCAAGGAGTGAAGGTGGGTAGTGGATAGAGATCTAGTATCAAGTGTGCTTATTTTGGCCGCGCGCGCTTATATACCGTCGCTGAGTCCCGTGCTTTACGTCACGAATCGCGTGATGTATGACGTAGGTGGAACGACAATTATCACTTAAGTCTTTGAATATTTGAGCCGCACAACGGCGATCTTTCCTTAATTCGCGCGGGGATACGCAGTCGATATTCGACTGCTCGTCGCTCTCGCGTCTCGGCGGTTCTCGCGGCGGATCTGGTGCGCGAGCGCCTTTACAGACGATGACGATTTCGGAAACATAATAACACAATAAAAATATATATATTAATAATAATACATACATCCTTTCTCATACAAACAATAACCCTTCTCTACAGAACGACCATATTTAAAATGGGAGGACAGAGCTATACCATAGACATAAAAGGGTTCTTCGATGATAAAGGGAAACTCATACCGAAGGAAATTGGCATAGTCTCATTATACAACGCATATTCCGACCACTGGATCCTCGAACCACCCGGTTGCGACTGCTGTCTCAACGAGGAGACCAGAGACTCGAACCTCTGCAGCACAATGTGCGCCCATGGATTATTCTGGGACGAAGGAGATGTACCCTACAACAATATACGTCTACGGCAAACACGTCTATGACTTTATAATCGACATCGCAGGTGTTGAGGTAGTAAACCTCCATGAGTTTATACCAGCCCTTCATCAGCTGCCCGGACCGAGCCACTACTCTCTTCACCACGGGGTATTTCTAAATCAAGGCCATTATTGCGCCCTCAATAATGCAACGAAGATAAAGGAATATCTGCGGCCACTGCGTAAAGTCGCCGTCACGCATGATCTTCAGTCGGTTAAACACCACGAGGCGCCGCGCCTCCTTTGTGACGAAATATTAGAAACCATGGAAACAGAAGAAAAAGTCGTATCGGAAGAACCTATGAAAGTACATCCAACTCGGGAAACAAAAAGACAGAGGACTGAATCTAATAAAATCAAGGTTATTCTCCTGACGCTACTAACTTTCGGACTAATAAGCCAAACGAAGGCACTCGTCGGATTCGACTGCGGCTCGAAACAATTAAACATCACAACGCTATTCTAATTGACGTCGAGGATTGCGATATTCCCCACATTAAACCGAACATTACGGAAAAATATGTTCAACTCATGTAAATCAGCAAATTTACTACTACCTATCTGATGCAGTATAAAATATCCATTCAGCGACAAATATTCCACTGCGGGATGCATTTACACGCGTCACCTGTCACTCATGGAATAATGGAATACTTGCGGGATGTAAGCATTAAAGAATGTGAAGCCCTAATTCAAACTGGAACCTGTAAGGTCTCTGAAAATTCAATAATAACTGGACTCAAAAGAAACGCAACAGTAAACAGCAGCGTCACCCTAGCCGGGAAAATCGAACAAGACGGCGCCAGCGCTGGAACACAATTTTCGGATCCGTATGGAAATTGGGACAACGTAGTAGTACTGGGCGTAGTACGCATCACGCTGCAGGAATATCTAGCACGTGTAAATATTAATACAGATAGAGTCCACCTGCGGTCCGGAATTACCTGCAAACTATCGGAAGGAGGATGTATCGACATTGAAGGAGGAAATTCATGCTGGAACCAATTGCCACCTGACAGGTGTCAATTCAGTCTCTCTGGCATACTGTACGAAGGTGTGGCGAATAAAATCTCCTCCGAGGAAGATATCAACGCGCATGTCATTTACACTGTGTCGAAAGGCGAGAAAACTTTCGCATTGGCAAAAAGGGGGCAAGTGACAACCTGTGGGTACACTCTCATCCACATGGAGCACCCTAAATTATTTATCTTCGAAGACCACAGGGACGCCACACCAGGGGCAGAGGGGCGTAATACCAGAAAATCTGGACCTTTTTACATAAGTGAATGCCAAATTCGTTTATATAGAAAAACACGTCCAAACTGAACCCAGTAACCTTTATTACGATGTACTATTGAAAAGCTGCAATTTGGAACGACAAGTCCTCAAAAATACCCTTACCCTAGCCTCACAAGCACCCGACGAATTCGCCTACCAGTTTGTGAAAGGGCCGGGTTATATGGCTGTCGTCGCCGAAGAGGTAGCGCACCTCATAAAATGAATTCCAGTCGAGGTAATGATACGAAGAACTGAAGAGTGTTACCATCATATACCAGTAACACGGGCAGAAAAGGATTTCTTTTTGTCTCCACGGACTCACATTATTCTTCAAACAGGAACTCAGATTACCTGCAATCCAATGGTACCTCCTATGTATCAAATTTACACCAACTCCTATCGAAGCTATATCCCCTCCAATGATAAAACCCTTCACGAAATCTACATGGAAATATACAAATCCAGGTCAGTTGGCAACTAACGGGATATATACACAACAAGACTTGGAAAATCTCCGGGACCATATAATGTTCCCCGCCGAATGAAGCGCTATACTCAACACCATTGCAAGGAGTACAACTGGACACCCGACTCTTCCACAGGGTACTTCCTTGATGAATTTTTTGGACGAAGACGTTCTTGAAAAAATTTCTCAAAATGCTTGGAACAAAATGTGGGGTTGTTTCCTTATATTCCGTACTGCTAGTGCAGGCATACTGGGCATCATAATTCTTGCGCGAGGAGTCAAGCTGATCGCGCTACACTCAGTTTATGGCTGGTCGCTGCACATGTTGGGGGCCCTCCGGAGCTTCGTAACACACTTGCTGACGCATCTCGCTCATACTAGGCCTAAAGACGAACCTGAACCTGATACGCTGAACACTAAAAGTCAACCGTTGTTAGACGACACCGAGCCTGGGCATTCGGCGTACCCAACGATCGCTACTGCCCCGAAGATATCCTTCGAAGGACCAGTAGTACACTATTCCGCACCACCATAAGAACGCTGAAAATTGAAATTTTCACATCGCTTCCTCATAAAAGTTGAAAGTTGAAAGTTGAAGGTTGAAGGTTGAAGGTTGAAGGTTGAAGGTTGAAGGTTGAAGGTTGAAAGTTGAAAGTTGAAGGTTGAAGGTTGAAGGTTGAAGGTTGAAGGTTGAAGGTTGAAGGTTGAAGGTTGTAGGTTGAAGGTTGAAGGTTGAAGGTTGAAGGTTGAAGGTTGAAGGTTGAAGGTTGAAGGTTGAAGGTTGAAGGTTGAAGGTTGAAGGTTGAAGGTTGAAGGTTGAAGGTTGAAGGTTGAAGGTTGAAAGTTGAAAGTTGAAAGTTGAAAGTTGAAAGTTGAAAGTTGAAAGTTGAAAGTTGAAAGTTGAAAGTTGAAAGTTGAAAGTTGAAAGTTGAAAGTTGAAAGTTGAAAGTTGAAAGTTGAAAGTTGAAAGTTGAAAGTTGAAAGTTGAAAGTTGAAAGTTGAAAGTTGAAAGTTGAAAGTTGAAAGTTGAAAGTTGAAAGTTGAAAGTTGAAAGTTGAAAGTTGAAAGTTGAAAGTTGAAAGTTGAAAGTTGAAAGTTGAAAGTTGAAAGTTGAAAGTTGAAAGTTGAAAGTTGAAAGTTGAAAGTTGAAAGTTGAAAGTTGAAAGTTGAAAGTTGAAAGTTGAAAGTTGAAAGTTGAAAGTTGAAAGTTGAAAGTTGAAAGTTGAAAGTTGAAAGTTGAAAGTTGAAAGTTGAAAGTTGAAAGTTGAAAGTTGAAAGTTGAAAGTTGAAAGTTGAAATTTTTATATCACTTTTTCATAATGGTCCTTTATTCGGAAAGCTCCTTCTATGAGAAAGCATTTACTATATTTTTGGCTTCCTCATAGAGGAAGTTTTCCGAAAAAAGGACCATTATCAGAAAGTGATATACAACTTTCAACTTCCCAACTTTCCAACTTTCCAACACACGCGCACGCGCACGCGCACGGACACGCGCACGCGCACGGACACGCGCACGCGCACGCGCACGCGCACGCGCACGCGCACGCGCACGCGCACGCGCACGCGCACGCGCACGAGCACGAGCACGCGCACGCGCACGCGCACGCGCACGCGCACGCGCACGCGCACGCGCACGCGCACGCGCACGCGCACGCGCACGCGCACGCGCACGCGCACGCGCACGCACACGCACACGCACACGCACACGCACACGCACACGCACACGCACACGCACACGCACACGCACACGCACACGCACACGCACACGCACACGCACACGCACACGCACACGCACACGCACACGCACACGCACACGCACACGCACACGCACACGCACACGCACACGCACACGCACACGCACACGCACACGCACACGCACACGCACACGCACACGCACACGCACACGCACACGCACACGCACACGCACACGCACACGCACACGCACACGCACACGCACACGCACACGCACACGCACACGCACACGCACACGCACACGCACACGCACACGCACACGCACACGCACACGCACACGCACACGCACACGCACACGCACACGCACACGCACACGCACACGCACACGCCACAGGGGATGTCTGTAACCCCTACGTGGCGTGTCGCCAGGTGGCGGATCGGGGAATGCTCGCTCGCAAGAGAGGGTAAGGCCAAATAAAATAAGCCTCGTGGACGAACAGACTGGGAGAAGAAACCCCGAAAAAAAAATCAGCCATGGCGAGTACGACCGATGGAAAAACGTTTACGGTGCAGGGGTCCGGATCCCCAGTACGGGCGTCTATCGTGGGCGAGAGCGCGGGCCCCGGGGCGTCGTCATCAAACGACCGCAACAATACTTCAGGAGTGGACCACTTGGCTCCTGTAGTATTTTCGACTACGAGTGCAGAGAGGGACGACGTGCAAGACATCGCCCGGAAGACGAGCGAAATGGCATTCGAGCGGCTCGGCAGGAAGATCGGCGAGCTTGCAGAATTCATCAAGGGCAAGACTAACGTCCACATGGAGATTCGCAGACTAGTCGCCTCCATAAAATCGAGTTTTGATATTGTAGACCGCTCGGACAAGAAGCCAATCGCACGCGAAAGGGTGTTAAGCGGGGTCAAAGAGACCCTGACATCACCGGGGGTGATGGTGAAGACACCTAAGAAAAGGAGAATGACTCCTACGCCTCCTAAGGAGACCAGAGTCGTGAGGTCAAAGAAGGGAGAAACCTTTCTCGAGACCCGGAGCAAAGCAAGAGCGGCCGACTCTGTGCGACCGAGTATCAGCGCAGGCACCACAGAAGAGGGAAGGCAAGCCGAGCAGGGCATCTCCAAATCGTCCCAGCCGCCGAGAACCTATGCGTCCGCTGTGGCACCCATACCCCAGACGAACGTGCAATGCGCATGGCAGCCCGAGGGCAAGAGGAAACGGCGGAAGCCGCGTTCCCAGCCCACAAAACCAGATGCTATCGTCATTAAAGCGAAAGGGGAACAGTCCAACGCCGAAATCCTACGGAAAATGAAGGGCGACCCTTCCATGGAGACGTTGGGCGACTGTGTGAAAAAAATCCGAAAGACAGAGCACGGGGACCTAATACTTGAGCTCGGGAAGTCGGAACCCCAGAAATCGCAGCAGCTGAAGGAATCCGTTGCAAGCTTCCTCGGAAAAAGCGCGGACGTCAAGGTGATAACGCACGAGATCCAGATAGAGCTGAGAGACCTCGACGAGCTGACGTTGAGGAACGAGATTGCGATAGCCCTGGCTCAACTGTTAGACATGCCTACCCTGGCTGTCGACGTGGTTAAGTCGATCAGGGGGGCCCATAGGGGCACCCAGACGGTGGTAGTCAGCCTCCCGGCAGACCTTGCTAGGAAAGCTACCACCCTGGGAAAAATGAAGATCGGATGGGTGGTCTGCCGCATCAGGGAGAAGACTCTTGCCGTGTTTCAGATGCTGGGACTTCGGCCATCTAGCACGGAGCTGTAAGGGAGCTGACAGATCGAAACAGTGTCTCCGGTGTGGCGAGGAGGGTCATATAGCCAAAGACTGTGATAGAAATCCCACCTGTAGTCTATGCTGTGGGAAGGGTAGTGGTGACCACCCTTCAGGCCGCGGTTCATGTCTGGCTCTTCGGAAAGCTCTTCAAGATGCAGCAAACAAGAGAAGATGAGAATCCTTCAACTAAATCTCAACCACTGTGAGGCCGCGCAGGACCTGCTGACGCAGACGGTGCGGGAGATGAAAATTGATGTTGCTATTCTTAGCGAATAATATAAAGACGTGAAAGGAGACAGGTGGGTAGCAGATGAACACTTAGAGCACGCGAGCGAAAAGGCAGCACGGGTGACGACTGCCCTGGCACGCCTAATGCCGAATATTGGCGGACCTAGGCAAAGCCGTAGAAGGCTTTTATCTAGTGTAATAACATCGATTCTGCTGTACGCCGCCCCAATTTCGGCTGGAGCCTTGAATATTCGAGCATACTTGCGCAAGCCATTCGTCGTCTACCGAAGAATTGTGCTGAGAGTCTCGAGTGCATTTCGTACGGTATCATACGATGCAGTATGCACGATAGCGGGAATGCTACCGATCGAACGGCTGGCGGATGAACGGCAGCGAATTTACCGACGACGATCCGAGGACACGTCGAAACGGGAGGTGGCCCTGGAGGAAAGAAGGAGAACGGTAGAACAATGGCAACGAGATTGGGATAGGTCGACAAAAGGGAGATGGACATACCGTCTTATCCCGAAGGTCGCGAGTTGGGTTGACCGGCCACACGGGGAAGTAAGTTACTAAGGTAAACGCTTCTATTTGTGGCAGTGCGCCTATTAGTGGCACGTTTACGACGTTATGCTGTATAACACCGTATGTAGACACTCCAGCGAGACTTTTTAAAAACAAAAATTATCCTCGTTATTTCTTTGGTCTTTTACAGCAATTTATAAGTTTTTAATAATCGGCGTGAGGACAACAAATTGTTTTTTCATTCGAGTCTTCGCCTTCGCTGTGTGAAGAAGCAGGCCGTTAACAGGCTGGTTAAGGATTGAACCATTTTCTAAATGATCGTATTGTACCGAATAATTTATTAGCCGCATAAAAATTTGAGTATTATGATCACATAAACCTCAAATACGATATTAACGGTTGAAAAATATTTTCGGATTATTATTTATCCGAAATATCTGGTGGCCCGGATTAGGAACCCAACAAATGTCTATTGCTTCTATTAGTGGCCGGCTGGTAGCCATTGGGAGTATAGGTTAAAAAATAGTTTTGTGCATTTTATGAAGAACTAATACAATTAAATTGTAGGCTTACAATAATCCATGAAGAAGTGAGTCCTTTAAACTTTGAATGATTAAATAATAATGGTTGTGTAGTAAATAATAATGGTTGTGTGTAATAATTTCTTGTTTGTTGGTGAAGACCTATGCTGCAGAACCTTTCGGAGTGTCGAGAAGTTTGATATACTTGTAATCAAGCATACTGACACACCGTAACCCAATTTTTTGTAGCATAAGCTTAACCAGCCTGCGATGTTGGCTATCGCAGTTTCAATAATTACATTTCTTTGAAATTGAACATGTTGACACTCTACAGTCTTATTTTTTAATGTACGCTCAACAAGCCTCCGATATAAGATTTCACAGTGTCGATAAGTACAATTCTTTTAAATTAAGCATATCGACACTCTGTCGTCTAATTTTTGTCAACATAAGCTTAACAGGTCTAGTTATTGCAGTGTTGACAAGTGGATTTTTTTAAATCAATTCTACTACATTCCAAAAGCCCATTTTCCTTTAACATAAGCTTAACAAGCCTGCGATATTGGCTATCGCAGTGTCGATAACTAAATTTCTTTGAAATTGAGCATGTCGATACGCTGTAGTCTTATTTTTTTAACACAGGTTTAACAAGCCTCCGATATAAGATTTCACATTGTTAATAAGTAGATTTCTTTGATATTAAAGCATATCGACAGTGTAGTTTTTTTTTTTTTTAACATAAGCGTAACAGGTTTAGCTATCGCAGTGTTGACAAGTGGTTTTTTTTTTCTTAATCAAGTATATCAACACTCCGAAGACTCAGTTTCTTTTAATATATGCTTAATGAGCCTGCGATGTTGGTGTTGGCTATCGCAGTTAAGAAGTGGATGTCTTTGCAATTGAGCATGTGGACACTGCGTAATCTCATTTATTAATGTAAGCTTGCAATCTACAGTTTCACACCGCCGACAAATGGATTTACTTAAAATCGTGGCATGAAAAGCGTTTTATCGAATGTTTAATTTGTATTTTACAGCGAGCAATGGGCAAGTCAAAGACCAAGGAGAAAATTCGGAAGAAATATAGCCAGGAAGATCTGAAAAACGCATTGGCTGCTGTGAAAACCGGACGATCCATTCGGGGAGTTAGTTCGCAATACGGTATTCCGAGAGTAACCCTGGAGTACAAATTGAAGGGAAAGCGACCGACCAACAAAAATTCGGGACCGCCGACGGTACTATCCAGCGACGAAGAAAAGCGACTAGTATCATGGATGATACACGTCGGCAAAATGGGATTTGCGGTCACGAGGAGTCAGCTCGTGAACAGCGTCGAGCATCTCGTTAAAGCATTAAAACGTGACAATCCCTTTAAAAATGATCGACCGGGCCGAAAATGATATGAAGGATTTCTCGCAAGACACCCTGAATTGTCGCAACGAGTTCCTCAAAATCTATCTAAATCTCGTGGTACAATAACGGAGAACGTTTTACGCCGATGGTTTTCTGAAGTGAAACAACATCTCGATGAGAACGCACTCGCTGACGTCGATGGGTCGCGCGTTTTTAACTGCGACGAATCAGCTTTTTTTTTAAACCCGAAAGGAGAAAAGGTAATAGTAAAAAAAGGGGATAAAGCGGTATATACCTTGATCAATGGCGATGAAAAGGAGTGCCTCACAACCCTAATCATGGCGAATGCTGAGGGGACTCTTGCTCCTCCAATGGTTGTTTTCGCCTACGACAGAATTCCAGCACGTATCGTTGCAAGTATACCCGAATCTTGGGGCGTTGGGAAGACGGAAAATGGCTGGATGACTGGAGAGAGCTTCTATGAGTACATAGCCAACGTATTCGACCCGTGGCTAATGAAAAATAATATTGAACGACCAATCGTTCTTTACGTAGATGGACACACGTCTCATTTGACGATGTCACTGAGCGACTTTTGTACCACCCACGGCATAACATTGGTTGCATTGTATCCAAATGCTACCCATATATTGCAGCCTCTTGATGTTGCTTTCTTTCGACCACTGAAAGGAGCATGGAGACAGTCCACTCTTCAATGGAGGATTGACAATGATGGAAATCGCATGACGAGAGAGAAATTCGCTCCCCTTCTCGAACAAACTCTGCAGAAGATAAACGTCGCACAGATAATTTCCAGCGGTTTCAGAGCGTGTGGATTATATCCATTTTCGGCAGACGCCGTTAATTACACGAAGCTGATCGGTCGTACAACATGCGTTAGCACCGAGGACTCGATTGAACCAGAACATCATGTCGAAAACGTTGGGAACGTGTTACGAGAAGTGGAAAGATTCATCCATCCAGAAATTCTGCAATCTTTCGTAGAAGCCGAGGATCAGGAAAATTGGAGCGGAGATCCGAAGCACGAGAGCCTTTTCGTAGTTTGGAATAAAATTCGACGACGTATATCTCAATCCCAAACCTTTTTTTAATTATTCGTCGTTCTGTTGCGATTAATTTTTATTTTTTGACGCAGAATCGACTGAAAATCCAGCGCGAATAGAAAATTCCAATCCCTCAATTCCTCACGCGTCAGAGATCGAAGTTCATCCCATGGACATCGTTATAGAAAGTCTGCACAGCGATATAGAAAGTCTCCAATTATAGTGATAGCCTCATGCCCCTTAGGGATATCAATTTCGGTAACGATAGTTCCATAATTGATGACGATTCGACGGTACAAATCTTCGGAGGATCTTGTATCGAAGCGACGGGTACCGAATGTTTTGATGGACTCATAGCGCTCTCGAATGTGGATACCGAGGAGGTAAAAAACTCGTTGGAGTACACCGTCCAGGAGACAAGAAGGACCGAACCGCTGACAATGCCTGAGTCGGAAGGCCATCAGAGTAATCTGCTAATCATTGCATTACCGAACATGTCAAAAGGTAATAGTCGATGCCTGCAGTTGGTTTAAGGCGAAACCGATTTACTATTTACAAATATTCATAGAACATCCGCTGTTAGAAGACAAAATAATAATAAAAATATATAACTTCTGAACGTTGTTTAAATAAATAATGTTTATTGGTGATTGTAGACGATCAGAACGAGCTTGTTCAAGAAGAATCTGTGCTGAAATCGTGGAGTTCTTTTGGACCAGAAGACTCTGTCATGTATCCCATAGAGCCTTCGAGTGAACGAATAGAAACTTTAAACGACTCCACCACTTGTTGTGGACGTTCGAAAGGTGAAAATAATTGACTAATCAAGTATATTCGTAGAAAATCTACTGTTGGGACAACAAATAATAAACGAAAAACATATATAATTTCTCAATATACTGTAAATTAATCATTTCTATTTGCAATTTTAGATGGCCAGAACGAGTGCTTCACGTGGTCTTCAGAAAAAACATGCAATTATCTTCCGGCTGCTGACAGTCTCAATATTCAGGAAAAGATGGCTGATAAAAATTTGACCGTTGTTGAATCAACACCAGGAACTAGTGGCGTTGATAAAAAAATTACATCACCATTCGATTCAGCATTGTTTTGGCCTGATCCACTCAAAACCAGCAAAAAGAAGATACGAGATTCGTCGAAGACCAGCAAGGAAAAAGAATCTTCTTTGGAACGAGTGCCTAGCGTGGTGACATCGATAGCATGGCGTAATTGGCAGCATGCGAAGATTGAAAAAAAACAAAAAGAGAAAGACGAGTTGGAGGACCGTAAAAAAAAGACAAGAAGCTGCAGCTGAAAAACGCAAATAAGTAGCCGAGAAGAAGGAGGCAAGACTACGGGAGCAAGAGGAAAAAAGAAAGGAAAAGGCCAAGATAGCTGAGGAAAAGATGAAGAAAAAAATCCTGGAGAAGGAGGAAAGACAAAAAGCAAAAGAGAAAGTAGCTAACAAAAAAAAAAAAACAGAAACGAGAAGACGAGAACATGAAGATATTGGAGAAAGACGAAGCGGGTCGTTCGAATATTGAAACGGTAGAAAACGAACCGGAAAGTATCTAGTCCAACGTTCCTACACCTTGAACTCGAAAAAGTGATATTGACAATATTTGATTAATGTTGACGAGATTTTGTATTAATGTCTTTATAAGAATGTTATATTAGTAATATATTAATAATATATTAATCAAAAAGATGTTGAGTACGAAGATGGCGACAATTTTTTCCTATAATTTTTGCTTAATTTTAAAAATGACCAAAATTGAAAATAAAATACTTAAAGAAAATCGAACATAGTACAAAAATGTATTTATTACCCTATTATTTTGATTACCACGACTGAACCGAGATAAGCTATAAATATAAACAATCTTCTGACTTGACTCGCGGTGGCCACTAATAGGTACAATGAGCGGCTACTAATGGGTACAAGTCAGTGCTGACCGTGCCACAAATAGGAACAATGAGTGGCCACTAATGGGTGCAAGTCAGTGCTGACCGTGCCACTAATAGGAGCGACGGCATATACTTATTTATTTAATCATATCTTTTAAAGGGGAATAGATAATTTGATACATTGGGAGGGTTTTGGTTAGCTAAAAGTGTCCTCTCCGTGATGGATTCCATTTCCATTACCAGATACGTATATTTGCGCGAATATTTTGATTATACTGTAGTGTCATCCTTAACCTGCCACTAATAGGAGCGTTTACCTTACCTGTCACAGCTGCTGTCCGGACATGGTTGTTTCAGGGCATACCAATTCCGGTTCAAGCTCAACCATGCTTCCGAGTGCCCAACATGCACTTCTTCAGCGGAAGACGCAGAACACGTCTTCTTCCTGTGTCCACGATTCGAGGAAGAAAGGCCTGACCTATGTCTGGTGCTCGAACATGAACCGACGCCGGAGAACCTAGTGGCACAGATGCTGACATCCCCCGTTCGATGGGACGCGGTCGATAATTATGCAACCTGCATCGTGAAGAAACTGCGAGTGGCGGAGCGACAGAGGAAGGGCTCAGAAATGTAACCTCGACACGTCGGTCGAGGTTCCTGCAATACAGATCGGCGATAGCCAACTTCTCCCCCGCGAAGTAGTGCCCGAAGGCGGTCCCGCGGAGGAAGAAAGGCAGAGCAAGAGGGTGGTTTTTAGTGGGTAGGGTCAAATGTGGAGGAGTCCCACACTACCGGCGCGCCGGTGTGCGTAAATGCATTTTTCCACCCTCAAAAACACACACACACACACATCCGGACATTTTTTCTAAATGTGATTTTTCGACGTTTTAGAACATTCTGAACTTGTTTTCATTAAAATCTCCAATTTTTGTTTTGACCAAAACAAAGCTTCCTCTATGAGGAAGCAAAAAAGGGACATTGGAAAATCATGTGCTCCAAAAATTATAAAAGCCAAGAAAAGCATCCAGAAAGATTTTTCTGTGAAAGCAGAAGTGAAATTTTTAAATGCAACTACTGTTCGAGCTCCTAGTAGAGGAAGAGAACGAGTTTTATGGACCTATCGACGGACTACCCATCACGGACTTCTACGAGACTATTAGACATTCACTGGGTATTATCGGTACCTTCTATATCTGCGACAATACCTCCAGGGTCATTTGCCCCCCGTGTTTTTTGGGACCACTTGGAAGACCGGCATGTTACCAGCGAATCCACCAACATACTTTGGTTTATCCACACAGACCCTTGTGTCGGTTTTGCAGATCAAACTATTTGACGGTAAAAGTAGCTGCCAATTGTCGCGATTGTTTGGAAGCGGATCTTGATAACAGTGCAATAGTGCTAGCCGGTGTTGTACCCCGGGTCATTGCCCGACTGGAATGCGCGCGCAATGCATCATTGTGAAATACGGAAGTCACGACACCAACGAAATAGCATTTAAGACATTCGCAACTAAATAGTCGAGTCAGTTATTGGGAAATATCGCAAACCGAGAACCGATCAAGCAACCCGGAAGAAGTAATTGTTTAAACAATTATCAAATAGCTGACACCACTAAAATTAAGCCGACGTGCCTGTTCTTATCCCTATATAAGGAGACCACAAACAGGCACTCGGCAGTCAATATTGTATTCAATCATCGTTACGATTAGCTAGTAATACCGTAAGATATATACACTCTTCGGAAGGAAGATAAGCGTACGAAGTGTACTTCACAGCAATTGGTTATTAAAACTTGTCTAAAATATTGTAATTAAATCTTGATATAATAAAACGTGCATATATAATTCACTTGGGTTTCAACCCTTTACTGGATAAATCCCTGAACCTTAGAGCTAACAGCTCCCGCAGTACTCAGAGTAGCTAACTGAGTCTCTGCGGATATACCATCGGCACCGCCATCGACATCATTACCACGTGGTAAAAGAAATATATATAAAGGGCACCAAAAACTCTATAAAAATGACGGGCATCTTATTCACCGATGAATGGGTGTTTATTAATATCAACGAAGTAACCAACTTTCTGAACGGTGTGTTCGTGACTCGGAGCCAAGTAACCACGGGCACTATAATATCACCGGAAGTGCTGAGAAGTGATACTGGAGTTACATACTCCATGTGCGTGGATGAAGGATTCATGTGCTTGCTGAACCAATTAGGGGCTGATTATAGCCCTGTATTCCCATCCACCGTGGAAAATCGGCTCGACCATGGCGAAAGCGTTGAGGTACTAACAGCCTGTGGACTTCAACCTTTGTTTTCAACCACCACGGCCGAATCCGTGCCCAGCACTCATCACCCGGCAACTCATGGTGCACTCCTGCATACTATGACATGGACACCGGGAACATCCAGGCTGCCGGCATGGAACATCCGACCATAGAAAACCACCACAGCATCCATACTCTGGGACTCCAATCTCTAACTATGGAAGATGTTAAAATCAACGTGCCATAGGTAGCGCACGAGAGCACTCATGAAGAGCGTCAGCCATTCGAACCAATATATCGAGGAATGGATACCTGGGACCGCCAAACGCAAGAAATGGAACGTTTAGCAGCAGTCGAAGGACGAGATATTTACGCTCAGCAAAATACCCCGAACATCGAAGCAGCTATTGCAGAAGCTATGGAAGAAGAAGCCCTGGATGCCGAGGTAGCAGCAATAACCAACAATGCCGCCATTGGTCAGGGAGACCTTAACAACGGGGCCATTGCAATGGAAAACCCCAATGAAGACGACGACGACGACATCCTGATCGACGTAGAAAGGATTGACATCGAAGATGCCGATAACACTATTCAAGCGCATCTCGAAGGACTCGCGCGGGACCCCCGCCTACTCACCGAATGAGTGCCCATTAGCAATCTACCTGGAGTCGAACGCTGGCTGCATCAATTCTTGCAAGAGCTCGCAGACAACGAAATGTTGCAAGGACTCTTCCAGCCCTTACTTCATTACGTTAAAGCACCTCGTGAGGAGGAACAGTGCAGTGAGAAAAAATATACATATACAGGCCACATATACAGGATGTATATGTATAATACATAAACATTATTAAGGACCCATAAGTGTAGGAAAATACTTAATACTGTGCCGTTAATGGATACAAAACGTATACATAATATTAATATAGGAGTGATCGCTAGTCAACAGTCCGCAATGTGAGTATCTCCAGAAAAGGAGTAGAAAACTTCCAAATTTTATACACATAATTTTAAGATACATATTATTCATTAAAAAAAAACCGATTTATTTTTATCTTAGTTGCTTTACATTTCCGCGCATTGATTAATTTTCATGCTAGATTATTTTACTCATTTTTACTTTTACTCCCGTTAGTTTTTTTTTTTTTCGTTCCTCTCCTACTATCGCTCGTTCCAAAGGGAAAGATGTTACGTATTATGATTTTTGTGTGTTAAGTCTAACTCTAAAGAACCGCCGAACGAACTGGCAACGCAACGATGCACTGCCGCCGAGAGTCCCCCACGTCTCCTACATCAACGCACACGCGTACGGTCCCGCTCCTTCGCGCTTGCCACGCCGAGATTTATGGCTTTTTCTTCCAATTTTCCTAACACGCTCTGCTGTGTAAATTCCCGTCCTTTTAAATACTAAAACTCTTCCACTTCTTCTGATTCCCCGACAAGATCTATTTTCAAACTTGTTTACTCTCTATGATCTATTTTTAACTACTAATACCAACACTAAATAGGGTAAAATTCAGTATAAATAGACGACCACATTAGGATTAAAATCAGTTATTCTACGACTACCGAAGCAACAACATCTCAAGAATCGCCGAAGAGCGCACAAAGCTCTGCATCGAAAGACTCTCGCCCTGCCTGGCAGAGCACTACGACGATAATTGGAGCTTTCCGATGACTGTGGGAGTTAACTGCCAAATTATCTAAGTAGAAGAAATAGTCTCGACAGCACACAACCAATTGTACTTCAAATCCATCATATTGTTTATAATACATTGTGAGTATTTCAATTTAAAACCACACCAGATTATTTGCATGCACTGCCGGGCCTACTGATAGTTTCTCAGAGGCTCATTACCTCCATCCGTCAAAGATCCTTCATAAATCGGCAGCAGTTGAGCGAGATCTCCGTCCCTGGGTAAAGGGCTAACGCCTTGACCCGAAGAGAGACTCATTTTATGATCGTCACCGAGCAAACTCACTATTTGCTCGTCCAGACGTAACACTCTAGACAACTCACTCATCGCTCAAATTACAGTTGTCGCGCATCTGCTGAGGACGCTTATTTCGATTCTCACATCGTTCGGGGTTCCGATGCAGGCGTGACTTCACTCGGACAAGCTCAAGCTTGCCGACACGGAGTGTCTCATGCCATGGCCTATCGACTTCAACATCGGTGTGGATTACTCGGGACAACTCATTGGAGTCCAATACCATTTGATGTGCCGTGACGGGACTGTTCGCTCGACTTTTCATCTTCGGCTGATTGTCGCTTGACTAGTGCAAGCTTCTCATGCGACTGCGCGTAGAGCGCTCACATCGATGGTCCATCATGGGAATGTCCTTCTCCATGAGCTTCTCACGAAATTCTGGACGCACGAAGAAGCATCAGTAGACACACCTGGATATCTCACCCCCAAGAGAGGAGGAGTACAAGGCTCACTTCCGGACAACACGCTCGTGGGTCTCAACCGGTCGTGCGAGTTCGCCTCAAAGCGTGGCTTACACGGTTGGGAAATCGGTATAGCACAGCTCATCGGTGCCTGGAGAAGGTGCTCAGGCAGCTCTTTTGGGATGAACGCTATAGGACGGTTTATCGTCAGTTCATGGTTAACAGTTAAGAACTTGATCACTCGGTTCAGCTCAACATCCCGGACGTTCCCATCTGGATCCGACTTCACCTGTGTCTCGTCGCACACGATCATCAAGCATCCTGAAGACTGGCATCGGTAATAAATGTTGTGGACCAATGACCAGTTCAACACGGTGCCACCATCGACAGCACCGGTGAAGGCGTGGATACCTCGGCTCAGCTCATCGGTCATGTCATCATCGACGAAAGGACTTGTGCTATGCGGGCGGGGTCTCGCTAGCCCTGGTTGCACAAGGTCGGCTGCAAGGACGGGTTGCCGTCGAAGCTCTGAACCCGATGGCTCACGCTCAGAGAAAATCATACATCTCACCGGTCTGGCCAGACTATCGTTGCCTCAATATCAGCACATGGAGTGACTCAACAGTGATTTACATGGCTTGTCTCATGGATCTCAACTAGCGATGTCGGCAGGAGACCGCATCGTCGCCAGCTCACCGTCCACAGCCGCTCAAGCAGTCCCGGCTTGCACCAAAATCTTAGTAGCACAGTTCAACTGACTCATCATCCCGAAGATGGGAACTCATTGCAGCGCTGCAACGACGAAATTCAAAAGAATTGGTCAACCGTGTCCCAAGACTACACTGCGCCTGCACGTGCGGACAGCTCATCTGTGAACGGACTCGCATTTCACGCACCCAACTGAATCGGATCTCATTCTTTAAGGTGGAAGGACAACGTGGAACACGACGTTGCTCAACTCCAGGAGCTCAGCGCAGACACATCTTGGTGGCACATCCCGGGAGTAGCTAATCCGACTGATGGTGTCTCCAGGGGCATCACCGTCGCGGACTCAGAGATCGCTCATCATGGTGGACGGGACCACCGTAGATGACTCAAGGAATTCATGGACGCCTCTTCGGATCAACTTAGCTCGCGCGGCCGCTTTTCGACAGCACCTCCCAGCCGTTTCCAAGCGATATTCTCACGGTAATTCCCACGTCTGCTCACGTAGTTTCGGTACATCTCATGTGATAAAACGTATCTTTGATTTCGGGATATCGTTAGGCTCACCGGGAACACAGCGCGAGTGTATTCTCTCGGTTACGCGACTCGCGTATCGGTTACCGGAGAGACTCCTGTCCTGAACGGCTACTGCTCGGCGATACAGCGCCGGGGGTAATATCTTCTCACCCGGTCGACTCAAGTGACTCTCATATAATTGTCTTAACTCATCGGAGTGTGCTCACATTGGACTGCTCACTGAAATTGTTTTTAATCGGTACCGCTCATTTTTGGTGTTGCTCACTGGTGCAGCGTTTTTCGCGCGCATTTTTTCCATCGTTGTTGTTGCTCAACAAAAAGTCTATTTTCACTGTTTAACATCGTCTTGTGAATTTATTTAGTTCCTATTTAGTCCCCCGTTCCGCTATAGCTGACCCGGCATTTCTCAAGCAGGT
Source organism: Amblyjoppa fuscipennis (assembly GCA_963575735.1). Lineage (NCBI taxonomy): Eukaryota > Metazoa > Arthropoda > Insecta > Hymenoptera > Ichneumonidae > Amblyjoppa > Amblyjoppa fuscipennis. The sequence continues at coordinate 13,573,655 of OY754489.1, read as the reverse complement.
ACTGCTATAACATGTCAATATAATTTCGCCAACTGAAGGGAGCTACCGTAATTAGACGGGCAAATAAAGTCTATTTTCACGAATGTTTTTGACCGGTATAAATTATAAATATAGATATAAAAAGTGTTAGGCCTAAAAAATACACTCTTAAAATACACAAAAAATTTCTGAATATTAATTTTACTCAGTTTTCGTACAGAAAAATGGGGAGGACAGGTAAAAAAAAGATGGGTGTGCGCTGTTGATAAAATCTTTGGAATGGATGATCTAAAAAAAATTGTTTTAGATTCAGTAGGTAAATGGCTATAGAATCATACGATTTTTTTTTTTTTAATAATAAAATGGCGGCCATTTTTCCAAAAACTACGAAAAAGCACTTTTTTCATCGTTTTTTGGAGAAAAAAATTGTCACACTCAAAATTTCAAAATTCGTTTGATATGCGCTATAGCTATAGTCATAAGGAACATGTGGTAAAATTTTGGTAAGGGTCGGTTGAATGATTTCTGTACACGCCTTCACTCCAAGTGCGCTAGAATTTATCGCGATAGATGAAACTCAAATCGCAATAATTAAAGCCGCTGATTTCGCGTGCGAAGAGGGTTTGTCTCGTTCGGAGGACTTAGGAGGGAATGCAAATTCGGGGTACGTACTGTTCATAAAATTCAATATTTCTTTATTTCACTGCAACCGTTTCAAAGTACGAGCTATTGAGAAGACGTTCACAGATTCGTCGAGCACTCGAATAACATTCGCGAGGTGTAAATTCGCAAATAATTGTAGCGTATACCAAATAATGGTGTGTTGCTTCGTCGATCGGTCGTCGACCACTGAGCGTGAGCTAAATTGGAAGCTTAGTACCTCGACGACGCTACGGGGTTCTCCTCACACTATCAACAACTTTTTCTTAACTCTCGACCTCAGACGTCATCGTGCGACACGTCGCGTGAATTTCGAGTTTCTTCGTATATTTCGTCGCGGGAACGCTTGTGGCGTGAACAGTTTCAGAGATTTTATCAACAAGCCGTCCAAAAACGTCATTTTGAGAAAAACGCGTTAAAGTTTTCTTTAACCCCTTAACCCCATAAGCGGCGTTGACGCCATATGGCGTCATGCGATTATTTTTTGATTGGCTCGATCGATGTTTGCGAAATTTGATACTCGGGGGTTTTCGAGGTAGCTGTTTACGAATCTGCCCTCAAAATTTAGAAATTCAAAATGGCGGATCCCATATGGAGGGCCAAAATACTAAAATTTACTTGATTTGCATAAAAATTGGTATTACGAAGTTTTCGAGGTCGCTAATTAAGAATCTGCCCTCAAAATTCAGAAATTCAAAATAACGGATCCAATATGGCGGACCAAAATACAAAAATTTACTTGTTTCGCCTAAAAATTGTTATTTCGGGGTTTTTCAGGTCGCTGATTACGAACCTGCTCTCAAAATTCAGAAATTGAAAGCGGTGGATCCAATCTGGCACGCGCAAATCCAAAACGTAATATAATTGGGTCGTTTCATTATTATCTAGGGTGACAAATTATTATTCACTAACAACAAAAATTAGCTAATGTTTTCAAGAGATTTGTGTGTTGTTTCTTTAGCTGTTCTCATTCAGAAAGTCAAATGTTTTATAGTTATCTATCGCCCATATTGCTCAACCAAATGTAATAAGTTTTGCATTTTTGTCCGCCATATTTTATCCAACGATGAGAATTTTTTAATTTTTAATGCAGATCCGTAACGCGACCTGAGAAGCAAGTGAATTCTTACATTTTGGTCCGCCATTTTGAATTTTGGTGTTTCGAGTGTAAATTTGTAAACAGCAACCTCGAAGTAGCTAGCTAAGTAAACGTCGCGCAAAACTACACTTAGACTGCTCGGATCTTTATAAAATTTTACTATGATTATATATAGTACTTTATAAAATTTAGTATGACCCTTTAATGTTAGGGTAAATCAGGGTGAGATGACCACCCGTAATATCTTTTAACGTGACAAACGAATGGTGCCACCGCTTGCACAGTTTTTAGTATATATGGATACAATGTGATTGCACAAAAAATGTTAAGATTGTACGTGCAAGGGTCAGTATGAGCGGTGAATCCCTATTTCGAGGTAGCCAAAAATTTCTCGAGCTATATTTCTAGCGCTCTGGAAATATACTAAATTATGATTTTGCTAGTAAATCAATATTGCACACTGTAGTTGGATCTTTCAAGAAAAGATTGGTGCGAAGTAAACCTGTTTAAAAAAATGTCTTCTCTGAATTTAAGCAGTCGATATTTTTCCCGAAAAATGGGTGATATGGCCACCCATGTTCCGGGGGATATGGCCACGTCAATGGTCGTGGGCCATCGCCTACAACAGCGAGCGAGATGGCCACGTCACTGGTGGTGGGCCATCACCTGCAACAGCGGGCGATGGCATTATCGCTTGGATATTGCGGGTGAGCTATCCACGTGAACGGTGGTGGGCCGGCCACCGCCTGCAACATCGGCCGGTGGACATATCACCCGGATATTGCGGGTGATATGGCCAGTAAAACTGTTTTCTTTTTAGTTTAGCATCTGAAACATTTAGCAGAAGTGTTTATTGTTTTTCTGTAGGTTATATAGACAACATGAAATATAGTAGAAAATGTTTTGTGCTATTTCGTTCTTTCTCTAGGCTTAATTGACTATCAGCATTACTGTGACCATGTCACCCGTAGTGTCCGGGTGAGACGGCCGATCGCAAATATTTATTTACAGAGCTGCAATTAAATAACGCATCGAAAATATCAAAAGTTCTGAGTTAATTACTTTAGTTTAATGTTTCTAGAGTTGGTTACAATAAAAATGTAAAAGTTTTTTAAACGTTGAACCTCTAATTTTCGTTGTTTAAAAAATCATGGCCATATCACCCCGATATACCCTATCTGTAGCCGACACCATCCAGCTGTATCGTAGTTGGAAAGTCTTTCAATTTGCATCGCATTATCCTAGACAACATAACGTAGATAACGTCCAGCTCAATAACAAATATGACAGTTGGTCGTTTTTGTCTTCGTTCTTTTTGCCGAACATCTTCTTTGAGTACATCTAAAGTTAAAAATGTACGACTGATAATTGAACGCTTCCTTTAAAGCATTCATATCTTTATTTAATAGAATGTTGTGTTTCATGTCTAAAACTTGCTGTGAAGCTATCACCGTATGACAGGGAGGTCTCGAACATTTGTAAGTTTTGAACACACTGGGCTCGTCTTCGAATAGTCGCTCCGACACGCGGCTTACATTATTAGTTGCATCGAGTGAGATCGACCTGATCTTATCACCGATTTTGGTTATCTTCACTGTTTTTGATACTGGTATCAATAACTGTGCTCTCCGTTGATAAATTTCCGCCGACGGACCAGTTTCGACGAGCCGCAAAATGAACTTTCCTACTTCAATTGGCGACTGTTTTAGCCATTCGGAGTAGTGATTGTCATCCAAACTACTGCACAATAAGATCTGGGCTATCGAATCGAATGTACAAGTATTGTATATATCATATACATTACATTATCTACTTTTGCTAGAGCTGTGCGATTGCCATTAACAAGTAGATCATTTTTTTCCGACCAATCGATAATATAAGGTATTCAATACCTTGATTTCAGGAAATGCTCTGAAATACAAACCTTTTTTCTTGGGTGCATCCATATTCGATTTTTTCGTTTCGATCGTTTTTCCATCTACTAGCGATTTATCCAGATTTTGTACTTGTGTATAGACAATTGGTGATGACGTTGACAATGGCAATTCGTTATTGTTGATATCCACGTTTGTCAATGTTTTCAGAAGATCATCTTCGATGTATTGTCCCTTAGAGTCGTTGAAATGAGGTAGAATCGCCGACTTGAATTCATTAGCCATCGAACCGTTTATCGCATTTATCGCCGGATTCTTATTAATGAAGCTGTCGATTAATTTGAGGTCCGACTGACACATGACACCTGTATTACTACACCCGGAAACTTCTGCCCGAATCTCAGCGATGTAACTACTGTCACTATCGGGTACGGAGATGACTTCCGTTTTTGAAACTTTATTGCGCCAATTTTCTTCGGCTTGAAGGTCACAGTCTTCCCAAAGGTTGTGTTTTCGGTCGGCCCGTGCATGATTAAGTTGGTGTCGGTGTATGGTATCCTCGCGTTTGAAAACTTACGTTTCCAATTTTCGAGTGACATCGGATTCGAAACACTGCAGCTCAGTTTTTGATTACAGGCACCAGTGTCTCCTTCCACGAGATTGTGGGCAGTGCAGTTATTTTCGATAATTCTATTTGTGATGGTTTCATCAACTGTATCGAAAATGGAATTACTTTGCTCAGTAACCGAAGCATCGTGCTGCATTTTGATCTTAAAAGCGGTCATCATCGGCTGGAACTATTTCACAGAGCTAATTAGGTCCACCAACTGGATTTAAAAAAATGTATCGCCACGCAATGGCAGTTTGACATGAAACTTATTATTATTCATTACGTTAGTTTTCAAATCGCTGAAGTAGCCTCCTACGTAACTTGACGTTGCGTGTTCGTTTCCATTCGGCACGGAAACTCCACTCCATAACGGAAATTCCTTTGCGAATTGAATCAGTCTGTCTGCATATGTTGGTAAATAAAATGCACTCAAGTCTGGCCCTAGCTGCTCCAATTTCTTGGCACTTTCCAGCACATCGTTGAGCTATACCGTTATGTTGTTGGGGACGACTTCCTCCTCCTGCTCTTCCTCTTACTGTCGCAATTGAAAGTTGTCAACATCCTCACCATCTTTGAGTTTTTTTTGCCATCTGAATAGTCTTCGTCTAACTCGATGCTTGTTCCACGTACTGCAATAACATATTCCAATTTTTTCTTCGCGTTTTTTGGCGTTTCAAAGCTCGCATTAAGTTATGTGTCCTCATGCGTGTGAACGGCGCCGATGAGCGTTAACGAAATTAGCTCTTCAAATTATTCGAAGCTTTCGGCATCAACCATGAGACTTATGCACCTTATAAAAATCCTCGCACTGCTGGATGATTGACTGACCTGAAGCACTACCATTTGGTTACAGCTTTCATAAAATGAGCAACGTCTATCCGGGGGTGCGTAATGGGTTTTTGAACATCTTTTCTTTTCTGTGACACAGCTAGAAAACGGTCGTTGACATAAGATTTAATGGTCTGATTGTTAAAAGCCAAGCACATGCCGCATTAGATCGATCGTCTTTAATCAGACACGGCTTGCTTCGGTGGATGATCACTATGTCGCATCCATGTTCTCAGCCAATACTCTACAAGCTCTGTAGTACGGCTCTCGGATAGGAGTTGACCAACGGATAGTCTTGTCGAAATTAATGACGATCACGTACAGACAAATGTGGCCCGTGTTTGTACCATCGGGTCGTTGTAATTTTTGTACGATACTTACGGTAGCGTCGCCAGTTATTGTTGATCGTTTCACTAGCCGACGATACTCTTTATACGCATGGACTTGTGGTACTGTCATATATTGTAACTTGAGCAAGGCTCCTGTACAATAATTTTTCTGTATTTGCGCGCCTCCTGAAGGGGCACGGCACTCACACAGAAGGATTCGTGGACTCGAGCGTCTAGGAATTATGGGCTGGCGTGTCAGAGACAAATTTATAAGCAAATACTGTTCTTTATTGGTAAATTACAGCTTTCAATGTGATTAACCCCTTTTCTTTTTCTTTTAATCGGGTCTCTTTACCCTTGGTATTCAATTGGTTAATCCAAACAGTGTGTCGGTAATGTTATAGATAATATAATTCTAAATCTATTCCGATCTTGAGTCTCGTCTTAATTTTTATTTATTTTATTTACTCATTTATTAATTGTCAGAAGAATTTATCAGAAATTATTTTATTCGCGTTGATCGCACCGCACAGGCGCGGGCAGCTTCTCGATCGTCGTGCAGTACAGCTGGCTGCCTCGCTCGGCGATTCCCACGGTGATGTCACAGCGAGCGACGGTGACAGCTCGCTCACCTCGCGATTTGCAATTTCCGTTATTTCGCGACATAAAGGGTTTTGCCTTGCTTTAATGGTTGATAACCCTTCAGAAGACGTGAACTTGGCCTTGTGTGCGCCTTTTTATTGGTCTTGGTGTAGTATTATTGTTCACCCGGTCACTTGCACCATATCTGACCGGTTACTTCGGTCACTTTACCGAACTGCACTGAGTGCTGCCTAGTTTGACCATTTTATCGTTGCACGTCTGTGGAGATCGTGTCTAAGTCTTACTTAACTCTTCACAAGATTTTCTAAGTCACTTCTCGTTGTATTTGACGAGTTCTAAGTGCCCTTTTGACACACAATTTATAGTTTTATTTCCACTATTTTACAAGTTCCACAGGGTACTAAATTTGATAGGTTCAATTGCAGCACCATTTACTAAGTCCGAATTGCCACGATTGTTCTAAGTCCACTCGGCCCGAAAATGTATAAGTTCGCATAGCACAGATTTTTATAAGTTCCAACTGACACAAATTTTATAAGTTCGACTCGGCACAAATTTTATAAGTCCAAATGGCACGAATTTTATAAGTCCGAATTCGCACCAAGTTTACAAGTCCAAACAGCACGAAATTTATAAGTCCTTTTTGGCACAAATTCACTTGTATTCACTTTTACTGACTTTTTCACTTTCACTTTTCACTTTTCACTAGTAGTCCTGGAGAGCTGGCCGATGGTAAAGTAGATCGTTAAACTGATGATCGACTGCTGAAATCGCCGTCTTTTATACCCCGATTTTGGACTCCCACTCCGTCGGTTTGGCAGATTTCTGGCGGACTCGCGTCTGCGTGCGCTCGCCTAATTATTGAATTTGTGATTGGTTGATAGCATCTTCGTCTTCTACCCTCCAATCCCGGGTCGGTATGTAGTGACGATCGTCCGGTATTACCCGCCGAGCAAATAGTGTGCTCGTTCGGTGCCGTGTGCAGATTTAGTGTCGTCATTTCTGTCCAATAGGCGAGGCCGATTTTTCCTCGGTTTCACCTTTCTCCGATCTTGAGTAAGCTTTCCGCTTAATTCCGTCGGACGGCACTGCCGTGCTTCCGAATCCTTGCTGTTCTTCGCATTTGCGCGTGCGCGCCGCTCGATATCGATCGAGCTGCTGCTCGATCCCGTCGGATGGCACCACTTGTGCCTCCGCGGGCTTGCCGACGGCCTCTGCTCCAGCTGTCAGTATCTCCCGGGCTCTCGCGGTGTGACGTCACCGGGGCAACACGGGAGCTTTTAATTGTGTAGGGGAGTTACATTCTCCCCCACATTACTGGAGAGGCTCATCTCGAGCCTCCCCAGTCATGTTTTTCTTCCGTTCTTCTTTGTGTTCTCTTTTCTAAATTTGTTTATTATTCCCTAATTTTATTATTGTTTTATTTCTCTCTCTATTTAATAAAAAGAACCTCATAAAGACATATTTTTTTCCGTTCTATTTATTTTACATGTTAGGTTTGTTGTTGTTTTTTTTTAATTTCTTCGTCGTCGTCTCCCATTTCTTCCTCATCGGCTGTTGCTGTTGTGCTGCTGTAGCCTTCGTCCCGGTCGTCGGTCACCTCGTCCTCGTTCTCTAGCCAGTCTGCCCATTCGTTGTCCTCGATATTTAGGTCGTTCTACTGTAGGCCATCGTATTCTTGCATCCTGTTCTCCTCTCCGTTGTCCATGTCGATGCTATTATCTCCATCATAGATACCGGCGCTCATGTTGTCCTCGTCGTCACTTGTTTCGTCTCGTCCTGGGCCTCTGGCGGCTCGGTATCGGAAAGGGATCTGGATACGATCCCAAAAGAATCCTCCGTCCTCTCCCCAGGAAAACTAAAAAGGGTTTTGGGCCCCATTTTCCTTGGCCCGTAGAGAGGAGGTGGTCCCGTGGGCTTTCCCGAGTGTTCCCGGGGGCTTCGAACGCTGCCCATATCGCATCTGCGCCGGTTTCCGTCACCATGACTCGGATATCTCACTCCTGGTTTTCCAGTCTTTCTTTGATGGCTGAGGTGGCTTCGGGAGTCAATTCCTCTCCTTCAATGGGGCTTAGGGCTTGGATGCCACACGCGATGGCTTGGAACCACACGGCGAGGTGTTCCCGAGGCACGGTGTACAGTTCTTCCTGGTGTGCCGATAGGGAACGAGCCCAGTCCCCAAGCCAAACTTGTATATATCCGTCCTCATCTCTTTCTTCTGTTACGAATCGTCGATAAAAAAGCCCATCATGTCGGACATAAACGGGTGCTCCCGGATATGTTTTTTCCTCCAACGCGGCATGCACTTCCGGGTGCTCGAGATCCGTGTGCGCGTAATAGCACATAGCGTAGTCTTGCTCTCTTGCCCTCTGGGTCGTGAAGGTGGATATACAGTCGGGAAGGGTTTGGACAGTGATGTCCGTCACTTTCTCAAAAATTCCTTCGAGGTTCTGGGCAGGGTAGTTCTTCAAAGTGGCTATTTTTTTCTGTTAAATTTGATTCAATTAATTTTATCTCTTTTGTCTGTTTTATTTTTTATTTTTTGTTTCTATTTCTTATTTCCTTACTCACCCCTTCTCTTTTTTTTTCTTTCTTTTACTATATTTTTTTATTTATCTTTCACTCTTAATTTCGGTCTTTCTTATTTGCTCGTCCTTGTCTTTCGATATGATCCGTGGTACTATCAGAGCTGTCACATTTCATTGCTCGATAGGTACTGATATTTGATTTAATTTCCCTCCCCCCGATCTCCTTGATCATCGAGATTCTCTATAGTTCGGGGGAAGCCCCGTTATCGGAAATCATAGCTGATCTTTCTTGTCAGAATTTCCATTATATTCATTGAAATTCGGCTGCTTTTGTTCTTCGGCGCGAGCTTCTCGATTCTCGGAATCGGCCCTTTCATCGGCGGTTCTCGGAATTCGCTCGCGCTCGGGTCTGCCGTCTCCGCGATCGCAATCGGTGGGGATGGCGCGCGGCTGTTCGAGCGCTTAATTCCCCCTTAATAGTATAATAGTATAATAGCTTAATAGTTTTTTCGTCTTCGGATCCTCGATGATGTACAGGGTAACAATTTGGGGGTGGCCACCTATTTTTTAGCGTATTTGCGCGTCCGTTCGGATCCGTGTGAGGGGTGCTTCTTGAATGGTTTTTCTAAGCCCTCTTCGATGGCGTGAACGATTTTTTTTTAGCGGATAGTTTTTAAGGGGGAAAAATATTTTATTCTAAATTTTTAGTAGCTTCAATTTTCATAATTTATTCTTAAAGATAATTAAAAACTGAATACAAAACACACGTGGGTCGATCGGTTGGATGATATTTTAACTGAGATCATTAAATTCAAAGTTGCTGCTGCTAGCAGCCGATTCACGGCTAACAAATGGAACGCCGGAATCGGACTGCCGGTTCGTAAGCGCGCGCGCGGCGAGTGTCGTGAGCCGACTAAACGCCCGGCTGTCAGAATAGGAGATTAAAACGTCCAGCTGTCAAGACGGGAATTATTATTCATTGAAAACTTAATATCTTCAAATTATTCGTGAAGCCTAAATAATAATAATAATAATAATAATAATAATAATAATAATAATAATAATAATAATAATAATAATAATAATAATAATGATAATAGATATAGGAGAAAGATGGCGGCCGGGGCAGTAGACGGGAAAAGTATGCACGGATAGAGAGTGAAATAGTGAGGGAAGAGGTGTATGGAAAGAGGAAAAGTCAGTAAGTGTGGAAAAGTGAGGAAAGAAGAGTGAAAAGAAAAAGTGAAGAAATGAGGTTAGGAAGGACCTGATGGACGAGGGGAAGAAAAACGAGAAGAGAGGAGGGGAGGCAGAAGGCAGGAAAGGCATGCGGCGGCAGCAGAAAAAGGCGGAAAAGGACGAAGGAGGCCGAGTAGAGAGTGCGGAGCGGAAGAAAGACGAGGAATGACGGAAAGCCCCGAGCCGCGAGAGATCGAGAGGGACGGAAGAGAAGGCGCGAAAGACGACAGCGGTAAAGGAGAAGAGAGGAAAGGCCTAAGCCGAAGGTAATGGGAACCGAGGGCGACCGAGACGGTCAAGCGAGGAAGCCCGAAGACGGACGAAGGCAACGGGAGAAAGGATAGAGAGGGGGAGTGAAAGGTCCGAGCCGGAATCGGAAACAGCCGAGGGGAACCGAGTAGAGCAGGCGAAGAATCACGAGGACGGGAGACAGCACACGGAAAGACCCGAGCGGACCAGCGGCGAGCGAGACAGCAGCGACGGGCGACAGGTGGCCATTGTGCACGTGGGCGCAAAGAAAGAAGAGACAATGTGAGCGGTGGAGGAAGAGAAAGTGGTGGATTGGAGACAGGAATTGGTGAAGGCAGTGAGAGAAGTTGCCGAACAGGTCAAAGAAATCAAGAAGGAAATATGTGGAATAAGGGAAGAGATGATAGTGGCGAGAAAGATGGCAGAAAAAAGAGAGGAGAAAGTTTGGCAGTTCGGAGGAAAGCACGGAATCAGAGCGAGAAGGAGACACAGGAGAAGAGGAGGAAGACGAAGAATTAGAGAATGAAAGGAAGGCAGGAAGGAAACAGGAAGAGAAGGAAGCAGAAAACAAGATAGAAGAGTCAGGAGGGGTAGCAGAGCGGATAGCAGGTCGAATAGCGGAGGAGATAAAGAAACATGAAGGAAAAGAAGGATGGAACAAGATTATGAAAGAGGAAGAAGAAAAAAAGAAGGCGGAAGACGAAGAAAAAGAGAGGAGAGTTGCAGAAGAGAAGAAGGCGCAAGAGAGGAGTGAGGAGGAGTGATCACGGAAGATGAGATGGAGGGTAGCGGCGAGGAAGACGGAAGAGATGAAAGAGAAACGAAGAAGAAGAGCGGAGCAGAGAGAGAGAGAGAGACGAGAGGTGGAGAGAAGATCAAGAAGAGAGGCGAAAGAGGAGGAGAAACATGATATTGAGAGGAGAGGTAGATGTAAAAGAGATTGGAATACAGGAGATGAAGGAGCTGATACAGGAAGGGCTGGGAAAGGAAATGGAAGTCGAGAAGATAGTGAAGAAGAAGCAAATCGGCGGAGAAGGGATGGTGATAGTGGAGATGAATGAGGAGAAAGACAAGAAAGAACTATGGGAAAGGAGACGAGAGATGGAAGCGGCCGGAGCAGAAGTGTTTAAGGATCTAACATGGTGCGAGAGAAAGACAATATACAAAGTGAGGGAAAAGGCAGAGGAACAAAGAAGGAAAGGAAAGAGACTGTGGATAGAGAAACGAAAGCTGCTAGTGGACGGAAGAGAAATAGAGTTTGACGAGAAAACAGAGAGATGGAGGGAGGAAGAAGAAGGAGAGAAGGAGGACGACAACGGAAGCAGCCCAAGGGACGAAACGAGCGAGAACTGAGAAGAGAGAAGAAGAGAAGAAAGAGAACTTAAAAATGTTAATAGAGTGTATAGAGTCAATGGGAAGACGAGAAGGGAGGTGTAACAAGGAGAGAACCTTGGAAAAAAACTTGGAACCCTACGGGGAGCAATAAAAGCCTACAATAATAATAATAATAATAATAATAATAATAATAATAATAATAATAATAATAATAATAATAATAATAATAATAATAATAATAATAATAATAATAATAATAATAATAATAATAATAATAATAATAATAATAATAATCACCGCAGGTGGTGGGAGGGCGGGAACTCCCTCTTGCTCGGGAAGTGACGACCCCGGGGACACCGAGTAAGTTGAGGGGGACTGAAGTCGGCTCGTGCCTGACGGATGACCTCTAAGGCGATCTCAGGGACCGGGCCACGTTCCGGCACGGTACGGGGAGTCGCGCCCCCGAGAGACCCTTAGCAGGAAGGAACAAACAACCATGAAAATGCACAAAAAAACAGAGATATACCTCAGGTGGTAACCCCAACACAGGGACAATCCACCCTGGGCGACGGTCGGGTTGAAGCCCTGGCGGCCCATGGCAGCGGCATGGATTCTGAGGGCCGCAAATTGTGCAAGGAATCGGGGACGAGGACAGCGACGAGGAGGACAGACGAGAAAAGCAAAACGGTCAAGACAACACTGACCCTGCCCTCCAGGGTAAGGACAGCGAGTGTGTCGAGCGTGGGCAGCGGGGCAAGCGGGACCTCCGCTACCTCCGCGGTCGACAGCGACACACAGGTACCGGCCGGACTGGCGAGCAACACGAGACAGGACGGAACGGACATCACGGAGCTACTGACGCTCATCTGGAAGACGGCGACAAAAATGGCCGGGGCAGCCGCTGTTCAAAAGAATATGAACATGACGGTCAAAAACGGAATCAAGACTATTCTTGAGGCAGCCGACGTGGCGCTGCATAAGCACACGAAGGCAGCCCAAAGAAACGTCACCGAACACGAACTGACGGAGACAGAAACGGAAGCGGAAACGAAAAAACGTGAGACGCCACAGACGAAACGGAAACGCTCGGCGAACGTGACCCCCCCGGGGTCCTCTCGGAAGCGACCTCCGAGAGCGGAAACGGCCGAAGACTGGCGGACAGTCACGATAAAGAACAACAAACGAACGGAACGAAAAGACAAAACGAACGGAACGAACGCGACGAACGCGACGAAAACGAAGAACGCGACTAATGCGGCGCACGCGAAGAACGCGATGAACGCGACGAACGTCACGAACACGAACGCCAAGGCCAGGAAGCGCAAGCCGGCACCCAAGCAACGGGGGACGGCTGTACTTGTCAAGCCGGCGAAAGACAGCAGTTACTCCGACATAGTACGGAAAATACGGACGACGGTGGATCCGAAGAAGAGTCATGTGCAGGTGACGACTCTGAGGAAAACCAAAGACGGGCTGTGCCTGCTAAAGATACAGACCAAAAATAACGGACAAGAAAACTTCCGACGCGCACTCCAGGACGCGATCGGAGACCATGGCAACGTCAGGACCGCGACCTCCAGGCGTCAACTGGAGATCATGGACTTAGACTGCGTCACGACCGAGGACGACGTGAAAAGTGCGCTAGGACGAGAAACAGGACGAGACGCAGACTTTGGCGTCCACATCTTCGGTCCGAACCGGAACGAGCAGTACATGGCGGTATGCGAACTCGAATCGCATGAGGCTGCGGTGCTGCTCGGCCGGGGCCGGATCGGGATAGGATGGATGCGTTGCCGCATCCGAGAACGACTGACGGTGACGAAATGCTTTAAGTGTCTGGGCTACGGACACACCAAAGCGAACTGCACGAGCAAGGACCGGACTAAAAGCTGCAGAAAATGCGGCGAAACGGGACATTACGCAACGGACTGCGAAAACACACCAGCCTGCCCCCTGTGCACCGAGGCGGGGCACGGTGACGCAGCGCACTTCGCCGGATCCGGGAAGTGCGCGGTATTCCGGGCTGCGCTGGAGGAGTGCAGGAGGCAGGCAGGACGACGGACAGAATAATTCAGGGAAACCTAAACCGAAGTAGGACGGCAGATATGCTGCTACCACAGATAGCCGACGAGCACGACGCGGACATCATGATTCTGTGCGAACCTTACAGGATAAGGCCGACACGGACATGGATCACAAACGAGACCGAGACAGCAGCTATCTGGGTGAGGGGCGCTGCCCGATCTCGGGTAACTAGTCACGGGGTGGGCGACGATTTCGTCTGGGCTAAGGTCGGCGCTGTCACATACGTCAGCGTCTACCTGACCCCCAACTGCACCGTGGCGGAGTTCGAGAGAAAGGTGGAGCTCCTCGAGGACGGAATAAGGGAGCTGCCCGGCGACGTCGTGGTTGCGGGGGACCTCAACGCGAGGGCGATCGAGTGGGGCATGACAGCAACGAATAAACGCGGACGGCTGCTGCTGGAGATGGCTTCAAGGCTCGATCTAGCAGTAGCGAACACGGGAAGAGTACCGACATACAGACGACCAGGGTTTGGAGACTCTATCCCCGACGTTACGATGACATCGGACAGAATTCTGTCACAGGTGAGGCGATGGCAGGTGATCGAGGACTATACGGCCAGCGACCACCAGTACATAGCCTTCGAAGTGACAGGACCGACAACAACGATACGGACAAGGATCCAGCACCCCCCGCGGTGGAACGTAAGCAAACTGGACGCACGGAAGTTCTCGGAGGAACTGGTGGCGGCACCAGCCCCGATTACAAAAGTCCCCCCGGAGCTGGTTGGCCGGCAAAGGGCGGGAAGACTGGCAGACGAGACGGCCAAACTGACGGAACGGCTGTGTAACAGCACAATGCCGAAACGACGAAACGGACGAAACAGACAACCACAGTACTGGTTGACGGACGAGATAGCCGAAATGCGCAGAATCTATCTGGCAAATCGGCGACGTCTAACGAGGGCTGGCGGGAGATCCGAAAGGGAGAACCTCCAAGCCGCTTACAAGACTGCACGGAAAACGCTGACGAACGCGATCAGAGACAGCAAAGCGCGATGCTGGAAGAAGCTCTGCGAGGAGGTGGACCGGGACCCGTGGGGCACTGGAATTCCACCAGAACTCAAGGACGCTGAAACCACACGACGGATCGTTGATAGACTCTTTCCGACACACCCGATACGCACGGACGAAGCAGAAGACAGAGAAGCACCGGAAGTCCCCATTTTTACCGCGGAGGAGCTCACCAGAGCATCCAACGCGATAAAGAATGGAAAGGCACCGGGACCAGATGGAGTACCGGGAGAGATTATCCGGCTGATGGTTAACCTGAGGCCGGAGATATTCCTCGACCTGTACAACGCCTGTCTTACAACAGGAACCTTCTGCGACCGGTGGAAGGCGGCGAGGCTGGTACTTATCCCCAAGGGTAAGGGCGACCCGAGCACGCCGTCAGCCTACCGGCCGCTGAGCTTACTGAACACGACAGGGAAACTGTACCAACGACTACCTGAGACCCAGAATTACAGACGCGATCCAAGCCGCAGGCGGTCTTTCGGACCGGCAATTCGGCTTCAGAAGGGGTCGTTCAACCATTGGAGCAATCCAACAGGTGATCGACTCCTTTTTGGAATTGGACAGACACTGCCATCGTGCTCCTGGCGACACTTGACGTCAGGAACGCCTTTAACTCGGCAAGGTGGGTGGATATCTTGGAGGCGCTTAACAGTGGTTTCGGGATTCCTGCTTACCTGGCACGGGTGGTGGATGATTACCTGAAGAACAGACGGATAACGTACGAGACGACCGAAGGACAGGTGACAAGACAAATCACCGCGGGGGTCGCCCAAGGATCAATACTGGGACCGGACTTCTGGAACGGCTTGTACGACAGCCTGCTCAGACTGGAGTTGCCGCCCGGTGTACTCCTCGTCGCTTACGCCGATGACGTGGCGGCGGTGATCACCGAGCGCTCTCCAGATCTGGCGCAGCTGAAGCTGAACCAGACGATGAGACGAGTAGGCCGATGGATGACAGACCACGGACTACAACTCGCGACAGAAAAGACGGAACTGACGTTTCTCACGAGAAGACGTATACAGACGAGACTGCCCATGAGGGTTGGGACCCACGAGATCGAGGCCGGGGGGGAAGTCAAGTACTTGGGGGTGACCCTAGATACGAAGATGACCTTCTGGCCTCACATACAAAAGACAGCCCGAAAGGCGGCTGAGAGGATAGCATCCTTAAGCCGCCTGATGGCAAACACGACTGGACCAAGACCGGGGAAACGGCGACTATTAATGTCAACGGCCCACTCGATCCTCCTATACGGCGCTGAGATCTGGGCGGATGCCCTGAAGACGAAGAAATACTGCTACGCAATGACGACAGCACAAAGACAGAGCGCGCTGCGGATCGCTTGCTCCTACCGGACTGTCTCTGCACAGGCCGTTCTGGTGGTGGCGGGCGTGATCCCCATAGACCTTC
Source organism: Amblyjoppa fuscipennis (assembly GCA_963575735.1). NCBI lineage: Eukaryota > Metazoa > Arthropoda > Insecta > Hymenoptera > Ichneumonidae > Amblyjoppa > Amblyjoppa fuscipennis. The sequence goes on along the minus strand of OY754489.1, from coordinate 13,557,811 downwards.
TTGCTTTCGAGCGCAAGAGGATTTATGAAAGGACCGCAGACACGAGCCGACAGGACGCGGCAACCACGGAAAGACAGAGTACGATACAGACCTGGCAACAACGATGGACAGAAGGATCTACAGGCAACTGGACGAGACGACTGATAAAGGACTTGAGACCGTGGATTGAAAGGGAGTTCGGGGACGTCAACTTTTACGTCACCCAGCTCCTGACAGGACACGGCTACTTTAGACGGTACCTTTACAGCATGAACAGAGTACGGACACCGGACTGCAAGTACTGCGGACATGACCGGGACGACGCGGAACACACGTTTTTCGAGTGCGACCGCTGGACACCGCTTAGACTGAGACTAGAGACGACCGTTGGTAGCGTCACCGCAGACAATATTGTCGAGGTGATGCTCCACACAACTGAATGGTGGCAACTTGTTGCCACCTACACAGAGACAATACTGAGACGAAAAAACGCAGACGGCTGCCTCGAATGACAGAGCAGACAAACTGACGTGAGACGAAACGAATAGACAGAACGAACAGACGAACACAGACAGCTCCCCCAACCAGAAGTAATACTAACATAGTTCCTGGTTGAGGGAGGACCGAAAGGAGAAGGCGGTTTAGTGGGTAGGCTACGGGAGTCCCACATACCCATCAGCTGGGCTGGTGGAATCCGTAACTTGGATTCCGCAAATTCCGTTTTTCTTTACGGAATCCTCAGGGATTCCGTAAAGGAAAAAAAAAAAAATAATAATAATAATAATAATAATAATAATAATAATAATAATAATAATAATAATAATAAGTGTAATAAAATCAGTGTTTCGTCTGTGAAAAACTTGGATGAATCGTTGGCGCAGATTACACAGTAAAGGTAAAGTTTTTCTTGTATTTTATTTAGGGTAAAAGTGGTGAATATAACCCTCTTTGATTAGCTTGGGGGCATATCACCGCTTTTGCCCTAAAAAAAGTTTTATCGTAGCAAAGATAAGGATGAACGATAGAAGGAATCGTTATTGAAAATCCCGTGTGAATGATGGTCTCATAGATAGAGCGGTTGCTTCGAAATACGGATGGTTCGAATTCGAGTCCGTCCGGAAGTGATATATTTTTTTCCCTTTCTTTCTCTCACACGTACAGGTAATTGATGCTTGTGCATAATGAAACCGTACGGTACTAAAAAGCGTCGGCATACGTAGTGTGTCAAAATCATTATTCCCCAATTAAATGAAGTAAAACCAATTATGTTTCTGGTCATGCCGAAAACGTGATAAATCGGCGAAAGCTATTGCTATTCGCTATTCGCACAATCCAAATTCGCATCGATTTTGATAATATTTTTACCATGTTATTCAAAAACGTACGTACGGATTGTACGACCAGTTCGTACAATCGATGAATATATTTTTTTCTCTTCTAGTTTAGGATTAATAAAACCAATGCTACCGGTGGCTGACTGAGGTAAGCAAGCTTCTATTGATATACAATGTTTATATTTTGATATTGGTTTTGTCGAAACAAGTTCTCCGAGAAAAATTCATCACTTTTGCATCGTAGATCGATTAGCAATTTAAAACATGTCAGTAATACCGCCGGATTGATCTTTTTCGGCTCTTCGCTAAAAATTGACGTCGGCCACATTTTTCTACAAAATGTTATCATCGTCTTAGTATAAACGAAGAGAAACCAATCATGTATCCGGTAATTGTTATGGTAAGAAACAGAAAGTAAAAATTCAGCAACGCGATGGGTTTTCATTCTCTCCATTTCCCGCTGGAAAATAACGCTTCCCTATATACATGTGTTTTTCTTTCTTTTCTTCCTTAAACGTAGTCCAACTGATCGTCTTTCCAGTAATTCCGAAATGGGATAACAAACCAGAAGTGAAAAAGTCCGTCACTTCGCCGGTTCCGGTTCATTCTATTCCTCGCTTGAAATTTATTATTCTTCCAATAGACCAAACCATCATCATCATTTCTTAAAAGCCTTGAGGCGCCTTCAAATGTTACACCGTTCAAACGTAAACAGGTTCACCGTGGAACACAACGGAATCGTACACTTCACGAAATGGCACACGGCGTTCAAGCCTACGCGACGAATTTGTAACAAACGACTTTCTAACATCTTGAAAAACCGTACACCGCAAATTTACAACTCTTCAAAAAACTTTCACATTTTAAATGAACACACTCAGAATTAAACAATACTTTTTTGTAACAGATAGTGTGAAGGAATTCAGCGCTAAACTGTCATCCTATGCTCGAACCCCGAGGGGATCTCGCGCCCATTGAGAGCATACGCAACAGAACTTCCATCTACGTTCTTGTGCGCAAACCCATGTGCCACCCAGAGCTTGCTCAGGCCAGGAAAATCATACGTTCGAAATTTTGAGCAACCGTTCCCGAGGTATAAGATATACCGCTCCCTGAGTAGCCATAACTGACGAAATGTCTTTCGAATACTGGCTCTGTATCCATTGGCAGGCCTCAGTGTGGGTTCCAAGTATTTCACCACTTCGAATACGTGCACGTCCGATCCTCTCCGTCGTACGATCTTCCTAAGAACCAGCCCGTACAATCGCTCACAATGCAGGCTCGCGCCCTGAAAGCAACCTTCGGAAACCATACGTCTGTTATGCCCTGGGAGGCATACTCGATGCATCCATCGAGGCGGAGATTCGCGTACGGCATCTCATCCGTGCCCCCTTATGTGCCGCGACCCTTCCACTTAGAACAAGCTTTCAGGCCGACCAACGATCGAGTCGGCGGCGGCTGGAACTCACGAATGACTAGCTAGGCCCTTTGGGCGACCGCATCTCTTTCGATATCCCATACGGACGGGTAGGGCTTTCGCGAGCCCCGGCCCGAACCGCACTGCGCCAGATTGCAGGTCGCGTCCTCCAGACTTTGATGCCATTCGGTCATCGAACACACCAACTAAACTTTGACCCGCTCACCCGTCGTGGGTTTATTATAAAAACACACTACCTTTTCCAGCTCACTTGAATTTTTTTACTTTTGACATTCAGAGCGTGGGTAGATCTACCATCCGACTACGGCTCACCAGCACCGCACGTTGTCGTCAGAGGTTCCGTTCGTGTTGCGTCCGTCCACGCTCCAGGCCGTGGCCGAGGTCGATCGGATGACTTATAAGCCCTCTAACACCATCTTCAAGGTGTGACCATGACTAGGCAGCTCATGCTATGTAAAGCGCAAAACCGCTGCCTTGCAGAGTGATTCCCGGTGTTCCGTGCTCCAGTCGCGGACGCGGCGCCAAGCATAAAACGCCGCCCGTCACCTTCTCAGCCAGGGAACGCCCCGTACCACTCCAGTGAGAGACTATTTTGTAACAATCGCTAAATGTGACAACTTCAAAAGCTTATTACACGCGAAATTTGCAACAGACATTGAATCTTATACCCGTGCATTTTCGATCCGCCCCTTCCCCTGTTAACCCGTGTAAGATGGCACGGGTGTAAGAATCAACGTCAGTTACACACTTCACGTGTAAGCTTTCGAAGTTGTTATATTTCGCGATTATTACAAAATAATACTGTTAAATTCTGAATATGTTCATTTAAAATGTGAATGCTTTTTCAAGTGTTATAAATTTGCGGTGTACGGTTTGTAAGATGTTACACAATCGTTTCTTACAAATTCGTCGTGTAAGCTTGAACGCCGTGTCCCATTTCGTCAAGTGTACGATTCAGTTTTTTTACGGTGAACTTGTGTACATTTGAACGGTGTACGTTTGAAAGTGCCTCAAAGTTTTCATTGAGCGGGATGAAAACGTTAATTTTTCCTGTAATGCCAATAACGTTATAACACGCCGCAATTAAAAAAGCCAGCCACCTCGCCAGTTTCGGTTCTTTGTACTCCCCGCTCGAAATGTATTACACTTCTAATATCTTAAAACACCATTTTTTTTTTAATAGCACTAATTAAACGAGGTGAAACCGATCCTTTTCCCGGTAATGCCGATAACGTGATAACACACCGCAAGTAAAAAAGTCAGCCATCTCCCCGGTTTCGGTCCATTCTCCTCCCTGCTCGAAATGTATTACATTTCTAATATCTTCAATCACCATTTTTTTAATAGCTCTAATTAAAAAAGATGAAACCGATCCTTCTCCTGGTAATGCCGATAACGTGATAACACACCGCAAGTAAAAAAGTCAGCCACCTCGCCGATTTCGGTCCTTTCTACTCCCCTCTCGAAATGTATTATGCTTCTAATATCTTAAATCACCATTTTTTAATAGCTCTAATTAAGCGAGGTGAAACCGATCCTTTTTCCGATAATGCCGATAACGTGATAACAAACCGCAAGTAAAAAAGTCCGCCACCTCGCCGGTTTCGGCTCTTTCTCCTCCCTGCTCGAAATGTATTAGACTTCTAATATCTTCAATCGCCATTTTTTAAAAGCACTAATTAAACGAGGTGAAACCGATAATTTGCCCGGTAATGCCGATAACGTAAAACCACACCGCAAGTAAAAAAAGTCAGCCACCACGCCGTTTTCGGTCCTTTCTTCTCCACGCTCGAAATGTATTACACTTCTAATATCTTAAAACATCATTTTTTAACAGCCCTAATTAAACGATGTTAAACCGATCCTTTTCCCGATAGTGCCGATAACGTGATACCTCACCGCGGCAGCCCTTCTTTTCCGCACAATTCTTTTCACCACAACACCGATTCAACACATTCGTTTCTCCACAAACTCTATAGCACACACGACAATTCCGCCACTTTTTGAATATTCACATGCGTTATCCAAGGCATTTCGATTGTACACATTTCGATTATACACATGGCCTGGCGCACTAACCGTTTGAGCGCACGAGTTTTGCCGCGCTTTTTATTTCAACGCAAATCATTTGCACACATTCTTCTCTACACCTACCCTTTACTACACACACTCTTTACAGCGGTACCCGATCATCCACAACACCGTTACAGCGCATTTCGATCCATCACATTCGATCCACCACAAAGTTTTCCAACACATTTTGTTTGTACACATTAGCGCTGTCGGTACGGACTGATACGAATGTCTCACGTAGGTAAGGTAGAGCTCGGAGCGGTTCGGCTTGGAGGCAGAGGTTCTCACGCGAGTCTAGCAGTATGGGCTACCCAGTTTTAATTTCGCTCTAGCCGCACATCCGAGGATCGATTTGCAGATACTTCCATTATCACAATAAATAGCACGAGCGCGCACCGCAGTCGAGGCTCTCGGCTACGAGAATTTTGCGGCATTTGTTTTTTTCTTTTTTTCTTTTTTCATCCAAACAAAGCTTCCTCTTTGAGGAAGCAAAATAATGTTTAAGCCTATAGATGTTCATTCACATATACTAATTGGTATATTTTCATACATATAACTGGGATTTCGACATAGAAACCGAACGTCCGCATTGGTTTTACAATACGATTTTTTTGCCGATGTAAAAATAAAACACGGATTGAATGCGATGGTATCAGTCGCTGGTTAGACTAGGATAACGGCAGATGAAGTAAAATGAGGAGAAGGAATTACGTGAACGGCTAGTGGGTATTGTGTGTTACACCGATCCCCTAAGGGTTACGGGCTCCTTCACTTTCTCCCTCCTCCTTCCTTATCCGTTGTCGCCAGTTCGATTCTTGGGCCCGGAGCTTCGTCGCGGCCCGCTAGGTGTCAGTAGTCGCGGACATACGGATATAGTCGTAGTTCGTACGTCCTATCTCCGGAGCTACGTCCTCGTCCGTTTTTCCTTTCACCTACGGGACTTCAGTCTCGGGAATCGAACCCGCGACACTTTTCCCAGTCTTTCGGTTTCCCATACCGAGGCGCTGGTCCTTTCCTCTGGACCTACTATTATAGTGGGTTCCGAACCACTTTTTCGCAGATAAAAACACCACAGGAAATTCTTGGTGCTTGCCGGGAATCGAACCCGGGCCTACTGCGTGTGAAGCGCGCGCCGATCCACTCGGCCACGCTCACCCACGTGAACGGCTAGTGGATAACTGCATTAATAATCAAATACATCTCTATAGATGCTGTTAATTGGAGAAACAGTATTTATTATAATTCTTTCAATCGCAAATCTGTAACTTAACACCACAACTCGGCAAAGTACCGAAAAAGCACTCTTGAAAGTACTTGGTAAGAGGCCATGGCACGTGCTTTTACGTAAATTTTTCAAAATCCGTCACAATTTCATGTGGCGGATAAAACATTTATTGTAACAATTATTGTTATAAAAAGTCTTACTTACTCAGAACTCGACCAAATAATCGAAGGAACTTGAAAAAATACAATAATAATCTTAACATTTAACGAATATATATTGAGCAGTTTCTTAACGTCGAGTCTGAGTTTGCCCCACCGGAGTTTGTCCGGAAAACGCATCAACCCTCGATGTTGGAAAAAAAAAAAAATTTGTACTTGTAATATCGCAGGGAAAAATGTCGTAATGGTGCAAAGCTAGAAAATTTGATATTCTACTGTCGAGATAGACGTGTCGAGTTTGTACCTTGTTTGGGGATCCACAATTTATTAATACGGTCAAAGTTGTATTTTTTATCACTTGCTGAAAAAAAACAAAAATAATAAAGGTTCAAACTGTAGAAAATAATTTAAAAAATACAACCTCAACACAATATTGATAAATTGTGGATACCCAAACGAGGAGACAGCTCAACATAGTATTCTTGGCAGCCGTTTATCATTTTCTCCAAGTTTGCAGCTCTATTGCATTTCTTCCGGCACAATTACGACCAAAAAAAAAAAAAAAAAACTTACATTGACTTTAACGTATTTCTAACAATAAACGTGAAACTATTTGTACTTTGTACTTTGCAAAAGTATCTGAAGTACCGAAAAGTGCCTTAGTACTTAAAGAACCGAAAAGTACCCTACTACTTAAAGTACAACAAGTGCCGAATGAGTACCGAGTACTTACAGTACTTCCCAGCTCTGCTTAATATGATTGATATATTATCTTATTAAAACTGAAGGGATTACTGAAGGGATGCGACCCGTAAATAGTAAAAAAAATAGCATATAAAAATAAATAAAAACGCATAATCATTAGTATTTCCCTTCATCGGAATGATCGACGCGACTGGATTTTCCCCCGTTAATGCTTGCTCAGTTTCTCCTTTTTATGCGAAGCCCGCGATCTATGCGAAATGTTTTTACGCGTCGCTGTATGTACCCACGGCAGGCCGGGCATGTCGTCGAATATGTTCTGTGCAAGGCATCGCATCGAGAGCATACAACCAAATGACCGCAGCGCAGGTACAACACGCTCGGTCGACGGAGTAAACATATCGAGCATGCTCTGAGCGCAAGATCGGGCACTTCCTCGTCGTCGGAATCGTCGATGAAAATCTAAGGACGAGGCTCTGGAGCGACCGCTGCGACGGGACCTTGCACTGCTTCTTGCTCGGCGATAGGCTTAGGTGGGACTTCGGGCACAACTGGCGCTTCAGGCTCGGCAAGCGCAGGCGCAATCATCGGTACGATCGGTGGCTCGACGATTTCCACGATGGGCTCCAAGACTAAACACGGCAACGAAATTCTGTTGATTAAATCTGCTTACGGGCATGGACAATGTTGTTTATAAATGCGCAATAAACGAACTTAAATAAAAATTGTCCTCATCATCCTCGTCCTCGCTCGAGTGGATTATCTGGTCTGCAACGTCCGAAACATCGTCGTCGATATTATCGTCGTTTATGTCAATAAAGTTATTGGGCGCTATCGGAGGGTGATTAACAGCGTTGTTATCTAGGATGACAAAAAGAAAGGAATTATGCTTCGATCGAACATGAGAATATGAGAATGTAGAAAGCTGCGAGTAAATAATTGTACAATTCTGATATAGTACTTCGTTATAGGCGCGTGCCCAAGTACTCAGTACCCTGACCGAATTCGTCCGCACCGTTTTCGGCGGCCACATTTATCGGTGCAACTTCCGGTGCAACGAACGGGTCGCGCTGAGGCTCAATCGCTGGACGGGGCTCCGCTTCACGTACCTCGGGATTGTCTTGCGGAAAAAAGTTGGCACGTATGGGCAGTTCCAGGGGATCGACATCATTGCCCTGGGCTAAAAGTATCGACGCTTCGTAAAACTTGGTGCACTCAAGGTCATGCCTTTTGAGATTTTTAACGGTGGCTCGAAGGTATTGTGGCATATCGGACTTCAACACATCATGGTTTATTTTTTTTCTCTTATACACACCTTGAAGCACATAATCCACGGCCTCCATTGTGCGCCTGTGTCGAGGTACTACCGCCATGTTAAAAAATTCTTCGACGTTGATACTATAAGGATAATTATTGAAGCTTATCGTTGCAGTTATTCCAACATGAACGCAAAATCAAAATTGTACTCTCGAAAGAGAGAAAAAAAATGTACTGACCGTCCCGCGTCCAATTCTTCTTGCTGACACGCTATTCGCGCATCGTCATGGCGTTGGCGGGATCTACGTCCACGTCTAATGCATTCGCCCTGCTGCACTCGCCGAAAGTCAATGTTTTGACCAGCAATCAGGGTATGAAGCTTGCCTAAAACATAAAAAAATATTTTCAGTTCAACAAATAACTCGACGCCTTTAGTCAACCTTAGGAAACTATACTTTCACGTTTTGTAACAATACGTACGAAGGAAAATCCAGACATTCGGATGATTGCCACCAAATCTCCCACAGATATATTTATTAAATGTCTCACAAATATTATTTGTGCGGGCCGGTGCTCTTCCAATTGAGATTACATCGCCGAGAGGAATCCACTGACGGCGGAAATAGTGGAGTACCCAGGTGCGGATGGCCGACGCTCCGAGTATGGCCGACGATTAGTTTTTAGTCGGCAGCAGGTTGGCGGCCGATGGTCAGATCTCGGCGAATGCCCAGCATCGGCTAAACTGTCGATTGACAACCACTCCAACGTTGGGTTCAATAGTTGGTAAAACGCTGCTTACCAGAGTTGAGCCGGCTCTGGCTTAACGTCGTAATGATGCGTGTTTACCGATATCAAGTGGCCGTTCGCTCATGACGTCGAACAACTTTGGTCCAGTACCTGCTAACGACGTTTAGGCAACCTCCAACACCAAATATTTATAAACAATGTTTTTTTTTTTTATTTGCGCGACTGCTGAATCCTTTTTTATTATTCCACATCCCTTTATTATAGTTTTATTTACCGTACTGTAGTGCAGACAGCCTAAGTTTCATCGATGCTATTAATTAAAGTGTAAATACAAAAATTAAATAATAAAAATTAGACAATTTAAAGCAATTGGTAAGTTAATATTAGATGGAGATGCAGTGGATATGCAGCTTATCCCTTAATAACATCCCAGCTTATCCCTTACATATAAGATTCGAAAAAAAACTTTCAAGGTGAGCATAGCCGAGCGCGTAAGAACATCGACTAGTAGTCCCGGAGTCACGGGTTCGAGCCCCTATTACCGACGAAAAAATGTATTCTGCTAATTCCAATGTGTGAAGAGAAAAAACTGAAAAAAAGTAATTGCAGGATGATGAAAGAACATTTAAAAATCGGACAGATCGATAAAATTTTTTTTTTATTGTTTATTAATATTTTTCATTTAACGTTGGCTGGACATCGGCAGCCAACATTACGGCAACGTCGTTTGACAACGTAGGGCCGATGTTATCATCCCAAGGTTAAATGGTAGTCGGGCCTACGTTGGCGACCAGAGTCGGGTCAACTTTCTAACTCAGGCGGTCATAGTTGGTCCAACGTCAGTCCGGCTCCAAAACCGCACCTTGGTACTTGTAATATCCCCGGAAACTGCCCCGCCATGCGGTCTCCAGCGACTTCGACGATCACAGTAGCTTCCGCTTGCCGCTCAACGGGCAAGAGTGGTATTCCCATTAGTTGCCACAGAATTTCTTTCGGAGCTTCGCGACGCAGCAGGCTCCGCCATTTTTTGATCACCGCCTATATGCAATACAATTGATTAGCACACGATTGTTTAAAGGTAAACTATTACCATTTGGCGTGGAAAATTCCATAACGTTCATGAATAATATAATAACTTAAAATTCGAATCATGTGACAATGGCCGAATAAGTAAAATTAAATCACGATTGCGCTGCGGAGTAGCTAATATATACTAAATCAATTTTTACAATGGTACCTTCGCTTAGGACTTTACATAGTATTTCCTCGTAGTTGCGTGCTCCCAGATAAAGCATGGAAATATCTTACCTTACAATAGTGGAACCAACATCCTCGAGGTCTCGCGTTCGGAAAGACATTTCGGACGGCGGCGAGGATGGCTCTTTCGTAGTCGCTGGTAACAATTCTCAAACGTTGCGCTAAGTCGGGTGCCACGTTTGATAAAAAACGAAATACCGCCTCGTACAAAGCAGTCGTTCGCCGCTCGCACAGAACAAACGCTACCGGAAATCCCTAAAAAAACAAATGCTCAATGTATACTAAAAACAATTGTTCTTTAATAGGGAATTTGCCATTTAGATGTAAGTACCACCCCCATGTGTCTGGCATATAAAACGAGTAGCTGGCATGCCCCCGGTCTGCCCGGTACAACCTGAATGTGAAAAATAACAAAACGATATCAGTTTACATTGCAAGAAATAAAAAAGGAATTCAAAGGTAAACTATTACTTGTATTCGAGCGAAGATATTTGATTAAAAAATGATTCATAATATCGTGAACCTTTTTACGACAGAATGCAATCTATGAAATAGCTTACTTTGAATTATAAAGTATTCTCTCTCTCTCTTTTTTTTGCTCTTTTAATAACGATATTAATAATAAGAAAAATCAGCCGTCCTATACGAAAGTTTTTCGCAAAATATTTTCTTACTAATCGTATATTCACACGAAACGTGCCATCGACGTATATCTCTATGGCAGCATTCAGCCGATCGAGCATTTCTCGATTGGCGAAAACAAGCGCCGAATATCCATCAGTCGATCTCGTGCAATCAGAATAAAATTCGCGCATCGGCTCATAATCACGCAGTACGCGAGAAAATTCCTCGAGCGTTGGAGGAATCGCTGGGCGTGCGACGCTCCTGGCGCGATACATACTGCTGGACATTGACAGCTGAGTAATGTTGACCGCCGCCTCCGGATATCTGAAGAAAAAAACACATCGTTCATTCACTCATTTGCGAGATGATTTTTGCACCGGTTAATTACGCACACTTACAGCAACGACACTTCACGAAAAATTTCGTCGTACGTGTCGAGAGTATCGCGACATCGTCGAAGCAGTTTCTGCGTAAATCGCATCTCGTCCAACAACGTCAGACTTGGTCCGTACATATTGTGCGGGGTACGAAGTATCGGGCGTTCCCCCAAGATCTGTACTTTACCACGACAATTTGTGGTACCTCTCTCTGAATACCGGTATATACACGAATTTGGCCGTTTATCTCGATGATAGGTGTAGCCAGCGAAATAGTATCTACGCGAGTTCGTTTTTTTCCCGGAAAACTTTCCATTTTTTGCCATAAACTTTTTTCTCGAATCGGTTAATTATCGCGGAGCCGAATCAGTATCGGGGGCAACACACATATGAGATATTACGTTGCGTTTTTTATTTACGCGAAACACAATACACTAAATCACTATACTCTCCGCTCAAATCCTTGCAATTTCGTAAATTGTAGCTATCCGCGGAAATTTCGATAACCACAAGGTATGCCGACTGCATCCAGCAACGTTCTTGCGAGGAACTAAGGACTCACGCGCGAGAGTATGCGATAGTAAACGTTCTGTGACATTGTAGTCGAGCGTACAGGTCGACTCGTGCCTCAAATAAAACACGTTACTACTACAATGTCACAGAACGTTTACTATCGCATACTCTCGCGCGTGAGTCATTAGTTCCTCGCAAGATCGTTGCTGGATGCAGTCGGCAGAGCTTGTGGTCATCGAAAGTTCAGCGGATAGCTACAATTTACGAAATTGCAAGGATTTGAGCCGAGAGTATAGTGATTTAGTTTATTGTGTTTCGCGTCAATAAAAAACGCAACGTAATATCTCATATGTGTGTTGCACCCGATACTGATTCGGCTCCGCGATAATTAACCGATTCGAGAAAAAAGTTTATGGCAAAAAATGGAAAGTTTTCCGGGAAAAAAACGAACTCGCGTAGATACTATTTCGCTGGCTAGACCTATCATCGAGATAAACGGCCAAATTCGTGTATATACCGGTGTTCAGAGAGAGGTACCACAAATTGTCGTGGTAAAGTACAGATCTTGGGGGAACGCCCGATACTTCGTACCCCGCACAATATGCACGGACCAAGTCTGACGTTGTTGGACGAGATGCGATTCACGCAGAAACTGCTTCGACGATGTCGCGATACTCTCGACACGTACGACGAAATTTTTCGTGAAGTGTCGTTGCTGTAAGTGTGCGTAATTAACCGGTGCAAAAATCATCTCGCAAATGAGTGAATGAACGATGTGTTTTTTTCTTCAGATATCCGGAGGCGGCGGTCAACATTACTCAGCTGTCAATGTCCAGCAGTATGTATCGCGCCAGAAGCGTCGCACGCCCAGCGATTCCTCCAACGCTCGAGGAATTTTCTCGCGTACTGCGTGATTATGAGCCGATGCGCGAATTTTATTCTGATTGCACGAGATCGACTGATGGATATTCGGCGCTTGTTTTCGCCAATCGAGAAATGCTCAATCGGCTGAATGCTGCCATAGAGATATACGTCGATGGCACGTTTCGTGTGAGTATACGATTAGTAAGAAAATATTTTCCGAAAAACTTTCGTATAGGACGGCTGATTTTTCTTATTATTAATATCGTTATTAAAAGAGCAAAAAAAAGAGAGAGAGAGAGAGAGAGAATACTTTATAATTCAAAGTAAGCTATTTCATAGATTGCATTCTGTCGTAAAAAGGTTCACGATATTATGAATCATTTTTTAATCAAATATCTTCGCTCGAATACAAGTAATAGTTTACCTTTGAATTCCTTTTTTATTTCTTGCAATGTAAACTGATATCGTTTTGTTATTTTTCACATTCAGGTTGTACCGGGCAGACCGGGGGCATGCCAGCTATTCGTTGTATACGCCAGACACATGGGGGTGGTACTTACATCTAAATGGCAAATTTCCTATTAAAGAACAATTGTTTTTAGTATACATTGACCATTTGTTTTTTTAGGGATTTCCGGTAGCGTTTGTTCTGTGCGAGCGGCGAACGACTGCTTTGTACGAGGCGGTATTTCGTTTTTATCAAACGTGGCACCCGATTTAGCGCAACGTTTGAGAATTGTTACCAGCGACTACGAAAGAGCCATCCTCGCCGCCGTCCGAAATGTCTTTCCGAACGCGAGACCTCGAGGATGTTGGTTCCACTATTGTAAGGTAAGATATTTCCATGCTTTATCTGGGAGCACGCAACTACGAGGAAATACTATGTAAAGTCCTAAGCGAAGGTACCATTGTAAAAATTGATTTAGTATATATTAGCTACTCCGCAGCGCAATCGCGATTTAATTTTACTTATTCGGCCAGTGTCACATGATTCGAATTTGAAGCTATTGTATTATTCATGAACGTTATGGAATTTTCCACGCCAAATGGTAATAGTTTACCTTTAAACAATCGTGTGCTAATCAATTGTATTGCATATAGGCGGTGATCAAAAAATGGCGGAGCCTGCTGCGTCGCGAAGCTCCGAAAGAAATTCTGTGGCAACTAATGGGAATACCACTCTTGCCCGTTGAGCGGCAAGCGGAAGCTACTGTGATCGTCGAAGTCGCTGGAGACCGCATGGCGGGGCAGTTTCCGGGGATATTACAAGTACCCAGGTGCGGTTTTGGAGCCGGGCTGACGTTGGACCAACTATGACCGCCTGAGTTAGAAAGTTGACCCGACTCTGGTCGCCAACGTAGGCCCGACTACCATTTAACCTTGGGATGATAACATCGGCCCTACGTTGTCAAACGACGTTGCCGTAATGTTGGCTGCCGATGTCCAGCCAACGTTAAATGAAAAATATTAATAAACAATAAAAAAAAAATTTTATCGATCTGTCCGATTTTTAAATGTTTTTTCATCATCCTGCAATTACTTTTTTTTCGGTTTTTTCTCTTCACACATTGGAATTAGCAGAATACATTTTTTCGTCGGTAATGGGGGCTCGAACCCGTGACTCCAGGACTACTAGTCGATGTTCTTACGCGCTCGGCTATGCTCACCTTGAAAGTTTTTTTTCGAATCTTGTATGTAAGGGATAAACTGGGATGTTATTAAGGGATAAGCTGCATATCCACTGCATCTCCATCTAATATTAACTTACCAATTGCTTTAAATTGTCTAAGTTTTATTATTTAATTTTTGTATTCACACTTTAATTAATAGCATCGATAAAACTTAGGCTGTCTGCACTACAGTACGGTAAATAAAACTATAATAAAGGGATGTGGAATAATAAAAAAGGATTCAGCAGTCGCGCAAATAAAAAAAAATCATTGTTTATAAATATTAGGTGTTGGAGGTTGGCTAAACGTCGTTAGCAGGTACTGGGCCAAAGTTGTTCGACGTCATAAGCGAACGGCCACTTGATATCGGTAAACACGCATCATTACGACGTTACGCCAGAGCCGGCTCAACTCTGGTAAGCAGCGTTTTACCAACTATTGAGCCCAGCGTTGGAGTGGTTGTCAATCGACAGTTTAGCCGATGCTGGGCATTCGCCGAGATCTGACCATCGGCCGCCAACCTGCTGCCGACTAAAAGCTAATCGTCGGCCATACTCGGAGCGTCGGCCATCCGCACCTGGGTACTCCACTATTTCCGCCGTCAGTGGATTCCTCTCGGCGATGTAATCTCAATTGGAAGAGCACCGGCCCGCACAAATAATATTTGTGAGACATTTAATAAATATATCTGTGGGAGATTTGGTGGCAATCATCCGAATGTCTGGATTTTCCTTCGTACGTATTGTTACAAAACGTGAAAGTATAGTTTCCTAAGGTTGACTAAAGGCGTCGAGTTATTTGTTGAACTGAAAATATTTTTTTATGTTTTAGGCAAGCTTCATACCCTGATTGCTGGTCAAAACATTGACTTTCGGCGAGTGCAGCAGGGCGAATGCATTAGACGTGGACGTAGATCCCGCCAACGCCATGACGATGCGCGAATAGCGTGTCAGCAAGAAGAATTGGACGCGGGACGGTCAGTACATTTTTTTTTCTCTCTTTAGAGAGTACAATTTTGATTTTGCGTTCATATTGGGATAACTGCAACGATAAACTTCAATAATTATCCTTATAGTATCAACGTCGAAGAATTTTTTAACATGGCGGTAGTACCTCGACACAGGCGCACAATGGAGGCCGTGGATTATGTGCTTCAAGGTGTGTATAAGAGAAAAAAAATATACCATGATGTGTAGAAGTCCGATATGCCACAATACCTTCGAGCCACCGTTAAAAATCTCAAAAGGCATGACCTTGAGTGCACCAAGTTTTACGAAGCGTCGATACTTTCAGCCCAGGGCAATGATGTCGATCCCGTGGAACTGCCCATGCGTGCCAACTTTTTTCCGCAAGACAATCCCGAGTTACGTGAAGCGGAGCCCCGTCCAGCGATTGAGCCTCAGCGCGACCCGTTCGTTGCACCGGAAGTTGCCCCGATAAATGTGGCCGCCGAAAACGGTGCGGACGAATTCGGTCAGGGTACTGAGTACTTGGGCACGCGCCTATAACGAAGTACTATATCAGAATTGTACAATTATTTACTCGCAGCTTTCTACATTCTCATATTCTCATGTTCGATCGAAGCATAATTCCTTTCTTTTTGTCATCCTAGATAACAACGCTGTTAATCACCCTCCGATAGCGCCCAATAACTTTATTGACATAAACGACGATAATATCGACGACGATGTTTCGGACGTTGCAGACCAGATAATCCACTCGAGCGAGGACGAGGATGATGAGGACAATTTTTATTTAAGTTCGTTTATTGCGCATTTATAAACAACATTGTCCATGCCCGTAAGCAGATTTAATCAACAGAATTTCGTTGCCGTCTTTAGTCTTGGAGCCCATCGTGGAAATCGTCGAGCCACCGATCGTACCGATGATTGCGCCTGCGCTTGCCGAGCCTGAAGCGCCAGTTGTGCCCGAAGTCCCACCTAAGCCTATCGCCGAGAAAGAAGCAGTGCAAGGTCCCGTCGCAGCGGTCGCTCCAGAGCCTCGTCCTCAGATTTTCATCGACGATTCCGACGACGAGGAAGTGCCCGATCTTGCGCTCAGAGCATGCTCGATATGTTTACTCCGTCGACCGAGCGTGTTGTACCTGCGCTGCGGTCATTTGGTTGTATGCTCTCGATGCGATGCCTTGCACAGAACATATTCGACGACATGCCCGGCCTGCCGTGGGTACATACAGCGACGCGTAAAAACATATTTCGCATAGATCGCGGGCTTCGCGTAAAAAGGAGAAACCGAGTGAGCTTAAGCGGGGGAAAATCTAGTCGCGTCGATCATTCCGATGAAGGGAAATACTAATGATTATGCGTTTTTATTTATTTGTATATGCTAGTTTTTTTTTTTTACTATCTAAGGGTCGCATCCCTTCAGTAATCCCTTCAGTTTTAATAAGATAATATATCAATTATATTAAGCAGAGCTGGGAAGTACTGTACGTACTCGGTACTCATTCGGCACTTGTTGTACTTTAAGTAGTAGGGTACTTTTCGGTACTTCAGATACTTTTGCAAAGTACAAAGTACAAGTAGTTTCACGCTTATTGTTAGAAATACGTTAAAGTCAATGTAAGTTTTTTTTTTTTGGTCGTAATTGTGCCGGAAGAAATGCAATAGCGCTGCAAACTTGGAGAAAATGATAAACGGCTGCCAAGAATATGTTGAGCTGGCTCCTCGTTTGGGTATCCACAATTTATTAATATTGTGTTGAGGTTGTATTTTTTAAATTATTTTCTACAGTTTGAACCTTTATTATTTTCTTTTCAGCAAGTGATTAAAAAAAAACAACTTTGACCGTATTAAGAAATTGTGGATCCCCAAACAAGGTACAAACTCGACACGTCTATCTCGACCGTAGAATATCAAATTTTCTAGCTTTGCACCATTATGACATTTTTCCCTGCGATATTACAAGTTCAAATTTTTTTTCCAACATCGAGGGTTGATGCGTTTTCCGGACGGTGGGGCAAACTCAGACTCGACGTTAAGAAACTGCTCAATATATTATAACGAAACAGGACCCTGCCCTGTCGCGTTGCAAAATTGCCATAGTCGGCAAAGGCGCTCGCTCTCGAGATCCGCTGCGAGAAGCACCAATTCGGGCGAGCGATGCGCAGTAAGCTCCGCCCATCCGAATCTCAACCGCGTATCCCCGCGCGAGATAAGGCAAAGTCGCCGTTGTGACGCTTGAAGTTTCAAAGACCTAAGGGATAATTACCATTGCACCTACGTCACAGATCACGCGAGTAGTGACGTAGAGCATGGGACTCAGCGACGGTATATAAGCGCGCGCGGCCGAGACAACAACACTCATATTCTATCCACTAAGCACCTACCTACACTCCTTGCTGTAGCAAACCCCGGACTTCTCCGGCATTTGTGAAGGCTCCGTGAGAAAGAATCACCTACCTGAAATTTAACTACCGACGTTCTATTAAATTCGAGAGAGATTAACTCGCGGACATAGAATATCGGGAGCAGTTTCGGGACTTGGGAATATCCCATTCCCCGCGATTAGCCTGATGTCAGCATAAAGGATCTTGGGATAGCCCAACTCGTCATCTATTTGCCCGCGCAATCCGAATCGTGTTTCTTGAGCTAGCCCAGCTTACGTTTCGATAAAGTCAGAGTGAATAAGAGGTGAACAATTTTCCGAGCACGCACGCAAAATACCGAACGCGGACCTCGCTGGCCGACGTCTCGCTCCCCGTGCACTTCAACCGCCGATGCGAGCGTCGACGAGGGAACAGTGTTCCAGCAAAATTATCAGTCTTGTTCCCGAGCACTTCAGCCGCAAACAAAGACTCATAATTTTGTTGTAATAATAGAATCCTTGGGACCGGACAGCCCCGTTCCTTAAACATCGTGCGAGAGGAACGAATAGCGAAACAGCAGCAGCGTAGAAATCAGAAGAGATTCTGTTTAGTCGAAGCGAGTCGACAAGACACTCGCGGTAGGCGTAAAGGGCACCCGGGTGACTGCCGAGCACAGGACGTGTCTCGGGTACAGCGGCGGGTGTCATAAAGTTAATTCCGGCCAGATCAAAATAGACAAGCAATAGAACCGACCACTCCGAGCAATAGATATTCCAAGTCAGACCAAACAGATTATAATTTCAAAATTCCCCATCCACATCCTTATCCGGAAACTCGTGATGAGAATCGCCCGGTCTCCGGACAGTGTTGTGGGATAATTCTGAAGTTTTCTCCTAAAAATCATCGCCTCTCCGCCGTCACTGTATTCCGACAGCCCTGAGCACCAACCCCACATAAAATACCCTTTTCTGATAGTAAAATCGCGTAAGGAAGTGTTCGAAAAAGGTAAATAAAAATCACAATATATATGAGGCATTCCATATCAATTCAACCACAAAAAAAAATCCCAAAAAATGTCTAAAAATCGAGATAATTCATTCGAGTTTCAAATTTTTTGGAATTTTTTATGACGAGATATTGCAATTTTTGTTAATTTTAATGAAAATAATAATATCTCGGGAACGGTTAGCCGTATTAAAAATTCTAAAAACCGAAAATTTGCAGTTTTTGATGGCCCACAAGAAACAAATTTATTCAAATTTAATTGAGTACGTTCAGACTACATTTTACCGCAAAATCATCGAAAATATATATATATTTTTTTTTCGGGAAGGAGACTCGATATCGTCATAAGAATAATTTTCTCACATTCTATAAGTGAATAACGAACGTTCAGTATTTTTTTTATCATGGGATGCGCAATCGCTCATAAGTTACAGCAGTTTCAATTTCTTAAATCGCATATTCGATTATAGTTCGATTTTCAAACATCAACTTTATTTGGTCGTGTGTTACAGGAGATTAAATTTGAGTTTGTATTCTGTGAGAGAAAATTATAGTTTCGTTAGAATACAAAAGGATTAACCGATATTCGGAGCAATTGTCCGACTTCTTAAAAAAAAAAAAAAAAAAAAAAATTATTTTGAAGATATGAAGCTTTTTTTGCATTTGATGTATTTGCAATATTTTTTTTTTCTCAAGGAAAGACAAACGTTTTTTTATTTTTTTAATTTTCCCCGAATTGTGGATATGAAAAACGAATTTTCGAGATTTTTTATTTTATGGGATTTTCAATCGGTAATATGAAATTTTATCGATTTTATTAATTAATAATTTATTCATTCTTTTAAAGTGGGCACAGATTGTAGTTTATTACACTTTGAGTACTGCATTATATCTGTGAACAAATACTATCGATGGAATTACATGGGGAAAGGTTATCGATGGGGACCAATAGCGACCCTGACTACACATACCTGGTGGATCGGCAGATTCTAAATGCTGCAATGAATCCAGACTCCTGGAGAAAATCTTCTATCGTCACCCAACGATGCGCGCTAAAGATGGTTGGACGCAACGATGCGCACAAAAATCGACGACCCTCATCTCGATATCTTCCGAATCGCTTAAATCTTCAAACACGTCGGACGAAAATTCCTGCATGGACCAATAGAATTCCGTCGTAAACTATCAGCGTACTCCATAAAAAGTAACCAATAAATTGGGTATTTTTTATGAAGCATCGAGGATGAGGATTCTGTGGAAACTGTAGAACTTATGAGATTTTTCCGACGTCATATGTGACGGTGCGATGATGCTGGACCGATGGCAATGCTTAACCAGTGGCATATATCAGTACAGCATTCCTCCCACGTCTTCGCAGTGTCCAGCACATACGTGACTCCTTGCCTTAAAAGGCAGGGAGTTATATAGACTAGGGTGTCCCCAAAAAAAAAAAAAAAAAAATTCTCGGCCGTTGATGGAAATGTTGAAATATATGCAGTGTGATGATATTTTCCCCGTGGGACGCGCGAAATCATCGAATATTTCGAAATCTAAAAATTGGCCAAAATCGTGCAACAGGCGGAAAAAAGGGGGGGGAGTCAAACAGGATGAAAATAATACTCGTCGTGAACAATAATAATAATGATTTTAATAAGGCAAAATGATAAAAAAAAAGATAGAACTTGAAAGGTTGAAAAATAATGACAGAAGTGACCGCTTCGACGCCGGTACTGGTACGTCGAAGCCAAACCAAAAATAACAGTAATAGTTCTCTCTTCAACGCCGTTACGGGTACGTTGAAGAGTCTAACCGAAAATATAAAAATGAACCAAAAATACTGCTTCGGCGCAGTTACGGGTACGCCGAAGGTCGAAAAAAAAGTAACAATAATAATTTCTGCTTCGACGCCGTTACGGGTACGTCGAAGACAGAATCCCAAAACAATAAATCGGTAACAAAATAATAATGAAAAATGGTAAATAATCAGTCGAAAATATTCGCAGGAAAACGGGGAATCATAATCTAAATAATCACTGAAAAATACTGGGCAGTCGCAAATAATAAATCGGGGGAAAGAGGGAGAAAATGGTCGGGGCACTAATACTCAATTTTAACAATAATATCGGGGAAAAACGAAAATGCAATTGGTTCAAAATACTCAAAAAACGCTAATAAAGGGGGATGCAAAAGGGGAAAATGTTCGGAATAAATCTGGGAAAATTATGGCGATTTGAAGGGGGCTTTGTGGGACAGTCAATGGGACTTCGAGGGGTTTGTAAGGGAAAGCTGGTCAGACGTATGTTGCACGAAAATCGAAAACTAAATCAAAAACGGCTCAAATGGGCGCCAGCTACTTTAACGGGGTAGCACCGTAACAGATCATGCAAACGGCACGGATCTCTTCTCAAAAAACAACTCAAACAAACTCTATCCTTGAAAAATCTCTCTGTCTCGACGGATAGTCCAGCTAGCTTGGGAGAGGAGAGGGGGCTCAGGGGGAGGGTACACGAATCCGATGGCTTCTTACAATATTACCTCGGTGAGGGCTAAATTATACAAAAAAATGTCTTAAGGGTTCGAAGGGAGGGAAGGGAAAAACTTTGACTAAATAACTATCACTTATAACGTATTTTACGCCGCTCACCACGCGCGCGATTCCTCTCTGCTCGTGTCACAAAGGACGTCGACCACGTGTCGACCACGCGGCAAAGTCTTTTACGAATAATTTCTACAAAAAATAAGGGGTTTCGGGGGAGGACAGAGGGTTAAACGGGGCGGGAAAAGTGTGGACAAAAACTTACGAGTCGTCAGGGTTCACTCACTCAATGCACTCAGATCCTGGTTACAATAGTTTTCTCAAATCAGTGGACAGCCTCAGTCGTTATAAAATTCCGTAGATCGGTCAAAATCGTATGCCTGGGCTATCACTGATTCGTCGTAATGGGCGGGTTATGCTCTCCTAAACGGAGTCTGGATTTAACAGGGGACAGCCTAGTCGTCTTATAAATTTGGAAAAAATGTCACACTCGCTTTCGGCTGTCGAACAATACAATATTTCTTAAAATTAACGACACCCGATCTCACACACGTCCACACACCACGCGGCTCGGCTCGGAGAGTAAGGAGGCATGGCGATGTCTTCTTTTTCGTCGGGTGTGGCGCTGGTGATTATGGTGGGGAACGAGAGCACCTGTGCGTCGGCTTTGGTCGGTAATCGGAGTCATGGACGGACGTTTCCTCCGGACGACGGGGGGTGGCGACAGAGGTGTCGCTGGATCATCAATCGATGCCGTGCGTCGATGATCACAGCGGCGGCGGGCAGGCAGTGCGGGCAGTGGCGATTTTTCGGTGGGGTTTTCGAGGCTTTCGGACGGTCTTTCACAGGGCTTTTTCCCCCGTCCACGATCCTCCTACCTTCCTCGGCGTCAACACGTCGGCTCTCGTTCCTTTGCAGGTCCCGGGGCTTGCTGGGTCTTTCGGCGGTTCCTTGGGGCTACCGGGGGAAAATCTTGACGTTGCCTTCGAGCCGCGCCCACTCACACAGCGGGTAACGGGAGGTAAGAAAAAAGGGGAATTTAAACAGTAACTTACCCAAAATATAAACCAGAAAAAACGTAAAAAATATCGGGGTCTAACGTTCGGTGAGCGGCGGACTCGAGCCGAATTTGGCGAAGGACTTGTGACGTACCACGTCACAGCAGAAATACGTTTTAGTAGAAGGGCGATTCTGTAGATAATTTTTTAGAGGTCGTTCATGCGAGATTTATATTTTTTAAATGTAGCAAATTTACTGAATGTTACTAATTTTTGAAAAATATATTAATAATTACCTTCGGTCATAGTTGGCCGTTAACCACCATCCAACCAAGTAATAACCATGTTTAACGTTGAGCATCACGCCAACTAGGTGGGACATTGCTGCTCTCGTACGGCAAAGTGAAAGAACACTAGGGGAAATATGAAAGAGATATAATAGACTGTGACGTAATTTTTTTTTAATCACCGTCACAAAATAAAGAAAAATGCATCTCGTACCTTTTTTTTGCGAAAATACTGATTTTTTTGGGTATAGACCTCTGTTCGAGAATCAGCGCGGTAACGTGCGCCCGCTCGAGTGGCCGCTGCTTTACATGCCGTGTGCAACAGATATCGCGCTCATCCACGCCTAATGGCTGACACGGGTCACCACGCGGTCGGGTATATCGCCGTTCTCAAGCGGTTTTTCTGACGGTAAAAGCTCAACGGTTTTGCTCAGTTTCGGTACATCTCATTACCGGCGACGTACACGACGCGCACAACGCGAATGTTTTCTCGGGCACGCAACACGCGTGGTCACACCGGAATGACTCACTTTCTCAACGGCTAGATGTTCCCACTCGGGAGTTCAAGGCGATTTTCATACAATTAAATTGGCTCAACGGAGTGCTCACAGTGGACTGCTCATTAACACTATTGGTGTTAATCGGAACCGGTCAACTGGTCTGCTCATAATTTACTCATTTTTCGGTCTGCTCAAAACAGTACGATGCCTTACTGTACATTTTTCTTGTTGTTGAAAATAAATATATTTTCATTATTATTAATTGTGTGTGTACGCGCAATTTATTAGCCCCTCTCCCGTTCGCTATAGCTCAACCGGCAACGCTCACAACAACCTCGTTTCGCTGCCTCTTTCGCTAATCGCGATATTGTTTAGTCTTTTGTTGAGATAAGCCCGGAGTTAAGCTAAAGATTTAGTTGAGGTCGGGATTTCGAATCTATTCGGTGGAGGGAATCTCGAAGTACTGAGAAACCCGAATAGAGGAGAGTCCGACAAGATTTCGTCGCGAATACGCCAAAGTCCGATGCAATCCCGGCACTTTGTTTGGGTGATAATGCAGGGCATTTAATAACAGGCGGAGATATGGTTTTGGGTCCAGACAAGGGTGGAACACCTTGTGCTGCGTTTAGTCGAGTAGAGAGCCTTGTTTTCATGCCCTGAATTGAGAGTAGCGATCGCGAAGGATCTTAAGCTACCGCGTTACAGTTCGGTTCCCGTTTAAAAGGCGCTCCGAAATAGTTTGAGAGGGCAACAGTTATCGGTTAAGGATCTCGCAATAATGATAATGATCCGTTACAGGTGTTATCGTAGACAAGTCAGTCTACCGACAGTCGTCTTCGAGGCCGCTCGGACCTCTCTCGCGCTCCCGTGTGTTTACGTTCGGGCTGTTGTCCCGCGTGCTGAGTCGGTCGTTCTCGCTCGTGCTGCTGTGGACTCCGGCTGCCGTCTCGATTCGGTTCGTACGTCTCGCTCGCGCTGCCGATAGCTTCCTGCGTTCGCGGGTAGACTCGCGTACGGATTTACGTGCGAGTTTTGTGCCGATTTCTGTGTGAGATGCGTTCGGAACGCACTCGAGGTACAGTGATTGTGCTTGAGTTCTCGGAGCATCGCAAGATGCGGTTCCCGCTCCTTATTGGATTAAAATCGCTGCTTCGGTAAGTTTTATTGTCAGATAAATTTTCGATCGCGTGTAGGATCCGTTCTCGCTCTCGTTACGCTAGCTCGATCCTTCAGACAGCTGAACTCTCCCGATGCATGTTTATGCGGGCTCCCGTGGCTCATAGGCCACCAATTTAATTGTTTCGCTTTTGGATATTTCGAGCTCTCGTCTTGACAGATTTCGCGTTGCTTTATTGGCGAAGGATCGCGGCCCTTCTGCCACAACCTACACACTGAGCAACCGTGTATTTCCGCATTCGTTCGCTCTCGTGGATGCATCGGTGTTAGCTCGTACGTTTTTCGTTCGTTTTGTCCTTGCGGGGGTCGGGCCGTTCCAGCGACCCCCAGTTTAGTCCGGTATCTTAGTTTACGGCGAAACAAAAAATAAGCTGGTGGAGTGAGCCATTCCACTCACTTCCAGATTAATCCGGTTTGATGATTCCGGCGAATCAAAAGTCAGCCCTGCGGACGTCGGTTCCATCGATCTCCAGATTAGTCCGGTTGTTAATACCGGCGAAACAAAAATTAACTGGCGCTCACCGGGACTCCAATGCACTCGCGACGGTGGACGGCCGAAGGTGACGTTTTTTGGTTCTCGATTTCGCATTTGCTCCAGTACGGTTTTTGTGTCTTTTTCTTTTCGTTTTTTTTTTATTTGTTTTTTTTTTCGGACTTCGGATTTTGAGATACCGGAAAATACGTCACAAGACAAACGAAATACGGTTTTCCTAACACATCCACGTAAAATCCCACATTCCGTCCCTGTGAAGTGTGCGCAGAAAGGCACCTTTTCGTATCGCGTGCGGGCAAAATATTGCGCATGCGTACAAACCCAATAGGTTATTTTTCCAGCACTAGTGAGGAAAAGTGCTTTTCTACGCTCACTTCGCGAGAACGGAAAGCGTGATAGTTATGAATCTCCTAGGAAAAATTATGTAAATGACATGGACGTAGAAAAAAGGAGTTCTGACTCGTGTGAATGCCGGCATTTTGACACTCGTCAAGAACTCCCTTTCTATGCCCGTGCCATACAAATAACTATTAATCAATACTTTGAAGGAAATAAAACATTGTGCGTATTGACCACAATAATTATGTTATTTACTCTAAAATATTTTTCTTTAATTCGTAATTTTTGTTTTTTTTTTGTTTTTATTATTTATTATCACTTTTCGGAAATGGCTTGAAAATTTGTTTGTCTGCATTCGGATATTGTTGCCGATGGCTTTTAACAACTTGCAAATGATATTGCTTTTACTCTTCATTGTTCGTCATTGAATTATTATTATTTATTTATTATCAAATTTACGGGTCAAGCCCTTTTTACAGTCGTTTTATACAAGTATGCGCATAGCGCCAGTGTGCCCATAGAGCGATAAGTTTATACCATACAAACGTGGAAATTAGTGTTGTAATATTCTAATAGCTAGAGTCTCGGCTGTAGGAGCAACGCTGTGTGAAACACCCGACGTGGAATACCGGCAATTTGGTTAATGTGCGTAAATTCGTTTGCTAACCGTCCTACGCGCGGAATTAGTCTATGAAACCCATAGTTTGTAAGGTGCGTTTGAGCCCGAAATAGTTCCGCATTTCTCGTTTGTCTAATTGGGACTCGATAGACAAATTCCCTTAAGAGATCGAGACATACAATCGTCCCATTTAGGAGACAAAAGAAAAGCATTAAGTCCGCGTTTCGCCGTCTAGTCTTGAGAGGTAGTAAGCCAAGCCGAGCAGACATGGGTTCATAATCATGATCGCGATCATCCATGGGGCTGTTTAAAGGGTAAGCGACGAATCTTAAGAGTTTGTGTTGTACGCGTTCTAAACCCCTGATGGACCTTTACGTATACGGAGACCAGATAGGCGACGCGTATTCTAGACCCGATCATACCAGTGCCGTATATACAATTTTCAACGCAACCGGGTCGTCGAATTGAGCCGCTGCGTGCTTAATAAATCCGAGCATCCTCGTCGCCGTGTTTATGATGTTCCGGTAATGCTCATTGTACGTTAGCCCACGATCCAGGGTAACTCCGAGATCTCGGATCGAGTTTACGACGTCGGGAGCTACGCCATTGATAGAGTAAATGGGGTTACGGATTACCCTGGGTCTTTTGAACCCGATGACGTGACACTTTTTTCATTTAGGCTCATGTCGTTGAGCAGTCACCACACCGTTGTAGCATCAAGTTCAGTTTGTAGACGTTGGGCGTCTTCCGGACCCACAACTCTGGTGAATATTTTCAGGTCGTCAGCGAAAAGTAATACCCAACAATTTTGCACGACATCAACAATATCATTCACGTAGACGTTGAATAGTAGCGGACCGAGAAGCGATCCTTGCGGAACCCCTGATATGGCTCGGATAACCCTAGAGACAGATCCTCTGATGTGAACAAATTGCGTGCGGTTAGCGAGATAACTCATAAGCCACGCAAGGAGAGGCCCCGAAATCTCGAACGCGCCTGTTTCGCAAAAAGTATCTGATGATTAACCCGATCGAATGCTTTCGAGAAATCGGTGTAAACGGCATCGACTTGCAACCCATCTGCAAACGCTTTTGTAATGAACGACGAGTAGGATGGCTAAATTAGTAACGGTTGATCGACCACTCATAAAGCCGTGCTGGGCTTGCGAGATAAATAGATTTAGCGTGCGCAACAACTTCTGCGTTACAATTTTTTCGAACAGCTTGGGTATCGTGATTAATGTTGAGATCGGCCTATAGTTACTTATGAGTGATGTGGTCCCGGATTTAAAGATGGGCGTGACACGGCTGTCCTTCCCACCGTCAGGTAGAAAGCCGCACCGGAGCGACTCGAGCAACAATAAGTGGAATAAAACCGCCAGCGTGCACGTACAATTTTTAAGCAATATAGGTGGGATACCGTCCAACCAAGGCCCCCCATTAATATCGAGCGCTCACAGCTCCTCAAAAACTTCGCCCACGGATACCCTAATTGTTTCAATATTCAAATCGGTTGGAGCGGGCAAGTCCGGGTGTGCCCCCGAGTCAACTACATATACGGATTCGAATTGATCGGCAAATAAGTTCGCGATGTCGCGGTCGGTTGTAGCTATGGTTTTTCAAAGCGACATCAAGAACGGAATAACATTATCACTTCTGCCGGCATTAGCAAACTTCCAAAAAGCTCTGATAATCGTGTGGACGTGTGACTGAGCACGGTTTATGTAATCGCGATGACAAGCTTCCCCGAAAATCTTGCAACGCGCGCGCAGGGATGACAAGAAAGATAATCAGATGGCATATTCGTCGCTTTGTATCTAGCGTGTGCTTGCTTTTTGAGAAGAACGGACCGACGAAGTTCTTTCGAGAACCAATGTGGAAAGGTTAGAGACTATAGGGCGACTCCACGGTACAAAAAAGCCGATCCCTTCCTTGATAATTTCAACGAACGCCGTTACCGCTTGCTTAGAAGACAATGATGATATAAGCAGATGATATAACAAGTTGATTCCATTAAAGTCAGATGATCGGAAATCGAAGAAGCCTGTCCGACTTGCGATCGTTCCATCTCCAGGTATGGACTGAAGAGAGACTTTGATTGGCGGATGGTACGTATCGCAGCGTAATAGTAATAGGCCCTGCGACGTCACGCTGTTGAGTTGTCCGTAAAAACCAAGTCGAGGATGGTATCCGTGGCATTGCGAATGTTGTTGATTTGGAGTAAAGCCGCGCCACCGAAATCTGCTGCAATCTTTGAGGCAGCTTTGAGCGTGTTCATGGACAATCACGGTGTGAGAGTCACCGAGACAATATCGTCTGCCACACCCCATAAGATCCGCGACAGATTATAGTCGCCGAGTAGAAGAATAGTGTCACTCGCGTATCGAGATGTAACCGACTCGAATCCGTCGCATACGCACGGTACAAAGATTCGCTTAAGCGAGGCCGCGGAATTTGGAGGCAGATAAACTGCTCCGATTAATAGTCTTAAACCATGCCTGGACACAGTGACGAATAGGTGCTCGACGTGGTCTACCGGTTGATCACACACACTATTAAAATAGGCCTTCGAGACTGCAATTAAAACACCCCCGCCGCGAGATGCAGGACTCGTACGTGAATTGCGATCACATCGAAAAACGTTATAATTGTATATTCCAAGTTCAGCCGTGTTAATTTTTGAGTCTAATCATGTTTCCGTAAGCACTATCGCGACGTAATTTACGGTTGAGAGCGAGTTCGAAAGCTTAGTCCTCAGACCCCGGACGTTCTGACAGTATACAAGTCTCTTACTTAGTTATTTTGGGAGGTACCCTGTGGGATTCCGTTGCGATACTTAATCGTCAAGTTTAATTCACCAGCCAGCTTTCGATTTTCAAGTTCGTCGCGGGCTTTCTTAAGCTGGTCCTGTTCCATTTCAGTCCGATCGGCACGAACGAGAATAGTTATTTGACCTAACTTGAGCTTTGAGCAGTTTTTCATTACGACGTTTACATCGGCCCATGATCTAAGCGTGACCAGGACAGCCCCTGGTCTAGCATTTGAGCCAGCTGCCTGACGGGCAGCTGACCCAGTCGTGAGATCCGAATATGGTCCAGACGAATGTTAAAGGGTTGCAGGATCGTAATAACATTCGTTTTGTCCTCCTCGTTTTCAGGCATGTTGAATAGACGAATGTTGTTCGACTTACTGTTTCTGAGTTAGATTTCATGGACAATACGAGCCTCAAGCATGCCGTCTGATGATCCACTATTGTTGGACGCCGACGATCTGAGATCCGCAACTGATGCACTCAGATGTACAAGTTGTTCACTCAAATTATTCACTGCGACATCCGTAGCATCGGTTCTTATAACGAGTTCTTGTTGATGCAAGTCTATTTGTGAAATCCGTTGTCCACCGAGTCATATAACACTTGCTGCTCCTCTCGTAACACACGCTGCTCCTCCCGTATGGCACGCTGCTCATCTTTAATATCCCGCTGGCCTGTCAGCAGGCTGCTGACAAATTCTTTCAGTTCAGTGTGAGCTTGGTTAAATTTTTAAAAGAAATCCACGAACACAGCGTCCATGTCAGCTGCGAGGCGAGGAACCACAGCACTTGTTTAAACTCCCATTAGATGCGACCGAACATTTTCTTGCACAGCTATTGTGGTAAGCGGTCTTGCAGACAGGGCATAACGTGGGTATGTCGACCATGCCACCTTGGACTTACCAATATATGCCACCTTGGACTTACAGTGAAATATTAGCTGCGCCATGGGACATGCTTCCCAGCGTGTATGTACGCGACCCGAGAAGTGCGTCGATGATGATAAGTAGGGTCCACCAGTGCCGAATCGGGCAGTAAGCGTACCATCCCGACGTTAGTAAGGTCCTGCCTAGCCAACGGTCGGTAAGCGAAAGTATTAACTTCGACTATTGACTGCGTTATCCACCGACAAAATCGATCGCAGATAGATAATCTCTGAGCTTTATAGGTTATAGCCAGAGTAAAAGCCAGTCAATAGAAAGGGAAAATGTGGTCTATTAAGGCAGTTAGAAGACGATACTAATATTTCTAAGGAAAGCAAACACAACCTAGTACACAGTATACCACAATTTAAGCCTCCGCAGCACTCCGAAACTGAGAAAAAGCTAGAAATAGCGGGAGCAAACTCAAGCACTACCTACATGTATAAGCGGGAAGCGGGACATGTATAAGCAGGAAGCGGAATTATATTTTTGTATAAGAGGGACCCCTCGCTCGGCAATATCATTGACGACTGTCATGTTCTTGAACACCATTTGGCATTTTTGGAAGCATTCGTCATCTTCTCACAGCCAGTAATGCCAGATCGGCGGGAAATTTCCCGCGGAGGGAATTTTGACCCCCCACTCCGCCGCCTGAGGGAATCAAAATTCCCGCGTGTAGGCCCCGCCCACTGCTTGCCACCCGTGCTTGCGCATGCGTATTGTGCCTGTCTGTGCCTATCAGCTGTCTTCGAATTTAGCTGTTTCTTCAAAAAATTAACTTTGACAATTTGTGACATCTAAATTATTGGTTTAAGAGAAAAATTGGTAAGGACTTTTTTGTTCGTTTTTGATTATATAACACCGCATTTAAAAATGTTTTTTATTTATTTTTTTTAGCTGATTTTTATAAATTTTATATTTTGCCACGTTCTCACGATTTAAATAAGTAAAAAGAAATTTTTGCGGCTTTATTTTTCTACTTTCAATTCTACGCCAACGCATTTAAAAAAAAAAATTGATTTAAAAAAAATGCTTTGGTATAGAATTGAAAGTGGAAAAAGAATGTTACATTTTTTTGGCCAAAATATAACATTTACAAAACGTAGCTTCAAAAAATTTTCATATCGTTTCTCATAAAAGTGTAAATTTGAAATTTGCATATATATATGAAATCCGGTATATAAAACCCATATACAAACGAATCCCAAACAACAAACCCAAAAACAAGAAACCCAAAGAAAACCAAGCCCAAAAACAAACAAAAAAAAGTCAGCCTGACACGTATCCAGCCAACCATCATAGAAAAAATGCATTAAAAAAAACTTGGCGAAAAACACAAAAAAAACTCAAGAAAAAAAGAAACCCAAAAAAGGGGGTTCGAAACCCCTCTCGCCCCCCCGCCCACCCGCCCTGCCTCTTTCATCCTTACTTTTAGTTTCTTTTTTTAAGTTTCTTTTTTTCTTGGGGTTTTGTTGTGCTTTTCGCAAAGTTTTTTTAACGTATTTTTTCTATGATAATTGGCTTTGTAAGTCTCAGACTGACTTTTTTGGGTTTTTGGCGGGGCGGGACAGAGGGGGACACGGGTTTCAACCCCCCTTTTTGGGGTACGGTTTTTTTTGGGCTTGTTTTCTTTGGTTTTTGGGGGGGGGGGGGGGGGTTCTTTTTTTCTTGGGATTTTTTTTTGTGTTTTTCGCCAAGTTTTTTTAAGGCATTTTTTCTATAACCGAAAAAGAAACCCAAAAGAAATCAAACCCAAAAAAAAGAAACTCCAAGAAAACCAAGCCCAAAAAGCCAAGCCCAAAAAGGCGAACCCAAAAACGGGTCTTTGAAACCCCTCTCCCCCTCCCCTTTGCCCCGCCGCGCCTCTTTCTTCCTTTTGGTTTCTTTTGTTTTGGTTTCTTTTCGTTCTTTTTTCGCATTTTTTTAATGCATTTTTTCTATGACCAAAAAAGAAACGCAAAGGAAACCAAATCCAAAAAAAAAAGAAACCCAATGAAAACCAAGCCCAAAAAGCCAAACCCAAAAAAGGATATTTGAAACTCCTCTCCCCTTCCCCCAGCCCTGCCCCGTCTCTTCCTTCCTTTTGGTTTCTTTTTTTTGGGTATCTTTTTTTTGGGGGTTTTCTTGTTCTTTTTTTTCGCATTTTTTTCCCAAGTTTTTGTTATGCATTTTTTTAATGATGGCTGGGTGGGTAAGTCTCAAGCTGCCTTTTTTGGTTTTCTGTAAACCGAAAAAAAAATTAAATACAGAAAATAACCATCCGTCCATTGAACCATTCATCTATCTATTTATTTATTTAACAATAAATAAATATAACCCGTAGGCTATATTTATACATACGATAGGCACCGCCCACTGGCGACCACCGGCGCGCGGCGGTGGGGGGAGCACGGCGAGCGTGCGGGAATTTTCGGAGGGAGCATCTGGCATCACTGCTCACAGCTCCAGTGTTTTCTAAAGACAATCGTGAGATAGCTCGAACTGATCAAATAAGAACAGTTTTCTTATTTCAACTGATTAAACAAGAACAGTGTTCTTATTTAATACAATACAAAGTTGAACCATAGATTGTTTTGGTTGCAAACATGTTGACAAAAATCCATTTAATTATTTTAAAAAATGTTTGAGAAATATACACGCTGAATCTTCTAACTCCTCGTGGAACGAACAATGATTGAGAGCTACTATTTGACGATGGATTGCTTACAGGTCACCTCTTTTCGGGACAATCAGGGTGCACCTACTGATCTATATTAGCCTAAATAGTTATTATTGTAACTATTATACAACCGCTAAACAAAACTAAGAAAATCCTAAGCCACCACTTATTCACCGCGAAACAACCGCTAATCCACCGCTGAACAACCTTTTCGTACACATTGTGGTGTGATTTCCCAACGCCGCGAACCTCAAAGATGTTCTCCCCTTAAATTTATTAAATTGGGCGCCAGTACGCTCGCGCGTGCCAGGGAGAACAAGATATTGTGCCCGGTCCGCTGCTGTGAAACTCGAGAGTAGAGTGGCCGGGTTAGGGACGTTCGATCACCAAAAACAGACTATAATAAATTCATTAAAAAACTAGAAACTAATATTTTGTTTTATCCGAAAAGAAATAACTCGACCGGAAGGAAACCGAGAAATTCCCGGAGGAAAACCTTCCACAAAACTCAATATCCGTGTCCGTCACACCTCAACGGCGTGGGTTACAATTTTGGAAAATTCTGCTCGCATATATCGGGCATCTCGCTCGCGCTCACACGCACAACACACATCCAATCGCGACACGGGACGGTTCTCGGTATCGCGGTCGGCTCAAGACGCTTCAAATAAAAGTCGCTACTCGAATAAATTATAAAAACCCCGGACAAATAAAATAGTTCCAAAATAAGCGAGCACATAAACCGCCGGTGAACCGCCCGCCAACGACGACACAGATCTCGGCAAATACCGTGGGCGCGACCCCAGGGTAGCTCGAAAAAAATATTTCGGCCAAACAATAATTTAACAAATACCGCGAACAAGGAAAATCGCAACGGCGCAAGCAATCACGGTCACTCCTTGGCGAAGTTCAGCATCCACTCCGGGCTACTCTTAAGAGCTTCGAAGCTCACTTCTATACACGGACGGACCGGTTACCGCGCAAATACATGTGAACAAATATTCTAAAGACAATTTCGACAACAAGGACTCGATACAACTTTAATAAATAATTTAACTGTCCCTGGAAAGGACGAACTTACCGCGATATTGGAAACCCTCAGGAACTCCGTGAAAGGGCCCGAAAATATGAGGTTGGCTGGCCTCGATTTTTCCCCTCTTCCCTCTATGTTAAACAAACTTCCAACACACGTCGGCTCGTCCGGGTATCACCGCGACTCAACGAGAAATGCCCCGAGTAATCGGTCTCTCGCGCTCTCGCTAGCCCTATCTGTACCCTGCCTAATCGCTCTCGAATTCACACTCTCGGTAATATTCGATGGTCTTCGATACCTGAGCGCGTGACATAACGCTGACTCTCGTCGCGCTCGGTACAGTTGTCCTCGGTACGGCGGCGGCGAATAATACTCGCACCGATTTTGCGGCCACCGGGACTCTAGATGTTCTTGCGGCGGTTGAGTTGCACTTCGGTGCACCCCGAATGATGTATCTTCTCGAGAAGGACTCAACGATCCCCCCAATCAGATTTTGCGACTCCAACAGCAAGGCAGGTGATACGGGCGTAGACGAGCGGAGAACCGCGGTAGATGCTGTAACGTGGCAAAATTTGCCCGTTACGTAAATGTTCGAGACCAGCTTGCTCACCGGCTCACAAGGCGATCCCGCAGGGCCCGAATAGTGAGAAAAAATATTTTGTTAATTTGATTTCGAACGCGCTTCATGTTCGTACGGCTCGGACGAGAGAACGATCGGCGAGGACGAGCGGCGAGGCACACGGGAGCAACGGGAGTCTGAAGAGGCAGCGGCGCTTAGCTCGAGGAGTCAGGAGGCTCGAACTCTACACTCTCGGGTGTCGAAGTCGCCGAGAAAACTATCGATGGAGGGAGAGGAAAACTCCCGTCAGGGCATCGGAAGAAGATTCGTATCGGGCCTGTAGGCGCCGGTGTTCGGGCTGCAGGAAAAAAGATCATCTGCGAGTGTCGAGGTAGGGGGGACTGAGTACCCCTGCCGCTGTTATTGACGAAGTCTTCGAACGGCGAGCGACGAAAATCTCCCGTGCGGCGAAAATCTCCCGAGCGCTGGTCAGCGTCGAGTGAGCGAGGAGATTTCACAATGGCGGAAATAATGGCGCGCATAATATTGTAACGAGTGTAAAATCATATTTTGCGTCGTATCTCCCGTGCACCGGTTGTGTGCGCGCGCCGGGAGTTTTTCGTCTCGTCGGCGAGTCTCGTCTCGTCCGCGCCGAGAGCCAACGCGAACGTCGCATCCCGATCGTCGCGTATCGTGTGTGCGACACGGGCGTGGAATTTCGTTTCGGGAAAGAGTCGAGTCCGCGTGAGTTTCGTGTGTTCGAAGAGTAATCCGTGTCAAACTCCCGGGAGTTTGTTAACTGTCGCGTTTTCGGTAATTTTTCTGATCGTCTTGGGGCAAAACGGCCCACGGGAAGCGGCCTTGTCTTGTCGAATCGTCCAGCGGGAAAAGCCGGGACGCGAGATCTCATGTGTGAGAGGCGGCATATTGGCACTTGTTGTTTCGAGAAATCGTTTGTTACGCCAGTGCGTGCGTGCGTGCGTGCGTGCGTGCGTGCGTGCGTGCGTGCGTGCGTGCGTGCGTGCGTGCGTGCGTGCGTGCGTGCGTGCGTGCGTGCGTGCGTGCGTGCGTGCGTGCGTGCGTGCGTGCGTGCGTGCGTGCGTGCGTGCGTGCGTGCGTGCGTGCGTGCGTGCGTGCGTGCGTGCGTGCGTGCGTGCGTGCGTGCGTGCGTGCGTGCGTGCGTGCGTGCGTGCGTGCGTGCGTGCGTGCGTGCGTGCGTGCGTGCGTGCGTGCGTGCGTGCGTGCGTGCGTGCGTGCGTGCGTGCGTGCGTGCGTGCGTGCGTGCGTGCGTGCGTGCGTGCGTGCGTGCGTGCGTGCGTGCGTGCGTGCGTGCGTGCGTGCGTGCGTGCGTGCGTGCGTGCGTGCGTGCGTGCGTGCGTGCGTGCGTGCGTGCGTGCGTGCGTGCGTGCGTGCGTGCGTGCGTGCGTGCGTGCGTGCGTGCGTGCGTGCGTGCGTGCGTGCGTGCGTGCGTGCGTGCGTGCGTGCGTGCGTGCGTGCGTGCGTGCGTGCGTGCGTGCGTGCGTGCGTGCGTGCGTGCGTGCGTGCGTGCGTGCGTGCGTGCGTGCGTGCGTGCGTGCGTGCGTGCGTGCGTGCGTGCGTGCGTGCGTGCGTGCGTGCGTGCGTGCGTGCGTGCGTGCGTGCGTGCGTGCGTGCGTGCGTGCGTGCGTGCGTGCGTGCGTGCGTGCGTGCGTGCGTGCGTGCGTGCGTGCGTGCGTGCGTGCGTGCGTGCGTGCGTGCGTGCGTGCGTGCGTGCGTGCGTGCGTGCGTGCGTGCGTGCGTGCGTGCGTGCGTGCGTGCGTGCGTGCGTGCGTGCGTGCGTGCGTGCGTGCGTGCGTGCGTGCGTGCGTGCGTGCGTGCGTGCGTGCGTGCGTGCGTGCGTGCGTGCGTGCGTGCGTGCGTGCGTGCGTGCGTGCGTGCGTGCGTGCGTGCGTGCGTGCGTGCGTGCGTGCGTGCGTGCGTGCGTGCGTGCGTGCGTGCGTGCGTGCGTGCGTGCGTGCGTGCGTGCGTGCGTGCGTGCGTGCGTGCGTGCGTGCGTGCGTGCGTGCGTGCGTGCGTGCGTGCGTGCGTGCGTGCGTGCGTGCGTGCGTGCGTGCGTGCGTGCGTGCGTGCGTGCGTGCGTGCGTGCGTGCGTGCGTGCGTGCGTGCGTGCGTGCGTGCGTGCGTGCGTGCGTGCGTGCGTGCGTGCGTGCGTGCGTGCGTGCGTGCGTGCGTGCGTGCGTGCGTGCGTGCGTGCGTGCGTGCGTGCGTGCGTGCGTGCGTGCGTGCGTGCGTGCGTGCGTGCGTGCGTGCGTGCGTGCGTGCGTGCGTGCGTGCGTGCGTGCGTGCGTGCGTGCGTGCGTGCGTGCGTCCGTGCGTGCGTGCGTGCGTGCGTCCGTGCGTCCGTGCGTGCGTGCGTGCGTGCGTGCGTGCGTGCGTGCGTCCGTGCGTCCGTGCGTGCGTGCGTGCGTGCGTCCGTGCGTCCGTGCGTGCGTGCGTGCGTGCGTGCGTGCGTGCGTGCGTGCGTGCGTGCGTGCGTGCGTGCGTGCGTGCGTGCGTGCGTGCGTGCGTGCGTGCGTGCGTGCGTGCGTGCGTGCGTGCGTGCGTGCGTGCGTGCGTGCGTGCGTGCGTGCGTGCGTGCGTGCGTGCGTCCGTGCGTGCGTGCGTGCGTGCGTGCGTGCGTGCGTGCGTGCGTGCGTGCGTGCGTGCGTGCGTGCGTGCGTGCGTGCGTGCGTGCGTGCGTGCGTGCGTGCGTGCGTGCGTGCGTGCGTGCGTGCGTGCACACGCGCACACGCGCACACGCGCCGTTGTTTCAGACAAACTTCTTCAAGTACTTCATGCGCATCCATGTTTCTCTAATCTTCCAAAGAGCAGCACACAAACTTTGCCAGGCACTCGGCAACCGGCAGTACTTTTAGATGTTCCTCCAGGAGAATATCTTAGTTTTGGGCTTGAAGCAGCGATCGTTAGTATTCTGGAAAATGTTAATGCCGATAAAATCCCGGAAATCCTTCAAATTGATATAAGTACCGACGGAGCAAATATTGACAAATCAGGCAACAATCAAATATGGACGATCCAATGTAGAATCGCGAACATTCCTAATAGTCTAACTGAAGTTATAGGTATATGCAGAGGGAATAGAAAACCAGATGATTTCACCGTTTTTTTTCCAACCATGGATAAACGAAGCAAATACTCTAATACACGATGGCGGCGTACTCTTTCGCGGATGTCGTAAGACTTTCTCTTTCAGGCCGTTTATTGCAGATGCCCAGCGCGAGCTTCTTCAATCAACCATTATGGTCACACCTCGGGCAATCCGTGTTCGAAATGTTACGTTACAGGCGTATATAGAGACAGACGAATGACTTTCTGCGGCGTAGATTTTCGTCCTCGAACCGACGAAGAGTACAGTACACAGATAGACGAAGACCATCACAAAGAAGGCCCCTGTCCACTTTCGCTTCTCCCAATTGGTTTGGTTACACAGGTGCCATTTGACTATATGCATTTAGTACTTCTGGGGGTTGTTAAACGTCTTCTATCAGCGTGGATCGATGGAAAATGTTCACAAATCAGTCGCCTTTGTGCGCACGATATCAAGCTCATCTCTGCGAGACTTGTTGAATTATCGAAGTACTGCCCAAGTGAATTTGCCCGGCCGCCCAGGGAACTCAATTTCTGTATACGGGTCCCGCCGTCTTGTTCGGTATTCTTAAGGATGATTTGTATCATCATTTTTTGCTCCTCCACGTGTCCCTGCGTATCTTAACCATCCTATCGCCGACTGACGTACAATTGTTTTATACGCAATCTGCACTTCGCATTTTTGTTGAGCAAAGTCCGAATTTGTATGGGTCATCTTTCGTTAGTTATAATGTTCATGGATTGTTACATCTCGTCGATGACGTCAAAATGTTCAGTCCTGTTGACACATATTCTGCCTTCCCGTATGAGAATAAGATGAAAATCTTTCGTAAGTACTGTCGGAAACCAGACATGACTTTACAGCAGATAGCTAACAGACGGGGCGAGCTCGCCAAACAGGCTCATGTACGCAGTCAACGAGCTGATGATGAAATGACAGTACATCAGAAACACAATGAAGGACCTCTCATAACTGACAATGCTGACGACGAGGTGTAACAGTATCGCCGATTGAAGTGTCGAAAATTTGTATTGACTAGCAATAACCGAGACAATTGTTGCATTTTTAAAGATTTATCGATTTGCATAGTAGTTAATATTATCGTCCGTGGAGGTGAACATTTTTTTATCGTCAACAAATTCGATCGTGTTGAAGCACTGTACGATGTGGCCATATCATCGTCTTCGGTTGGCTACTACAAATGTTGTACACTGCGACACAATCTTATTCTTGTCAAATTAGACGAAGTAAAGACCAAGTGTTATCGAATGCGACACTGGCAATCGCGTCGGCTCGATGAAAATGGTCGAGAACTCCTCATAGGTGAAGTATTTGTTGTAGCAACAATGTCGTGCGAGGTAAACCATTGAATCACGTCTGAATTAAATTCATGATTTGGCAAATCGATTCGATTTTCATCGTTCGGAGATCAAGTATTAGCAAAGGTTACCCAAGAATAGATACTTCATCATCTGAAGAATCTGACGATCGACTACGGTACCTTTCGCCGTTATGGTGCGGCCGCAAATATTCGGTCAATGGAACATATCCAACACCATACGAAGAGATTGCAGCAAGCAGAACCTTTTGATAGTAGGCATACATCAATATGTTGCCAATACATGTTTATTATTTTTTTACACGGTATTCAGGGATACTGGAAATCCTTACTATCTTGAAAATGAACATGCATTAAGCTCTCTTAGTAAATCATGGGGCGATGTTGAATTTTCCATATGCTCTTGAATTTTGTTTGATTTGCCACTGGAAAAGTTGAAATGTTCCTAACTGCAAAATCATTACTTGAACTCTCGAAAATCTTTGTTTGAATGATTCGTTACAGGGGACTTAAACGATTATTGTACATTTTTTACCATGAGATTCGTTACCAATTTTTTTGGCACTACCGTTATATCCATAAGCTTGCGAAGTAAAATAACATGATGTTGAATGTACGTACATTACAGTTTCGATACTTTAACAGGTGCAACAAGGAAGGCGACCTTCCCAAAGCCGACCATCTGGTTCGTGACTTCCCGGGATGATGAAGAAGACGAGGACTTAGAGTCAATAAGCCGGCAAATTAAAATGGACATAGTTTGTATAGAGACTGTGGGTTTCAAGTGATGTGATTATTACGCACACCCGACTATCGTGTCATTGACCGGTATGCATATCATGTTTTTCCTTCTGTGAAAGATTAAGGGGTCTACACCTACGGAAATTAAATTCCTCAGGAAAATTCTATTCCCTCACGGACCACCCAACCGAAGACCAACCGGTTAGTCGGTACGTCAAACCAATTTTTGACCCAACCTTTTATCGGACGATTTTTATAGTTGATTCAGTAAAATCAACCAGATGTTAACTCTTACAGATGAAGCTCAACGTTGGATCACAATTGAATTTTTTTATAAAGCCAACCCAAAATCAACGGTCGGACCGTTCGGTTGGATTTTGCGTCGATTTTATGAAAATTCAACGGTAATTCAACCTTGAGTTTCATCTTTGAGAGTTGAAGTCTAGTTGATTTTGTGGGACAAACTGTGAAAACCGTCCGAAAAAAGGTTGAGTCCAAAAGTTGGTTTGACGCACCAATTGACCGGTTGGTTTATGGTCGATGATCCAAAACCGACCGAAATCCAACGATTGCGCCGTTCGCGAGGGTTTCTCTGTTCTTTAAAGTCGAGTCTTTAATTCTGCCATAAAAAGGTGTTCAGGATAGATTTTTTTCCGATAACAATTATGATTTTTAAAGCGTAGACTCTAGAATTCGTTCTTCAGTTCTTTTCTCCATGGATTTTTTAAATCTTTTTTCTTCCATTTTAATTTCTTTGCTTCGAAAATGTTTTTCTAAATTTATCTATTTTTTTCTTTATTGTTTGTTTACCAAGGCCGGATATCAGCCACTAGAATTTCTTACCTCGAGAAATTTCTCTTAATGTGTTCTTTAAAGTGGAGTATTTACGTCCGCCATTAAAAGGCGTTGAAGAAAGATTTTTTTTTGCCTCCTGAATTCGTTTTTCATAGTTCTTAATCTTCTTTCCCTCAACTATAATTTTTGTTGACTTTGAAAATGTTGGCAGTTTTTAATGAATTCGTTTTTTCTTTCCTTTTTTGTTTGTTTACCATGATTGTATCTCAGCCACTGGAACACTTAAAAGGTTAGTCCCGTAATCTATTTTATGATTATGGCTGTTATTATTATATTATTATTGATAGTTTAAATAGGTTACAGTTAGATTTATCATGGTGTTATTATTACTGTATCATTAGCTTAGATTACCGTGATATGTACCATGTATTGTACAGTGCGTATGAATGAGTATGTTTAGCGCGAATGAGCGGTTCGGATCCCGCTATACAAAAGGAGGTCCACCATTGCGCATATGCGATTTGAATAACTCAAGCTTTTGGGGCATTGGCAACTACGTTTGAATCAAGGTGTTTGACAATGTCACACAGTTTGGGTCTTTGTATTTCATGCGCATTAATCATCGAGTTACAGAAAAAAAATATCATCATTGAACGAATGAATGCTAAAATACTATTAAAAAAGGTGCTCCGACTATGTAGAAAGAAATATTTGTTTTTGTTCATAATAAAGAATAATTTTTTCAGCACTTACCTGCAATTGCAACAACCGTTTACTTGTCATCAGTCCGATAAAAAAATGAAGTCACTCAAAAAGTTGTGTTGAGATAAAATTTTAAATCACTGTAAAAGTGTTGGTATAATGCATTACTTCACACAATAGCCGGTATTAGAATAAGTTCCATCATCGATTATCTTTGCTGAAAGACGTTTTGCGAGTTATCAAAAATCATATTACATTTTTTTTTAATGTATATTACGATACGAAAAAAATATTGCCATAAGAAAAAGATACTTCAGAAATAATCGACGAAGAAAAGAACGAATAACTGAACGTAAAATCTAACTTGCGAAAATTCTGCGCAAATGAGAACATTGTTCAACTGTAACTGAGAGAATTTTTAAGCTAATCTATTCTAAGCTATAGAAAAAAGTAAAAATGGTACGGCAAGTACTTAAAACGTTCAGAAAATATGTTTATGAAAAAAAACCTCTTTAAAATTAAAAAATCTACCAAAACAGATGTTTATCCGAACAATAAAAAAAATATATATAAATCTGTGTATCAAAATGTAAAAAAAAAATCGAAAAAAATCAAATCAAACCAGCTAAGTAGTATTACAAAATCTAACAGAAAAAATGCAAGATGTAAAAAATCTTGAACAAAAAAAACTTGGCGTGCCAGTTTTTTTACAATTTTTGAATGAACTACGTACGACAGCGATTGGATAAAAATCTGGCACGCCAAGTTTTTTTTGTTCAAGATTTTTTACATCTTGTATTTTTTTTTTAGATTTTGTAATACTACTCGGCTGGATTGATTTGATTTTTTTCGATTTTTTTTTACATTTTGATACACATATATATACATTTTTTATTGTTCGGATAAACATCTGTTTTGGTAGATTTTTTAATTTTTAAGAGGTTTTTTTTTCATAAACATATTTTCTGAACGTTTTAAGTACTTGGCGTACCATTTTTACTTTTTTGAAAAAAAGTATTTTGTGTCTGATTTCACCTATTCTTGAAATCCTGTAAATACGAGCGATATCAAAATTTCAATTACTAACTGGTAAAGGTACTGAAAAGACGGATTTTGCATAATAATAAGTTCAACATGTTATTAACAAATCAATCCAAAAATTAATTGTTGAACTAATTACCCGGCGACCTAATTTTCTAAATTAATATACACCGTGACACGCAAAGAATTACAAAGAGAGATCGATGTAACGCGCCTTGCTCATGGTACGGGCTTTGGTAAAAATGCGACTAGCAATATAATGCTAAACTGTCACGGTGACGGACAGAGTTTTGTTGTCGCTAACTGTGCTCGCACTGTCACTACACTTCATTGCAATACTGAATCCTCAACATTACATCCCGAGCTATTCGCACGACAGCTGACGTTCAACTCCTCGTCCCCGATGTCATACGCATCGAAATGCAACTTCTGTGCAACATCCATGGATTCAGAGCGTCACCATGCGAACAGCGAGATGTTCTTGCGACAATCTTTGCAGTCTTCGTAGTTGTCGGTTTGTCCGAGATTTATCTTCGTGCAGGGATTTGATGCGAGTTCAACGCAAGTGCGTCCTGCTCATCTCCCATACATCCATGTCCGCAGTCCACAAACACCCTGACGTAGCACCCCTGCGTTCTGCTCATCTCCCACATCTCCCACACATCCACGTCCGCAGTCCACGAACATTCTGCCGTAGCACCCTGGCGTCCTGCTCATCCCATGCCGCAGCACCTCGTTAGTTCCTGAAAGTGATAAAAAAATTGAGGTTACGGACAAACAGATTTAAAGATTTGAAATTGCTTCAATGAAACAAATGGAAAACAAATTGAGGTTAGAGACAAAAAGAATTGATAACAAAAAATATACGAAAAAACAAAATTTAGGTTAGGTTGTCCCTACATATCCAGGATCAAGAGACGCGGCTCTTGATCGATAAGGGTAAAAAAATATAAAGAATATACAAAAATAAGGGTAAAAAATAATGTAAAATTACTCACCAGGTCGTGAAAATTCCCGAAGATTTTCCGTAGCCCGTAAAGACGCGGAAATTTCGTGCGAACTCACCTCACACCCGTATCTCCTCACACCCGTATTTCAGGTTCGCCTCATCATATCTCGCGAACCGCTGGACGATTATGATCGTAATTAGGCCCATTGGAAAGCTTGGGTCCGAATTATATCATAAAAGTGTCGAGCCGTTCGAAAATTATCGCGTTAACTCACGCACAATCGAAAAATTTTGGATCGACTGCTGATCGCGATTATCGTACACAAGAATCCACCGAACGAATGTGTTCGGAATTAAACAAACTGTCAAGCTTGGATAGACATTCTATAGTAAAAATCTTATTATCATTTCGATCCGATGATTTATTTGTAAGATAACGTAGAGCAAAGAAATATTTCCGGCATTTTGGAGTATAACTACTTGGTAGCGTCCTTCGCTCGCTTAAAATTTTGTTTTTAAGTACTTGGCGTCGAGACGCTACCGCGTCTCTTGATTATAAAACTGTTGATATTCCACTCTGCTAATTTTATGTACGAATAAAATAAACGAATGTAAATTGAGAAAAATCTGGAAAAAAGTGCTTCATAAACTTGTTCAGAAATGGATTCAGTTTTTCCCACCCTTCAATTTTTACAAATGAAAATCGAAATTCTTGTTTCTCTTAAAAATTGGGGAAATTTACCATTTTATTTTAAAAAATATCAACCATGGAAAACTCGTAATGGAAAACTCAATGAAAGGAGAAAGTGGAGAAGATGTAATTATTGAAAACATTTTTTCGTAAAGTGAAGTTAAAATACTATTTTCGCTTTTCGTTTATGCAATAGAATATGAACCACGAGCTTAGAATTTTACACCAACTGTACTGGAACCGTTTAGTCATGTTCTACCGCGAAATTTGACAATCTTCTTTATCGGGCGTCTCGATATTCGAGTTCCTCATTCGTCATGGTGTTTAGACAACCGTGATGAAATTATCGATTTTGTTGATAAGGTGCTTTCACAGTTTTCACCTTATCCCGCCGTAATCGACAAACAAGAGAGCACCACAGACGTTGTTTCTGTCGCCAACGTGGTATCACGATTTTCTACCAATTTCGATCGTAGCGACGGCACAACGAGCCTTAATTTTATCAGCGCTGTGCCGTCATATTTTTCTATAAAATCGACTGAAGTAAGGGCACAGCGAA
The DNA here is from genome assembly GCA_963575735.1 of Amblyjoppa fuscipennis. NCBI lineage: Eukaryota > Metazoa > Arthropoda > Insecta > Hymenoptera > Ichneumonidae > Amblyjoppa > Amblyjoppa fuscipennis. The sequence goes on along the minus strand of OY754489.1, from coordinate 13,514,384 downwards.
CTTCAATTCTGTCGCTAACGTGCTGTCGCGATCGCCCCAAAATTTTGTTGGAACGAAGGCACAATGAGTTGCAATTCTGCCAGCGCTGTGCTGTTACAGTTTTCCATAAAATCGACCGAAGTAACGGCACAGCGAGCTTCAATTCTATCGCTATCGTGCTGTCGCAATTGTCCGCAAATTTCAGCGAAGTCAAGGCACAACGAGTCGCAATTCTACCGGTGCAGTGCCGTCATCGTTTTCAATAAGAGCGACCGAAGTACCGGTACCACGAGCTTCAATTCTGTCACCATTGTGCTGTCGCAATTGTGCGCAAATTTCGGCGAAGCAAAGGCACAACGTGTCGCAATTCTACCAGCACTGTGTCTTCAACGTTTTTAGTGAGATTGACCGAAATAACGGCACAACGAGCCTCAATTCTACCATCAGCGTGCCACTACTAAATACAGTACGGCGACCAGCAATTCTGGCGCCTCCGTGTCGTAAGAGTTATCATCAACATTTTTGCCAACATACTTTCGTACGTGCCGCATTCATGACACTCTTCTGCCGGAACGCTGAGATGCCACGATGTGCCGCCACTGTATACCTTTATGCTACAATACATTCTATGTTATTTGATGCACATCGTGGCGTTGCTTGCAGCACTCTTGCCGGCAATTTGCCGACATATTTCTATCTGGGATAATAAACTCGTTTGTTAAAGTTTGAATATACAAATCTGTCCTTTAATTTCCCGCGTCAGCAACAATCTTAGTTTGCACTTTTTTTTTGTAAAACTAGAAACCGGATGGTCGGTTCGGAAAATAAACAAATAAAAAATTGTGGACGTTTGTGGACAATAAATTGTTGTAAAAGGTACAAATATTTTTTACTGTGTATCCACGACGCTGTATTGCCGCGAGATAGCCATTGAGAACGTGAGATCGTCCCGGTGAAAATACGCTTGTCGCGTAACCGAGAAAAACACTCCCGTTATGCTCCGTGTGAGCTCGAACGATATCCCGAAATCGAAGATACGGCGCGTGTGATGAAATTTACCGAAAACTGAGTAGAACCGTTGAGCTTTACTGTGAGAAAACCGGTTGTAAACGGCGATCTACCCGAGCGCGTGGTGACCCGTGTCAGCCATTTGCCGCAGATGAGCGCGATAGCTGTTGCACACGGCACGTATAACCCGTACGCCTTGGATGAGAGCGGGTGCGCGTGTGTCGGCGGCGCGCGTCGGCCTCGCCGAACTCGGCTGGGAGGTGCAGCCGAGCAGTGACCGCTCGAACTAGCGCATGTAGCCGCGCTGATTCTCGAACAGAAATGCTCCGAAAACCTACGGTGCTGGGATGGCTAGGACGGTAGGTTTTTCGGACGGTTGTTGGCACAGGCTATCGATAAACCTTCGGTACAGTGCCGGCCAGGAATGGAAGGTTTTTGAGATGGTCCTTCGTTTTAATTACAAAAAAACCTGAAACTCATGGGTCAGGGGTGGTACGTTCTTCGAACGGTTTCTGGTTCAGTCTACCGAAAAACTTCCTCAGGTTGCGGGTGGAGAGCGGTAGGTTTTTCAGGTAGTTCGTAAGTTGAACGACCAAGAAACCACCTGAAACCCGCGAGTAATCAAATAGTGGGTTTTTTTGTAGGGTTATGGCTTAGACACCTATAAAATACATCAATCCCCAGTACAGCGCCAGTACTTTTTGTACAACGAATGTACAGTGAATGGTTCGCTGTAAATTTGATAAATATTCAGTATGTTATATATTTTTTCTCGTGATTTGAGCCCACTAGCCCAGTCACCAGAGTATATTTATGAAAAGTTGTGTGGGATTAATTAAATGTAATTTTTGGGGGGTCGCACGCGATGAATGGGAAAGACTACCCTAGCAACCCTAATCACCAAAAAAATAACCGAGAGAACAAAGGAACGTCACCGAAAAATTACCGTCAATAACTCAGTTTATTTTGATATTGCAGAATTGAAAAAACGGACCGAATTACCGAAAAATAACCGAATGTATCACATCTACCGTCACCATTTAATAAAGGGTGCCCGTAGAGGTAACGCATTCGGTTATTTTTCAGTAATTAGGCCCATTTTTTCAGTTCTGCAATGTCCCAAATCAACTGAGTTATTTTTTGGTAAAACTTTTGGTTGCCGAGGTTGCCAGGGTATAGAAAAATGTCTAAAAAAAAGACACCGATGGTCCCAACCCCCAGATTCGACCCATCGCCTTCCTACATTATTCCCTGAACCATTCCCCATACTCTTCCCCAGAGTCTACCAAATGATCTTTCCCATATTACTTTTTTCTACGCGGGCAGTCCATACAACAAGCAGTCGTTGTCTGACAGAAGTCGTTGAAATTGACGCAGCATGAACATTGGGAACATGAAGAACGAAAATGAAAGCGGAACTGAATATTTTTGATTGTCCTATCGTATTATCCAGATGAAAAGGTCAAGAACCTAGAAACTTGTCGTGGCCAGTCGGAAAGCTAATGTTACGTCCTCCAAAATTTTCCAAAATATTTCAAATACATTTAGGTCAAATGACCGGTTAATTAACGAAAATTTGAAATTTACTAAAACGCTGAAAATAATCATTGACAACATATAATCATCGACCTCGAACGGGATGATACATAAATAAAATTTTAGATGGAAAAATTATCCACTGGTAATAATAATTAACCTTCAGGTAAAATGGATTGATGTATAGAGGCGACTGTACAGCACAAGTCAACCGGGCGAGGCTCGGTAACCTGACCCGCAAAAACGCAGATAAGGATATCGGCGGAACGCTCCTCACGGTTGTCAAACATAAATAGAGTAAAGTCAAGTATGCGGAATAATTATTAAGTCTAATCGTCAGGATGAAGATAGAAATAATGGGTTGAAAATACAGAAAATTATAGAAAATAGGAAAGAGATGTGAAATAATTACTACAAAAATTCAGGAGATAAATCATATAGATGTTAAGATAAAACTATGTCAGCAATTGTTAACTTTGCAACGAAAGCTCGTACAGCTTTCGTTGAAATTTGTATGTTCATAAAATTGGCGGTAGAATTTAATTGTCAACAAATTAAAATGTTAAATGTAATGTAAAGTTAAGAAATTCGGAATATGTAATTAGTCAATCAAAGAAAGGAATCAGGTGACGAGAGTGAGGAGACGAGGCGAAGGTGTGACAGCGATGACGCGGCGGTGTCCGACACCGAGGTTATTTATTCGCGCGCCCACCGCCTACTCGGTACTTCTGCTGGATCCTCCAAACTTCTTCGCGATCGGGGTACAGACCTCGAACTTGCATTGTATTTAGAGCCATTAACAAAGAACTTGTAAAATCAACTTGAAAATATCTTCAAATATTAGTCTTCATTTTAATTCTGTTCAATAAATCATCCATATACTTCCGAATCACTTCATCGAATTGAGTATTTTCTTCCTCGAAATCACTTCGTCGTCGAAATAACTTATTTCCATCTATAACATCTGGGACGGACGTTCATTTCTGGCGTCGATCATCTTCATCATCCGATTCTGATTCGGATATTCGATATTTTGGAAGGACGATATTTTGGAAAATCATCATTCGATTCTGACTCGAACATACATTTGGAATTTGGGAAGGACGTTCTATTTCGATATCGATATTCATCATTCATCAATCGATTCATTCGATCATTCACTCTGAGGTAAAACGATTTAACTTGAATCGTAAGCTTAAAACATTATCATCTTCAACATTCATTCATTCGTCAACATTTACTTGTCAATAATTTATTTAACATTTATTTGCCATTCTGAAGGGTTAAAATTCTCTTGATCAATATATATTCGTGCTGGTCAATTTCATTTCAGCTATATCCGTGCGCGTTAAAGTATTAGGATAGGCCGGGAGAAAACAGTGAGTGAGTGTGGTAGCGAAGTGTTGCGAGTGGTGCGTCGAGGGTGACGCCCGAGAGAGTGAGATAGCCGTGTATCGCGTTCCATTCGATAGAAAGAGTTAGCATCCAGAATTTTCTTGTCCAGTTTAGAATGATCACTTAAAATCTAATAATTCCGAATTTTAACCGCGAATAAATTCTTTCAATATTAAATATATACACTCTAGGCCCTATCCCGAATCGTTTTCCGAAAGGTTAGGTTCAAAACAGGGCCAAAACCTCGATAAAGCGTCATCTCCGAATAACGTGTAAAGGGAGGGTGAAAATTCTCCTTGACCGAGATGGAGTGAAAATTGCTGATCGGGACGTAACACTAACTACAAAATAAATATATATATATTTTTTTTTATTCAATTTTCCTGTGACAAAATCTAATACCGACATGCACACGCTTTGTGTTGAGTAAGTACCGAAAGTTAATCTACGTGTGTCTAAAAGCAAATACATACTTCTTCGCATTGGTACATATTTCGATGTTACCTTAATTGAATTCAAACTAGTTTTTTAAAAGTATTCACTTCTCCCCGTGCCGAATCGTTGTTGGAACTTGGAATAAAAAATGCATGTATTAATCATTGTATAAAAGGTATGTAAATGAGAATATTGCTCCTTAAAAGTAATTGATTTTATACCGTACATATGACCACGTCCGAAGGATGGAGGAAAATAGAGCCAGTTATTGATAGTGTATCTTCATATAGAAGAGGATGAGTTTATCCCTCGAAATATGCTGCTTGAATCTGGCGGAAAAAAATTAATATATTACTGGTTTTGTACGACAGATGTACAAATGAGCATATTATTCGTTCCGTACAATAAATGAATAGTTTTATAGGCTCTTGGCGATTCCAGTTTGTTAATAAAAAAACACTACCTTATTGTCGATGCAGAGCATCGCAGTTTCTTTTCGAGGCCGTAATGTCACTCAATGTATAAAAACACCATACCCATACCACCGCCGTTATCGCCACATGTCGAATCGGTCTGTGTATTCTCGCTCCAACATATGCTGCTGTTTCTAATAAATTGGATTAATCCGTTTCATTGAGATTTGATAGACTTGAAATTAAGAGTCTGTCAAAAGACAGTTTACCAAGGATGATCGCCGGTACTATTGGCAATACCTTATCTGTGAAAGCAACAAATATCTTCTTCGATTCAGTGACAGTGTGTATATGTTCCGTCTTGAAAGCATTTCCAACTATTGTCAGTTTTTTAATTAAAAAGTCCGATATCATCGTGTTTTCGGGGTCACGAAAAGTGACAATATCTACTATCCGCCCGTATTCGATGCTTTTGTAATAAATGTACTCATCGCAAAAACGTGTTTCGTTCTTTTTGTGTTTCTTCTCGCGTGTAGTTTATCGAGCCGTTTAGAGCTGCACGCTTGTAGAATGATATTGCGTGCGGTGGCTCATAGTTGGCAAGGCGGAAGGTTTTTTTAGGCCTTGGAACTTGGACGGTGTCTGCGGTGTGGAGTCAGTTACATAAGCTTGTTTTTTTAACCCTCTTGTAAGCGTTTGAGTTATCGTTTTTTTCGTCTGGATGTCTACTCGTGGATTATTTAACATACTTTCCATGGACCGTGTTAGCAAAAATCGTGTCATAATTTGCAAGGGCCTGGAGCTTGGGCTCGTTGCTTTTTCTACTATCTTTTTGTTCCACGATTCATATGGAAATACGCTATGTGTCCAGAACGGTCTCCAATTTTGCACCGAATCTGTTAACTGGGTCAATAAATGTTTACTATACGTCATGTTGTCTCTACCGAACAAATTTTCAAATTCTCTGACATATTTCGTCAGCAACACTCGTGCTTTTCCTATCTCGTTGATGCCGATACTGTTCTTGTTCAAGATGTAAACTGCGTTGCAGAGAACGGCTAGGTGCTTGTGATACTTGTCGCTAATTACTCCTTCCAAGCATGGTAGCGCAAAAAACTGTATCCAATTCCTCCATTCCGATGCTTTCCATTGTTTATATTCTACTCCGCGGTCCCAATTTTATCAGAAGACCAACGATCATTTCTATTTCACGATTACTGCCAAAATACCATTTCTTTGATGCTGTCCCATTAATGAACAATGACGTGTGAAACGTTGCATCACCTAAGTACACAATATGCAAACTATCAACTGGTACCCCCGACCCCAAATGGAACCCTTCCAGATATCCAATTACAGAAAATCTTCTGATACCGTTGATTCTATTGTCATCGATTGCTAAACTCATATCGCGCCGTATCTCCTGGTCGGTGCAACCGAACGAAGGTACCGCCTCGAACGGCTAAATTCGGTTCTGTCCCGTTAATTTAGATACAATTTCCTCCCCTTGTTGTATATTTCGGTCGGTTTGACAATTTACAGATACCCCTTTCAATGGTTCAATTCGCTTCGTTTCCGTTGATCTGGTTTTAATTTGCACTCCTCTATGGTAACAATATGTACAATCAAAATCTCTATTAAATTGCGTCATGTTTAAAATCATCGGTCTCCCGACTGTATCCGCCGTGCAGACGAACGTGATGAATTTACTCGTGATTCGGTGGTGATCGATTGGGTTGATCCAAGTCATTCCAGTATTGTACAAAGTATTCAGTTCCTCAATTATTGCCAAAAATAGTGTCGACTTCCGCGTGTCCTTTGCCCACGCACACTCCAGCGCGTAGCATGTATCGCTTCCGTGCATGGGGTGAAAATTTCATTGATCATTAGCATGACCGGCCATGCGCTTGCATTCGCTGAATTCGATACTTTACATCCATCAGTGAAAATGTTGAATGAGAAATCGAATTCGAAGCTTAAGAAGCCACCTGCCTCACACAATTTCTTATAATTCTGACTGTCATAAATATCTTCGATAGCATCGTCGTTTTGTTTCCTTCGTGAAAATCGATACCTCAGAGACTCGAGTATCGATGCATCTGAGAATAGTTGACGTAACTGAGGTTCAATCTTGAATTGAAAGAAATAGCATAAAGACTTGTTCTCTTTTTTCGATCCGCACCGCCCGCATGCACAGTCGTTTTTATGTTTCCTATGATTACCCAAATCATCTGAGCACTCTTCACAATAATAATGGCGAGTAGTTGCTATCTCGGGGTTCCTCAATAGCAATTTTCACGGACTTTTCATATTATGCAGTATGCAGCTTTGTATCAAAATTAAAGACAGACTTTGCAATGTTGTTATTATCGCTGACAAGGAAACATTCCCAAGTGTCCGACCCCGATTTCGATAATTTTGATATATGTTGTAGAACTCGGAAATTTAAGGGACACGTATTTTTTTTTATCATCCCTCGTTGATATATAAGGGGTGAAACAGCCCCTCAAACTTTGGCAGAAAAACAATAATTTTTTTTTTTTTTCTTAGAAGCACCTGACGATTATCAATGAAATTTGGTATACATATATCTCGAGCCAACAGGACTCAGAAATGGTAGTGTGCATCACGGACGCACCCCTTTAAGGGGGTAAACTACCCCTATCTAAATGTTTTTTTCTTTTTTTTTCGGCGAAAAATAATCGAACTGGAATACAAATAGCATCGTTTTGAAACTAAAATTATATTACAGTTTACGTGTTTTTGGTTTTTTTCCCAAAAACCACTGTTTGACCAGATATATATATATTTCAAGGCTTTCAATATTTCCCATAGAAGCACCCGACGGATTTCAATAAAATTTGGCAAGCATATATTTCAGAGCAACAGAATTGAAAAATGATACCGTCCGACACCCGCCCACCCCTTTGTGGGGGTGAACCACCCTGATCATTTATTTTTTTTCAGGATAAAAGAACCGAAAAAAATATAAATCGTATACAGCGGATGCTTGCATAAAAAAAAACTCCCGTTTTCGCTTGGAGGGCAGTCAGAAGTTCAATGAGAGTTTACAGGATTTTATTTTCATATCAAGAACCATAATTTAGCACACGGCATATATTCGAAATATAGGTAATATGTGGATTTGATAATATAACATGAAACTACAGATGAAACTATTTGTATCGCAATTTTATTCATTTCATTAGAAACGAATAAAATTACAATAAAATAAAAAAAATATATTAAAATAAATGCATTAGCATTTATTTTTATTCAGTTCACACATGTAAAGCTTATTTTACCGAATCTGCCTCACGGTAGATTCTACGATGCGGTAATCGTTTCATTATGAGTCTACTCATATTTCTGGAAAAATAAAGATAAGATTAGTTCTTCGACTTCATAAAATCAAAATAACCGATCACATATTTTTTTCATGCGTATTTTCGTGACGCCAAAAATATAAATAGATCTCGAAGTTTCCGGAAAACTTCGGGCGGCAGGCCTGTAAACAATTTGGAACGAAAATAGACAAATGTTATCCCAAGTAGTCGTGCGGCTCTTTATAAAGTCTGAGCGTGCATTACTCCTCATCATTCGGTGTTGAAAATTTCGCGTTCGGAGCCTGCCGTGTTATTAGTGCGTTACGATATTTTAAACATGTTTGTGAATCCAATGAACGTGCTTAATTTATTACTTGCAACATTTCAAACAATGTATCTACCAACGACTGAAGTCAATCGGCAAGAAATCATTCTGAAAGAATCGATTCAAAAGATTCTTCTGGACAGTATATGGGACTTCAATACTTTAGAAGTATCTGAAGAATCTACATTGGGTTTCGTAGACGACTTTCCCGGAACAGACGCAGAATACGTCGAAGACGCCGAAGATTGGAGTGAGGAAGGAGTGGCTGGACCTTCTTCATCTGTGTGCCCTAGTCCTGTAAACGATGAAATCCCATTTGATTACAAAAAAAGGGCAGTAGAGTACTGGCGGAGTGGAAAAAAAAGCTATCTCAAGTTTTCTACTGTACAAAAGTCATTTGCCAGACTTACTAATCCTCGTCAATTAACGAGATGGGCAAAGCAAGTGGACGAAGGAGGAACGCGGAAAGTAAAATTGATGATTATCGCCGAATTTACATTAAACAAATTACGAAACGCTATAGAAGCTGGATTAATAGTCCATGACTCGGACATCAAAAAATGGGCTCTGGAAGCATGGGGAGAGCAGGGGAGTGGCGATAGGCCTTTCGTGGCCTCTTCAAAATGGATATACAATTTCAAAAAAGCCCATCGGATCGTTTCAAGAAAAATCACAAAGTTTGTCTCAAGAAAGACGATAGAAGACAGTGCTAATTTGAAAAAATCAGCTGATGAGTTTGTTGCTTCTGTCAAGCCTTTTATAGCAGAATACGGGCCTGAAAACGTATATAATTCTGATCAAAGTGGATTCCAGCTTGAAATACATTCAGGACGTACGTTGACGTATGCAGGAACGGAAAAAGTCGAGTGTTCTGCTCAATCCATATCATCTACAACTCATAGTTATACTATTCAGCCAATTGTCTCCTGTGATGGGCGACTACTATCTCCTCTATTGATAGTATTAAAAGAAGCAGGCGGTCGCTTTGGTCCTCTAGTAGAAAAAACATTAATCCGTCCCCCGAATGTATACCTCCTCCCTTCGTCATCTGGCAAAATGACAAAAGGTAATGATGTACTGCAATGATAATTTTCTTTTTATTACTGCAATGTGCATGAATATTACTGGTAGCAATGTTTTGCAATTACAGACCACTTCAAAACATGGCTAAAAGAGGTGTTCTTTCCTAACGTTGGACGAAGAAGCCTACTTTTACTGGACTCCTGGAGCGGTCACTGCAGCAATATTATCGCAGAAACGAAGCCTGTAGATAAAGATGTTGTGTTGATGACTATACCAAAAGGAACTACCGGAAGAATTCAACCTTTAGACGTTTATGGTTTTAGGGTGTGGAAAAACTTTGTGAAGCGTTTCTCTGACAATGCGATCCTACACAATTACGATGTTAATCTTCATTTACGGAACAATATTATAAAACTACAATCACTTGTACATAATCAACTATCTTCGCCTAGGTATCGATCCCTTTTTCAATATGCTTGGTATAAAAGTGGCTATGTAGACGACAGATTAGAAAGTTTTCCAAATCCTGTCGAATTTGCTTTCGAAAAATCTTCCGTTATGAAATGTGCTGTTTGCGGTGCACTACCTATAATACGATGCTCATGGTGTAAGAAAGCATTCTGCTTCGAACACTTTTTCCACGATCATCACTACTGTCATGAATATGAGCCATAATTTTTTGTTACAAATATTTTTGGTTAATATTATTTTTATCATATAGAATTTTCTGAAATTTTCAGTCCCAAGATTTTTTTGCTTTCCAGAATTAATATTCTTGGGGTATTCCCATATATCCCATATTCCATACATGTATTGGAACGAATAAATTTGGAATGAAAATAGTATCATCTGTAGAAATGTTATATTATCAAATTCACATATTACCTATGTTTCGAATATATATCCCGTGTGCTAAATTATGGTTTTTGATAGTAGAATAAAATAGTAGAATTAGGAATTCGCCCTCCAAGCGAAAACGGGAGTTTTTTTTATGCAAGCATCGGCTGTATACGATTTATATTTTTTTCGGTTCTTTTATCCTGAAAAAAAAATTATCAGGGTGGTTTACCCCCACAAAGGGGTGGGCGCGTGTCGGACGGTATCATTTTTTAATTCTGTTGCTCTGAAATATATGCTTGCCAAATTTTATTGAAATCCGTCGGGTGCTTCTATGGGAAATATTGAAAGCTTTGAAATATATATATCTGGTCAAACAGTGGTTTTTGGGAAAAAACCAAAAACACGTAAACTGTAATATCATTTTAGTTTCAAAACGATGCTATATGTATTCCAGTTCGATTATTTTTCGCCGAAAAAAAAGAAATAAAGATTTAGATAGGGGTAGTTTACCCCCTTAAAGGGGTGCGTCCGTGATGCACACTACCATTTCTGAGTCCTGTTGGCTCGAGATATATGTATACCAAATTTCATTGATAATCGTCAGGTGCTTCTAAGAAAAAAAAAAAAATTATTGTTTTTCTGCCAAAGTTTGAGGGGCTGTTTCACCCCTTATATATCAACGAGGGATGATAAAAAAAAATACGTGTCCCTTAAATTTCCGAGTTCTACAACATATATCAAAATTATCGAAATCGGGGTCGGACACTTGGGAATGTTTCCTTGTTAGAATGATGGACCGTGGCACATCATAGGGTGGACTAGGAGTTGCCGGGGCGGCAACTTGGGAGGAGGGTAGTAGTGTAACGAATATGTAGCTGACTATTCGTTAGGACACACGATATTAGTTAGGTTTGACAATAGACAAACGAACGGACGATCGATGCCAAGATCGATCGTCATATAGACAGTCTGGACTGGGACGTCTGAACGGACAGACGTGTGACAGTGCATACTCGGGATACATAGCCGTGGTTATACCAATAATATCCGCCCACAACCAAATACGCGAGTTATTCTGTCCCCCGGTCGTTACAGATAGTGTATAGGAACTGCAGCACTAAACTGTCGTCCCATGCTCGAACCCCGAAGGGATCTCGCGCCCATTAAGAGCAAACGCAACGAAACGTCCTATTCTACATTCGTAGCGTTGTCGCGTGCCCCCCAGAGGCCTCCTCGAATTGAAGTGTGGATTGGGCGTGAAGCACCCAACAGGCGATGTCACACCTCCCTCAGGCTACCTTGACTGGCTGAGTTTACAATGGAACTCATTCCTAACGAGTGATGGTTGCCACCCGGTGGTATGTAGACTCAAGCGAGGCTCCGACACGCCCTCGACGGTTCAGTCCAGACTGTCTCATGTCACACGTATGGTCTTGAGCGCGACGTGCACCAACTCAACCAGCTCGTTGGCCTCCTCCCGTAGAAGTCGGTCCACCGAGAACCATTGTTTGATACCCTTTGGGAAGGATACCCAATTTGGGCACTGGGGTGACAATCGATCAGCCGTTCATCCCCGGCCATCCTTAACCAACCACTCGCCCACCACACCTAGGGTCCGCTGGATTTAAACTCCGTTCAAGACAAATCACCGAACGCCATGCGACAAAGCATTAGCGCCCGACGAGTCGTATCGACATTCGAACCAACAGTCTCTCATGGTGTGGCATGAGAGGCTTATTGGATTTTTGTAACAACTCCCCCAGAGCAGCCTAATACGAGCTCTATCTGGATTCGTTGAGTCGCCTGAGATCCCGGTTTGCCCTCGATTGAGGTGTACAGTGCGTGCCCCGTGAAGGCCAGATCCCAGACTTGGCGTAAAGAGGCTATAAGTTTCGCTTACACTGTCCCATTAAGGTAAAGAGAGGTTTTATAGGCACGTTGAGGTAACGCACTGTCTACGCTTTTCACGGCTCGAGCGCTCGTCCACAACGCGTGATCCTCATTACCCCCCATTTACCTTCGCACCCCCGGTCGTTACAGTATATATTTAAAGAACCAGTTATTATTACTGCTTGCTTTCATTATTAAGCACCGTGCTACTCACCGCTGTGTGCAATTGCCTCCGCCTTTCACCAGCGAAATATTGACGTCTCCAGATAAACCATATCTTTGGAGGCTGCTTTGGATGCTGCCTCCGCTTGTGCCGGTGCGTTGTAGACTTCGTCCTTGAGTGTTGTACCCAACCATGGTTATTCCATCCTTCCACACGCGCGCCTCTCTGCTCGGCCTCGTGGTTACATCTCGCGAAGACCTCCACAGACTTTACTCTTCGGTGGACTGTTATATCCGCAGAAACTCAGGTAGCTAATCTGGGTTTTTGCGGGCGAGCCGTTAGCTCGTGAGATTCGGGATTTGTCCAGGTAAGGGTTAGAACCCAAGAGAATTAAACACGCAATGTTTAATAAAGTAATTATATAATGTTTATTTACCAATTATTATACACTTGGAGTAGAATTATGGTTATTCTACTTCGTAGCTTTTAACAGTTATTATTAACTGTTATTGTTAACTTTTATTCAGGGATATAGCATCCCTGTGACGAGCCCTTACTCGAGAAAAAGGGTACTCGTGGACTGTAACCAACCGTACTGGCAGGAGTACTGAGACTGAGGAGTGCCTGCTCTCGATACATTATATATGGTTGAGAGAGCAGGTACGTCAGCTTATTTTCCTCTAAATGTTTGTGGTTTACTTTATTTTAGTAAACAAACTTCTTTCCAAATTCTCGCTTCTTCGAGAACGGAATTTGGAATTTGTTTTGGTTTCATTATCACCGACGCGGTAAGTTGCGAGCAGGTGCTCTAGTTACCGGGTCGCTCGCTCTTGCTTAATTGCTGACTCGACAATACGGTGGATTTCGGTATCATGTCGCAACGACGCGCTCGCCGCGCGCTCGTCGCGTGCCACTTATACGCTTCGATTATTGCGCAACTCGATTGCACGAATAATCGAGGCGTCTAGATACCCGGGGTACAACAGGACTATTTTTAGTTGTATACCCTAGGAGAATTATTTTGTAACTGGACTTCTACTGCGTTACGTTACACAGCAGGACTCGTACAAGGTGTAGTAAAATAGTGGGGGTGCTAGAGAGGACTGTGTACGTCACTTTCTTCTTCGCTATTTGTAAGTAGACGTCTCAAGGGGCTGAACCCTTACAGGTCCAGAAGAAAAAGTCAAACTGACGAATTAGAGACACACCCCCGCTCATCCCCTTCATTACCAAAATCTCGTAGATGAATCTGCACCGCTGATCGGTAGTACGCAGTGATCCTTCGACAGTGCCAGTTGTCCTTACTGGACCATAAAATTTCCCCCCCAAAATGGACCACGTCATCGATATTCAAGGGTTTTATGACAAAGATGACTGCTTCATTGCTAAAGAAGTAGCTGTCGTCACTCTTGATAAAGAGTATTTCGGGCATTGGATCACTTCACCGACATGCGTCTTCACGGATCTCCCAAGAGCCGTGCGCGTCAAGAATAATTGGACGACTCGCCATCACCACGGCCTGGAGTGGTTCGAAAGAGACGTAGGACTCTCAGAATACTACACGCAAATCTTCGACAAATCACACGAGCTGCTGGAACCATTTATACACGTGGACATGAAAAAGCGAAATATTTGCAAAATGTGACAGCTCGGGAGATAAAAAACCTTGAAGAAACGGACTGCCCATCATTCAACGATCTACCTTTCTCAGCGCAAGTCTGTCTGCATCACTGACTATTAAACCAACCAGAGCTGTCTTGTGCTTTAAATAACGCTGCAAAATTAAAGGAGTGGATACTTCGCGACGTATCTCCTACAGCTACGAGGGTACCGCAGTTTGACTTCTTACCAGAACCTTTGAATCTAAAGAAGCCACCCGACTGTTACTCACCAGTCGTAACAAGTGATGAATACGATCCAGATTGACCAGGCATTGCAGGGCTTACAGTCTAAAGTCTCGCGATGTGTTCATGCAGCCGATCAGATTCCAACTCTGTTAACGAGACTGACAGCCCTTGTTGTGTACTGATGACCACACGCGCCTTGGAAGACACTGGGTCGCAATCTACATCGATGGCCGAGGACGTTGATCATACTTCGACAGCGACGGCACTTCGCCGCTTATACCAAGCCATATCCACCGTCTACGTACGAACTGCACCCTCTATCGATGGAATACCAGGCAGATTCAAAGCTTCTCTTCAAATGTGTGTGGCCAGTTTTGTATTATGTTCCTTTATCATATGTGTGGCGGGGGATCTCTACTACAATTCCGGAAACTTTTCACTGCCGATCTCAAACAAAACGATCAAATCGCCGCAAGATTTCATAAACGTATAATGAGTAAGCTACCGACGGTTTTCGAAAACATTAATAAACACTCGGGGAACTCCTTAACTGGTCGCGGAGTCTATGTTAAAAAATTTGTTCAACATTGCTGCGCTAGGCTTAATAATTTCTAAATTTGTATAGACTTAAAATAAATTCACACGTCGATTTAAGAATAAAAATTTGTATACATTAAAATTGTACAACTAGATTTAAGAATAAAAATGCAAACTTTATTGTACAGATTTTAAACACTATTATTTTTACTTACCTTCCCTCATCCCTTTCATATATTTTCTAAATAAGCTGAAAAAACAATAATAAAAACATTTTTCCACGCCGTAATCGAACCCGCGCTCCCAGCGAAAACGGAGCTTGAGTTTAATTTTTTTCAATTGTTTATTGTGATAAACCCCTTTTCTTGATGCGAGAATGGCTCGGGAATGAACGTCCGCACACAGCTTCCAGGGAAACTAAACGGTTGCTTTTATTCTTATGCACTCAAAATGATTCACTCGTAGAAGGAGAACAAAAAAAACAATAAAAGATCAGAACTAAAGAAAACTTTTTATCGTCTAACTAGACTCGAACTGTCGCTCGGTATTAACTCGATAACTTCCGTACGCGTGTACTAGCGGTCGCACGGGACCTGTTTACGTTCATTCGCTCGTACTTTCGGTCGCTCACTGCCTATCTCCTCGCGATCCCTTTTCTCGCGAGCCCTACTTCCCCCTCTCTCACTCTCTCTCGATATCGTTTCCGAAATCTCCCGGATTGTCCGGTATTCTTAATTTTGGCGCTAACAATTGTTTATTGTTTCTACATACAAATATAAAAAGTCCAAGCTACAATAATTCATAGAAAAAGCCTACATATCTCGAAAGTAGCAACAAGTATGTCTGCCAGATGCAGATCTCGCTTGCATATAATATTTTCCCACGGAATAAAACAAAATAGTATAAATCGAATGAATTCGTTTATACTTTTACAGTTTTAAATAGAAAGGAAAAAATACAAAAATAAAAAAAACCTTTCCCAAGTCTCGTGGAGCTTGAGTTTCACGCCTTACGCCGCTCGGCCAAGCTAACTTACGCAAAGCATTCAGCTACCCTCGAGAAATACGCTACCCCGCAACAGCGAGAGTCCCGCAACAAGCCAGCGGTTGCACAATCCAAGATGGCGCGACTCGCTGCCACGCCGTCACGAGCTCGCCCTCGTGCACTCCTTATACTTCAACCATCCACCGCTATACCGTCTATGCGCTGTACCGCTAGGCATCACCTCTTACGCACCCAAGGGCGATGGGTCCGCCGCCGCTCGGCCGCTAACGCACCACAAAAATCCAAGATGGCGCGACTCGTCGCAACGCCGTCACCAGCTGGCCCTGCACGCGCTCCAGCCAACTCACCCCCACCACCCCCCACCACCCCCCACCTCCCCCACCACCGGACCCAACCGACCCGGCCGACAGAGCACGCTGGACAGTACCCCCACTCCACACAGCCGCAATCTTGAAAAAATACCTACAGGTACTGACAGTTTTCCTCCCCGCCACAGGCGGCGGCGGCCATCTTGAAAAAATACCTATAGGTACAGTAGTCTACTAACAGGTATCGCGCTCATCTACGCCTAATGGCTGAGACGAGTCACTACGCGGTCGGGTAGATCGCCGTTCTCAAGCGGTTTTCTCACGGTAAAGCTCAACAGTTCTGCTCAGTTTCGGTACATCTCATCATGGCAACGTATCTTCGGTTTCGGGATATCGTTCGAGCTCACACGGAGCACAACGGGAGTATTTTTCTCGGTTACGCGGTACGCGTATTTTCACCGGAAAGTCTCACGTTCTCAACGGCTACACGCGCGGCGATACAGCGTCGCCGGTAGATTTTCTCACTCCGGAGTTCGAGCGATTTTTATATAATCTAATTGGCTCATCGGAGTGTGCTCATCGGGAATTGCTCATTATCATCGGTTTAATTATTGTCAGTCGGTTATGCTCAATTTCGGTCTACTCAGCTGTACAGGGTTTTTTCTGCGTATTTTACCATCTTCTGTTGCTATAAATAAAAGGGTTTATTTTCACGGTTAATTTGTGTTGTGAATTTATTCAACCCCCGTTTCTCTATAACTCACCCGGCAATTCTCAACAGATTATTAGTAAATTAATTCAGTACCGTGTCCAATTTCGTAAACGATATGTACAATGATATGTCTACTATCATTATACATATGTCTATAAAATTTGCGGCAAAGACCGAAATTCGGTCACGTGATTCGTCCCACCATTCACGAATAGACCTACCGATACAAAAAAATCAGTCATACAAAACTGAACCAGTATATTGGTTTACGACGTAGACATTATCACTCACTGTAAAAATAGATGGCGTAACGATGTTTCAATCGTAATCTCCAAGTTAGGAGATTTGTGTGAATGCGACAATGTCTTTTTTTTTGTCGACAAGCGAACGGTCATCTTCGTTAATCAGTACACGGCCTTCGCTCAAATGAATCTGTGGGATTCTGCCATTAATTTGTAATTTCGAGCACATTTAAGATAATAAAATTCCATTAATCAAATGTATATTTGTTTATATCATGAATAGATAAGAAAGGTACAAGGCAAAGTACAGTGTTCACATATGAGCGTATACATTAGGCATGGTCTTTGCATTCTATACAGAACCAGGCTTGCTTCGCCGATGGTCTCCTCTTCAGTGCTGCGCATTTAATATGATATCATTGTAGACACGAATCGGAACGTATGATATTCTTACGCGATCCAATTTCCTCGCCGTTGCATGCTTCGCATCTCCAAGCATCGGTCTTCTTTTTTTGTGTTATTGCTGCTTTTAGAGCCTTAAAAGCAGCGGTATCTACGTAAGATTTGATGAGAGTTATAACGAAGTCTTCGCCGATAAAAACATTCCTCAACTGGTCGAGCTTGAGGTCTCCCTTGGTAGCTTTTCTTTTTTTCTTTTCGATATCGATCAATCGATTGGTTTTGAGAAGTCAGCTCAGAATAAGCTTTACTCGTGCATCAGGGCTTCGCTCAACGAATTTACGTAGTTTCGCTTTATCTTGACACTTAGACTCCATTACGCCTGTTTTCGGTGGACGGCCTCTTTTATTTTTCTTTTCTGGCTAACAAATGTTTTGGTGTTCTCCTTCAGATATCACGGCTTGTTGAAAAGCGTCTCTTTATGTCGCAGCCAGCCAACACATAAACTGACACCTTTCATGCATGAGTTACAAAAAAAATATTAACAAATGTTCAATACCTTTTTTTGTAATGACGTTCCCGGTTCGCTCAACGATTTCCGTTTTAATGTCTCGTGATCCTGCGATCCCTTACATTTTATAGTAAACATATTTTTTTTAATTAGAATAATAATTTAAGTTTAACTCATGCATCAATGCTTCGATAAAAAAAATGTACATACTTTAGCTTTAGCTCGAAAGGTAGAGTCCATTACGCTTTGTTTGGATTGACGTCCTCTTTTCTTTTTCTTTTCTGACATGTTTTGTTTTTCTTCTTCAGATGTCATCTGTAATACGATAAATATTAATTTTCTTTGTTAAATGATTGGTTATCATTTTGAGTTCACAGAATGTAAAGCAGTGACGATTATTCAATACCTTTTTCTGTAATGAAGCCGTCTCCGGTTCGCTCAACGAATTCCGTTCAGGTGTTTCGTCGGCCTGCAACCCCTAAAAAATGGCAGTACAAATATTTATCAGAATAATTAACGAAGCCTATTTTGTTACGTGTACAGAGAGAACATTTGATTAGATGTTGTGATCGTGTACCTGCTTTTCTCTTGAATGGTTTAATTCCTTAGTCGAATCTGCAGCTGTTTCTTTTTTATCAGGGACGATAACTGCTTCATCCGTAGTAGAAAAATTAATATCTTTCCCAAACTCGAAATTTTCAGCATCTTCATTCTCTTCGTCGGAATTGCCATCCAAACATTTTGGAAATTTCTCGAACTCCCTATTATCACCGCCACTCTGATTTGCAGTCGGATTGTAAACTACTAGTGACACTCAATATTAGAATGTAATAAAGGAGCGCTCACTGTTGATATCATCGAGTGGGCGTAAGATATGCGAGATACCCCTAAAACCGAGATCGATGCGGTATCGCCGACCATCTATTGAATATTGAGAAGATTATAAATTGGTAATACCTAAAAAGGTAGCTGAGTATATGCCACTAATGTAAAACGCTTATTTTCGCGTAATCCCTACTATAAAAAGATGGTGAGTTTGATAGTATTGAAATATCGTAAACCGTCTAACTTCGATATTTTCATTGTGATCAAAATATCGACGACGACGACGAAGCCCGAGACCCAAGACAGACAGACTTAATAACGCGTATATAGCGAGCTCGATTTGTCTCTAGTCCTTTCTTAAAAAAGTCATGACATCAAATCCGAAAGCCTCGAATTGCGAAAGAAATATATCTAATATATCGAAATTATGAAGTCAATTTTCATAAACAATCGGAATTGTCGGTCGCATTAGTAAGATAGGTACACCTAACCCGGCCTAAAAGCGCGAGCGAAGGCGAGCTTGATGTTGCTAGCCCCTATAAAGAATTTATCGTAATGTTGGTTGGATTTTGATACTAGCTTACATTGTTTTCGTTAAATGGTCCATATATTCGCCACGTAATATTTATTACACATATGAGGCATTCTTTATCAACCGGGCCACTTTTTTCGGTCGACCTCTCAGATATTTTTTAAAATTTGCCAGATTGTAGTACTAGTTGAGAGATGCTTCTGTGATTTTTTTAGATTTTTAAAGTGCACCCTTCAGGATTTACGTTTTTTTTAATGTCAATATATCTCAGAAAATATTGGTCACTCAAAAAATTTGTAATAACATTAACTTTTTATTTTTCATCAACTTTCGAATGATATTAGGTCATAATTTTCCCGATACGGGAAAGTCAATTTTTTGTGAAAAAAAAATTAAAACAATTTTTTTCTACCAAAAACGCACCTTCGATTCTGGTCCTAATTTTACAGAATATTTGGTATTGTATAAACATTCTGAGAAAAAAATCTCAAAGTGGTACATGCGATTCTTACGTACTAAAAAAAAGAAACAAAAAAAATTAAATAAGAAAATCTCTAAAAAAAAAACCTCTATTTCAAACCAAGTTTCCCAACGATGTGAATTAAATTTACCGACTAGGGCAAACCCCTTTCAGTTATCTAAACAATAGTCAAGTTTATACGAATCTATATGAATTAAATTTTTTATTTGTTTATTTTTTTAATACGTAAGAATCGCAGGTACCACTTTGGGCATTTTTTTAGAATCTAAAAAAATGTACAAGTAAAATATTTAACTCATATAGATTCGTATACACTCGACTATTATATAGTTACACAAAAGAAGTTTGCCCGTAGTCAGTAAATATTGAATTGCATCGTGGGGAAACTTATTTTGAAATGGAGGCTCTTTCAATAAAGCTTGTCGGAAGTATTGCCCTCATTTGCCCTCTGGTGGGTACATCGCTTATATTTATATACGCATGTTTATGTTTTGAATATATCACTTTTTCCTCGGCCATCCACGCCTATTTTCTTTATGATTCACGGGATTTGTGTACACGGTCTTAGTCTGAAGTCGATTAAGCTGCGTATCAGATCGTTTTCGTTGGTAATAGCTAATCGCTGTGTAAAATCGAGGTTGCGTCGATAAAGTTAATTTTCTCAGTGAATCGTGTCTAGTGTTGAGATTTCATCATTTCTTTTCGCGTTTTTCGTACATTCTTCTCGGGAAATTGACCGTGGAACGTATTCGTAACGATAGCTCGGTGCGAAATAATATGAGTGATGGTGTTCACTGATCGGTGCTGTAATCCTTTCGGACTGAAGAAACATCTCAGGAAATCTAATTTACGAATAGCTTCTCACAAAGTTGTGAAAAAATTGGCATGCGTTAAAGGACTTACATTATGTGGATACTGCAGAGGAAAACTTCTGAGTATGAAACGGGAACTCGTGTCGGTCGACAGGTCTGCGCTTGTGCCTCAAACCTCCAAACCTTTAACGTCAATGCAAATCGCAGCATCACCTGCCAACGAGCCAATGTCACAAAGTGAAGTTTCTCAAAATGTGGACAGTCAAGGTACTCAGAGTAGCCAATTCACTTTTAGCAGCGCCGAGCCAAAACAGTGATGTCATTCAAACCATCGCAAAAACTTGATGACAGGCATATCGATGTTGACAACGATTGGTTGGAACTTGCCCAAGCTGTAGTACAGGTTCTAGAGAAACTCAAGGAAAAGTTTCAAAAGCCAACTACGACGCGATCCGAGAAAATTTGAATCCTCACTCTGAAACCGAAAAACTGGAGCATTCGAAAAACTGCGCGATTTTTTCATTCTCCACGACGAATGGTACGCACAGCGGTTGATTTAGTTAATTCTCACGGTATTCTCACAGCACCAAATCCGAAACCAGGCAAGACATTAGATGAGTTAACCGTGGAAGCTATAAAATCCTTTTATGAACACGATGCAAATAGTAAACAAATGGCGGGAAAAAACGACTACGTTTCTGTGAAGCAATCAGATGGTACCGGAAAACACGAGCAAAAACGTTTGGTCTACTATAACCTCAGAGAGCTTCACAAACTCTATTTGGAGGCGCACCCAGATTTGGGCATAAGTTTTTCGATGTTCGCTAAGCTGCGGCCGCGACACTGCATTCTAGCCGGTGCAAGTGGTACCCATAGCGTTTGTGTTTGTGTGTATCACGAGAATGTGAAATTAATAATCGACGCCGTGGACTTCTTTCGCTTTACTAAGCACTCGTCGTTGCATCTAAATACGTACGAAGATTTTATAAACGTCATTATTTGTGATGAAGCAAATGCAGCGTGCTACCTCGGTGAGTGCGACGCATGCCCGGGATCGGCACGCTTAGCAGGCTATCTTCGAAATGTATTAGATGAGGCAGAAATTGACACCGTTCAATTTCACAATTGGACCGAAACCGATCGAGCAGCGATTCAGGTTCTAGTGCTGTCGACTGATGCATTTGTCGATGACCTATGTGGCAAGGTTGAGAAGCTAAAGAGTCATGCATATATTGCTCGTCAACAATCGCAGTATCTGGACTATCGCAAACAGAATTTGAATGAAGGCGAGTTTATTATTCAACGTGACTTTGCTGAAAACTATGCTTTTGTAGCGCAGAATTCGATTCAAGGCTTCCATTGGAACAACAACTACTGTACTATACACCCTATAGTATATTATTACAAGGACGGATTAGAATTGCAACATGGTTCAATGGCGATTCTTTCGGACAATTTGCGACACAATACCGTATCCGTGTATGCATTCCAACGAATCATCATTGATCACCTGAAGAGGAATTTCAATCGTAAAAGTTTGGTTTACTTTACGGATGGAGCGGGCCAACAATATAAGAACAGATTTAACTTTACTAATCTTCTGAACCACGAACAAGACTTCGGCCTTCCTGCAGAATGGCACTTTTTTGGGACCGCACACGGAAAAGGACCATGCGATACAATCGGTGGTAACTTAAAAAGATGGGCTGCCCGTGCTAGTCTGCAAGCGGCGACACCGGAGGATCAAATTCTGACGCCATTGGCATTGTTTACTTGGGCCAATAATAATTTAACGAAGACATCGATTCACTTTAGTCCAAGAGAAACACACGATACTGCTGCTGAGCGTCTTTCCGATAGATTTAGGGAAGCGAAGACTATTCCTGGAACATTGAAATATCACTCAGTAATGCCCGATGATAACTGCCAATTCATTTTGAGTAAATATTCCGCCGCGGCGGATTTCATCACATTTCCAAAAGATAAAACAAAACTCCTCGGACGACAGGCTGCACCAAATAAATCAGATCATGCACCAGCTGGAAAACGACGAAAACGCCATGGATTGGCTTGAACAATAGGTAACTAGTTACCGCATATGCATACGTATTGAAATGTTTACAAATAAATGAAATTCAAAATTATATGATTCCGCGGGAATTTAATTTTGTTTTGCCTAAGCATCGCAGGTACCACTTTGGGATTTTTGCGGCACTATCTTCATATAATGCCAAATATCCTGTAAAATTGGGACCAAAATCGAAGGTGTGTTTTTTGTAGAAAAAAATAATTTTAATTTTTTTTCACAGAAAATTTACTTTTCCGTATCGGGGAAGTTATGACTCTAACATCATTCGAAAGTTGATGAAAAATAAAAAAGTTAATGTTCCCGAGAAGAATGTACGAAAAACGCGAAAAGACATGATGAAATCTCAACACTAGACACGATTCACTGAGAAAATTAACTTTATCGACGCAACCTCGATTTTACACAGCGATTAGCTATTACCAACGAAAACGATCTGATACGCAGCTTAATCGACTTCAGACTAAGACCGTGTACACAAATCCCGTGAATCATAAAGAAAATAGGCGTGGATGGCCGAGGAAAAAGTGATATATTCAAAACATAAACATGCGTATATAAATATAAGCGATGTACCCACCAGAGGGCAAATGAAGGCAATACATCCGACAAGCTTTATTGAAAGACCCTCCATTTCAGAATAAATTTCCCCACGATGCAAGTCAATATTTACTGACTACGGGCAAACTTCTTTTGTGTAACTATATAATAGTCGAGTGTATACGAATCTATATGAGTTAAATATTTTACTTGTACATTTTTTTAGATTCTAAAAAAATGCCCAAAGTGGTACCTGCGATTCTTAGGTATTAAAAAAATAAACAAATAAAAAATTTAATTCATATAGATTCGTATAAACTTGACTATTGGTTAGATAACTGAAAGGGGTTTGCCCTAGTCGGTAAATTTAATTCACATCGTTGGGAAACTTGGTTTG
Source organism: Amblyjoppa fuscipennis (assembly GCA_963575735.1). Classification (NCBI taxonomy): domain Eukaryota; kingdom Metazoa; phylum Arthropoda; class Insecta; order Hymenoptera; family Ichneumonidae; genus Amblyjoppa; species Amblyjoppa fuscipennis. Next base: position 13,490,817 of record OY754489.1, on the reverse strand, counting down.
AAATAGAGGTTATTTTTTTAGAGATTTTCTTATTTAATTTTTTTTGTTTCTTTTTTTTAGTACGTAAGAATCGCATGTACCACTTTGAGATTTTTTTCTCAGAATGTTTATACAATGCCAAATATTCTGTAAAATTAGGACCAGAATCGAAGGTGCGTTTTTTGTAGAAAAAAATTGTTTTAATTTTTTTTCACAAAAAATTGACTTTCCCGTATCGGGAAAATTATGACTCTAATATCATTCGAAAGTTGATGAAAAATAAAAAAGTTAATGTTATTACAAATTTTTTGAATGATCAATATTATCTGAGATATATTGATATTAAAAAAAAACGTAAATCCTGAAGGGTGCAGTTTAAAAATCTTAAAAAAAATCACAGAAGCATCTCTCAACTAGTACTACAATCTGGCAAATTTTAAGAAATATCTGAGAGGTCGACCGAAAAAAGTGGCCCGGTTGATAAAGAATGCCTCATAGGTGCTTCATAGATAATTTCAAATAGCCAGACCTCTGACGGTCTTGTTGAAAAAGGACGCTACCTTCAAGTGGTCCCAGTCACAGCAAGCCGCGTTCGAAACGCTGCGAGACAAGCTGTGCGAGGACCTAGTTCTGCAATACCCTGATTTCACTAAACCGTTTATAGGTACAACAGACGCTTCAGGGAGAGCAGTCGGAGGTATATTGAGCCCGGGAATTTTAGGAAAGGATCGTCCCATTGCATACACATCGAGAGTACTAAATGATACAGAACAAAAATATAGTGCTTACGAAAAAGAGGCCGTTGCAATATTACGCTCGGTCTCCCAATTCAGGCCCTATCTTTACGACAGACCTTTCAACGTAGTAACCGACCATAAGCCTTTGGTTTGGATACATATTTTGAAGGACCCAAAATCGCACTTGACACGTTGGCGTCTACGACTCGAAGAATACGAGTACGAAGTCATCCACAAAGCAGGGAAAATGAATGTGAACGTTGATGCACTATCTCGCAACCCTTGCGAGGACGCCTCGAGCGACAACAAGCCCGAACCGCCAGTGCAGCATGCTTACCCGATAGCGAAGCGTGCAAAGGCATCTGCGGAAGGAGAGGAATTGGACGAAGAAGACGAGCCTATAGCTCGACGACTTCGGAAAAGGCCCTAAGGGACGGCTACAAATCCACCTACTAAGCCAGCCTCCAAACAAGCCGCTAAGCAATCTCAAGAGGTTGCATCGGGATCCCGTAACAAGGAAAAACCCGAGGAACAGATGACGGACGATGCACCCGTGGCATCGCGGTTACGTAGTCGAGAGAAAAAACTAGTTTCGAGTACGACTCAGGAAAAACCGATCGCCAGAGCGACTCGACGAAAAGCCAAACGGCAAGAATCACCTGTCCTACCTGGAGTAGCAGGTGAACCCCTTATGCCAAGGGTTGCGCGAAATCAAGTCTCAACCTTCGCGAATTTCGACGAAGCCGAAATTTTTAGCATATCCGGAGAGTCAGAAGAATATATATTCGACCGATCAGACGCGGATTCAATCGATAATTATCAGCAACGCGAAGCTGTAGAGAGGCCAGCAAGAACCAGGAGCAGCTGTTACGTCAAAAATTTCGATGTTTTTATTTCCCTGAGTTTTACGCAACTGTTGCCCCGCTTCTATTAATGCTCTCTGGTCAGAACTATGAGAAATCGATCTTTACCACTCCCGGTATTAATTACGGTAGCAACTACCCATTTTTAAGCCCAACCTTGCGGAAAATTGCTTGGGATAGGGCCCAAGGAATGCCTGTCGTTTCACGTCTTAGGGTGATATTTTAATGGTGAAGCTTTGGTACATTTAAACACTTTTCACTGCGGAGTGCTAATGATGGAGAGTTAATTGCTCCGGCGGACTTTTGGCGTGACTGCCTAAGGTGGTTGACGAATTATCTTACTCTGGAGAAAAATACGATGAGGAATAGAGGAAAAGGATTTAATTAAATAATCGTTCACCAAAACGTCAGAAGTTTTTCGAGCAAATAATAGTAATAATGGTTTAATTCTCTTACCATTTTCCACTGGTTGTTTGTCGTTGATGTCGAAGTTGGAATAATTTATACCAAATTCCAACGTTTGATATTGATGAAAACTTTATTTCAACTGTTCTCGACTTTTGTTGAATTAACACCCGAAATAATTTGAACAAATACAAAATAAATCAATGAAGATTCTCGAACAAGGTTCGGACAAAAATATTCGTTTCTTGCGCTGATCGCAAACAATTTCGAAGAATGTTCCGAATAAACGATAATATAGGATGTTGTATAGCGAATTTGTTCAAACAAACAAGACAACCGAATAATTGCTTGTTGAAATGATGGAAATATTTCCGTGAAGAATAATAATAATAGCTCGACGTAGTTAAATGTAATGAACTCGTAGTGAAATAATAATATCAGCTAATTCAAACGAGATGATCGGTCTATCGAACAATGTTATTATGTAATGAACTCGTAGTGAAATAATAATATCAGCTAATTCAAACGAGATGATCGGTCTATCGAACAATGTTGAATCTAATTGTGTCGGAGGCCTCCAGGGCGGTGAAAGTTGGCCGGTATTGTGATAAGTTTGTTTATTGTTGCTGTTGTATTACACGGTTGGTTTGTTCGGGTACATTAGTATTGTAGAGTGACGCGTATATATGAGTCGGTGCACTACTTGATTCGTGCCAGTTCCGGTTACTTCGCTTGCTGTGCGAGGGCGCGAAGAGTTGAATGTTCTCCAACAAACAATAAGAACCGGTGTCGTTGAATATAATAACGTCGTAGCTGAATAATAGTAACTGGCCTCGAGTACACAATTTTCGGGGTTTTTATGCTATTCTTCTAGTCAAAAAGTGGGGAAGATCATTTTTTGGTCACGTATGTGATTTTTTTCCTACTTTTCTCCCAGCTATCTAATGGAGGAGAACCTTTCGTTCTCGCATGTGGTATTTTCCTTCGATTGCTTCGTCCGGACGGTTCCTTACGGGGGAAGGAGATAGGAACGGGGTGTCGCGACTAAATTTTGGATCTTACGATTTGGATACGGACCAACTCTAGCGGTATCCCTTTCACCTTCCGTCTTGCTTATTTTTACCATACCCTTAGGTTATTGACCATTGGTTTCTGAATAGTTTTTTTTCCGTACCGAATGTAGCGACTGGGTTAACAAGTTGACTTTTACTGGAAACGAGTAATTTATTTCGGTATTTAAAATTTCGGGTTATCTGACCGATTTTTACCGTGATCTTTTATTCTAATTCTTGAGTTCAAGGTTGAATGAGGAAAAATTATGAAGGAAATTTACTCGTTACGCTGGACGTAATACAACCTCCAAATAACAAACAAACGAACAGTTGTTTATGCGAAAGGATAATTATCTGTATTTTCTCCCAGAAACTGGAGAGCCATGTGATGAACTTTACATTCGGTAGCAAGACTCTTCAGAAAAAGAATTCCAGAATGCTATCCGATCGACGCGCCATACCGAAGTTCTGCAGTCTCAAACTCAGTCGCGTTAGCATGATCAAACATAATTCAAAACACCATATCGCTATGGTCGTGAAAGGGAAAAATGGAGCACTTGTCGACCGCAACACTTTTCATTTAATGCAAAAGGAATTAAAAAAGACTCTCATAGGACTCAACTTGCGCTCGATTAGCGTAGTAAGGCAAAGGAGATCAATGGGATACCGTGGGAATACGTATTGATAACAATAAAGAAAGCATTCATGGGTATATCAACGAAATTAATAGTCTGTCTAGGGATAATAAAATATCCAGCACCCGAAGAGCGAAAGGAAATTATGGCCGAGACACACGTCTCGGCACTAGGAGGGCACAATGGTGTAACGAAAACCTACAACCGAATTCGCCAACGATATTACTGGGAAAATATGAAGAATGATATTCGAGAGTATATCCAACACTGCCTTCCCTGCCATTTAAAAAATTGGTGCGTGTAAAAACTCGACAGCCCATGATCATCACGGACACACCGGATTCGGCATTCAACAAGATCTCAATGGACATAGTCGGACCCCTGCCGCGCACAGGAAAAGGCAACAGGAAAACGAATATATCCTCACCATGCAGGATCTTCTCACGAAGTATTCACTCGCAGTAGCACTCCCTAGAGCCACCTCAGCCAACATCGCTGACGCTCTCATTAAACATTGCATATGTATCTTTGGAGCTCCCAAAATTATCCTCACAGATCGAGGAGCAAATTTCCTAAGTTCACTAATGAAAAGCGTTACCAAGAAATTGAAAATCAAGCAAGGCCGCACCACAGCATGTCACCCGTAGTCTAATGGATCGCTGAAGAGATCTCACCACTCTCTAGTGGAATACTTGAAGCAATATGTGAGTAGTGATGAGGAATGGCATGAGTGGCTAGAGCTGGCCACCTTTTCCTATAATACACGAGGGTATACACGAGGGAATTTCCTATAGTACACGAGGGTACAAAACATACGCCCTTTGAACTCGTGTTTGGCAGACTCGCGCGCCAGTTGTCTTGCGAAGCACCAGCCGGTAACGAACAGGGACGAACATATGCTGACTATCTCGTCAGCTAGCTATATCGTGGAGCTAGCGACCAAGCTCCACGATATACAAGGGATAGCTAAGGACCATTAGCTTCCAAATTCCAATAAGGACCAGTAGCTTCCAAAGAACGGTCAAAAAAATATTACGACCGCAAGGTACACGCACACGACTTCCATCTGTGCGAGTGTGTATACTTGCAACGAGGAAAGAAGTTAAGAAAGTTCGGAGCCCATTACACTGGTCCTCACAAAGTAAAAGAAGTTATGAGAGACGGAAACATAAAAATTAAAATCGGTCGAGAAACTTGGGTTGTGCACCCAAATGGTCTACGTTATTCTCACTGTTACGTCCTGCCCCTCTGAGGATAATTATTCCCTTCTATTTTAATACTAAATATTTTTCTCACGGGTTCCTCCCCGTTGAAATTCGAATTCAAGAATTTTATTCTCATTTCCGTTCACACGATCGTAATTTTACACACTCAATTTTGCCGTCCGGTCTTGCGATTGTCTCGCTCCCGATCGGACGCTAATATCATATTTCTGCAAATCCATATCCGCCGCGCCAGACGCGACGCTGCTTTCCCCACTTATTGGGGATTTTTCAACGCTCGCGCGTGGCGAGCGATATCAGCATTTTTGGCCGCTTCCCGGCAATTAGCATCGGCCTGAACAGTCAGTCTTCACCTAATCTTCGAGCAGAGCAGTCGACTGGTCATCCACCAGTCGCCCTAAAAATCAATCTAATTACGAAAACTGTACGCGAACTTTAGTACTGATCGGTCACCACCTACAGTCAAAATAAAATTGTGAACCTGCGACGTTATAATTCTACGCTAAACCCGCGAATTAATTGTTATCGAGAAGCGCTCGATTTAAACCAATTCAATTGTTTGTTAACATTGCACGGTTAATCCGTCACCGCCTGTTAAAACGTGTTTACTAAATAAATCTGCAGTATAATTCTACTCATCAGCCGGAACCGAATAATTATTCAATACGGAGAACGGACCCATTTGATCTGTTACGTACAAGTCTCCAGTTTCCTCGACCTCTGAGGCTCTCGAGCGTGGCGTCTACCTCTGAGCCGCTAGCGATAACGTTTAAAGCACCTCTTATCGCCGCGGACACGTAATCCATTTGCACGACTGGACGAGCACATGTCTCGTTCCTAAATAGACCGCTGAGACGTAACACTCACATAAACCCAGAGAACAGTAGCAACGAGGATTAAAACAAATATATATTGTGACGGGCTCTTGACCGAGAATTTCGGTAAAACGGCTCAAGCCACTCGTCCCAAATATAATGACGCCCGGTCTTTGTGAATCTCTTCGTCCGTCGGTCGGTTGAGCGCCAGGCAATCTATTCTTACCCGATTGCCAGGGTTCCGTGTCCTTACTCGTTCTTCGTGATCGTTCACCGGCTAGCTGCAGGGGTGGGATTCGGGGGCAATACGAAATAAATCGTCGAGATTAAAAGACGAAAATCCGCACTTCGCGCGTGCATTACCAGTTTATTTAATTCACACAATGACGTTCACTCGATACACAATTTATAACTCGTTCATCCATCCACTACTCGTTCGATTCGCGTTTCCACACTCACACCCGATATTCTACCCGAAAGTATTTCCGCGGCCGCGGATGCTCGAGCACGGGTCTTAACTTCGCCATAAGACTCCCCGATACTCGACCGGTCGACGCGCGCGTTTTATCTTCGGGATTTTCCTTTTCCGAGTCTTTTCGATCTTTTTCTCATCGCCGACGCGGTACGTCTTTTCACGACTTACGATTTTCCGGGCGGGCTCCCGAACGCGGTTCTCGGTACTCTCGACTCGGAATCTCAACGCGATCGGCGGTTTATCGCGCGCGTACTCTGTCGCCTCGGTACTCACTCACGTACTTCTTTCGCGTCGCGATTACACTGTCGTTCGCACTATTCCATTCCCGAAATCAGACTGATTTCGCACGGGTGTCGCGTGACCCGCTACGCTGCGAGCTGCCCCTCCGGGGTGGGGGTCACGGCCGAATATCGATCGACTTCGTCGATCGTCGATTATCATCGCCGTTCCTCTTCCTTTATCCATCCCGTCCGTCTCGCTAGCGTCGAGCCCTACGTCGCGACATTCCGCGAAATTCCATTTGCTCTCATTCGTCACACGCATAATCTAATTCTACTCTTATTTCGAGCGTTTCGCTCGAGCGTTTTCGACCGGCACGTTGCCGCGAGCGCGTTATAGCGCCTCGTCACAATATATAAAATATATAAATAAAAAAAAATAATATTGTTATATTGAAAAAAATATATACGCATAATGTAAATTAATAAAGGAATTATATATACAAAGTTTTATAAAGAATACATGTACAAGGAACCTCATAGGTAAATAACTTTCCTATAGTTCAACCATGGAAGACAATCCCACTGGTAAGGACGTTTTTATCATCGACATAGAAGGATTCCGCAATGATGATGCCAGCCTCCTCCCAAATGAAATCGCAATTGTAACAATGGTCAAGCCCGAGTATCACCTTTTCGCTGCGCGTACCCTTGTTCCCTCTCGCTCTTACAATTTACGATGCCATCCGCTTTCCGACATCCGCCGCGGCACCTTTCCGAAAGGACGTGCACGTGCATCCTGCCCTTTTCCCGGAAGGCCTAACAACGCCTATTTTCTATTTCCCAAAAGTCAGCCCATACATTACGTTACTTTGACCAGCGAGGCTACCCCGCTTATCTCCACATCTACCAACCTTCCAAGAATCGTAGGCAGCTGCTTCCAGCATCTTCCACATCACCTGCCTTTTCCAGAATGCTCCAACCCCCAAATTCTCTCCCCACGCACCACGTTTTCTCACAGCAAAACCTATAAGAACGACTCTCCCTTAGGCTAGTCAGTTAGTAAGTTACCGAATTTCTGTACGACAACGTCACTCTGCCACTTCGTACTGTAATAAACGGTTCAAGCAGTTCGCATAGTGTAAACCGAGTCTTTCCTTCCTAAAACCGCGTTCAGTAGCCGAGTTGGCTACTCGAATTAAATAAATAATCATTAAATAGAAACCCGTGACGTCACATTGGTGCTAAGTGTGGGGTAGTCAACTCAAAGTGCTGGGAACATAGGAGCGATCGACGACACGAAGAATCTGCAAGAATCGACAAAGTCAACACTGGATTCACGAAAAACATCGGTCGGTAATAATCCATTTACTCAATACCGCGAATCGAGCATTATCGCGACCGATTCCGAAAGTGACTCCGTGACTACCGATTCAATGTCGATTACGAATATAACTCAAACGCTCAAAGCCGCAATAAACAAGATGAACGAGCAACATAATGAACAAGGCAACAATTCACAAGGACAATTGTCGCGAGTCCCAAGTGTTGCATCCGGCCTAGATTTAGAAGAAATAACGCCGAAAGAGGCAATAGAGCTTATTAAAGAATTCGATGGGAAAAACCTCGGCGTCGTGGGATTTATCAGCTCTATCGAGGATGTGCGACAGCAAGTTGCACGCCAAGATTATCTCCGTCGTTTAATAATCGCGAAAAGAATTATCGGCGACGCGGCACGCGAACTTCAAGAGTACGATATCAGCACGTACGAAAAACTTTATGAGGGACTTCGTATTTCGTTCGGGAATTTGCAACCAGTCAGTATGTTCCGCGACAAACGTTCTCACATGTTCCAAGGCTGGAACGAGACCGTCTCCAAATTTACGAACAGATTCCTTGAAGTACAAAATCAAGTGCGAGCTTGCAAGATAAACGCAGGTTTATAATTGAGTACGAGAGAGAGCAAGGGCTCGAACAGTATCTGCTAGGACTGCGCAAGGAAATATCATCGGAAGTACGAGCACAACAAACAAGCAACATCCGGTCAGCGATAGCGAAGGCTCAGGCTTCAGAGGCCTATGACTTAACGAGAGAAACAATGACTCGAAATCTCAACGCTGCCGATAGGAATTCAACAGCTGCTCCTCGCCACCATACAGAGCCAGCCTCTCGACCATCCACGACTTCGTCGGAAACACGACGAACATCAGTGACGTGCCATTACTGCAAGCGCATTGGGCACATCGAACGAGACTGCCGCACAAAGGTGCGAGACTCGGAAAATCGCCGTAGCTCTTTCACAGAGCAGTCGGGTTTTCAAAGGGACAGGCCTCAACCTCACCCCCCGCCAAGTGTGAACCTCGTGCCACCAGAGCAGACATTGGAAACGGAGCAAGAGGACTACCAAAAATCAACGCAATCGGATCAGACAAGCGAGTGGTCAAATTACCAATGCGAGGAACGAGAAGAACAGGAAGATTTTTACTAGATACCGGGTCAGCCATTAATTTATTGAAAAAAGGGACGTTGAGCAAAGTCACTGGTCAACAGAAACATCAACACAAAATTCACGATGGGCAATGAAGAACACGAATCATTGTTCATCACACAACAAGAATTCGAAGGAACGAAGCAGATTTTTCACGTGATACCTGACGATTTCCCCCTTTTAGAAGACGGACTCGTCGGTATCCCATTTATGAAACAGTACCAAACTGTCATTGGTATCGGCCCACAGGACTATCTAAAATTTAACGATCAGAGGTTCAATGTCGAGCCGGATGAAGTAACAATTCCAGCGAGAACGATATTCTGGATCCAAACTCGTACGGATGTAAAGAACGCACCAGCTTTAACAGCTGAAGAAAATTCCGAAGCGATTGTACCTTGCGTTTTCAAAGCCAAGGACTATCAAGCCCGAGTGCCACTAATGAACGACTCAGAAGAACCCAAACGCGTTACAATTAAGCTGCTGGGTGGGATACCACTCGAGGAACTTATCCCTTCACCGTCGGAGGAGCGCCAAGACGCACCGCCGGGCGTCGCAGCAATACACCATATTGAGAGCCACAATACCGCTGGTCGAATTCAAAGCCCGGGGGAAATCTTACGGCTCGAGCACGTGCCACCGGAGCAAGCGGAGCAGGTATGGGATATCATCTCCTCCTTCCCAGATGTCTTCGCGCTACCTGGAGATCCCTTACCAGGTACAAAGGCAGTCAAACATCGCATCATCACCAGCGACGACCTGCCAATAAACGTGAAACAGTACAGATATCCACCGGCACATAAAGAAGAGATCGACCGACAGGTGAATGAGATGCTGCAACAAGAGCTCATCGAACTAAGCGATTCACCGTACAACGCCCCACTGTGGGTTGTACCCAAGAAATCCGATGCGTCAGGGAAAAAGAAATGGAGAATTGTCATCGATTTCCGAAAATTGAACGAGAAATCAGCTCACGACGCTTATCCTCTCCCGTGCATCGACGAGATATTAGATCAACTGGGAAGAGCAAAATATTTTTCTGCCTTCGACTTGGCTTCCGGCTTCCATCAGATCGCCATGGACGAGCGAGATAAACAGAAAACAGCATTCTCTACACCATCAGGACACTACCATTACAATAGAATGCCCTTTGGCCTGAAGAATGCGCCGGCAACATTCCAAAGGATGATGAATAATGCGTTACGCGGCCTTGTAAGCAACGCATGCTTCGTCTACCTCGACGATATAATTGTATATGGCAACACACTCGAGGAACATAACAAAAAAATGACCGACGTCTTCAAACAACTGCGTGCAGCAGATTTAAAACTCCAGCCGAACAAGTACGAATTTCTTCGGCCAGAACTAGAATTTCTGGGCCACGTAATATCGGAAAACGGTGTTCAACCGAACCCAGCGAAAATAAAAGCCGTTAAAGAATTTCCACGACCTAAAGATCCGAAAGCAATTAAACGTTTCTTAGGACTCGCAGGATATTACAGAAAATTCATAAAAGACTTCAGCAAGATCGCGAAACCGCTGACAGAACTGTTGAAGATAGGAGCTACCCGGGTCTGGATGGAGAAGGAAGAACAAGCCTTCAATTTATTACGCACGGCGCTGACGACCGCGCCCGTGCTACAATACCCGGATTTCTCCAAGCCCTTCTTTCTGACCACCGACGCCAGCAACTTCGCTCTCGGTGCCGTCTTGTCACAGGGGACAATCGGTAAGGACCGACCTGTAGCTTACGCATCGAGAACCCTCAATAAAGCGGAACAGCGATACTCCACCACCGGGAAAGAAATGCTTGCGATAAGTTGGGCAACAAAGCACTTCCGTCAGTACTTGTACGGAAAACACTTTCAAATTGTTACTGGACATAAGCCGCTCATCTGGATCCTGAAAGCCACTGACCCTCCGACGAATAGTCATCTGATGAGACTCCGGATGAAACTTGAGGAGTACGAATACGAACCGATTTACAAAAAAGGTTTGCTCAACACTAACGCCGACATACTCTCCCGAATTTATGCTGTGACCACCCGAGGCCAACAGCGGGCGAATGCTCAAGAAGAAAGTACCACCGCAGAGGATACCAGCAGCATCAACAACGACGTAGTAGAAGAGTCGATAATCGAGACTCTGGAAGAGGAGCCACCTCTCTATATGGAATTTGAGCTGCGCGACGACATTCCACTAGTTCCAGAAATCAGCGAAGATCTTCCACCGAGGGATACTTTAGCATTGAAGATAGTGGACTCACCGACAGACGCTACTGACTGCCTGTACATCGATTTTACGGAAGACGAAATCGGCTGGTACAACCGAATTTGTACCGCACTGACCAAGGTGGATAAACCGATAAAACCTACCTGGGATGTGAACATTTAAGGGCTCATCCTGGAACAAAGAGCCGTATTAAACAGATGATAAATTTCATTTGGTCATCGAGGAATAACCGGCCTTCCTTGTATTTCTTCGACAGGGAAGTTTATGAGCCAGGTACCGAAGACGAACTTCAGCGCATCATAAAAGAACACCATGGGACCAAAGCCACTGGACACTTCGGTGTAGCCAAAACTCTCGACCGCATAAAAACTATTGCTACCTGTCCGAACATGCAAAGGGACATCGAAGACTACATTCGAAGATGCGACACTTGTCAGAAAATCAAGTTAGTCCGTATACGTCCGCAGGCAGAGGCTGTAATTACGGATACGCCTGAACGACCTAACGATAAAATCGCGTTGGACCTCGTCGGACCCATCCCCGAATCGAGCGACGGATACAAGTACAAATTATCTGTACGAGACCAACTGACAAAATACATAACTCTTATTCCGCTCAAAACTCAGGATGCTAGAGCAACAGTCGACGCTCTAGTACAACATTTCATCTACATTCACGGCGCACCGAAAAAGATTCTCACCGATGGAGGCCGCAACTTTATCAGTCAAACATTCAAACACATGGAGAAGCTATTTAAAATCTCTCATATGACAACAACGACCTTTCACCCTCAAAGTAACGGGAGCCTCGAGAGAGCCTATGGACCAATAAAGGAACAGATAAAAGCTCTCATCTACGATCATCACGAAGACTGGGACAAGAAGCTGAAATTTGTTTCCATGGCTTATAACACTGCAAAACAAGAAGGCATCGGTCTTACGCCTTTCGAAATGCAGTTCGGACGAAAGCCAAATGTCCCAAACAGCATCCCCATCCACCGCACAACCGCCACGATCGACAAATACTTCGAGGGACTTCGCGCGGATCACGAGCGAATCTTGAAGAAAGGACGCGATCACCTCGTCGCAGCAAAAGAACGTTACAAGACAACGTAAGATGCTAACATCTGTCGACCTGCACCTATCTTTAATGTGGGTGACGAAGTTCTCGTCGCCCAGGAAAAAGATAAGTCCCCACTCGCGCCGAAGTGGGAAGGGCCTGCGATTATACTCAACCAAATATCGGATGTTAATTACGAAATTCTGCTCCGAAGAAGAAAAAAACCGATCCACGTCAATAAACTTAAGCCTTATTATAGAAATTAATAGCTCATTTGTTTAGGTCATGCCGTTACTACTGCTCTTACTACTAGGAACATCTGCAAAACTGATTCAGATGGAACCAATCTCCGAAGCCATCATCTCAGTTATACTAAAGTCTAGAAAATCCTTTTAATATTGTAAGGATTTTCTAATCTAAGGGGGAGGTGTAACGATGGTCAAGCCCGAGTATCACCTTTTCGCTGCGCGTACCCTTTTTCCCTCTCGCTCTTACAATTTACGATGCCATCCGCTTTCCGACACCCGCCGCGACACCTTACCAAAAGGACGTGCACGTGCATCCTGCCCTTTTCCCGGAAGGCCTAACAACGCCTATTTTCTATTTCCCAAAAGTCAGCCCATACATTACGTTACTCTGACCAGCGAGGCTACCCCGCTTATCTCCACATCTACCAACCTTCCAAGAATTGTAGACAGCTGCTTCCAGCATCTTCCACATCACCTGCCTTTTCCAGAATGCTCCAACCCCCAAATTTTCTCCCCACGCACCACGTTTTCCCACGGCAAAACCTATAAGAACGACTCTCCCTTAGGCTAGTCAGTTAGTAAGTCACCGAATTTCTGTACGACAACGTCACTCTGCCAGTTTGTACTTTAATAAACGGTTCAAGCAGTTCGCATAGTGTAAACCGAGTGTTTCCTTCCTAAAACCGCGTTCAGTAGCCGAGTTGGCTACTCGAATTAAATAAATAATCATTAAATAGAAACCCGCGACGTCACACTATAATCTCGCTCTTTGACGAAAGCTCGGATCATTGGATCTTAGACGCTCCGTTCCACCTGCATAGTTTGAGAAGAAGACCCAGGAAAAGAACGAGTGGTTCGGGTCCAGAGACACGGGCTAAAATGGGACATCGGAGATGTCCCATATTCTTGGTTATTTGAGCGACTGGAACGTGTCACCAAGCACGCTAGGACGATCTATGTCCATGGAGAGCGTATCGCAACATTCCTGCAGGATTTTTTAGCCTGCAAAGTAGTTAATCTGGAGACGGTCGCTCCACCAATCGAGGAACTACCGGGACGCCAAGAATACTGCGTTTTCCATGAAGTAACAATAAACAAAAGGCGCGCCTGTGCCTTTAACATCGCTATGACAATAAAACAATACGTTCTAAAGCTATTGAAATCAAAGGGCCCAGAGTCGACATCGCCAGACGCAACCCAAGAAGGGTCCGCTCACGGTGAAGATACGGACGCTCCACCCCCAAGTGAGCCTGAGGCAAAAACGGAGGAGCCATACGAAGACCCAGTGGACGAACCAGCGCCCTCCGCTGATACTGGGATTTTCAAATCATTCAAGAAAAGGAAAATTAAGGACAGTAAAATCTCAGGAGTAATAATAGCCCTGTTAACTCTCGCCATGGTAAATCAAACGGTAGCCGTAATTGGATACGATTGCGGGTCCAGTCGACTGAATATTACCACCCTGTCATTACTGGACGTCGAACCCTGTGACATGCCGAAGATCGAGCTAAACGTCAGTGACACGTTTGTGCAACTGCTACAGATTAGAGAATTCACAAAAACTCGAGTCATGCGGTGTAAGGTCTTGATCAAACGCACGATATATCACTATGGCATGAGTTCACACAATTCAGTAGTCGCACAAGGGGCTATGGAATACATCAATGATATCGAACATAACGCATGTAAAAGGGGACATCAGACCGGGATACTCAGAGTCACACCCCATTCATTGTTCGTCACAACAAAGCAGAACGGAACGAACATACGCAGTACAACGCTAGCCGGAGAGATAAAGTGTTCAGACCCTTACGGTACATGGGATAATGTTATAGTCCAAGCTGTAGTCTATGTCATGCTGCAAGAATACTACGCCACCGTCAATCTTAATACGAACCAATTAAATCTGCGTTCAGGGATAACGTGCATTGTATCCGAATCTGAATGTATTGATTTGGATGAGGAATATACATTCTGGAACATTCGCCCTGAAGACAATTGCAACTATAATAAGTACGATGTGCTATACGAAGGATTTGCCAAGAAACTAACAGACACACAAGGAATCCACCCTCTCACTATATGTACAGTAAACCAACTTGACATAACATTCGCATTAACAAAAAAATGAGAACTAATGGTATGTGAATCACCGGTCTATCGCACCGAACACCCGAAACTTCTCATTTTCGAAACGCACAGGGATGCGGCTGAAAATGCAAGGGGAAAAGTGAAAACAGAAAACTTGAACTTGTTTACGTATGTAAATACAAAATTCGTATACCACGAGAAACATATACGAACCGAACTACACAGACTGTACTACGACATATTGGAGCAAAACTGTAATCTCGAACGCCAAGTCCTGAAGAACACTCTCGCGATGGCCACACAGGCACCTGACGAATTTGCTTTCCAACTCATGTAGGGGCCCGGACACATGGCCGTCATCGCGGGAGAAGTCGTGCATGTCATAAAATGCATCCCCATCGAAGTCAAGGTTCGTCACACAGAACTCTGTTACCATCACCCACCAGTGTCAAGAGGGAACGAGAGTCTGTTTCTGTCACCACGCACACACAAACTATTCCAGACTGGAACACAGATATCATGCAACCCAATGGTACCAGCAATGTACTAGCTACAGGGGTCATGGTACAAAGTAACACCCGCACCGATGAGTTCGACGACTCCGCCTCAAATGAAACCGCTGATGAAACCCACATGGAAGTACTCAAACCCTGCAGAGCTAGCTACCAGCGGGATCTATACACAAACAGATCTCGATAATATGAGACCACATCATGTTCCCTGTAGAGAGGACAGCTATACTAAACACCCTTGCTCGGAGCTTCGCAGGACACCCCACACAGAACCAAAGGACGTCCCTCATAAATTTGTTAGATGAGGAGGCACTTGAGAGGATCTCACGGAGTACATGCGATAGAATGTGGACCACTTTCCTCGCTTTCGGAACAGCCAGTGCAGGAATATTGGAATCATCCTCATAGTTCGAGGAGTCAAGCTCATCGCCGGCACCATCATACATGGATACGCACTGCACTCAATTTATAGATGGTCGGTGCATATCCTCGGCGCTCTGTGGAGCTCAGTCACACATCTGCTAATGCATCTCGGTCAAAACGAAGAGAGGATCAAGCGTAAGGAGGCCGACCCGTCTAAGGAATCTGATATAGAAAAAAATGAAAACCCACCATTGGCCGCAACCAGCGCTACATCAACTATTTACCCCACACTGGGTACAGCCCCCAAAATCACTTTTGGCGGTCCCACCATACATTACTCCCCACCTAAATAAAATCTAGGATTGAGAAAAATATATAAGGAATGAAAACGCCCACGCTGGATCTCATTTTCCGAAAAACTCCAAAAGCGACAACGACTCATCTAAGATTCAACAGTTCTGCCTTAGATGAAGCCACCAACCGAGCCAGTAAGGGAAATCGACGGCATAATACCAATTACGGAATACTACGACATTCTAAACGACTGCCATTGTGCACGGGACGCTGGGACCCCGCGGTAGTGATCTTACCGTTCAGGGTTGTAAGGCCTGAATTCACGCTGCTGGTGACGAAGCCTCGCTGGTACCGAATGCCGTCAGGGAAATTACTCACCAACGATCGTTATATTTACTTATTCGGGAATGTGAAAGTTCAGAATGATTGCGATTAAAATGGTTTAATTAATGAACGTAAAATAGTTTTATTCAACAAACACAACGAATATATACACTATTTCACTGTGGAGTTAACAAAATAAAATTGGTTACAAGTGATTGAAGATTAGGTGCACTTATGGTTTTCAGCAACGCGCACGGAGTGATTGTAAGTGCGACCGTTCGTTGCCGTGGAAGTTCTTAGACTGATTTTTAGAGTTTCAGATTGTCAAAAGGAAAAAATGATGGGTGGGTCTTAGACACTCTGAGCGTTCTAGGTAAAATCAATTGATTGGCTGGCAGAAAGACACGTAGGGATTTTTCACGAGTCAACGAATAAAAATTGGAGTCCAAGTGGGGGGCAAGACGCTTGCCGCACTTCTGTGTTTTTAGGCAGGTAAAACGACTTCTCGCTCGACGCTGACCCTTGTGCGGTGACGCATCGTACCTGAAGATATGCGGGCTCATAAATGACCCATTGAATTTTGCGATTGCTTGTTCGTGACTCCTTTCGCGCTTTGAGGATTATTTTTAATCTCTTTATGATGTACGGAGCTAGCTACATCGCCAATGTTTTATTATTATTGCTCGCGAATGTCTAAGATATCGTATTGTACTGAGGATTCGGTAATCCCTTCGTCGAGAGAATTTACTTTCTATATTGGAATTATTTTGAAGAATAGAGCATTCGTCCTATGCGACGGGACACATTGCATCGTCGGAGTATCGTACATCAGCCACGACAGCAATCAACTTGTCTGTGAATCTTGCTTTAACGGACCGTTTAATAGGGCCCCAGAATATCGGGCAATCGGACTCGGCGTAATTGTCGAAATAGAATATCAAGCCCTCGTCAGAAATTTGTTAAAGTCAAGCGAAGAAATGTCGGACAGCTCGTCAACTACTTCATGTGACGAGGAAATGGCCAACATCAACAGCCACTTACCCGTCTCAACTAATTCGCCGCCTCACACACCGAGCTGTGTGTCTTGGGGCTTAATACCAATCGCCCGTACCGAACAATGCCCGAGGACCCCAGGTTACCGAGACATGGATGCCTGGGACGCCCAGACAACGGCCATGCAGCGGCTGGCCACCAACGAAGGTCGAGATATTTTCACCTGTCCTCGAAACTAGACACTTTTGGACAACACCCTCACGAACATAACCGTGACGGCCACTCAATCTGGCGAAATGGTCGCTGAATTCTTCGGGGACTCAACGACCGCAATAGCGACCAGCCTGCAATCGCCAACACGACATCATGGCTCACCACGGTTCTGGATCAAGTCGATGATAGTGAATTCTTAGCGGAATACCGAAACCCGCTGATAAACTTCATCGATTCAGTGTAATAGTACAAAAGTGAAAAAGATCTTAGACCAAAGACAATACTAAAGAGCATTAAGTGCAAATAATACATGATAAGGTAAAACGCTTAACCATATATAAGCACATACCAACACATATAACCATATATAATCATATGTAACCATACTGTCCAGCCCCCAACATTGCAGATGCATGGGTAGATTAATTCTGTATATGTACATGAACGCTACAATTCAATAAATAGTGAATAAAAAAATAAACTTTTCTGTCTAGAGGATTAGCGAATCCTCGAGTAAAATTTCGGTGTCTTAGACCTTTGCGAGCGGAGCAATAAAACATCTGCGATGCAGCTGAGGTCCTTCCAATAAGGATAATAAATCCCTAAAAATCGAGAAAAATCACGAAAAGGTAATTCGTGAGTCAATGAGGCCGTTTACGAGCCCGCATATTGCTAGTACGGTGCGTCAGCGCGCGAGGGTCAGCGTCAAGCGCTAAGCCTTTTTACCTGCTTAAAACACAGGATTTCAGCAGACGCCTCGCCCCCACGCAAACTGCAACTCCATTCGTCAACTCGCATAAAAATCCCTTCTTGTTTTTCTCTATCAACCAATTGCTCGATTCTTGACGTATCGCTCCGAATGTCTAAGACACTCCCACATTTTTTACCTCTTGCAAAAATATCTTTTTCACAAGCAGTCTTAACTTAACCAACGGAGCAGACACAACTAGCTGCTCCAACAAATTCTTTACCTTCTTCGATATTATTTTCAACTCGTGAACTTCAACACGGACAAGAATTCGTCTTGATCCCTGATTCGGACAAACACGTCACAACGATCCATATTCATTTATAATTCTGTACATACATTGTAATTATCAACAGTTATTTTTTGTTATTAAATCATATAGTGAGTTTCAACCGTGTAAATTCCATTTGAGGTTCATTTTTTTCCCCACCGTTCCTCTCGGGTCAACTGCGTCGTCGGGAACAGTTTCGGGAGACAACATCGACGTACCAAACGATATAACTGGGACTCACAACCCCAGCAAGCACCTCGCAGGAATTTTAGTGAGCTCCCGCGTCGGTTACCCCGAACACATACAGGAACATATAATCACATATATAATCATATCCAGCTATATAACCTTTATTAACTATATACAAACATTTATGTACCTTACATTTGTGCCTTATTAACAATACACTGCAATGCATTTTTATCCTCGTGTTGTATTACTCATACTCCCTAACACTCGTCTTAAGGAGGGAGGTGTTACGTCTCACGTAACTCTACATATGTTTTTATGAACGAAAATACTATAGGCTCTCCCGAGCAGCATCCCGACGCGCCCGAATAGTGCGTCTTGAATGAATCTCGTATGCGCCTTCACGCGCCCGAGTACTACGCGTCTGAATGAAGCTCGTAGGCCCTCCCGGGTAGCAACCATTCATACAGCGCAGCGTACGCTATCCCCAAACTAAGACACACATTTTCTTCTAGCCACGCGCATAAGCCACTAGCAGCCCTCGTAACTAATCGACGGCACGCGACACTTGCCGCCGCAGCATAAGGCGGAACGCTTTTATCTCGCCACTGCACAGCTGTTAAAAGGTCAACGGCATCCTAATTCTTTTTGACCAAAGCATGCCGCCCGAGTGGATCTATGCACACTTTCTTAGTTTTTCTCCGAAATAATATTTTGGTGGTCATAACTAGTAGACTATATGTGACACTTGTCGCCTCTGTACTAGGCCAAAACCTCTAAGCCCGCCGAGATCAAAGGGGCCGCGCTACCAAAATCTCCTACTAATTCTGTCAGAACAAACGCACCGCCTAGTCGTATTTATACTATATTTGGAAGCTACATTAACCCCACCATGCTACACGACTAATCATAGGAAGTATAGGAAAGGAACTAGTATAAAAACTAAGTCTTTTTCGGCTAGAGTCAGTTATTCTACCAGCCTCGTAAGCTGCAACACTTCGTTTGTACTGTGCGGAGCGCCCAAAGCCCTGTTCGACGGAAATTTCCGATAGCCCTGCGCGGCTAAATCTCGACGCTGTCTCGGAGCAGGCCTGCGCGGCTGAGTTAAACGCTCTTGCGGAGTACGATCTAGTAAAAAATACCGCAAATACTGTATCGACGCATCGACGTTTAATAAAGATATATTTTCTGAGTATTTAAAACAGTTCTACAACTCTTCGTATGTTCCTGCACACTATCCACCACGTGCTACAAGACTCACAGTGTCAGGCATCCTGACAGCGCATCGTAAGTCTTAGGCAGTGGAGGGCCAGGTCTCCCCCCCCCGACGTAAAGGGTTAATGCATTGACTCGAAAGAGAGACCGCCGTTACGTTCACTCAGCGCGAACTCGTCAAGAGCTCGTCCGGACGTAACAGTACCCTCTTCCATGCCGCGACCAGCTAGAGTCGATGGGGCGTTGGGATTGTCGCGAGACAATGCGAATTTCGGAGGGTTACCAGCTCGAATCGACGGGGCATCGAGACGATCGCGAAATAATTCGAATTTCGTGGGCTTACCGGCACGCTCGTCGCCGATTAATTCGCGGGCGTCTGGGCGAGAGGCGCGTTACGCTGCCGCTCCCTGGCAGGCAATGTCTCTCGTGCCGCGCCAGAACCGAACCAATGTAATGTCGCGCTCAATGATTAATAATGCTGGTTCTGAAAATTATTCTTTACAACCCGCCATTAACTCTCACACGTCGGGCCGCTGTGTACACTTCGCTGATGACCCATGGCAACCAACCTCGCCGGTGCGACGCCGAAACGAGTTCGTACCGGTATCGACTATGACCGCATATAACACCATGCGTAAATGGGGGCTGCATTTTGCGGGTATTCGAGGCGAGGACGCCGAGGACTTTCTCGTTTGCATAGAAGACAGAAGATGTATGGTGCCGATCAGTGATAACGATGTGAAGAGGTTCGTGCCTTTCTTTTTGTATGGGATCGCGCGTGTTTGGTATCGAAATGAGCATGGTCGCTTCCGGAGTTGGGCTGAATGCGCCGATGCATTCCGGCGACGTTTTTGCGATTCCTATTTGCAATTTTCATTGCGCGAAGAGATTTTACATCGTACTCAGGATCCGGATGGGCCCATTTCGGATTATCTCACTTGCATTAGAGCTTTGTGCGAGCGCGTGAAACCGCGTATGCCCGAAAACGAACAGTTAGACTTCGCGCATCGAAATATGTTACGATGGCTGCCGATGCTGAGCCCAGTGTTACGCGCTGGCGTGGCCGGACGCGCCGGAGCATACGAGCGCGGCGATGTCCTGCCTTGATCATTCGCGGGCCTCGCTATTCGTACGCGTCGGCACCGATGGCCTGTCCGACGGTGGCTCTGCGAAACAGCAATAATTATTACTTCCCTCCGAAGGGTGAGCGTGGCCGAGTGGATAGGCGCGCTTCACACGCAGTACTCCCGGGTTCGATTCCCGGAAAGCACCAAGAATTTTCTGTGGTGTTTTTATCTGCGAAAAAGTGGTTCGGAACCCACTATGATAGTAGGTCTAGAGAAAAGGACCAGCGCCTCGGTATGGGAAACCGAAAGACTGGGAAAAGCGTCGCGGGTTCGATTCCCGAGACTGAAGTCCCGTAGGTGAAAGGAAAACGGACGAGGACGTAGCTCCGGAGATAGGACGTACGAACTACGACTATATCCGTATGTCCAGGACTACTGACACCTGACGGGACGCGACGAAGCTCCGGGCCCAAGAATCGAACTGGCGACAATGGATAAGGAAGGAGGAGGGAGAAAGTGAAGGAGCCCGTAACCCTTAGGGGATCTGTGTAACACACAATACCCAATACCCAATACCCAATACCCTATTACTTCCCTCCGAACTACACTGATGTTCGAAGGAATCGTTATCATACCGCGAATAATTCCCAGTGCCCCGGTCGGGCACGCTCATGCCACGATACTCGGCACACGGCTCCACGAGGACCCCGAAGGTCACCTGTCGAACTCGCTGTCGCTCCGCGCGATACGCTAATTCGGGGCAAAGCGATTTTTCCGGCGGAGGCGGAGGCTGATAATAACGGGCGGAGCCATAGCTCCTCTCGATTCGAGTTGCGATCCGTTCTAATGACTCGAACGTGTGCACATCAGCTCGCAGGATGGCCACCTACAAGCGCGGTAACATATTTCGATGCGCGAAGTCTAACTGTTCGCAGATAAAAACACCACAGAAAATTCTTGGTGCTTTCCGGGAATCGAACCCGGGAGTACTGCGTGTGAAGCGCGCGCCTATCCACTCGGCCACGCTCACCCTTCGGAGGGAAGTAATAATTATTGCTGTTTCGCAGAGCCACCGTCGGACAGGCCATCGGTGCCGCCGCGTACGAATAGCTCAGTAGCATCGGGGCCACGGCAGCGGACATCTCTGTCGAGGCCCGCGAATGATCAAGGCAGGACATCGCCGCGCTCGTATGCTCCGGCGCGTCCGGCCACGCCAGCGCGTAACACTGGGCTCAGCATCGGCAGCCATCGCGACTCGAGCGAGTGATGAGCGACGCGAAGCCGGTAACGTAAATCCGTTCTTACCGGTAGATCGAGCGACTCCTGGCGCATCGAAATCGCCGCTCAGGGATGAGGCATGCCTGAACTGTCGACAAAAAGGCCACTTTGTGCGCAGATGTTTAGCTCCGCGTAAAGTTCGCTGTTACCCGTGTGGGAAAGAAGGCGAGACGACTCGCACACAACACGAGCGCAAGGAAAACGGCCGCGGGAACCGCCAGTAGGAGCCGACGCGATTCCCCCGATTCCCGTGCAGGCTCAAAATGATTCGGGAAAAATTTCCCGACGCATTCTCGAAGACTTGTGTCAAGCCGTGGGAGACTCGGGGAGGCCTCGAACGCATTTAGTAATGCTCCTGGATTTTATGGGGAAAGTTCTTCCGGCGATCGTGGATAGCGGAGCGACTAGCACATTTTTCGGACCTGAGGGATTGCTGTTAGCAGCACGATTGGGATTCACACGAAAAAGGATGCCGGATCGTCCCTGTACAGTCGCGAACGGGGCGGCGAAGGTTTGTAACGAGGAAGTAGAATTTCCGGTGAAGATGGAGGCACGCGAGCGAACCCTTATGGCTCGCGTTTGTTCAGAGTTACCGGTACCGCTGCTGCTGGGACTCGACTCTCTTGGTCGATTACAAATGGTCGTCGATCATGAGCGGCGAGTATGGCATTTTAGCGGCGAGCCAACACGGGAATATTACTTCGACTCCGTCGAAGGGTCGGATCGCGCAGATATGTGCACCGCCATCTCAGATTTGACTACCGATGAGTCTCAGAGAATCGAGATCTTTCTGTCCGAACAAATTCCGCGACTTAAAAAGGCCCCGGGGTTGACAAATTTAATTCAACACGTGATTAATGTCGGGAATAGCTTACCGGTAAAGCAGCCGTATTATCCGGTTACCCCGATTATTTTACAAGAAATATACAAGCAGGTTGATGCGCTGCTCAAGTCGGGTATCATCGAGCCTTCGAATAGTAATTGGAGCAGCCCAATTGTCATGATTAAAAAACCGAATGGCACCTATCGAATGTGTATCGATTATCGAAAAACAAACGATGTGTCCAAAAAATACGCGTACCCTTTGCCGTACATAGACCAGATTTTAGATCGTCTGAGACGAGCGCATTATATCTCGACGCTTGATTTAAGCCAGGCGATTCACCAGATCCCCATGGAAGGGGATTCTCGGGAAATAACGGCTTTCATGGTACCGGGTAAGGGTCTTTACCAATACAAGCACATGCCGTTCGGGTTGACGTCGGCACCGGCGACGTTTCAACGCCTTTTAGACAAGCTCATAGGCCCCGATCTGGATCCGCACGCATTTGCTTATTTGGACGACATAATAATTGTTCGAGAATCAGCGCGGGAACGTGCGCTCGCTCGAGCTGCCGCTGCTCGGCAGCACCTCCCGGCCGAGTCCGGTGAGGCCGACGCGCGCGCACCAGCTCTCATCCGAGGCGGCACGGGATACGTGCCGTGTGCAACAGGTTTCGCGCTCATCTACGCCTAATGGCTGACACGGGTCACCACGCGGTCGGGTAGATCGCCGTTTTCCAGCGGTTTTTCTTACGGTAAAAGCTCAACGGTTCTGCACAATTTTGGTACATCTCATCATGGCGACGTATCTTCGGTTTCGGGATATCGTTCGAGCTCACCCGGAGCACAACACGAGAGTTTTCTCGGGCATGCAACACGCGTGGTCACACCGGAATGGCTCACGTTCTCAACGGCTATCTCGCGGCGATACAGCGACGCGGATAGATTTTCTCACCCGGTCGACTCAAGCGATTCTCATATAATTGTCTTGGCTCATCGGAGTGTGCTCACATTGGACTGCTCAAAGAAATTGTTGTTAATAGCTACCGCTCATTTTTGGTTTCGCTCACAATCGATCTACTTATGTACAGTGTTTTCCGCACGCTTTTTACCATCGTTATTGTTACTCAATAAAAGATATATTTTCACTGTTAAGATCTGTGTTGTGAATTTAGTTTCCCCCCGTTCCGCTATAGTTCACCCGGCATTGCTCAAACAATAATCGTTACCGAGACTTTCGAAGAGCATCGTAAATGGCTCAAAATCGTGTTTGATAAAGTACTTTCGGCCGGTCTGCTGATAAATCCAGATAAATGCGATTTTTGTGTTAGAAAGGTGCATTATTTGGAATTTTTGGTAAACCGCGGGGGTTTCAGGCTGATCTGGCGAAAGAGGCGCCGATACACGAATACCCCGTGCCGCGAAACGTTACACAGATTCGCCGATTTTTAGGCACGACGTCGTGGTATCGTCGTTTTATTTCCGGATATGCCATAATCGCAAAACCGCTTACGCGATTGACCAAAACGTCTCAGGTCTGGGTATGGGAGGACACACAAAAAGCCGCGTTCGAAACCCTTAAGCGTGCATTAACCCAGTCACCGACTCTCGTATACGACCGGATTTCGCTAAAATGTTCACGCTGCAGACCGACGCGTGTCAGACAGGACTAGACGCAGTGCTCACGCAGTAGCACAATGGTGTAGAACATCCGATACATTTCACAAGTCGTACGCTGACCGATGCGAAACGAAATTACACTGTATCCGAGTAAGAGTGTTTAGCAATACTCTGGGCTGTCGATAAATTTCGGCCGTATCTGGACGGTTACCGGTTTCGGGTAATAACCGATCACGCTAGCGTGCAATGGTTACGCAATTTGACAGATCCTACGGGTAGACTCTCGTGATGGGCCTTGCGAATGATGCAGTACGATTTCGAAATTGTATATCGCAAGGGCGCGCTAAATCACGTTCCGGACGCGTTGTCTCGAATGTTCGAATCGGATGTAGCTGCCGGAAATACTATCGTGAATGAAATCGAAAACGCTATCCCGAATAATCGCGAAAATAGTACCGAAAAGGGTATTGTAAATAAACCTGAGAATAACATTGAAAGTAATATCGAAGGTCAATCCGGGAATGATACCGGAAGGAATACAGAAAATAACTCTGAAAATAAATCTGAATATCGATTCGCGGTGAAGAATTCGATATCGGAAGTTGTCGCGACGATGGTCGACGCTACCGGTATTGACGCGGAATTGAATCTCGAAGCCGATGCATGGTATGAGGCGCGCTGTCGCGACGTACGAACGTATCCGAAGCGTTTCCCTGATTGGAGGATTGAACACGGGCGGCTGTATTTGCGTAGACGAATTATTCGTAAAACATCACTCGAATCGGACGACGACGAGTGGAAGCTCGTGGTGCCGCGCGGAAATCGGCTCCAGGTATTGCGCGAGAGCCATGATACGCCGCAGGGAGGCCATCTGGGAATCGAGAAAACTTTTCGTCGCGTCGCGTACTCGTATTATTGGCCAAAAATGTTTCACGATATTTCGAGATATGTTAAACACTGTGACGTTTGCCAACGAACTAAGGTTGTTCAAGCGCCGCCGAGCGGACTAATGGGACGTCGCGTTGTCGAAGGTCCGTGGACAGTAATTGCGGCAGATATAATGGGACCGCTCCCTCTGAGTAAAGCGGGTTACCGGTACGTACTCGTCATACAGGATTTATTTAGCAAATGGATCGAGTGCTGCGCGTTAAAGAAAGCTACCGGTATTAAGATCAAGGAAGCCCTCGAAGAATTAGTTTTGTCGAGATGGGGAACGCCCGAGGTTCTGTTAACAGATAACGGGACAGAGTTTATTAATCGGAGCTTGCGGGAGTGTACCGAACAGTATGGCATTTACCACGCCACTACTCCTCCGTACCACTCGCAGGCTAACCCTGTCGAGAGGGTGAACCGAGTCGTCAAGACGGCGATAATCTCGTTCTTAAAAGCCGATCATCAGGCTTGGGATAACCACCTCGCAGAATTTACATTAGTAGACTACAGTACCTCTAGGGCCGGGGGCAAGATGGTCTCTGTCGTCGGTGGTGGGGATGAAAACTGTCTGTACCTCTAGGGCTTCCAATATGGCGGCGGCGAGGGTGGGGGTGCTGACGCGCTGGTCCGCTGCGGGTCTGCTTGCTTCCCCCTCCCCTCCCCCCTCGCCCTGGACCTAAGCTGGGCCCGATGGCTCTGTCTCCTGGTCTCTTGCGGGGCGCTGAGGGTTGGGGGTGGCCGGGGGAGAGTATTTCGACCGGGTGGGGGCGAGTTGGCTGGAGGATGCGGGAGCGTTGGTGACGGCGTAGAAGTGACTCGCGTTATCTTGGATTTTCCGAGAGTGGGCTAGGTACGGCCGCTCGGTTCTGTCTCTTGCGCACAGGGTGTTTCTGGAGGGTAGCGCGATACTTTACGTGAGTTAGCTTGATCGAGCGGTCTAAGGCACTGAGCTCAGGTATCGTTTTCCTCGAGAGCGCGAGTTCGATTTCAGCAAGCTGAAATGCTTTCTTTTTTTTCAGCTTATGTAGAAAATATATGAAGCGGGTAAGGTAAGTAAAAATAGTGCTGTTTAAAATGTTTACAATAAAGTTTGCATGTTTATTCTTAAATCTAAGTGCACAGTTTTTAATGTATACAAATTTAAAAATGTTTAAGTCTAGCGCAGTAATGTTGAACAAATTTTTTAACATAGACTCCGCGACCTGTTAGCGAGTTTCCAGAGTGTTTATTCATGTTTTTCGTAGCATTCGACAGCTTACTCATTATACGTTTATGAAATCTTGCGGCGATTCGATCGTTTTGTTTGAGATCGGCGGTGAAAAGATTTCGGAATTGTAGTAGAGATCCCCCGCCGCACATATGACAAAGGAACATAATACAAAACTGGCCACACACATTTGAAGAGAGACTCTGAATCTGCTTGGTATTCCATCGACAGAGGGTGCAGTTCTTGCGTAGACGGTGGATATGGTTTGGAATAAGCGGCGGAACGCCGTAGCTGTCGAAGTACGATCTACGTCCTCGGCCATCGATGTAGATTGCGACCAGTGGGTTCCAGGGCGCGTGTGGTCATCAGTGTTCACAACAAGGGCTGTCGGCCTCGTTAACAGAGTTGGAATCTGATCGGCTGCATGAACACTTCGCGAGACTTTAGAGTGTAAGCCCTGCAATGCCTGGCCAATCTGGATCGTATTCATCACTTGCTACGACTGGAGAGTAACAGTCGCGTGGCTTCTTTAGATTCAAAGGTTCTGGTACGACGTCAAACTGTGGTACCCGCGTAGCTGTAGGAGGTACGTCGCGGAGGATCCAATCCTTTAATTTTGCAACGTTGTTTAAAGCACAAGACAGCTCTGGTCGGTTTAATAGTCCGTGATGCAGACAGACTTGCGCTGAGGAAGGTAGATCGTTGAATGATGGACAGTCCCTTTCTTCAAGGTTTTTTATCTCCCGAGCTGTCACATTTTGCAAATATTTCGCTTTTTCATGTCCGCGTGTATAAATGGTTCCAGCAGCTCGTGTGATTTGTCGAAGATTTGCGTGTAGTGTTCGGAGTCCTACGTGTCCTTCGAACCACTCGAGACCGTGATGATGGCGTGTCGTCCAATTATTCTTCGCGCGCACGGCTCTTGCGAGATCCGTGAAGACGTATGGCGGTGAAGTGATCCAATGTCCGAAATACTCTTTATCAAGAGTAACGACGGCTACTTCTTTAGCAATGAAGCAATAATCGTTGTCGTAAAACCCTTGAGTATCGATGACGTAGTCCATTTCGGGGAAAAATGTTATGCTCTAGTAAGTGCAACTGCTACTGTCTAAGGATCGCTGCGTACTACCGATGAGCGGTGCAGATTCATCTACGAGCTCTTGGTAATGGAGGGGATGAGCGGGTGTGTGTCTCTAATTCGTCAGTTTGACTTTTTTCTTCTGGACCTGTAAGGGTTCAGCCTCTTGAGGCGTCTACTTACAAGTAGCAAAGAAGAAAGTGACGTAAACAATCCCTTCTAGCACCCCCACTATTTTACTGCACCTTGTACGAGTCCTGCTGGGTAACGTAGCGCAGTAGAAGTTCACTTTCAAAATAATTCTCCTACGGTATACACCTGAAAAATGGTCCACCGAAGAGCAAAGTCTGTGGTGGTATTCACGAGGCGTAACCACGCCACCCAACAGAGAGGAACGCGTGTGGAAGAACGGGCTAGGCACGTCTGGGTACAGCAGCCAAGGACGAGGTCTACACCCCGACGGAACAACCGTATTCAGTATCCGAAACAGCCTCCAAAAATATGGTTCATCCGGAGACGTCGATATTTCGCTCGTGAAAAACGGAGACAATTGCGCGCATCGGTTAGTAACACTGAGCTTAAGAATTAAAGCATGAAGTCGTAAAAAAGCGATTTCTTAATTATATATATATATATGTTTATGTAAGGGAAGTTTCGAGGACTTTTTCTCACCCCCCTTTTTTATTGTATATAAAGCTGCGTGGTGCCTTATTGAGACTATGTATACACGATAAAAACGGAAACGTTGCGTTCTCGAAGCACAGAGGGCAATCATATATAAAGTGGAATTTTCGAGGACGTGTGTTTCGCATAAGTATCGGGGCATTTGAGGACCACAATCACATATCTATCAACCGACAAAAAACTACTTCTTGTGACATATCATGATCATCTATGCACAACAAACTTGCGTATTGCCATTTAATATCAATGTAAAGTAGACTAGGATTAGTCAGAATACGATACAAGTTGAGACGGACCCTGGTAAAAAACGAGATTCCATGCAGTATGTGTGGCACTCTCAAGAATCATAGTACATACTATATAAGTCATTCCGGGGAATACACCTTGTTCTCCTCTTATTCTCAACTTATATATTCTACACTACTACTTATTTTGTTTCATTGCAGAGGAAATCATTTTGTTTAAGACTATTCACCGAGAAATAGCCCAGATATTGTCCGAAGATTGAAGTCCTTGAACGATCCGTTGTATGAAAAAATGGTCATATGATGGTGCTTTCAAGGTCTTTTAATAACTGGATATAAATAATTGGACGCTCCCTTACTGGTTGGTAATTTAGAACCAATTTTGTAAAGTATGCTTCCAACCCTAGCAAGTCAAGCGACCACTATACGACCAAAAAAAAACCGGTCGTTTTGTGCCGTTTTGACAACCGTAAAACAACCAATAAAACGGACATTTTGTCGGTTTAAATTTGGTCGTCTTTTCCTTTAACGACCAAAAAACGACCCAGGTAACGTCTGCTGCAACGTGTATCAGTCGTGTTTTGGGTCGTTATAGAAAATACGACCAAGCCGAAACTAAAAACTGGTCGTTGTTTTGGTCGCACGGTGGTCGCCAAAACGGCACAAAATGACCAGTCGTTTTTTAAGTCGTTTCGTGATCGTTTTCAATTGTCGTTTGATCTGCTAGGGAAAGCAAAAAGAGAGACCTAGGGGTAATCGAAATTTGGTTATATCGTTTCCGAAAAAGTTTAAATACATCAGCTGATACTGTTAAAATTGCGTGCTTATTTTCAGCATTATAACAACCAAGCTTAGTATCAATTGAGATTTGATCAGCTGAGCATACCATCAATTTTGTCTTCGATAAATGAACGGGTTATTTTTTTAATTAATTGGCGTCCTTGAAACAACCGTTGCATGAAAAATATAATTATGTAATTATGCTTTTGAAGCCCTCCGCTAAATTGATATTGATTATTAAATCACATAGGTCACTTCCACGTTATTAGATTGTTAGTATCGTTTCGACGATGACGATACCCTTTCTGATAAAAGGAACTGCAATTATGACTGTAACTGATTTTTAGTGTTATTTGCGCAATATTAACGGACATGTAGACCGGTCGGCGATGACAATACCCTTCCAACAATACGTCCTAATACGCTTGCTGATAAAGGTAATAACAGATGCAGATAAATAGCGGTGCGGTGATTATTCTTTTTCGTCATCCTAACCGCGTGAATTGACCCAGATATTGTCAGCTGATTGAAGTCCTTGAAAGATCCGTTGCATGAAAAATGTTCATATAATGATGTTTTCGAGGTCATTTAATAAATGGACATTAATTATTGAATCGTATCTTACTGATTGGTAATTTAGAATCAACTTCGTAAAATATGCTTCCAACGTAAAAACTAACGCGTAGGGTTAACCGAAATTTGGTTATATCGTTTCCTAAAAAGATTAAATATATCAGTTGACTCTGTCAGAATTTCGTGATTATTTTCAGCATTATAATAACCAAGCTTAGTATCATTTAAGATTTGATCAGCTGATCATATAAAAATTTAATCATTGATAAATGACCCGGTAATTATTTTATTAATTGACGTCCTTGAAACAACCGTTACATGAAAAAGATGGTTATATAATGATGTTTTTGAAGCCCTCTGCTAAATTGATATTGATTGTTAAATCACATTCGTCATTTCCACGTTATTAGATTTTTCGTATAATTTCGGCGATGACGATACCCTTTTTGGTAAAAGTAATAACCGACCCTGATATTGTCAACTAATTGAAGTCCTTGAAAGATCCGTTGTATGAAAAAATTGTCATATGATGATGCTTTCGAGGTCTTTCAATAAATGGAAATTAACTATTGAATCGTCGCTCACTGATTGGTCATTTAGATTCAATTGCGTAAAGTGTGCTTCCAAAGTAAAAATTAACGCGTCGAGGTAATCGAAATTTGCTTATATCGTTTCCTAAAAAGATTCTATACATCAGCTGTTACTGTTAAAATTTCGTGATTATTTTCAGCATTATAAAACCAAGCTTAGTATCAATTCAGATTTGATCAGCTGATCATATAAAAAATTCAATCATTGATAAATGACCCGGTTATTTTTTAATTAATTGACGTCCTTGAAACAACCATGGTATGAAAAATAATTATATACTGGTCTTTTTGAAGCCCTATGTCACTTTCACGTGATTAGTTTTTTTTTTTTGCATAATTTGCACAATATTAACGGTGATTAAACGGTGATTTTTTGTATAATTTGCACAAGTTGTCGATGACGATGCCGTACCTGATAAAAGTAATTACAGACTCAAATAAGTAACTGTGCTGCGATTATTCTTTTCTGAACAGGATATTACGAATTTCCGGCTATCTCTAAGTTTTATATACTTTGCCAAAATCCACTCCAATATGATTGTTTTCTATTAGTAATCATTAAGAAGTGATTCAATAATTAATATAATTTATTACAGGACTTCAAAAACATCAATATAAATTTTTTTTATACCATGGTTGTTTCACGGACGTGAATTATTGTTTGAAAAGTATTTATTTTTGTTTGTCATTACAATTTGATAATTAGAACCGTTTTACTTCGATCCGATCTAATTTAGACTCAATTTAACCTACAAAAACTGGACAAAAACTGGACAAAAACTAGATAAAAATCGGAACGAAAATCTGTTAAGACAAACCTGACAAGAAATTGAATAAATAATTGGCCACAAACTAGACAAGAAATACGTTTGAACAAACAAACAAAAAACACAAAATTTGATGAAAATCGCGTAAAAACTGGTTAAATATAAAGGGTGCGGTTGAGATTATCCGGTTATTTTGTAATTTATCATATCTTGTTATCGGCATATTGGAATTCATAATTTTCTTTACAAATATGGTCATTTTTATATACTTATATACGTAGACATAGTTTGGCATAGTGCGGTTATATAACCCGACACATTTGAGCTTTCCATTTCTGTGCGTGACTTGTATTGGAATCCCCCCTTTACGTGCTCTTTACCTCTATGGTAGCCCCGAGGGTCACAGTGCACTGCTGTGCAATATGTGAAGAAAAGAAGAATACAAAAGTTGTGGGCAAGAAAGAATAAAAAAGTGGTGGGCGAAAATGTATGCCCTATTACAACGAAGCCGTGATAAAAAATATTATGTCCACGATATCAATATTATGTCACGTTCTGGTCGTAGAGATCGCCTTGTGGTTTATTCCCGTAAGTACAATTCTTTCACAATTATATATCTATGGAATAATCAAGAAGTGATAAGAGAATTACAGGTCATTTTATGCTGCTGAATATAATGTAAAACATTACATTATCATTATATTTTAATGTAAAACATTAGATTTTACATAACCATAATATTTATAATGCGGTACTTTTGAGGACTTGATATTTTCTTATATAATTTTAAGCTCAAAATAAAGCATGCCTTTTTGACTATAACACTTATTCGATCTTTATATTCTCAAAAATACATACTGATATTTACAAAATATATTATAGAAGGGTATAATTTCAGAAGGGTTGCGAAAACTGTCCATGAGATACGTTTCTAATTCCCTTTATAAAGAGACTTCCTTTCGACTGTATCATTTTGTCCTGAATTTTATTCATGTGCGCTTTTAACTGTGTATCCGGATAGTGGGCCAGATTATATTGCTTGAAATATTGATAACGGAATCTGACTTTACCATGATGTATTGATCAACCTGTGTAACTTATTTATAAAAACTTTTAGACTGTATAGAAATTTAATTTGTGACAAGATTGTGAGACCATGCGCAGTCTACATGGTCCATCTGTTCATTAATTCTTCGAAGGTGTTACACTGCGTAAACCTTAATATGAATACAAATGCTTTACAATCATATAGACTGTTTCATTAATGATAAAATATGATCGATCGCTGTCAGTATATTGCATCGGGGTACACTTTATTTACTGAGAGTACAGGAGATTCCTTAAAGCGTTATAATATTTATGTATGGATGTTACACTGCGTAAACTTTAATACGAATACAAATTCTAACAAAGATTCTAATAAAGAAACAAAAAATGTTAAA
The DNA here is from genome assembly GCA_963575735.1 of Amblyjoppa fuscipennis. NCBI lineage: Eukaryota > Metazoa > Arthropoda > Insecta > Hymenoptera > Ichneumonidae > Amblyjoppa > Amblyjoppa fuscipennis. Next base: position 13,458,089 of record OY754489.1, on the reverse strand, counting down.
AAACGAAAAAACCTTTTTAAATTATACCGGTGCACAAAAATGACAGCGAGCGATCCAATTTTGTCTTTAAGGAAGCTGTCTGTGCAACGACTATATAAATTTGTATTCATATTAAGGTTTACACAGTCTAACATATTTTATGAAGCATTTGCACTGAAGCACTAAGTAGACTGCGCATGGTCTCAAAGTTTTGTCAAAAATGAAAGATAAACATAACATTGTGCAGTCTTTTTTCGTTTTTAATTTTACTAATAATATAATAATTTTTTGTAACAGCGATCATATTTCGAAATGCAGTCAATATTTTAAAGATTATAGAAGCAGTGTGAAAAATAATTTTTTAGACAATTGTTAATTTTTCCACGTAGACAGCAGATGGTCTCAGTCTTGTGGAAAATTATAGTTGTACGCAGTCCAAATTTTGCCATAAAAAAGTTACTCTGATAATGAATAGATCAACGTCCAGTCAGTTTCCCTTATCAAAATTACAAACAATATTATCCAGCCAACTATCCGGATGTACAGTGGAACTTACATGAATAAAATACAGGACAAAATTCAATAGTTTAAGGGAAGTCTACCTTATTCACAAAAGAAAGGGAGATTCCTCAATGCACTATAATCAGAACTTTATAACTAATAGTAAATCATCAATCGACAAAAAAAATTGTATACTGCTTCTATAATTTTATACATGCATGTTCTGTATTTTAAAAGACGATAGCTCCCGGATGAATATATTATATTGTTTGTAATATTGAAAGTATAATTTTTTATTGAAAACTCTGACTGTACAAATTTAATTTCTAACAAGCCTTTTAGACCCTGGACTTTGTGTACCAGTGTAACATATTTTTCAAAGGTATTAAGCTGCGTAAACGTTGATATAATTAGGAATTGAGTACTTTTGGTTCATATACTGTTTTCATGTGAAACTTATTTAATCCTGCGCAGTTGCTTTGATGCTTCAGTAACTTATTCACATGGACGATCGGAGAATCCTTACAGTGTTATAACCTTTATTTTCGGAAAACAAACTTTGGTTGCAGTACAGTAATTTTCTTCTATATCTTCTATACCAATAAGAGTATAATCTATCATCATGTTCATAATGAATCTTCACACACAGCGATCCTATAATTTTCACATAGTAATTACGTAGTAACGATAAAAAATTAAAGCTGCACATTTCTCCTCTTTCATACATAACTAAAAAATAAAAATGCAACGAATTAATAGTACAATCTTAAGCAGAAGAATCTAATACATAAGATTATAGATTATAGATTTGCAAAATTTCAGTCTGATTTCAACATATTTTATTGTTTTCAGAGAATTTTGAACCTCTTCGACAAATCAGCGAAAATTTGAATAACGATGTTACCCGAATTGAGGTGCGAAGAGAAATGAAGAACCTCAACTCGAACAAAACTGGTGTTGCCACTAGAAGAGAAGCTACTTCATCGAAAAGAAAAAAATCTAAAAAACCCACACGACGAGGTCGAAAAAAAAGAAAAACCTCCAAAACAACATGAACAGAACTGCAAAATAGCTGTACACCATCATCAGTTGATAGCGAGAAAGCTGTTATCGAGAACTCCTCACTTGAAACACAGCAATTCAGTTTATCACAACTGCACGCACAAGATCCATCATTCATATCTCCCAACGACGAACAGTCGAATAATCAAACAACAGTCGAAAGTTCGAAACAAAATAAAGCTGATCGAACGAACCATGAAGTTCTAAAGGTTCGAAACACAAAAGTGCCGATTCAAAATATTACTTCGGTTCTCGAAAGTAACGGTATTAACGATGATAATTTTGAGATCCCGGAAATAGCTGAATCATTCCTCGTTGGATCTCCTACCGATTGCGATCGAAAATCTGCACATGAACAACAGAAATTCAGTTTTTCGGAACCTCATGCACAACTAGATTCAACATCTGTGCCAGCGATTGAATTTGTCGAGGTAAACAACGAACAATGTGAAGCCAATCGAAATGAGATTGCCAGTACAAAGGTGCTGATCAAACGTCCATCAACGGAACCCAAAAACTGCGGTTGTGACGACGATAATTCGGAAATCCAAGAACCAAGTAATCAAATACTTACTACTTCTCCCGCCGAATGTGAACAAGGTTTTGCACCATCAACTAATATTGATTCTCAGAAAACCGCAGCAGAAATACAGAAATCCAGCGTCCTGCAACCGCATGAACAATTAGATTTACCATCACTGCCAGCGATCGAATCTGACGACGTAGTCGATATGCAATATGAAATTGATCAAAGTGAAGTTGAAATGCAAAAGAATGCTAGTACCGAAGTTCTGCCTAAAAGTACAGCTATCGAACTCGAAAACTGCGGTTGCGACGACGATAATTCAGAAACCCCGGAACGAAAACATCAATCATTCGCTGTTTCTCCAACAGGTCGCGATCAAACTTCTGTACCACTAATTGATATTGATTCAGAGAAGTCCGCGGTTGAAGTACAAAAATGCAGGGTCTCGCAAAGTGATACACAACTAGATTCTGCATCTCAGCGTGTGATCCAATGTATTGTGATCGAATATGTCGATGAAAATGGGAAGCAATACGAAATTCCTCAAAGTGAGGATGAAGTATCAAAGATTACAAGTACAGAGATGTCGCCCAAAGATACACCTACGGAAGTTGAAAATAGCGGTGGTACCGACGATAATTCGGCAATTAAAAAACCAACCAATCAAACACGCGCCGGTTCTCTCACCGATCACGATCAATGTTCTGTACAATTAAGTAATATCAGTGAAGGTCTCAGCCACGGGTCACCATCTGCAGTTGGACCACAAAAACGTGATATATCCCGTTCTCCCGAGCAAGCAAATTCATCGGTTTCGCATTCACTCGAGCCTACCACTGATCATAACCTGCAAGATAACATTGATCAAGTTAAGCGAGAAACTCCAAATGTTCTAAGCACAGTGGTATCGCCAAGTACATCCATGGAAACAGACAATTGCGACAGTAATGACGCCAATATTGAAATCCAAAAACCAGCTGACCCATTATTGTCTGTTTCTTCCATCGACCTCGACAAAAACTGAAGTTCTGAACCAGCATCTGGTACTGATGAAGATCAGAAAGTATCAGAAAAGATTTCATTAAACGACAAGGGTGATCAGTATCCTTGTCCCGAACGACCTGTAACTGAATTGCATAAATTCAACATATGTTATCGTCCTGCGCAAATCAGTCCACAGAGCATGGGTAAATTCGAAACGATAGAAACTAGTGAGCCCAATAATTTTCATCAAACAAAACGAGATTTTCCAAATATGCAAAGAAAAATTGATCTATGCTCTGATCCTTCAAATAGTATTGACAAAACTGGTGCCCGTGTCCTTCCATGTATAATATCAGAGAAGATACTGGATTCGTGTGACAGAATCATTAACTTTGTACAAGGATCACAAAAATGTGGTGAATCTCGTCCTACATTCCTAGCATCCAAAAACGATTCATCGTCGGTGACAGCATTAAAAACGTCGATTGGATCGGAAGCAGGGCATGAAAAGACTAATATTGGCGTAAAAAGTTCAGAAAGTCCGGCAACTAAAAGACCATTTTCCTCCGATTTGATGGATAAGAGTGACGCGAGTTATCAGACTCCTATTGATACCAGTACGCAGCAAGATTTAAATCCATTGTTATCAACCGCAAGAATGCATTCGCCGATATCTGCAGTGAACGAGAATTCGCTAAATGAAAGCACTAAAGAAGCTTTACAGAAACCAGAAAACCTCCATAGTATGTCTTTCTTAGAGACTGATGACGACGAGTGGCTCCCTGAGGACGTTCAATATGAGGTACACATATTGTAATCATTTTGCTCTATTATCTTCACCGTAAAAATGTATTCTTTTTTTAGATGAGTGACGCATTGAACCAAGTTCTTTCTTATATTCCACCCATCGCGAATGAGCAGAATCATGATGACAGCACCAAAACCGAAGAGCCTCATAAAGAAGTTGTAAGGGGATTGGCGAATGCTGAAAGCACTGCGTCATCTCCATTGAATTTGCAAAATACCTCCGGTGCATTGTCGTTGCCAAATATATCGGATGCCAACAGTATAGACGATAGTCCGTATCAATTATTATTTTTACTAAATCATATTGTATTTTTTTTAATGTCAGTGTTTAAGGGAACGTTTTGAATGCAGGTATGCAACAAGGAATTCATGTCGATACACGTGATACATCTGAAGAAAACAATGATGATAGTCTGGTTGACAAGGATTATCTTCCATCTGATCAGTCGGAGAACTCGGAAGATTCCGAAAGTGATGCGGTTAATAATAACACCAGCAAAGGCTCTCGTGGAAAAAGAACTTCTAAGTCTGCCAATACATCAGCCAATGGTTCCGGTATTCTGGACATTTCGACAAAAGCCCGCAGTGGTGCTCCAGATAATACCAATATGGTTGTACAAACATCCGACAACAAGAAAGGCGATAAGAAATATTTCTGTATGTACTGCAATAAATTGTACCACAAACTAACTCGGCATCTGGAAACGGTGCACAAAGACCAGAGCGACGTCCAACAGTTTGCCGCTTTACCAAAGCGTAAGTAATATGTACGTAAATGCAAATAGTTTTATTGTACCTGAACAGTTTCTTGATTGTTGATTTTCTCCCTTCGATTTCAGGTTCCGCTGAGCGGCGAGCGGTAATAGATGTATTAAGGAAAACCGGCAACTTTATTTTCAACACGAGTACTAAATATAATAACGGAGAACTTCTAATAAGCCGACGACCGAATGCCAAATATAATAAAACAGCCTCGGACTACAAAACTTGTGCCAACTGCTTGGAGAACTATACGGTCACTAATATTCGCCATCACGCCGCTAATTGTTTCCCAGACCGTAAGAAGACTCAACGATCCGTTATAGTACTCGGAAGAACTGTGGAAGGGAGATTGCACGATGAAGCAAGCGATAAACTAAGACTAGAAGTTTTCCCGGTATTAAGAGAAGACGATACCGTGCGGCTTATTAGATACGATAGACTCTTGATCATATGGGGAAATAAATTGTGCCAACGATACACGCCTCATTATCAACACAATATGATTCGAGCAAGACTGAGATTAATGGGACGAATGCTAGCAATTGCCAAAAGCATCAGTCCGGAGATTACGGATTTTGCGTCACTGTATAATCCAAAGTTGTACGACCAGGTCGTCAAAGCAGCTCGTCTTACTGCACGATTCGATGAGGAAAAAGGTGAATATGGGGCACCTGCTGTCGGAATGAATCTGGGAACTTATATAAAACAAATCGGAGAAATATTGATCAACGAGTATATAAAATCAGACGATGTGGACAGCGAACATAAAGTTGAACGGTTCCTGAAAGTATTGAAAGTTGATTTCTCGGTAGACGTTAATAAAGTAGCATTGGAAACACAAAGAAAACATCAGCGTCAAAGAAAAATCGTGCTTCCGTCAACAGACGATGTTAAAAAACTTACCACCTACCTCAAAAAAGAAATGGAGAAATCATACACGAACTTGTCGAAATCATATTCATACGATGAATGGGTCAATTTGGCCGAACTAGCGGTGGCATCGATCGTAGTTTTCAACTGTAGACGTACGGGAGAAATTCAAAATATATTGTTGGACAATTTTAAGAAGAACCAAGAAACTATTGACGAAAAGACAGACAAAGAATTGTACGGAACATTGTCAGCGGAATCGAGGATTATTGCAAACAAATACGTACGCATAATGATCCGGGGAAAAAAAATCGCAACGTACCGGTCTTATTGTACCCAGAATTATTACGAACTATCCATCTGCTTGTGGACCATCGTAAAGATGCGAGAGTTCCAAAAGACAATATGTACTTATTTGGACTTCCGTATTACAACAAGAAAAGAACCAAAGTTGTTGACGCCTGCGAGGCAATGCGTAAATTCTCGAAACTGTGTGGTGCTGCCAATCCTGAAACACTGCGAGGCACCCAACTTCGCAAACATATCGCGACTGCATGCATTACTCTAAATTTGGATGATAACGAAGTGTCAGATCTCACGAACTTTATGCGGCATGCCGAAAAGATTCACAAGGACATTTACCGGCAACCCATCAAAAGCAGAGAGATCGTAGGTATCGCGCGTTTATTAGAGGCCGCTCGGGGCGCGGACGAGGGCAACGACGACTCTTCAGATGACGAAAACTTCTCGGACACCGACGATCTCCATGATGATGATCTGATGACGAGTAGACAACAACAATCGGGTTCGAGCGATAGCGATGAAGGAGATGAGAATGAGATGTTGAACGAAGTTGTCCAAGGCAAGTTTGAAAGCTCATTATGTGAGGATGAACCTCCTCCACAAAAGAAAGCCACGAAACGACGAACTCCATATGCTGAACCCGATCAATCTGTCAAAAGAAGGAAGCTGACTTCACAGGATGCAATAAAGAAAATTACTTCACAGAAGGGTCAATCTCTAAAAACAAAAAAAAATATCGCCGGAGACAGTCACTCGTAAGTACAATAAATTTCGGTTTTTCTTATGATCATATTCCAAATATACCGTATTTTGACTGTACACTGAATTATAATTAAATTCCAGAGAAAAAATCAAAACGTCGCTGGACTATTGAGGAAAAGGAAGTAGCAACAAAAGTTTTTGCAAAACATTTGAAAGCCCATAGTTTACCATCGTATGCGGAGATTAAGGAAGCTAAGTCCAAATATCCTAGGAGGTAGAACAGTTCCACAATTAAAGACGTGGGTTGATAATAAAAATAAGGCTAAAAAAAGGTATAAAAAATTGTGTAACAGGAGGAAATGAAAAAAAAAAGAAACAAACGATTGTGAGAACAGTGAGTAGATAAATATAGTTATCTATAGGAGTTATCATTTCTATGTATAATAGATGACTAAATCTCGACGTGTGATATTATCATTATAAATCAAGTGCAGCAGCACAAATTGCTACGATCAGGTATCGTATAGCAATGACCTTTCAGAAATGGTATAACGATTTCTCCGATATTCCTAGTTTATATTCAGATTATACGATGAGATATATCTTCCTCTATATGTTATAATTTATTATCATCGTAGAAAAGTATAATTTTATTCGTGTTATGATGTGGTCGATGCTATTTTGATTACGTACTTAATTATCGTATTAATAAGTTATGATGAAGCGGATCATTATAGGGTTTATGACAAGACTGAACTCAAAGTATGCCAAAAAATACTAATTGGAGTATTGCACCATGATAAAATAGATAAGATTACCGAGGCTTTTAAGCTGAGAAAATATATGTAACTGTAGAATGTACTAAGCTAGTCTGTTACGAACTTAGTATTGAGTGAAACTAATTAGTATTAAGCAGTAGAATGAAGTATCGAGAAAAACTAAAGCGAGACCAAATTCTATACAAACCAAATTTTATGATAATACAATAGTGTTAAGATGATTATGTTTTTATCCTTAGATGATGTGGGAGATATAAAACACTAACGTTCCATAGATACACAGTCAAACTAAAGTGAGATAAGGCTGTGTGAATACGGTTTAAAAGAACCAGTACAAAAAAAAGTATTATAATACAATAACGTTAAGTTCATTTTGTTCTAATCCTTATATGGTATGGAAGTTATAAGCGACTTACTCCATGTAGGTACACAGTCAGACTAAAGTGAGACAAGGCCATGGGAGTACGGTCTACGAAACGCAGTACGAAAAATCTTATGATAATACAATAGCATTAAGTTCATATTGTTTTAATCCTTAGGTAGTATGGAAGCTATAAGCGACTTACTTTACGTAGATACACTGCCATGCTGTGACTATTCATAAGTAACACTAAAAATTTGAATGTGCATTCAAAGGACTATGTGATGGTTAAAATATACCAATGAAAAATAACAAAGAATTTATTGATATACGATATACATCTTATGAATGTGATTTGAAATCTATAATGACAAACGAGAAACAAGAAAATATTATTATTTGTAAGACATGTTTGTTTGAAATAAAACATTTTCATCGCAGTAAATCATTAGTGGTCTTATTCACATCGCCTATTATAAAATAAAAGGTCATTGCCGGTATCATTGAAAATGAGGGTCATGGCCTTTAGTTTCTTGTTACCAGACGATATCACAGTTAGAAAAAATAATTGCATGCGCGATAGTTCGTAAATTTTGTAAGTAGTCATATAACTTTTACGAAAAGGCCATTTGTTGCACTGCAATATCTATGAGCCTATGATTACTTTCATGCGAGAAGGTATCATTTATAATGATGTTATACAGAAAATCTAATTACGTGGACGTCGCCCATATGATTCAATAACTAATATCAATTTATAAGACGACCTCAAAAACACCATTATATTGTAACTTTTCTCGTACAACAGTTGTTTCCAGAACGTCAATTAGAATAAAATACTTGGATCATTTATTGAGGACTGAATTCTGGAATGATCTACTGATCAATGTTAATTGATACTATGCTTAGTTATTTTTATTTTGAAAATAATCATGAAATACTAACAGTAGATGTTGATGTGTTGAAGCATTTTCGGAAAGGATATAATAATGTCGGTTACCCTACGTCTTTTTTCCGTTTGACAGCATACTTAATGAAATTAATTATAAATTACCAATCAGTGTGAGTTCGGTAATTAATATTCTTTTATTGAAAGACGTCGAAAGCACGATAATATGATAATTTTTTCATACAATGGATCTTTCGAGGACTACAATTAGCTGACGATATCTGGGTCAGTTCGATGTGACTAGATTTTTTTGTATCATTTGCTCAACATTAACAGATATATAGTCCGGTCTGCGCTTTCTGATAAAAGTAATTGCAGACATATAAATAGCGGTGCTGTGGTTATTCATTTCCGTACAAGATGCCACAAAACCAATTTCTAAAACTAATTGATGCCATTGAAACAATCGTTGCGGGAAAAAATCATATTTTGGTACTTTTGAGACGCTTCTATAAATGCATGTTAATTATTAAATTACTTCTTACTGATTGTTAATAAAAAAATAAGAACGTAGCGAATACTTTCAAAGTAAACAAGAGGTAGAGGTAACAGGAATTCCGTCATATCCTTTATGAATAAGAAACTGTCATTATTCTTATTCATAAAAGATAACATGGAATTCCAGCTACCTCTACCTCTTGTTTACATTGAAACTATCCGCTACGTTCTCAATTTTATAAACATTCAATAAGATGTGATTTAATAATTAATATCCATTTATTGATGGGTCTCAAAAGTACTAAAATAAAACTATTTTTTCATGCAGTGATTGTTTCAAGGACCTCATTACCTTATTTGAATCTGTAATTATTTGTTTCAGAACGTGTTGACCGGGATGTCTGTTAATATTTTATGACAAAATGATAGAAAAAATCTAATCACGTGGAAGTGACGGAAGTGATTCAATAATTAATAACAATTTATCAAAGGGCGTCAAAAACACCATCATATGATCATTTTTTTATACAACGCATCTTTTAAGAATGTCAACCAGCTGAGACTATCTGGTTTACTACATCATTACTTGATCATTTGCGCAATAACAACGGAAATATTATTCTTTTTCATATAGGACATTAATAAATTCCGGCTACGTCGAACTTTTATTTACTGAAAAAAATACACAATCATATAAATTAAAAAACATTAATAATTAGTAAGAAGTGATTCAATAATTGATATGAATTTCTTATAGGGTTTCAAAAACAACCATACATTTTTTTCATAAAATGGTTATTTCCAGGATGAAGGAGGAAGGGATTGATGTTAGTTTAAAAAAGTAGTTTCATTTCTCTCTAATTACGAAAACGATCAACGACAGCACCACTTTTATCAGAAAGACTATCGTCTTTTTTTACGATATCAATCATTGAATTACTTCTTACCAGTTTAGTAAGAAGTGATTCAACAATTGATATAATTTTATCAGAGGGCTTCAAGAACACTAATACATAATTTTTTTCATGGCACGGTTGTTTCAAGGACGTCGATTAGATTAAAAAACGAGGTTTTGTGGGTTCCTTTCCGAAAAAATAACCACAGTATCACTATTTATCAGAGACTGCCACTACTGTTACCAGAAACAGTATCGTCAGTGTAGACCGGGCTGTATGTCTGTCAGTATTGAGCAAATCATACAGAAAGTCTGTATCACGTAGAATTAACCGAGATATAGTCAGCTGTCTCAAGTACTTGAAAGACCCGTTGTATGAAAAAATGATCATATGCTGGTGCATTTGAGGTCTTTAATAAACGGATATTAATTATTGAACCGCCCCACAGTGATTAGTAATTTATAGTCAATTTCGTAATGTATGTTTTAACAGGGAAAAAGACGTAGAGGTAATCGACATTGTTATATCATTTTCGATAAAGGTTAAACAGATTAGCTGTTACTATTAGAATCTCCTTCTTATTTTCAGCATTATTACAACCAAGACTAGTATCAATTAACATTTCATCAGCTGATCATACTAAAAATTCAGTCATCAATAAATGACCCTCTTATTTTTTAAATTAATTGAAGTCCTTGACACAACCGCTGCACGAAAAAAGTAATTATATAAAGGTGTTTTTGAGGCCCTCTGATGTATTGATATTAGTTACTGAAACATATGGTTGACTTCCACGTAATTAGATTTCTTGCATTATTTGCGCAATGTTAACGAACGGATAACCCGGTCGGTAATGACGACACCATTTCTGATAAAAGTAATTATAGACTGATATATACTAGTGCCGGGCTTATTATTCTTTGTAAAGGATATTCCGAAGTGCCGCCAGCCGTTAAGTTTTATTTACAGTGAAAAAATTGACTGCAATATGAATTTTTAAATTAATAATTGGTGAGAAGTGGTTCAATAATGACATTTTATGAGAGGATATCAAGATTACCTTATATATAATTATTTTTGCATGCCATGGTTGTTTCAAGGACGTCGATTAGATTAAAAAACAAGGTTTTGTGGGTTCCTTTACGAAAAAAATAACCGCAGCATCACTATTTATCCAAGACTGCCATTACTGTTATCAGAAAGAGTATCGTCCGTGTAGACCGAGCTGTATGTGCGTCAATATTGAGCAAATCCTACAAAAAGTCTGTATCACGTAGAATGGACCCAGATATCGTCAGCTGACTGAAGTCCTTGAAAGACCCGTTGTATGAAAAAATGATCATATGATGGTGCATTTGAGGTCTTTTAATAAATGAATATTATTTATTGAACAGTCCCACAGTGATTAGTAATTTATTATTAATTTCGTAAGGTATGCTTTCACAGGGAAAAAGACGTACAGGTAATCGACATTGTTATATCAGTTTCGATAAAGGTTAAACAGATTAGCTGTTACTATTAGAATTTCCTCCTTATTTTCAGCATTATTAAAACCAAGTTTAGTTTCAGTTAACATTCGATCAGCTGATCAGACAAAAAATTCAGTCATCAATAAATGACCCTCTTATTGTTTAAATTAATTGACGTCCTTGAAACAACCACTGCACGAAAAAAGTGATTATATAAAGGTGTTTTTGAGGCCCTCTGATGTATTGATATTAGTTACTGAAACATATGGTTGACTTCCACGTAATTATATTTCTTGCATTATTTGCACAATATTAACGGACGGATAACCCGGTCGGCAATGACGATACCATTTCTGATAAAAGTAATTACAAACTCTGATATCTAGTGGTGCCGGGATTATTATTCTTTGTAAAGGATATTACGAAGTGCCGGCGCCTCTAAGTTTTATTTACAGTAAAAAAATTCACTACCATATGAATTTGAAATTGATAATTGGTGAGAAGTGGTTCAATAATTACATTTTATCAGAGAATATCAAAAACACCTTATATACAATTAATTTTTATGCCATGGTTGTTTCAAGGCCATAGATTAGATTAAAAAAAAGAGATTTCGTGAATTCCTTTACGAATACGAATAACCACAGCATCACTATTTATCGCTGACTGGAATTACTTTTATCAGAAAGAGTATCGTCAGTGTAGATCGGGCTGATTGTCCGTGAAATATTGAGCAAATGATACAGAAAGTCTGTATCACGTAGGAGCGACCCAGATATCGTTAGCTGACTGAAGTCCTTGAATGACCCGGTGTATGAAAAAATGATCATATGATAGCGCATTTGAGGTCTTTTAATAAATGGATATTAACTATTGAAGGGCCCCACAGTGATTAGTAATTTATTATCAATTTCGTAAGGTATGCTTTCCCAGGGAAAAAGACGTAGAGGTAATCGACATTGTAATATCATTTTCGATAAAAGTTAAACACATTAACTGCTAGTATTAGAATTTCCTCCGTATTTTCAGCATTAAATTATTCTTACAAAACGTATACCGTGTAATGGCTCGTTTTAATACATTTATCATGAGTATGTTGAAATATATTAATTTCCAGATAAGAAACTCGACTCCGTTATTTTATCTGATCTGTATATATGGATTGGCATATTTGAGGACCCGAAACCTCTTGTTAAATTTGTATACATCCTCTACAGGTATTATCGTTTTCAACTTCATTGTCTTCTTCGTCTTCTTCGTCTTCGTCTTCTTTCAGTCATAGATGCATAAAAAATCACTGATATTACACTAACAAATGATGTCTTAACATAAATTGAATAGTGGAGAAAACATTTAAAATATGGTCCTCGAAAACCATCTATCCTGTATTTATACATATCAGGGAATGGTTGGTTTGAAGACCGTCCTCGAAATATACAATACCTATGAGAATTTTTCAAGGACCGTCCTGGAAAGCACCAAATGTCCTCAAAACAACCATCGTGTGTATGAAATGGTCCTCGAAAACACCGTTACATAAACATATATATATATATATTCGTTTGTTGCAGCAGCCCTGTGAACGCATCCATGAGGACCATCCACGACGCAATGAAAAGGTCCCAGCTCAGAAGCGACAAAGGGCTGAAGAAACAGAGGAATTGAAGAAGAAGAAGAAAGAAGAACAGTCGAAAGCGAACGGAAAATATAATATTGTTAAAAATGATGATGATGAAATGCGGGAGTTAGTGGAGGCTTTCGAGAGATTAAAAATCGAATAAAACATAAATCCGCTTAATTCTGTGTTTACGTATTATTTATTTATAAAACCTTACAATCCTTATAATATAATCATATTTACTAGTCTTATAGAATATATTTAAGCACGCAGGCTTACCCCGAAAAGTCTACCATGACCTGCCGGGACGCGTCGATCTCGACGACATTATTGAATTCCGAGTATACAATACAATTTACAGTACTCGTCAAAGCAGCCTTGAAACGTATTTCTACACGCACACTTCCGTGTTTCACAAGATTCCAGTGACCTGCTCGTCCCGCAGAAAGATCGGGCGTTAAATCGAAACAGTATAGACAGTTACCGTACGGATACGCATCTTCTGTTACACCACAACTATCGTCATCCCAAACTATCCCCGTACCGGAAACAAGAGTATGATATGACTCGGTATAAAGGCTTTCATGATAATCGGGTTGCAAAGGCTTACTAGGCACCTGTACACCGTCTACGTACAGGGATAAAAAATTTAATGCGTAGTGGGGAAAATTAAACGGATTCATAGTTCTATCTCCATTGAATGCTCGATTATCGACCAAGCCCAATACTATCCGTCTCGGAAGCTGACCAAGTACAACATTATCGAGTGTTTCATCATGGACCTGCATGAATAGTAAATGGTTTCACTTCTACTCGAGTAAACGGATATTTAGCCGTTCCTCTACTCAAAGCCTTAGCATGGGCTAGTAAAACACCAGGGCTAATTTTAACACGTCGGACAACGAGACTGGCATCGACTATATGCACCGAATAATCCTTCCCAGACGCATCCATAAGACAAAAAGCATCTCTCGAGCGTATAAGACGAAGGCGTAGTTCAACACCATTGAGTAAAAACTTTTCCTGATTGAAGATATCAGCATGTAGATATCCGGTAAGATCTACCGTTTTACCATTCTCCATCATAGCCTGCCGCGCAGCTAGACCTTTGTTCGCTTGCACGGGGGCTGGTCTACCCTCAGCTGGAGGGGCGGTCGAAACTGGTTGAGAGTTGAAATATTGCGGTGTATCATCTACCCACATACTGGCGCCGAGTTGACAGGCTTATGTTGAAGCCTTATAAGTCAGTAGTGATTCAATGTATGCTCGGTACGCATAAGCTTTATTCGAAGGTGATACAAGTTTCTGGTTGAATGATACATCAAGTTGATTGAATAATGAATGCAGTAGATTGTTAACAGGCGCTACTTTATCATGGGCGTCAACTGCACCGTTCCTGGGCTGTAGCTTAACACGTAAATTTAACATAGTATGGGCTAGATCAATGTATTCATCACCATGTCCGGGGACAACACATTCAATGGGAGCCTCATCTGTCAGTGAAGAAATGGGCTTATAATGAATTCCCTGAGAACCTTCTATACTTGTCTGCGTTGGTGGAAGCGTGAATAAATCCAACTCCGATTTCTAGCACTCGCAAGAGTGTGCGTGTAAAAAAGACATATTGCTCCGCTAATTATCCAAATATATCTGCAACGGTTCGTTTTTTTTTACGCTTAACAATTTTAGTCTTCTTAGTTTTTCTAGTCGCTTTTTTCTTAGACTTTGATGATTTACGTCCCTTTTTCTTACTATGTCTAGCGGTTGACATTTTTTTCTTTTTCTTCGTAGATTTTTTAGGCTCACGAGCTTTTGTATATTTTAGAGCTCTATGCGTAGGAGTACCGATGTGAGGGCCAGCGTGGCCAAACAACGAATGATGCTGTGGTGAGCGGTCCTGTATTTTATATCCTGAACCCTTCATGAGACTCTCAAAGGTTTCGTCGGCTTTGCGTTTCAAATTTCTCCCACTGTCGGTCATACGGGCTCTAAACGAATCTTTGAAGGGCGTATTGTACGCAACGTCACCCAATATATTCATCCCTGCATGTAGCGCTTCTTTTCCGACGGCGCGAGCGCCACGAGTGAGCAATGGTAACGCACGTCGAAATAAGCCACTGAGGAAGCTTCCTAGACCATGTCCTCGTTGATATGGAGCACCAATGAAAACACGATCAACTCCTCCACCAACCTGACTCTCGTAATGGTCAATATATCGATCCATAGCGATATATTTTATCGTATACGCTTAAAATGTAATGTAGCGATCAACGTTCCACTCTGGAATGGTACTGGTTTACCAGTGTCGGTCCTTATATCTATCTCGATCGTACCGAATTCGGTCCGTAATAAGGGTATATAAATTGGCGGAGAGAATGATTTAGTTTGCGTGGATCCATACATATAATTTGTATTATCTACAGGTACGATGCGTAACAGAGGTGTTTGAGCATCACCGGTTATATAATTTTCACATATATCCGTATACACAAATAATTTATCAGGAAGCGCTAGCGATAAGTTAGCAGGACAATTTGCGATGAAATTCGATTGTTTATGAATATCCATAACTTTTCCGGGTTCGAAACCCAAAGCTTTAGAAAGTTTATCGTCAAGACATATAAGATGTGGAAGTACACACTTATCTATAACGCAGTTATCAGGTACTCGTTTCAAGCTCACAATCCCGCCAACATCCGCATTATATTCAAGGTAGATATGATCTTTGAATATATCTGTTTCATTAATGGTATCGATTAGTGCTTTCACGCTAGCGTAGAGCCCAGCCGGAATTATAACTTCATGAGTTTTCAGATGTTTAGTATATTTTCGCGTAACGCTCTTAGTAACACCATCTTGCGGGGTTGTCATCTGAGTGGTGTTTATCTTCTCCACCGCGTATTGCGGTATAGAATCTAGAGTAGATCCTCGGCCTAGCGGAGGTGTAGAAGGGCCAAGCGATATGATAGTCTTTTTTGGGGTACGGTTAATGTTAAAGTTAATCCACTCATATTGGGTACTGCGGGCTGTTATTGGAGGTGGTGTACCATTAGGTTTATTTATCTCATCTACGTGCAGAAACGTACGGGGAAATTGAATCTCTGTTAAGGCTATGGCCCACTCCCCAGACATCTTCAATTGCTTTGGAAGCTGTGTTATATAGTGTGCCACCGTATTATCGGGGTAGTACTTCATACTACTGTTACTCGGTAGCACGAGGTAAAATTGATCTCTCATTTTGTTTAATTTTTTTATTTTTGCTACTACTTATTCACTATATCTGATGCAGGAATCCAAGAATTGAATTTTTCGGGGTATCCTCGCCAGCTAACAAAATATTGTTTATTACGACCTTTTCCTGTAGTTTTGAGAATTTTCCCAATTAAAAATTCTTCTGTTTCAATCTCCTTCTCTACAATACGCAATTCTTCTTCATAGAAAAAACCGTCAATTTCTTCGTCGTTCAGATCAACCAGTTCATATATGGGCGGTTGTCTATTTGTAAGAATCTTGTGTATCCTGAATATTTCGTCACTTCAGCGAACCTCGTAACCTTTCTCGAAGGCAGACTTTGCTTTACTGATGCGTACAAGCTCACCGACCTTGTATTTAGATACTTTGTGACACTGCTTGTATCGCTCGACCATATTCGCGCGTACTGTCGCCGCATTGTACAGAGTAGCGGCCGCCGGTTGCATCTTGATCGTAGAATGTTTTGTATCATTGTAAGCATGGACGATAGATTGTAATACATCAATATATCGTCGTGTATTTTTATATGTAAAATATCGCCACATTCGCTCCTTTAATGTTCTGTTGAAACGTTCTACAATAGCTGCTTTGATATCGGGGTTTCGGGCAACTCGAAAATTTATTCCTCGACTCTTCAAAAATCGTTGCAAAACGCTACCGACAAATTCTTTGCCTCGATCGGTCTGTAGCCATACAGGCGCTCGACCACCGCTTCTAGATAATATTCGCTTAAACCCTTCTGTAGTTTCTGCACAAGTTTTATCACGCAGCGTCTCAACCCATGCATACTTGCTAAGAACATCAATTACGACTAAAAGATAAACAGAGCAATTATTGTCATCTTTGAGAGAGCGTAAATCGACGCAATCGGCTTCCCAGACGTCATCGATATTATCCACGACGTAGTGACGACGTGGAAATCGTCGTCGAATAGGTCTGCGTAGTGTATAAGCATCCTGTTTTCTTAGCCAGCCAGTAATGTCTTCACGAGGAATTTTTTCTTTATCAGCTGCATGAATTAGATTTGGAGCGCCGGCGTATCCAGCAGGATGCGTAGGATCATAATAAAACTTCTTTAATAAATCCATTATATTTTTTATTACAGTTTCAATGTTTTTCACGATCGTATTGAGTCGCTAGTAGGAGTTCGGCGTTTGTTGCCTGATAAATTTAAGCTATTTTGACTTGTATCTGGCGAATTGGGATTTGACACGTTCCGTCTAGAGTTTCCAGGTGTGTTGAGATTTAGACTCTCATACAATAGGCTTGCATTACCGATGAATTCACGAGGGATCCCTAAACGTCTGAGCTCGTTTCCAAATTGCTCACGACCAATAGCACGCACAGTTTTTCTATGGCGCATAGAATCATTTACAAGATCTATAATATTCGATTCTTTTATCGGTTCACCATTGATATGGACCACTCCCGATTTATCCCACGTTAGAGTGGTGTTGGAGCTGGCACGCAAATGATTCAATAACTGCTCCGCTTGTCTTCTATATGTTTTTGGTATACTAGCGACAATAACTTCGTCAGATATTGTCTCAGCTTGAGTAGTTGATTGTGCAGCTTCCTCGGGTATCTGCCCGGCAGGTTTGTCGGTTACCGGAGAGGTTGTGATCATTTTAAGTCGTCTCTCCTCTTTGACAAAAAACTGATGGCGTTGTAAAACTTGCTGGTAAAGCTTCTATTTTTTACGTTGGTTCGTCGATGTCACTGAGCGACGTATATCATCCATTTCGGCATCGGGTCTGCTGAGAGTCGTGCCTGATGTTTGAACGGAGCGTGTTTGCTCTATCTGTTCGCGCGACGTCATGACAGCATCTTGAGGCACTAAAATCATTTTCTTTGCATGCTGCATCTTGTCAATTACGTGTGAAAATATTAGACAGCACAGCGCCTATGATTGGGAGAAGAAGAGGTAGTAAGAATCCGCCTCCCTTTTGCACAATTACACGTTTTTTCGCCTTCCAACCGCCAGTTTTATTTACGAGACGGCGCAACATTTTTTTATATTTCGATAGTTTTATTCGTTCACTCTTTTTCAATGGGACCGCACCGTTTAAGGTATTTAATGCGCACTCACAAATACATCGGACACCGTTTCGATCTATCTTGTGCAATAATGAATCGCGCTGATGCTTCTCCAGATGACATAGAGCATGCAATAAGATTATATTCTTATTCCCAAGCGAAGCTTTAGCCGTTGTTGTTGGAGCCATAGCAGAGACTCGAATGATGTTTGTTCATTCGCTACTGTCTATTTATACTTGGTAAATTAACGAGAACTAGATCCTCGTTTTGGTACACACACAAAATTAGTAGCATCATCCGGAAAGATGCAGGTGCGGAATCGACAATTATCTGGAGTAGAC
Source organism: Amblyjoppa fuscipennis (assembly GCA_963575735.1). Taxonomy (NCBI): domain Eukaryota; kingdom Metazoa; phylum Arthropoda; class Insecta; order Hymenoptera; family Ichneumonidae; genus Amblyjoppa; species Amblyjoppa fuscipennis. The sequence continues at coordinate 13,439,453 of OY754489.1, read as the reverse complement.
TGTTTCAAATCTAGAAGTAAATAACCGTGTGGTTTCGACGTTGCATCATGGTAAGCTTCTTGTAAAAATTTTGGATCTTCGGGATAAATTTGACGCGCGAGATGCGAAATTTGTGCGCGATCACGAGGATTTTTAAAAGCTACGATATAATTTGTATTAAGGGAGATGTCACGCTGACCTCGACCCTGATGAAAAATGTTTCGCCTTATAAAAATTACGCTGATATTTTTATGGTGACTCCCCTTTGTGAATAAATCTGCAATTTCACCGTTTGAAGACTCGCGCATTAGGTCATCGATAATTAAAAGTTTCGGCCTACGATCCCCTGCAATATCTGAACTTTGCGGTAAACCTTCCAGAAATTCGATATTTTTACCGTAATCGGTATACCCGTCTTGCCACTCTGAATAATAAAAAAGAATGCGAGCAAACTCTACGTCAGCCATGCTCGAGATATATTTTAAAAACTTTTTTAGAAAGCATGTTTTACCACACCCGGTAGGACCGGCGATTATGGAGGTCTACGGGTGCTTCCAGCGCGGGTCCATAGCGGCTAATGAGTGGACCGAGGAGTATGCGGGTATTAAATATACGGGGATTACATACAACCCAACATTTATTTGATATATACAATAAAATAATAAAATAATAAAATAATAAAATAATAAAATAATAAAATAATAAAATAATAAAATAATAAAATAATAAAATAATAAAATAATAAAAATTAATTTTCTTAAAAGGAGTCCGTGCGGTACCCTGAGTCGTTGGTGTACGCCGCAAAATAAAAATCTTCGGCAGCGTTAGCGAAGAGCCGAAGCGAAAGATCGATGTCTGAAACAAACAAACATGAATAAAAATAATAATATATTATGAATCATTTTTACAATACCGTGAGATGTATTGGGACCGCAAACGCCCCCACACGCGAAACTTATAGGCGGTAGGCCGTATAATGGGGAGCGATGAAATAAAATAAACTGCATATGACGATTTACAAAACACTATTTTTTTTGTTTTTTTTTAATATTCTAGAGATAATACATTATATACAAAGTAAACAAATTAGAGCTACGCATACAGCTCACACCAAGTCCGGGTATATTTCTCACGTATACCCGCCACATGCAATTAAACCGGAGATGTATTTACAAATAACAAAATTAAAAAATTTACAAATTTACACAAACAAAAAATTACAAAATACAGCGTTTACTCTAATGATTAACCCAGGTACCCATACGGCAGCAAGTCATGCTCACCCCATCGTCGTCTCTTGACGAGCACTGGCTTGCATGTTTTCGACTCCTGCTGTGTGTGTACCTGGTGAAATTGATTTCGAGATAGGGCCGAAAACTTTACGGTAATGCTTGTGCCCGGCTCTCGTACTAATTTATAAATCGTTTCAAAGTTGATTTGCTTCCCGATTTTGTAATTAAGGCCAATTCCTTTAACTTTACAGCTAGCGATTTCACTACCGTCGGCCTTCTGCACGATGTAACCGTAAAATTTTGGACCACCGGAAACGAAGCGTTTAATATAACTATCGGCTCCATAATCCTTCAGTTCGTTGGTCATGTCTCCGAGAAAGTTCCCTAAGAGTGGCTTATATTCTCCTACAGTACCGGTACTTAAATATATACAGGAATCGGTATCATAATAGAAAACTCGCTTGTCGAGCTGTTCCAGATAGGAATAGAGTGTCAGTCTAGCCTGGGCGGTGGTGTACGCTGCGATCACGACGGTTACATGCGGATTTACCTCGGCACTATCCGATTTCTTTCCCCAAGATACGTACATAATATTGTCGTCGACGTGAATAATTTCATAGACGGTGCAGCTACGATCCGATAAAAGTTCTAAAAGTCGTCGACGCGTTGTAACAACCTGTCTTCGGTACATTTTCCCGCTGGCCCCAGAACGAGTTCAAACAAAGTTAGGCAACCGATCTCAACCCAGGATTTACCTCAATACGATCATATTCCAATTGCACACCCTCAGCCTCAAGAAAACTAGCGATGTACGCGGCTTTGCGCTCTTCGGTCGTGCACTCTTCAGGCAATCCACTAGCCTCCTGCTTTATCTTAAGCCAGAGAATAATGTACGCACCGAAGAGGCCGGCAGATTGGATAGCTTTATCGTACTGCCCAACCTCGTACTGCCAGATCTCTTGAACTTTTAGCACTCTGTATCCCTTCTCAACGGCTTTTTGAAGCTCGCAGGATACCCAAGTACCCTCGAAAGCTCGATCAACCTCGCTCTCGTGAGGTCACGAATTCTGTCGCATCTCCTCGCAGCATGTTCGACATAATGCGAACATTAGTCGATTATGCATGCGTACCGGGAGCACAGGATGATGGAGATCTCGAAGAGGTAAAACTGTGCACCTCACGAGTCCTTCAACGTTGCTTAAGTCGTTGTTTGCGCCAATTAGATTTTTACAAAGATCCTCGGTGTATACTCGAGGGTGTCCAACTGGAAAACGACCGTACTTGGAGATATACGGATAAAGCGAGCACACGTCAATATAATTAATTTTCTCGCTTCCGCTAGTCTCACAGTAACTGTGGGTGATCCCCGTCCGACCACCAAAAAATGTGTCGCGAGGGTTTAGCGGCTTGTTCGATAAAACCGGGTGTCCGTTTACGATTGCATTTATCGCGGAGTTTGATTTTTTTAACTCGTTGTACTCGCACTCCCACATCTCGTGGAGTGTGTAACCGAGAGATCTTATTCGCTCTGAGGTAGTTAGCGTGCGAGTGAAGCGATCATTGAGCGTAGACCCGTAATACTCCTCATTTCTTTTGTTAGTGGTGGTGTAGCACTTGGCACAGCCGTGAAAGAAACAGCCGTGAAACTGGAGTATGTGCTCAACACCGTCATCGGTTTTGACGTAACCATCCACGAGTGTACCGTCGATTAGCCTATACTCCCGGCCGCGACCCGCGTGAATAATTTCTTTGCCGACCTGGGTTTCACACCAGAGCAACCACTCGATTGCCACCTCGGATTGATTATCGGCTCTGCGATAACCGTTTCGCGGTAAGACGGATATTTTATTAGCCTCTAAAAACTTTCTCCGGAAAACTTTATTGCATGCCGATCGTAATTGCCTCCGTAAACGGGCACACATCGCCACACTCTCTAAAAATTTGCCGCAATGCCACGCACGCGCGCCGAAGAATAGTGACATCGGTTTGACAATATTCTAAGATTTCCTTCTCAAAATCGAATACATATCCGGACGCACGAGTCTTTGCATGCCAGTCGATCAATACTTTGCGATCTGATGGCGTCATCGTGTCAGGAGAGTAGCTATCTGGGGAGGCAATGGTCCCTTATATTTCTGATTCTCGGCTTTATTAAATAAATGCGGGAAGGCACCTTTAAAAACGCTTTCTCCTAAGCCGAAGGCTTTTGGGAGTTTAGCGAGCGACATGTGAAAGTAGTTTAAACTATCGATAAATTTCACGTTACCGATTCTCATCTCCATGATGCTCGTACCGTTCGTAATTAAATTTGGCGCTTCCCCCTGTCTTTCAACCAAGTGTTGCAGAATAAACTGGCCATCGAAGCCTTTCGCGTTATGCGCTATGCATATAATCTTCCCAACGTCGCGGTCTTTCATGACAAACTCTACGAAGCCCCCTACTGGATTGTCTTTAAAATTTTTCTGCCCATCCTCCCCGTAAAAGCTACACTTCCACGCGTTATCTGGCTTGTCTATACACTCTGTACAGCGCTGTTGGCTAACACAGAGGTTCGGCTCGTGTAAATACGTTTCATGGACCCCGTCAACTTTGCACTCTTGACGAGTTTCAAAGTCATAAAAAATGAATAGATCTCGCCGATTACTGGTTTTAGCGGATCGCAGCGGGACCATGAAGCACTGGTGATTTTCCGAGCGCTTCGCTTTACACGTTCGACAATAAAATCGATCACACTCATGCTCGGAATTGTCTTTATTATAGACCTGTCTGAGACATTTTTTACACGTTTGTAACGTATCGCACAAACGTGTCTGTGCACCGTGTGAATCGATCACTTTATGCCGCGCAAAACAATCACCTCCGAGAAAAAAACGTCCACAGTCAGAGCAGCGAATTTTTTCTGCATCCGGAGCACACGGTAGACTACTCATGCAGTATGGGCAATTTTTGAGGACAGCGGTGATGCGTTATCCTGTCGTATGCAAAACCGCACGGAACACAGAAAAAACTGAAGCCGGCTGCCTGGGCGAGTTTCAAAATCAGATTGGAGTGTCTTTTCTGACTATCGTGGAGCAGATAAATCTTATGCAAAACTTCGGGCACATTGCGTAGTACCGTCGTGCTACCGTCGAAAAAAGCCGGCGTACTGCTACCGAAGCTTTCTCGATCGAACACGATTAACGCAATACCCTCGGGTGCGAGCAGCCGTTGAAAAGCATCGAGCTCTGCTACCCCACAACCAGCCTCTGGAATATTTACGCCCGCAAGATTTTTCAGGGCTACGGCCAAGTCTTTCTGGCGTGACGATCTATCCCTACGTACAGTCTCCCACTCCCTCTGAAGAACCCCCTCGCGAATGTGTCCCCGTTTCGCGTATACTCGGCCCGCCGCAATAGCCCGCGGAAGACAGATTGTCATCGTTTTGAATGTGGAGGATCGATTGTTTCGAAAGATCTCCATTTACCGGTTTTTTAGGTTTTCCCGAACCCACCGGCATCGAAACCACGTTACTCACGATCGAAAATGGGTCGTCGATACAAAAACCGGACGAACTCTGTGAGACACTACTGATAATTTCAAATAAATTTTCAAAATGAAAATTTGCCACGGGTCTATACGAACTACCCGCAGGACCCCGTGTAAAGGCTCTGGACCGAAACTCTATCCCTATCACATCGGTTGGCTCGCTACCGCTCACCAGAAGGGTGTGGACCTCCCGCAGAGCATCCTCTAACGACCGCACTATATCCGCATTTTCCGGCGGCTCGCGGATTCTAAAATCTATAGACGATCCCATACTCTTAAATTTATGGAACCAACGACGGGTTTCCACGCGATGAATGATTTTCGACTCACCGGACAACGGAGTTTGTGCGTCTGCGAGAAACTCGGAGAGGGTTGGAGACTGCGGCATCGGAGGCTGCGGCGTCGGAGGCTGCGGCGTCGGAGACTGCGGCGTCGGAGGCTGCGGGGTCGGAGACTGCGGCGTCGGAGGCTGCGGCGTCGGAGGCTGCGGCGTCGGAGGCTGCGGCGTCGGAGGCTGTGGCATCGGAGACTGCGGCGTCGGGGGCTGCGGCGTCGGAGCGTGCGGCGTCGCTACCCGACACGCTGAGCTCTGCCTAACCCCGTTGACGATGGTCTCGAGTAGCTCAACCGATCTCGGAGGCTGTGATGCCGGGATCCAATTATCATCATCTTCATCGCTCTCCGAGATAATCATCGCCTGGTGCGATGGACCAGCGACGGGTTCATCGCTCAAGCCCCGTCCAACTTGCGTGGAGGTCGCCAGAGGCTGCGAGGGCGGTATAAACTCGCCATCGAAGAGATCGTCCGACTCCACGCCATGATCCTCGGCAACCCCTGCTTCCATCGGCTCCTCGACTATCGACAAGTTTAGAGTGGCGTTGAGGAGATCGAGATCGTCATTACCATCCTCGACAAACGTGGTGTCTGGAACAATAATATATATGTACATTTTATTTACATTTTTATTTTAATTATTGATAAAATATATATATATATATAACATATATAAGCATATGCTTACCTCCGACAGCCGGAGTTGCGTCACCTCTCATAACTTCGACCCTGGCGAATTCGGCTGCACAGTTCGAGGTATTCCATATAATCTTCAAAGGCATCAGCGTTAGAGGGGCCAGCCTTTGTAACATCCAGCCTAGCAGAAAGCTCAGCCTCTCTTCGGGCCAGATCCGCTGCTCGGAGGGCGAGCTGAGCCTCCCTCTCAGCTATCTGTGCCTCCTTCCGGGTATCTGAAATTAAGTTTTATATTTATTATATAATTTATATTTATTATACAATTTTTATCCAAGTTTTCGGATAAGCGAGGCTCTATTAAATTCCTCCTTAAAATGTAATCATTTTAGAACTTACGAATGGTGACGACTTCCTCGCGGAGAGCTGCGGCATCCCTCGATGAACGCAGCGGTGATTTGTCGACCACAGCACAAACAATCTTCAGCACGTCAAAACACGCACTGAATTTACCCGCATTGTACATCTTAGTGGTAGTCTTCACCGGAACGTATTGTACAAGGCACTTAAAGCGCCCGATAAGAGCATCATGTCGCATACACTGTAACGCTCTATCGCTAGAGCGTGCGAGCAAGTTTTCAAGGGCCGGCAGATCTAATTCTTCTAACACTTTCACCACCTCACGAACAATTGCACGGATCACTGTGTCGGCCATTTTAATAAAATTTTTATTAAAAAATTCCCGCGGAAACTAGATCAACAAAACTTAGTACCACCGACTAAAAATGCTGAGAATGTTTCAGCTCGAGCGTTTACACGAAATAATGCACATCTCTGTAAAACTCGCAAACTTATAGTTTTCATCCCCACTCATCTAAAATGACCCGAGAACTTCCACTGGCTAGTTAAAACTATCCTTTTCTAATTTTTCTGGCATTTCGGAAAACGAGGTAAAAAAAACATCCTTCGGCCTACGTATTAAAAAAAAAAAACCCGCCGGGCTACGTACTATAAAAAGTCCTCGAGCGGTGCGAGTCAGCGAGTAACCCTGCTTAATTATTTTACTGCACCTACGTGACGTCTTAACAGGCACAGAACCATCATGTGTTGTAAAAGCTAGAGCGTCTCATTGTACGCTATGTCTAACGCTTTCCTTTCTTTTCATTTAATTTTCCTCACGGTGGAGGTTTGTCCTCGTCTTTCAACGCTTGACCCTCGAGTGTCGCGAGTAGCTGTACATTTTCAGTTTCTTTCCACAAGCGTTTGTGTATTGACACGCCTGTATTGGAATGTACCAATCTTGGGAAGAGTTATGTCACTTCGGAAAAGGCTCGTCAAAGGGTGATTCGTCGCAGGTGGTCTATACAGCTTCCAAGGCCCAATGCAGCGCGCGCACCCCCGCCTCGAACAACAGCATCTTTAAGGCGTGTCTCTACCCCTTGCCCAGAAAATTGCATCACTTTATCCGGCTCTAGCCCCGACTGTGCCTTCAACCCCCAAGTCATTACGTCTCCACGCCTTGGACAGTGCAGCCTCTCTCAAATATCCTCCAAAATCACAGTGAGAAAAAAAGGGAAAATTTTACCGGCGCTGCAAAGGAAACCAGGAAAAAATTATTGGTGTCAGGCTTTTTTCCAGCCCCCGCTGTAAATCCTACGTCGCCATCCGAGGCAAAGCGAGTTCGCGAAGAAAACAATACGCTCGATCCCGTAATCGGTTGGCATCCATTGAGCAAGGCAATGCTATTATCCACAACATACAGCCTAAATGCCTCGGGTAGTAAAACAGCAATGGTGGGGCTTGAGCTAGTGAGCGGACACGACTTCGAGGTGGCAATAAAATTCTCCGGCCGTCACACGGCAGGCATCTCCCTCAGCGTCGTCGAGTGGCATCACCTCTGCGAGCGGATGACAATTATCACCCCGTGGTTCAAACCAGAAAAGGGCTCAGACAATGATCGAGCTCCGAATATGAACCCGCTTAGTCGACAGAAAATAAGTTTTACGACAGCTTACAACGAAAAAGCTATTTTATTGCAAATGAAAGAGCCCACGAAGAAAAACTTTGGTGTCGAAGAAAAACAGCACCAGGGGAACAAAAGACCTAAGACTACGTACCCCACTGATATTCTGTTCCAAAAGACAACGTACGATGGACTTGTGAGACTGAGTTAATGCATCTATCATAGCATTCGTTTACTTGAAATCGAACTCGACCTCGTGAAAAAGATCAGAGATATTATTGTTGAGAAAATTAGTGTTGAGGGTGCCGTAAAGGACTGGAATAATGCTACAAGAGAAAAAGTATCGTCAATAGCATTCGAATATATCACCGATGGACGCACGACTTTTGCCCGTAAAGATGTACGGACTATCTACGGAGAGGATGAAGAAGCGAGCGAGAAACGACGGTTGGTCGCCAAAGAATTATTATGTATTCATCATGAATACATTTTTCGTGCGGTGGTGGCACGTATAAACGAACTGCCTTAGAGAGGAATTACCGAAGACTCGCATATGCATACAAAATTTACGCACAAGAAAAATGTAAACGTAGATTTAAGAATAAACCTGCAAACTTTATTGTAAAAATTATAAACAGCACTATTTTTACTTACCTTCCCTTACCCGCTTCATATATTTTCTACATAAGCTGAAAAAAAAGAAAGCATTTCGGCTTGCTGAAATCGAACTCGCGCTCTAAAGGAAAACGCTACCTGAGCTCAGTGCCTTAGACCGCTCGATCAAGCTAACTCACGTAAAGCATCGCGCTACCCTCCAGAAACACCCTCTGCGCAAGAGACAGAGCGATGCGGCCGTACCTAGCCCACTCTTGGAAAATCCAAGATGGCGCGAATCACTTCTACGCCGTCACCAGCGCTCCCGCATGCTCCAGCCAACTCGCCCCCACCCGGTCGAAACACTCGCCCCCGGCCACCCCCACCCCTCAGCGCCTCGCAAGACACCAGGAGACAGAGCCATCGGGCCCAGCAGAGGTCCAGGGCGAGGGGGGAGGGGAGGGGAAAGCAAGCGGACCCCCAGCGGACCAGCGCGTCAGCACCCCCACCCTCGCCGCCGCCATATTGGAAGCCCTAGAGGTACAGACAGTTTTCATCCCCACCACCGGCGACAGAGACCATCTTGCCCCCGGCCCTAGAGGTACTGTAGTCTACTTACATTCGCCTACAACACCGCGCATGACACGTCGATTGACTGTAGTCCGGCGTATTTAAATCTGGGCCGAACCCCTCGACCTCATCAATTTTATCACCGTGAGCGACGCGATCGAGAGCTCGTTCCGTTGTCGTGCGAAGACTGATCAGCACATGTAACTCGGTTGCAATTTCTCCGTGAGAAAGTGCAGTACGATCTCGAAGAAGCATATCGTAGGCAGGCCGCGCGATATAACAAGCATCGGCGCGTGATACAATTTCGGGTGGGTGACAAAGTTCTAAAGAGACAGAGAATTTTGTCGTCGGCGACGCAGTTTATTGCTGCGAAGCTGGCGACTCGATATCACGATCCATATACTATTAGCAACATTTTATTCCCTCTCGTGTATGAATTAGAGAACGAGAGTGGTAACCGAGCTTCTAAAATATCTATAGAAGACCTCAAACCTTACTATCCTCCGCCTACTCCTTCCCAACAGGCATCATGAACGCAGACGAGGCACAGAAGACGATCGAAGTGCTCGGGCCCTTCCTGCTCGGAGCCCTACACCGCCGGCATCCGGAATCAGTACCGGTAACGCAGCAGTTCGCTCGCGAGGTTCTGGAGACGTTCGCAAGGGCGGCGGACGCCGCTGATTTCTCCCGGTCCATGCGAGGAGTGCCGAACCCGAGGCCGTGGGGCGCTCGGTTCTCGCCCAGTAGAAGGAGGTGGTGCAGCGCGAGTGCGGAGACGAGCTGTCGGCCTCGGTACAAGAGTACGACTCCGACTCTGACTCATCCTCCGGGTCGGAATTGGCTGACAAGGGGACCGGCGGAGCACAGCGTGGAGAGGCATCGCAGACCGCCATCGTACCGGTATTGTGGGACTTCAACCCGAGTACGGCCGGATGAGGACGAGGGCGAGCGGCGGTATCGTCCTCGCGGGAGTTCGAGAGACCGGGCGACTGCTACGCCAGCGTTCCACCGCGGGTACTGCCGAAGGTAGCCGGACGAGCTCGGGGAGCGCTCGCTAATGTGCGAGACGCGGTACTGCGCTTTGGCATGCCAGTCGGAAACGTCCCGAGGCCACGATCTGGCGACACATCCGGTCGCTGCTGGAAGTGCAGGGAGTACGGCCATTTCCGGGGCGACTGCGTGGCGCCCGATCCACCGGAGGACCGCTGCTACGGGTGTGGACGGCCGGGTTACCGACTGAGCAATTGCCCGAAGTGCGCCCAGTGGTGGTGGAGTTCGGGTGGCGGATTCGCCAGCAACACGCGCGATCCGAAGCTTAGGTAGGCCTACGGTCCGTTCGACCGAGCGTCCGACCGCACTTCTCGCGACTAAGGAATAAGAGCGAAGAGCCGAAGCACCGCGATTCCTCTGACTCCACCCTACCTCGTTACCGGTAGCTGTGGGGGGTTTTTTGTTCTATGTTTTTTTTATGTTATTCTTCGCGGTACCCCTCTTTCTTTGGTTTTTCTTTCCTTGGGTTTTTGTACTATTTCTTCCGTCGAGGATATCGACGAGGTCCGGTTCTACCGTTACCGGTAGATTTAATCGCCGGACTCGTAGAAGTTTTTTTGTTTAATTTTTGGTTCTTTTTGGTTTTGTTTTACTGTCGGATTCGCCGGCAACTCACCGGTTTTACCAGTACCGGTAAATGTACTCGCCGGATGGTTTTGATATGTGAACCCGAAGGGGTGTTAACCCCGAATAAAACGATACCAGTTCCTGGCAAGTTTGCCCCATATACCGGTGCCTTTGTGTTCTGTTGCATGCGTCCGTTACCCTGTATTTTCGTAGGATGGCCATGGGGGTGTCGGCCAATATCGCGGAGAGATCAAGGTTTCACGGCTTTGACTACTACAAGGCGGTAAGGATCTCGACTCTTGGGTGCCCAATGCCCGTTTTTATGATTTTATCTGTGTTTTTCTTGCATTTAAAAATTTCAAAATACCGAGCCCATCCGAACCCCGAAATTGTGTTGGACGTCCAGACCGTAAAGCCACCGCTCGCGGAGTTTGAAGTTGCGAGGGGCTTGACGGCCGGCGTCGGCCTTCCGAGAGGGTGGGGGGGGGGGGGTTAGTTTGTGACCCGGTATTTTTGGCCGTCACAAAAGTTTGCAGGATGCAAGTGAGAGAGAGTCAGCGCGCCCTCGCAGCGCGCAAATCCCTTTCTCGGGCAGATTCGCAGGGGCTCAGTAGCGTTAACCTGATATCATATTAATTAAGGCGAATAACAATTTACATGTACTATCCGCACCCGGGCGAGTCACGAGGACGGAACGACCATACCGGTAGATGAGATCCTCCAAAACACCGAGGAAACGACCCTTCAATCGATTCCGGACGATGCGCAAAGGATTGCCATCGTCTGTGCCTGCCGACAACACACAGGCCGCTGCCCGTTTTCTGAGAAGTTCCTCCGGACCCGACGCCGTACTCGCTCATCGCAAAGATCATCGCGCTCGTAGTTGCGACTTTGCGCCAGCTGCGATTTAAATATTAGCGCGTGAGAGCGCTGCGCGAATCTACGATTGCAAGGCTGCCCTGCGTGGCGCCGTCTAGTGTGAGCGATAGAGCGTGGGAACTAGAATAGGCGCGGAGAAGCAGGGGGTCGAGAGATCGCGGATCGAAGAAAGTAACGGGCATTCGGGAATTCGGGGACTGCACGGAAAAAAAGGCTTGGTTGGAATAACAAAAAAAATAGTTGGCTCAACCAATTGTCTTAGTGCCCTCAGCGTCAGATGCCAAATTGGTTGGATCAACTACATTTACTTGGTTAGTTTCAAAATGGATGGACCAACCAAGTTCTTAATTGGACCAACTACTGATATAATTGTTGACTTAGTCATTTACTTATTAGCTCGAACTATTTTATTGCTGTTTCAACAATTTACCTGCTTTCTAGTGCTGATCGACTTGGTTGATCTAACAAATAAAATTCTTGTTCTGGCTAGCAAAATTCTTGTATTCCATTGACTTTTTTTTAAACAACCATTTTCATCGTTGGTCCATCTAATAAATTTCGTTGATGCAACCATCTAACTCATTGGTCCATCCGATTGATTTAGTTGATACAACTTGTGACGCGGTATTTTTGGGGTCGCGTCCCAGATCCTCGTAAACTACGGGATTTGGCGAGTACACGGGACCTATCCTGTCGCTGAGAGTCCCAGGCGATCTCAAGGGCAAAAATTATCGTGTCGACAAAATATTAATTCCCCAGGGATTTATTTTTATTGTTTTTCGGGACCATCGAGAGCTGAGCTGACCACCGCTGCGGGTTATCGACTGCATGGCTTTGCTTCTTTCTCCCGCTTGTACGCTTTGCTTTTCACCGATTCGTTGCATCATCTTGGGCGCAGGATTTCCGTGAGTCGCAGCTTGATGGATGCCACCGACAAGGACATCCGGTACCGCTGGACCGACGCTGAGGGGCCAATCTTCGACGCGCTGCACCTTAGCCGATAAGCGACGAATTCGAATATAGGTCGCGCGCGCTGAATTAGTTACGCGAGGTAGGCATTGTCGGGAGAGGCGCCAGGTACCGGACATCGGTAATAGAGCGGAGAAAGTGGGGAGCGAGAGAGAACGCGAGGGAGTCGGCGAGCACGTTACCGAAAATTAGGTCGGGACTCTCTTCTGTGAAGCGACGGAGATACGACGCGTGTGCTCGCCGTGATAATTTTCGTGCCAAATAGTCGAGGGGGTTTGGAGATCTGTTCCCGCCGTACGAGACTCCCGAGGACGAGTTTACCGAGCCGTTGAGCGGATATTTTCTTTTCGGATACTTGGGAAGGACGGAGGATAACGGTACCGGCAAGGAGTATCCCTGTTTCCACCTGTTCTCGCGGTAAGACTTTTGATTTTCGGGGAAATAATAGTTATCGGACACGCGATCGATCTTTGGTTTGCGCGCATATTGTCGAGCGTGCCCGCGACTCGATCGCGGCGTGGAGTTCCGTCCCGGGCAAACCAAGAACTTATGTTTCCGTCGATCATTTCTTTTGTGTTTTCATTCTTGGGGAAATATTCTGTCGCTTTCTTATTTGTATTTCGGGGATCATAAGTGCCGGGAATTGGACGGCCTCTCGTCGCACCGGTACCGTAAAATCGGAGAGATCGCCTGCGCGTGATTTGTGTAGAGCGGAGGAGAGTGCGTGTATGTTTGGCGTGGCGTGCAGGTTTCGAGCTCGCGCGGGAAAAACTCGTAGGCCTGTCTTTCGCGGCCGAGGACGTCGAAAAGGGCATCGCGGAAATCACACGGGTCTCGAGACTGCCGCCGATATTTGTTAGTTTTCTTCGTGGCGTTTTCTCGTAGATTATTAATTGGATTAATTGTTTCTCGGGGACGTATCGCTCCGAAAGCGTTCGCGAGGCGCGGCCTGCACGCCGGGATTGTGTGTGTGTGTGTGCGCGCGGCGTAACATCGCCCTTCGTGCGACGGCGACGATCGGACAGCGGTACAGTCCGGCCGATAATTGCGTGTAGTAGGGAAAATTAGGCCTGGCCCGTTATAATTTAATTCTTGTTTTATTATTATTACCTCTTTCCTCGTTTTTACGCTTCGCTCATTTTCTTTGGTTAATATCTTATTTTCTTTTCCCTGTAATATTTTCTTCTTTGCCTGTTTTTTTTTTATTTCGAACTATTTTCTTTAGTGGTTTTATTTTATTGCTACCGTTCTATCTCCGGGCCGGGGGTTTTCTGTCTCGCGTAGAAAATTCAAACCGGTGAACTGAGTAGCTGGGGCGAATTTAGTAGGGCCAATTTTGTACGCGGTTTACTTACTGTCGAATTGTAATAAATCGAGTGGCTTCGGCCGGATATTTTTCGTATCTTTTGTTTTGTTGAACGAATCTTCACCGCCCACACCCCTCTACCCTAGCCTTGCTGCAGCTGCCGGAGCAGTAAGAGAGCGTGCTTCGCACTAACACCGGTACCGACCGTGCCGATTAATTGGTAATCGGCTGGCGCCCACAAAAATAATAAAAACGGTCGAGAGGCACGCCGTTGGTGGCCGAACATTATTCTTTCGGAACTTGAGGAAAAGTTGGCGGTCACAAACTATTAAATTTTTTGAAATAGCTACGCAACTTAGTCAGGTCTCCATTCGATTTACCTTCGGACGAATACGAATGGGGGGATACAAATATAATTCAGTACTATCGACAACACTATTAGCGTCTAATAGTTTTAACAGTAGTTCTCAATGGATTTTTTAAAATGTTTACATTTTTTCATATTTTTGTTTTTGGATAATGGACATTGGTTCTAATTCGTAGTCCTCAGCGATCCTGTAAAAAAAGTTCGTTTGCTGACATATGTCGGTAATATATAGTACGTAGTAAATATGTTCATCTGCGATTTCACTTTTTTAAATAGTGAAATCCAGTTTCGAAAAGGCAAATTAAATAAAGACTCATCGAATTAATTATCTAAAATGTACATTTATTGTAATGTGTACATTATTTTCATATTTACATCTCTTACATTTAGTTGTTATTATACGATAAATTAATATAATATTTTGCTCATCAGAAACAATAAGCGTTATTACGTCACGCTATTTTTTATATTGCATATTTTGTTATGGCAAACATCTGACCACTTGCTAGTCGATGGGTAATACAGGGAAACGGATTAAACAAATCGTCAAGTTCCCGATACACAACCTTGTCGGTAATGCTAATTTCCCAAGCATGAAATTCGGTTGCAAACTCAAGAGTTAAACATTCTATGCAACGAACGATCACTTTTTCTTGCTCGTTGCATAGAATTGTATCAATGATACCGAAAACAGGTATGTCTTCAGAATCAAGATTCAATATTATGCAGGTATTAATCTTATACAAGTCCCTTTCGAATTTACCCATGGCACATCGATGCAGTTTTTCGTGAATTCCAATGATGTTAAATTTTCAGCACTATTGTAGGCTGTTTTATCAACGATATTACCAGGCCCGATTTCAAATTTAGATACAAGACCTCTTCCGCATATATGTCTACAGCACAATCGCTAAATCTCCTTCAGAGCGAGCGTGAATGTTATATTACGTCGGGAATACGTTGCGTGTGCACTTTGCTTGAACTGCCGATTTTTCGATTCATTTCTTATTGTAGTTAAAGCAATAATTGGACCCGACATTCTCATGATTCTACCATAGTGAACCATATTGTGATGTTTTGCCTTTAACGGATCTTTAAATAATTCTACATAAAGCTTGTGGTGTTCAGTAACAAGTTCATCAAGTTCAATGTGACATTCCGGCTGTATAGCTCTTGCGGCAACGATGTCATGTATCTTTCGCAACAACAAAAAAAATGTCCATACTTTGTCTATCTGAATGTAGTCACCAATTAACAGAGGTAAAATGTAAATGAAGTTTACCATTTCACTCGGCGACATTGTCAGTTTCTTCTCTTTTTCTTCTCTGTGTCTAAGAAGGGGGGGTTTATTCGAGATGTTATTAGCAGTGTAATTAAATGTACGCATTCTTTCGTTAATGATTTCAAGGGGTACTTTTTTTTCTGCCTCAAAAACATAGTGATGGAGCACATGCGCCACTCCATATTTGAATGCTCCTTCAAACAAATCGTGTAACGGATCCACGTAAAAATTGTCGTAAATGTGAAAATACTTGACTTCGTTCCAAATAGAGCGTTTCTTTACGCCACTTATTTCGTATCCGCTTTCGAGATCAGTCTGATAATCCTTCGGTAATCGCAAGTTCTCAAGTCTTTCAGTATAATCAGCACATGTTTCTTTCCCAGAAAGGTTACACACTCGACAATAATGGGCACCTCTAAAACTTTCAACGAGGTCGAATGCTCCATTTAGTCCCAAGTTGTCCCCAGTTACCAACCCCAAAGAAAAGTAAATCGTTGTGTCTGTCCCGTCTGAATGAACCGTGATACCATGTTCTTGTAGATAATTTAATTCATCTACTAGGATCCGAAAAATACTTTCATTTCCGAAAGTCTTACGATCCTCCGCATGAAAAAGTAAGACAAGAAATATATTTTCCAGAGTGGATCGAAATTCTGCTGGTAAACACGGTAAAGTGCAGTACACGCCTCCTAACTTTTGAATGCCTGCGTGGCTTCCGAGGGGGTTATTCACTTCGAAATCGTCATAATATATAAACAATGGGATAACTGTTTTTCCAGAGAAAAAACAATCGACTTTTTTGCGCCAAAGTTCACTTTGAATGAAATTTGACAAGATTCCATGTTCATTTGACAGGAGTTTCATATAATCTAATACGGAAACCAATACTCCTGGAAGGCTAAAAAAGCAGTGTAGCGTTTGCCGTAATGGTATGAACTGAGCATAGACCGGACTCGTTTGTTTCGTGATTCTCCCTTCAATGAGCTTATCGTCGACAACGTCACCAACAATATAACTTTTGGGTGAAATTAATCCAGTCTCTTTAAACACTTTCAAGCGTCGATATTCCGTGGATAGCAATTCAAAAGGTGCCGTCATAGCATCCAATGCTTGTTTGACAATAGCAATCGTTGCTTCGCTTTCATTTGAGTTTTTCAAAGACGCGCAAAGAACAGATTTTACTACCGATATCAACCCTTCAATCAATTCCGTCGTTTGTTCGACCATTGACTGCACATGCGATCGCGGTAAATCAGGAGTCGCGTACAATTTCGCCCAATACGAAAGAACAACGTCTTTGAATTTTTTTTTTCTATATACTCTTCCGGTGCTTCATTGAAATCATTTATGGCAATACCAGGGACGTTACAACTTTCATCAATTGTTGTATGCTGTTGCTCGGATTTATCGCTAAGATTTTAGCTAACGGAGCTATGAGTTACCACTAGGTGTTTACGGAACGATTTCCAAGATGAAAAATCTCGACTACAATTATTTTCCTTGCACCTAAATACACCATTAGAAAGACTGTCGGAGTGCATGAGATCATAGTGTACAGATAAGGCACTCACGTATGGGGTCAAAAAATCACATATCGTACAGTGAGGCATTATGATAACTACTGCAAGACTTAATGAAAGTCGTATAAATATGTTTAAAAAAATAGTTTATTTAATGATATCACAAAGTTTTTGTATTTCAAACCAGAAAAAAATAAAAAGTGCCGAATTATTATTCAGGCGATAGTTAAGAAATAAAACAAGTAAAACTAGATTATAAAGAAATCGTTTTTGGTTATTGAATGTAAATCTAAGCGATATAGAATTATAGTGTGAATCTCAACTGCCGCGAATCGTTGTTTACTAATAGATAATACGGAAATCAATGCGACCAGTAGACACCAGCGATCGGCGCGTGAAGTGATATCGTTGAATGAAACATCGCCGTCGTTCATGTAAATTGGAACTTCTTACGCAATTCGATTACCTGCGGTATATCGCCGTCCCATTCCGTTTCTATATCATAGACGGCTTGCTGCAGAAGTAGCCACGAGCCAACGCTTTGTTTCGGATAGTCGACGTGGAAAGCGTGAAAGCACTTAAAACAGACATCTACTGCTCGCAGCGGGGTTTCTACCGTGTAGAAAATATCATCAACCACGAAATAGGAGTCGGTAATCTTTATCGAGTCGAGTCCGATGACCACCGGCAGGGGTTGAACAGTTGTTTTCAATAGGCTCGCTTTTTCTTGCATACGATAAAGGGCTGGCTTCATATCATCAATAACATTTTACATATAAAAATGCCATCAATTACGAGTGGTAAAGTGAATTGTAAACATAAATAAATTCGAAATAAAAGTGAGATATACCTTAACGTGCAAAATGAAACCTTCGACGATTTCAACTTTAGTTGACCGCTTCTTGAACCCACCGCTCACGTTCAAAGTCGTTGAGGTGAAAAGCTTCGCGACTTTTTGGACTATTGTGACATCTGAAACATCTAATTAGGCAACATTATTTTATATGTATTAGAATCCTGTAGGGTGTTCATATTTGGGATAACTCGGTCGGCGGTGACTTAATGGTACGATATTATCATGTACATACCGGCAGCATCATCTGATGAGCTCAAGCTTTGTACTATTTGGGAGAACTGTTCCCATTTGCTTGCAAGTTTCAAATCGCACTGCGGATGCAATTTCAGGAAATCAAGCTCGAGCTGTAAAAGAAATTAAGATGAAATTGTTTGTATACCTATTACGTTAAGTTTTCAATCCGTTGTTAAGTACAACGTAATAGAGAAATTGCCTGTAACCTTTTCACATATGATACAATATTTTCCGATGCATGAATTGAATGAAATGGAAAATATTGTGACATACGTGAAAAAGTTGCTGACATTGAGCAAGATTGAAAACTTAACAATTGTTTTTTTAGATACGGCAAACTATTTGACTATTAGGTAGACTAATCTGATTCTTACCAACGTATATCCAGCATCCAATCGTAGTCCCTTGAATTTTTTTACGTATACCGATATCTTTCCCTGGTCGATTGACGGATTATTCTTCTTTCGACGTTTCTGTGCGGCTGCTATCTCATCTTCTTTTCGCAGACGCGAAAGATGTAAATCAGCTGTTGCTCGCCATTTCACCTCTACGGTAGACCACGGCTCTGATCTTGTACTCAGCCAAATCATATCCTCTTCCAGATCAGCATCGTTGCATTCCCCGTCATCTAGGAGTGAATTTAATTCAATTGAAATAATACTTTCGAGATGAATGTAATTGAAGCAAAAATATAAGGTAAATGTAAGTCTGAAGTAAATAAATCCGAAAAGGTTAATGTAATTAAATTAAAGTGTGATCCAACTCAACATGAGCTATCAAATCCAATAGTTGCACTTATCAAAGATCAAATAAATTCAACGCGATATGTCATCAAAGTTATATTTATAACTTTTGAAAAATGAGTAATGTACCCACCATCCGACGCGAGATTCGATGCACCCCTTTTATTCCGGTTCGAGCTACGAGCGCCGTGTAACCGACAAAATTTCGTGAGGTTATTGTAAGTATTATACAATTTCCCTTCTGGAGCGACAGCCACGCCCTTGATTACCCTTCGCGGAATGAAGTATGTACGCTGAAAAATATTGCAAAAGAATCAAGTATGTCATTCTCATAAATAGTAAAGTTTCATGGGTTGATACATTTTATACATACAGGGTCCTCCTTTGTGAAAATCTGACAGATCTCTACCGCCAGCTGAGCCAACCGTTCTGGTCTGAGTCTGAAATTGAAATTGCGGTGACATTAGTGCAATTTGTTCCAGACTTTGAATTAGGTGTAATTAATGCACTAAACACTTTCGCTTTTAAATAATTATACTTTTTCTCAGGGTCTCCGTGTAATTGATCCTTAATAATCAATTTGCACAGATGCTGTCGATCATCTGCCGTTAGTGATCCCGAGTCGTGAGTGTCTAGAAGAGTCGCAATTTCGACGTCATGTTTGCATAAATCAGAGATGGACTGAAATCAATTATATTATTAATTGTAGAATAGCCTCGAAACGTTTGTAATACGAAGAATACTTACATTTTTGATATCACGGTTAGAATTGTTTGGCGCAGAGTGCTGTACAATCTCCTGCACGGTGGTTTCTGGTTCGATTGTTTGCTCTCGATCGTACGATTGCTCTGTGTCGATCTGAGCAACACCTTTTGATACTGATTGATTTCCAATCGATGTCGAGGGTTCCGTGCCGAATTCGATGGGAATGTGTGCAAACTGATCGAGTGATTGAAGGGTTTTTCCCTCCGCATTGTCAAGCGATTCGACAATTATATTAGTTTGAGTACCCGTCTTATTCTCGGCCAGAATAACGTACTGAAATTAAAGGCTTTCTTTATAGACAAGATTAGATGTTTAAAAAAATAAATTTTTTTCACAACTAACCCAACCTATTTGAAATACGGAACTAGGATAGGGCAGACAAAACACAAAAACATAAGGATATTAAACATGCAGGATAATTACGCCCATAACCATCGAACGTGCATATGAAAATTATATTGCATGATACTGTGGATTTTAAAACAATACTAACTAAAACAATAAAACATTACTTAAAAATTCGATTAACGCCACATGATGCAAAAAAATATAATATTAAACAATATCTCATCAACAAAAGAAAAGTGCGAAGCCTTAATTCTATTTCTGCGAATGATGCAGCTCGCAAGTCTTCGCACTTATTTCTTTCCTAATGATGAGCTGCGTAACAATAAAATGGTTGATTGAACTTACAACGACAAGAGGTGACTGCGCAGTCTTAATTTTATTACATGTTGTTCCTTGTCGATGAGCTACATAACAATAAAATTTGTTGAACTAAATTTTCAATGTCAAGAGGCTACTACTGCGCAGTCCCAATTTTGTTAGTTGTTTCTTGCCGATGAAGTATGTGACAGGAAATTGTTGAAAAGAATTTTCTATGACAGGAAGTTATTGCGTAGTCTCATTTCCATTACTTGTTATTTCTTGTCGATGGGCTATATAACAATAAAACTTTTGAACTGGATTTTCAACAACAAGAAATAAGTTCGAAGCCTTTATTTCTTATCGTTGAATAGCTCGTTCATAGGTTTCATTGTTAGATAGCGCATCGACAATAACGAATAACGAATATAATTAAGACTGCGCAATATCATCTGACAATTTCAATGACGTCGTTGAAATTTCAATTCAAGTCCACGCACTTTGTCGCTTTAATAGCGACACTATCCACGTGTTTGAATGCCGGCCGGCAACAGGTTAGGTGAAACGTGGATACTTCCATATACATTTTTGTTTAGATCTCTGATAGATTGGTCGTGAATAATATATTGAACAAATAATAACACATTCTTCTCTCAGCATTCCGAATATGTAAACTAAATTATATTGGAAGAGGAAATAAAAAACTCACCTTCGAATCGCGGTATTAAGCTTGCAAATCCCCAATCTCTTAACAATTTTGCAACGTCGGATGTGTGTTCTGCAGCCTCGATCGTCGGTGACCCCATTTTAAGATATTTTTCTTCGCAAAATCGTAACCGTATTAATTATTTTTATTTTGCACATTCACTTGCTACATACTCTGGCATTGTCCGCGCATACCAAAATGACGACGGTAATCAGGCGCCAAACGCCGCGTTTCGGGCCGGAAATACATGTAGAGGGCGTAACAGATGGCGCTTGTGGTTTTAGTATTTACTTGGTTGAGGCAACGATTTCAGTACCAGACGTTGGCAAAGGTACCGATGAAATTCGTTGCCCATCCTGTGTAGTAATTTAGTAGCGAAGCTGACTAATCAAGTTTGTTCAGCGAACTATTCACGTCAACAAATTGTCGTTGGTAGGCGGAACTAATGCTAGATCGTTGACCCAACGAATCAGATAGTTATGGCAACCAATTTATACCCAACTAATAAATAGTTAGTTGGGCCAACCAAGCCTTTTTTCCGTGTGCTGACCGCAACGGTGCGCTGCGACACTCTCTCTCTCTCTCTCTCTCTCTCTCTCTCTCTCTCTATCCCTATCCCTATCCCTATCCCTATCCCTATCCCTATCCCTTTCCCTTTCCCTATCCCTATCCCTATCCCTATCCCTATCCCTATCCCTATCCCTATCCCTATTCCTATCCCTATCCCTATCCCTATCCCTATCCCTATTCCTATCCCTATCCCTTTCCCTTTCCCTATCCCTATCCCTATCCCTATCCCTATCCCTATCCCTATCCCTATCCCTATCCCTATCCCTATCCCTATCCCTATCCCTATCCCTATCCCTATCCCTATCCCTATCCCTATCCCTATCCCTATCCCTATCCCTATCCCTATCCCTATCCCTATCCCTATCCCTATTCCTATCCCTATCCCTATCCCTATCCCTATCCCTATCCCTATCCCTATCCCTATCCCTATCCCTATCCCTATCCCTATCCCTATCCCTATCCCTATCCCTATCCCTATCCCTATCCCTATCCCTATCCCTATCCCTATCCCTATCTTTCTCTCTCTCGACCCGACCATTGTCTTCGCAAATCACGAAATAAGGAAGAAGGCTAATTATTCAATCGACTAATATTGCGGAAGGCTGTGCCCTGATATTCGGCGATTATTTAGACCGGATTTTTCTGTACCACCCTACCGGCAAGCATCTCGCAAAATATTGCAAAAGTGAATATTCGTTTTGTCGACGCACCGGCGTGCCGCTGATACGTCGTTCGCGGGGTACTCTCGGTCGAGGCGTCGACCGCGATTTCGGTTGACAGGAATAATTGGTGCGTCGTTGCGGTTAACCTTAATATCTTAGATTCGCGGGTGTTGAATGGTGCATCGTTATTGCCACCATAGCGTTGCGTTTTTGGCGTCAAGAATTGACGTACGGGACATGAGCTCGCGCGTGAATCTGGCCGGGAACTCAGGGAGAATCGACTCTGTCCATTGTCAAAATTATTTGTTCGTGTGAATAATTGTTTTCGAGTGCGCGCGGTGCGGGTCTCTGTGCCGTTTTTCGCGAGTGGAAAATTTCGTAACCTTTGTCGGCGACGGCAGCATTCCGACGGGCAAACCCTGCGAAAATAAAGCGAGGACGGCGCGTGTCCGTTTCGGTCCGGCCTCTCCGGGTAACGCATTATTTGTTCCGTGCAAGTTGCCTGCGCGTTTTCATTACCGGTAAGCGACGAGGAATTTTTGATCGGCCTCAGTGCACGGAGATCCTCACTTCGCCAAGCGTTTCGCGACGGGTCCTTCTGACCTTGCCGCGCGACCGCTGCCACGCGGCCGAGCAGCGTTGCTCGTGTATTTACCGATAACTTCTCCGACTCGTACGTAAGCCGAAATTTAGTAGGGATTCAGGGCCATAATATTCTCGAAATTTCTTATTCGTTCTTTATTATATTTGCATTGTTTATTCGATTATCGTGAGTAATTTTTGGGCATTAGGCCACCCCTCTTGCCGGCGAACTGAGTAACCATCAGGAGTATATCAGGGACTGTTTATACCGGGTAGGACTTAAGGCCCCACAACACGAAGCGAACGCGGGACGAGGGTACATTTTTCGTAATTTTTTACAAGTAAACTATGTGTCGAAATTTTTTAATAATTCTCGTGGTCAATATATACATATGGAAGAGTGTATAAAAAAATATTTATCCTAATACACAGCGTTGTTTGCGGTATACGTCCAGTCAAAAAGTGGACTCCGGCTAAATTGTTGCTCGGTCGTCGACATCGATAAAGCTATACAGTTCACCTGAAAAATAAAAGAAAATTTATTTAGAAACTAGACACTTAGGTTTACATCATGACGTAGGGAAAACCTGATAGCACAAAAAATAAAAAAATGGCGGACCAGCAAATTTTTTACTTCAAATTTCACGAAATTTTTTGTAGTGTTTATATTTTCTTTAAATGGAAGGGGACTGTTTATGAAAAAATCGCTACGTGGAGACGTAGAGACTGGCTTTGCGAACAATTTAAAACTTGGCCCATGCAAATTGGATGTATAGTTTTTTAAATATGTCGTCGACAAGGTTGAAAAAAGTATTTTCGAGAAAAACGCGTTCAAAGTTTTGGTAACAAATAATTCGTACGTAAAAGCTAAATTTTTTCTTGTCTGTTATTATAATGTTTCTCACCGTTAGTCTGCTATTCCTGAACCATAGAACAGCTCGTCAGTATCCATAGATTGCGTGTTTGACTTTTTCCACACAAGTGAGATTGGTGTTTTGATTTTTTCCACACAAACGACCCTCATGCGTGCTTTTTTTGGCTTCGAGGTTGACGTCGAATATACGCTTTTCGTCCATGGTTTCACAATATCGATAGAGCGTCTCGCCAATTTTGATATTTAACACCTCCAATACATTTATGAGGCCAATATAGCCATTGTTAAAAAGTATTTAGGCGATATTAGCGGCAGTTTCAACAGTGGGATTGCCGTTCCACGATGCCTTTGGCGCAAATTTCCATATGACGGAGTTTAAACACTCGTTGTTATTCTGATTAAAACCACCTAAACATCGTTCAAGAAGTTCGTTCTTACTGAGGTCTCACTGGCCTAACGGAAATATCTTTCAAGAATTGTGGACCATGCAGGCCAAGAAAGGGTCGGTAGGTAGCAGACTCGGTCGGCGGCCGCACACCTGCCGCTCGGCGTGGTCGTTCGCTTCGAACCGTTTCACAGAAAATGCTGTATCTTCGTCAATTTTACAAATTTCTTCAAAACATTTTGTGAGAACATTCTTAACACATGCATCATTCAGAAAAAAGAAAAAAAAATTTAAAAAAAAATACAATTTGCACCGTGTTGTGGAGCATTAAGTCTGGATATGAGCAAGCCGAAAGCGAGCGTTTGTTTTACCTTTGGAATTTACTTTTGTTGTATCTTTGAATTTAGCTTTGCTTTTATCGTTGAATTTAATTCTTGTTCTTATCTTCAAATCTTCCGCTTGATTGATTCTATTCCAGTATAGTTCCTTTTCAATAAATTGTTCCGTTCGTCTCTCGTAAGATTTGGGCTGCGGACTATTTATTTCAACCACAACTCGAGAATTTTCCCGAACCGCCCCTCTGCCATTCCCCCAAGGCTGCTTGCTAGCCGAGCACAGTCATGTCCTGTAGAAAAAATCTTTGCCGATCGGATTGCACTTGGCGTGCGGCTGGTGCCCATATAAAAAATAAACCGATCGAGGGACAGGCTTTGTGTACGATTACCGGTAGGAGTTTTGAGGATTTACTCTACCCCGGGAAAGCGCCTCACAAAACAAGAGGTCGGCTGTTTCGGCTCGACGCTCCCGTGTTTACGTCGTCGACTCGGCAGCAGCGGCCTTGTCAACTCTAATATCTTTTCCAGATTGCCTTGCTCATGAGAAATATTCTTCGCGAAATAATATTTCGGGAAGCTCGAATTATTTGAGAACGTGCTATATATATATATATATATATATATTGTGACGTGGTGCGTCACGGCTCTTCCGCTTAGCCTGGCTCGAGGTGCCGCCACTCACCTAGGGAATAAGTTAGGATTAGAACCGATAATTTAAGCAACGATTGTAAACATTTTTAATCTCCTTCCCCGACCTACCCTCGGTCCCTGCTACCTGTCCGCCCTCCGACTTACTCACCAAACCTCATCGCCAGCCACCGAGACCCGTCGAGGACCCACCAAAGACTCGCCGCAGACTCACCAAAGCCATCGAAGACTGACCAAGGCCATCGAAGATCATCGAAGACCCTCCCCCGCTGCCCTTGACCCTGACAAACCTGTCAGGACGAAAAAGTACACCGTGGAGTCAGTCCGGCAGACCTCTCTGGCACTAACCTGCAAAATGTCCTCGACCACCCGGAGGAGAAAGCCGCCACAGCAACCAGGGGGAAGTACTCCGACGAGTCGGAGCACCCTTTCCGACTCGTCCACCCACCCCGGAAAACCCGGCGACACCCTCTCGGCTCGGGATGCTGAGTATAAAACGACGAGGTGTGTCGCGCGGCCAAACTCCACTGTCCTCCGTACGAACTGTCAGATCACCGCTTCGTCACATAGCCACCAGGATCGCCACTCTCCGGCGTCGAGAATTGCTCACCGATCGATTAGCCAATCGATGCCGAAGATGCGTGCGCTGAGCGTCGCGACGAGTCTTCCGTCGCGACGAATATTCACACAGCCACGCGTCCAATCCCGACGCCCATCGACCGCTACTTCCGGATCCAGCCAATCGATTTTCGCCCCGCTTGCCGCCGACTTGAAAGACCGACCCGAAGGCCGGAGAAGAAACCGGAAGCAGCGAGGATGCCTCACTTCGAGCCACGGCTGCGAGCGAGTAAGAGCGTGTGACAGGTGTAAGCGAGTACGGAGATTTTTGTAAAGATTATAAGACGACCCAGCGAGGTATACCAGGACACGATTTGGACGAACACGGAAAATTATAACGACCAGGCCGCCCAACAGACATCGATAACTGAGGAATTATAACGACCAGGCCGTCCCAGGGATTGACGATTATTGAGGATATTTTGGACGAACGAAGAGTGTTTGGTTGAGTGAGTAGCCGTTAAGTTTTCCCCCCTTCGTACCCCCCCCCCCCTCCGATGTCGACCCTCGGCCGCATCCTGAAATCCCCTCACCCCCCCCCCCCCCCCCCCCCGTAGTAGATTTAAGCGATTTCTCTGTGATTTTTCTTACTCTTAACTTTTTTTTTGTTGTTCCTGATTTTTCTTATGCTTCGTTATTTTTGCCAATTTCGATCTATTGCTTTTGTCTCTGTGTACTGCCTCCGACCGTCGAGCACCGGCTGCCACGTGCACCGGCCATTAGAATACGATTTCGTGCGCGTGAGTGGCGGTAATTCCGCGGATAACCCTTTATTTTTGCGAGCGTCCCTCTTACAATTCTTCCCCCCTTGCCCTGCGGCCCTTCTAGGGGTATTTTCATCCGATTTTTTTTGTGCCGAGGTAATAGAATAAAGAGCCGCTAAACAGTACCCCAGGCCCTGAGAAGTCTCATCCCTCTCCTCCCCCGTCCCCCGCTAGCCGTGTGCCGCGTGAATTCTTTTCTTTTGTTCATTCATTCTCCGTTTTCTTTCTTTTCCTTGCTTTTATTTTCAAGTTCGGTGCTACACCGTGACAGTAGCTGGCGCCCAAGTAAACCTGAGCAAATTTTGTTACAAATTCTTTTCTTTCACCGGCAAGCCTCCCCCGTGCGATCGACCCCCTTCCACGTACAATTTTTCCTTCCTCCCCCTATAGTGCGGCAGTTCCCTTTTTGCGTATTTGCGCCGACGTACCCGTACCGGCGTCGGCCCGGATAGCAAGCGAGTGATTCAATTAGTTTTTCTTTTATATTAGGATTCGCCGTACCGGTAACGGCGTCGAAAGAATTGGTGCAGATAGTTTTTCGGTATCAGGCTCCGACGTACCAGTAACGGCGTCGAGGCAATTATTATTTTCGATAGTTCTTTCCTCCTTTCCTTTTTTGTTGTGACATTATTTCGGCGTACCAGTACCGGCGCCGAAGCGAGTAGTATTATTTTCTTTTATCCCTATTTCGTTTTTTTTTTTCTTTCGGGTCAATTCTACATTCGTTTTTGGACGCTTCAACGTACCCGTAACGGCGTTGAAGCGGAGGATATTATCATTGTTTTTTTTTTATCGCCATTGTTCTCATTTTTGTGTTAAATTCACTTTATTCATGGTTAAAAACTCTCAGAATTAAAAAGGTACGCTCCCGATTATTTTTCTACACAAAACGTTCACACATTATTTTCTCCCCTACCTGTTCCCGCCCGCCCCGACTTCGCCAGAAAAGACGTCACCTGGCCCACCGAAAAAGGAAAGTATTAACTAGAATAACCATCATAATATATATATATATATATATATATATATATATATATATATATATATATATATATATATATATATATATATATACAGGGTGAGTCGTAACTTATGTACGAAATTTATGCCAGCGTGCAGAGCGGATCGCGCTGAAAATTTTGGTTTTTGAGAAATTGCGATGGGATAAAAATTGATAAAGTTATTAACGTTTAAACTTGGCCAATCACAGCTCATTTTACATCAGAGTCTCGGCGTTCGGACGATGGCTAAACAATGATCCGACTACCACACGCAAGCAAACACGAACGAGTGACAAAAGACAGCGAGCGGGAATACGAACGGTTCGAAGTTAGCCTCGATCTCGACGAAATGTGCCGATATGCCGTCAGGCTAATTCCAAATAATGGATATTACAAGCTTTGCTTTTTAATAATTCGAATGAAATGAATTCGAATTCAATTAATTCAATTCGATTCAATGAATCGAATATCGAATGAAATTAAATAGCATAGACTGTAATTCCTTTGGACGGGTTCTTTGACGAATTGAAGCGACCTCCCGACATGGTTTACATGAAACCTTATTGTCTTGCGCATCTGATAAGACCGATGCGAACTTCGCTTCAACTCGATATAACGATCCTGGTGATAAATCGGCGGCCTTTCTTCTGTATCGAATGAATTGAAATATCATAGACTATAATTCCTTTGGAGGCGCTCTTTGACGAATTGAAGCGACCTTGCGACATGGTTTACGTGAAACCTTTTTGTGTTGCGCATCTCGTAAGATGCGCAACACAATATCGAGTTGAAGCGACGTTTGCATCGGTCTTAAGAGATGCGCAAGACATTATGGTTTCACAAGAACCATGTCCCAAGGTCGCTTCAACTCGTTAAATGGCCCGTCCAAAGGAATTATAGTCTGTGCTGTTTCTTTTCGTTCGATTCAGGAGAAAGGTGGATTTATCACAATGGTGGTTGTATCGAGTTGAAGCGACGTTCGCATCGGTGTTACGAGATGCGCAGGATAATAAGGTTTCACATGAACCATGTCCCAAGGTCGCTTCAACTCGTTAAATGGCCCGTCCAAAGGAATTATAGTCGGTACTGTTTCTTTTCATTCGATTCAGGGGAAAGGTGGATTTATCACCAAGGCGGTTATATCGAGTTGAAGCGACGCTCGTATCGGTCTTACAAGATACGCAAGACAATAAGGTTTCACATGAACCATGTCCCAAGGTCGCTTCAACTCGTTAAATGGCCCGTCCAAAGGAATTATAGTCTGTGCTGTTTCTTTTCGTTCGATTCAGGAGAAAGGTGGATTTATCACAATGGTGGTTGTATCGAGTTGAAGCGACGTTCGCATCGGTGTTACGAGATGCGCAGGATAATAAGGTTTCACATGAACCATGTCCCAAGGTCGCTTCAACTCGTTAAATGGCCCGTCCAAAGGAATTATAGTCGGTACTGTTTCTTTTCATTCGATTCAGGGGAAAGGTGGATTTATCACCAGGGCGGTTATATCGAGTTGAAGCGACGCTCGCATCGGTCTTACGAGATGCGCAAGACAATAAGGTTTCACATGAACCATGTCCCAAGGTCGCTTCAACTCGTTAAATGGCCCGTCCAAAGGAATTATAGTCGGTGCTGTTTCTTTTCATTCGATTCAGGGGAAAGGTGGATTTATCACCAGGGTGGTTATATCGAGTTGAAGCGACGTTCGCATCGGTCTTACAAGATGCACAAGACAATAAGGTTTCACATGAACCATGTCCCAAGGTCGCTTCAACTCGTTAAATGGCCCGTCCAAAGGAATTATAGTCAGTGCTGTTTCTTTTCATTCAATACAGGGGAAAGGTGTATTTATCACCAGGGTGGTTATATCGAGTTGAAGCGACGTTCGCATCGGTGTTACGAGATGCGCAGGATAATAAGGTTTCACGTGAACCATGTCCCAAGGTCGCTTCAACTCGTTAAATGGCCCGTCCAAAGGAATTATAGTCATTACTGTTTCTTTTCATTCGATTCAGGGGAAAGGTGGATTTATCACCAGGGCGGTTATATCGAGTTGAAGCGACGTTCGCATCGGTGTTACGAGATGCGCAGGATAATAAGGTTTCACATGAACCATGTCCCAAGGTCGCTTCAACTCGTTAAATGGCCCGTCCAAAGGAATTATAGTCATTACTGTTTCTTTTCATTCAATACAGGGGAAAGGTGTAGTTATCACCAGGGTGGTTATATCGAGTTAAAGCGACGTTCGCATCGGTCTTACGAGATGTGCAAGACAATAAGGTTTCACATGAACCATGTCCCAAGGTCGCTTCAACTCGTTAAATGGCCCGTCCAAAGGAATTATAGTCGGTGCTGTTTCTTTTCATTCGATTCAGGGGAAAGGTGGATTTATCACCAGGGTGGTTATATCGAGTTGAAGCGACGTTCGCATCGGTCTTACGAGATGCGCAAGACAATAAGGTTTCACATGAACCATGTCCCAAAGTCGCTTCAACTCGTTAAATGGCCCGTCCAAAGGAATTATAGTCTGTGCTGTTTCTTTTCCCCTGTATTGAATACACCTTTCCCCTGTATTGAATGAAAAGAAACAGCACTGACTATAATTCCTTTGGACGGGCCATTTAACGAGTTGAAGCGACCTTGGGACATGGTTTATGTGAAACCTTATTATCCTGCGCATCTCGTAACACCGATGCGAACGTCGCTTCAACTCGATACAACCACCATTGTGATAAATCCACCTTTCTCCTGAATCGAACGAAAAGAAACAGCACAGACTATAATTCCCTTGGACGAGCCATTTAACGAGTTGAAGCGACCTTGGGACATGGTTCATGTGAAACCTTATTATCTTGCGCATCTCGTAAAACCGATGCGAACGTCGCTTCAACTCGATATAACCACCCTGGTGATAAATCCACCTTTCCCCTGAATGGAATGAAAAGAAACAGCACCGAGTATAATTCCTTTGGACGGGCCATTTAACGACTTGAAGCGACCTTGGGACATGGTTCATGTGAAACCTTATTGTCTTGCGCATCTCGTAAGACCGATGCGGACGTCGCTTCAACTCGATATAACCACCCTGGTGATAAATACAGCTTTCCCCTGTATTGAATGAAAAGAAACAGCACAGACTATAATTCCTTTGGACGGGCCATTTAACGAGTTGAAGCGACCTTGGGACATGGTTCATGTGAAACCTTATTGTCTTGCGCATCTCGTAACATCGATGCGAACGTCGCTTCAACTCGATATAACCACCCTGGTGATAAATACACGTTTCGCCTGTATTGAATGAAAAGAAACAGCACAGACTATAATTCCTTTGGACGGGCCATTTAACGAGTTGAAGCGACCTTGGGACATGGTTCTTGTGAAACCATAATGTCTTGCGCATCTCTTAAGACCGATGCAAACGTCGCTTCAACTCGATATTGTGTTGCGCATCTTACGAGATGCGCAACACAGAAAGGTTTCACGTAAACCATGTCGCAAGGTCGCTTCAATTCGTCAAAGAGCCCGTCCAAAGGAATTATAGTCTATGATATTTCAATTCATTCGATACAGAAGAAAGGCCGCCGATTTATCACCAGGATCGTTATATCGAGTTGAAGCGAAGTTCGCATCGGTCTTATCAGATGCGCAAGACAATAAGGTTTCACGTAAACCATGTCGGGAGGTCGCTTCAATTCGTCAAAGAACCCGTCCAAAGGAATTACAGTCTATGCTATTTAATTTCATTCGATATTCGATTCATTGAATCGAATTGAATTAATTGAATTCGAATTCATTTCATTCGAATTATTAAAAAGCAAAGCTTGTAATATCCATTATTTGGAATTAGCCTGACGGCATATCGGCACATTTCGTCGAGATCGAGGCTAACTTCGCACCGTTCGTATTCCCGCTCGCTGTCTTTTGTCACTCGTTCGTGTTTGCTTGCGTGTGGTAGTCGGATCATTGTTTAGCCATCGTCCGAACGCCGAGACTCCGATGTAAAATGAGCTGTGATTGGCCAACTTTAAACGTTAATAACTTTATCAATTTTTATCCCATCGCAATTTCTCAAAAACCAAAATTTTCAGCGCGATCCGCTCTGCACGCTGGCATAAATTTCGTACATAAGTTACAACTCGCCCTGTATATATATATATATATATATATATACATATATATATATATATTGTGATGTCGCGGATGGCAATTTTATATTATTTTAACTTTCGAGCAGCCAACTCGGCTACAGAACGCGGTAGTAGGACGGAAGGACTCGGTATACACGGTGACAAACTGATTAAGACGTTTATTATGAAAAATAAGAGCCGCAGAGGCACAGAGTGTACGCGTAGAAATTCGGTGACTTACTGACTGACTAAACTGGGTGGAGGTTCGTTCTTATAGATCTATCTCGTGGCAAAGTCCAGATAGTAGGGAAAGGAATTTGGGCGTCGGAAAAATACTGGAAAGGCAGATGTTTCGGATTCCTGGAAGACGTTTAGTCATGAGAAAAGGAATGCAATGATCGAAGTCTAGGATTGTGTATTTGGGGGTGATAAGGAATAGGCGTTCGGAGTCCTCGAGGAGATGACGGGATGCTCGGTGGTGCGATAAGCAGCGGCGGCGGGTGAGAAGAGATAGGCGGCAATCGTGTGGTGGTCGTGTGAAAGCGAAAAAAGGAAGATGTAGGGAGGATCGTTATTACAATATATATATATATATATATATATTTGTGTGGGCCGCTGACTTGCCACAGCTCTCGGGACACCGTGAGCACGTGCTCCCGAGACAGCGAGCAGCCGTCGTATCCCTACCTTGCCGACACCGGGCTCGCCGGTCGATCGACCGATAATCTCTTTCCCTCCTCTCCTAGTTTTCCTCCTATAATTTTTTTTTTTTTTTATATTAACGACTTTTCCCCGTTTAATTTTCTTGACTTTTTATTTCATTTTTTGTTTTTCCATTTTCCCCCTTGGTTCCTTTTAACGAATTTTTTTTTATTATTCTTTTTTTTAGTTTTGCTTTATTATCCTACCTTCGCTTCTGCCATTTAATTTCCTTTTAGCTCTGTTTTTTCCCCGTTTTGTTTCTTCTGATCCTTTCTTTTTTCCCCTTCCTTTTCCTATTCTATTTCATTTAATTTCTTTCGGCCATCTCCTGTTAACTCCTCGCACCTTCTCCGGCGAGTCTAAAGAAAAAAAAAAGAAAAACCAAGGACAAAACAAAAAGAATACTGACATAAGTAAATCTCGCAATCTTGGCGCGTAAAATCCCGCGACCTGTCATCGGGAGTGCCGCGCCTACGAACAAGTGTCCGCGAGTGCAAGTGTACGCCAGTGTGAGTGGGGGTACGCGGTACAACGGGAACGATCTCGACGCTCTCGCGTGAGCTACGAACGTCGCGCGCTCGGGAAATTTCGCGACGTACCGAGACTCGTCGGGAGCCAGCTGTCGCAAACAGCAGGATGGCGAACGGAGCCAGCAATACAGGAACGATGGAGACAGTTCACGAGGTCGACCTCTCCGCCGATCGGATCCGTAACGAGCTACAACAGCGAGGACTCTCGATCGTCGGGGAGACTGACACGTTACGGGATCGACTCCTGTTCAATTTATTAATTTCTGTCGGCCGCGCGGGAAATTTTGCGCAGCACGAGAACGATAACTATGTTCTGCCGAGTAACAACGAGCAGCAGATACCGCCGCGCGATCCACCTCTCGCGAATATCACGCCCGCGAACGAGCAGGCTCCACTACATCCACCCGCGGGGGGGTGGGTGTACGGAGGCCTGCCGCCGATACCGGCGGCCGAGCATGCGGGTAATGGGGATCACCCCATCCGGGGGAGTGTTGGAGTAGCCGTAACGACAGCACGTTACCCCGGGTGGTCCCACACGCCTGTATGCTCCATTATGGACATAAGCAGGCGTCTCATAGCTGGTTTATGTCAAGTCCTGAGCTTCCCTTCTCGAAGGGGTCCTTTGGATAGCGAGTGGTCGCTGTTTTCACAAATTGGCTCAGGGCGGTCCGATCGCTCTTGGGGGGTTGTCCGGGTTGTTCTCGTCCGGGCTGGATGTTGACGGAACCGGGGGGTCTACTAATCTATTTTATTTTCAGGTACTAATCCCTTTATTTTCAGGTTTAAGTTCAGGTCGTTGCGTCTCGTCCGATTCGTCGCGTTTCTGGTTTCGCTTCGTCTTGCGTCGTTTCGTTTCATCTGTCCCGGTTGCCGCGTTTCGTGTTAGGCTCGCCCCGTTTCGCGTCAACTCGCTCCCCCTTTTTCTTTCTTCTCTCTCTGTCTCTCTCTCTCTCTCTCTCTCTCTCTCTCGTCTTTCTTCCTATTATCTTCTTTCTTTCTTGATTATCCTGTTCTTCCTGTACCCTGTCTACTATCCTTTGAAGAAGCAGGAATGTTTTCTTATGAAAGATCACGTTCTTGTTTCTTGTGTGTGCGTGCATGTGTGAACGTGTGTGTGTGGGTATGACTGTGTTCGAGTGTGTGTGGTATGTGCCTCTTTTCTTTTCTATCTCTCTCTCTCTCTCTCTTTCTCTCTCTCCCTTTCTTTATTCTTCTTCATTCCCATGCCCCACCCTCCTTCTACTATTTTATATTATGCTAGTTACTGCTCTGCTTAATAACTAATACTAACACATATCTATCTATTTATTTATTATTATCATTATTATTACTAGTATTATCCTTAACGCAATACTAACAATTAACAAAATATATAATCTTATTTGCATGCTTTGGCTTTTATTTTGTTTTATGACTAATACCCTTTTACCCTCCCTACAGACGGGCCAACTGATGCGACTCAGCGCCCCCCCCCCCCCCCAGACTAAGCTCAACCTACGTGGTTAGGGTCTCGTGGCAGGAAGGGGTAACTTGTCCTGTCTTAAGCGAGGTGGTTAGGACGGTTGAGGGCCTCCGAAGCCATATTAAATTCTCCCGGGCGGTGAAAGACGGCGCTGCACTGCCGTGTGAATTTTAGTTCCGTCATAACTCGTGGGAACAAAAATGGATTCTGGCAAAACTTTGTATGAATGTGGACGAGTGAATGGACATAGGAGTGTCCGCCTGGCAGAGCAGAGTCAACCAGGCGAGGCACAAGTGGGAGGTTCTGGCACCGTCGCGAGGCCGCACACCCATGCTGCCGCGAGGGGGTTGACAACTCCTCCGCCTGCGCCTGATCATCAGGGTCCACCTCCCTGCGGTCCCACGGGTGGCGCTGGCCGTAGACGCGTCGGCAGTCAGCGCAAGGTTCTCGACCTTCGTGCCGTCGAGTCGGTTAGAGGTGATAGGCTCCCGGTCCAGCCCGCTGGAACGGTAATAGTAGAAGCCCCGGTTAGACCCGCGAATCTCGAGCTCCGCGTAGCTTAAATCGTCCTCGACAGGTGCGATAGACCCGTGGTAGGACGCGAAGTAGAGCAGGATATACCCGCGATCGCGAACAACCCCCTCGACGACCCCCTAACGTTAACATCAACCCTCTGCGTACCATGGAAATTAGAATCGTTCAGTTGAACGCGAGGCAGTGGTTTTGTGCAACCCGGCCTTTCAGATGGTCTTCGTCTCGCAGCTCAGCACGACACATTGTGTCTGTGCGGAGGTGCAGGCGTCCGGCTTCTCGTTTTATGTCGTCTCGCATTATTTTCAATATCGGGACGACATCGAGTTGCGCCTCAGCCACTTCGATATGGTGCTTCGTTCTCTGAGGGAGAAGAGAATCATAGTGGTGTTGGATGCCAATGCGAAATTGGCTCTGTGGGGGCCACAGGAGACCAATGAGAGAGGTACCAGGCTGGAGGAGCTTATTCGAGTCTTCGGCCTGGATACCTTGAATGACGCTGGTTAACCGGCGACTTTCTGGACGCCAAGGGGAAAGTCGTACATCGACGTCACCTTGGCGTCGCCTTCCATGTCTCGATTCGTCAGAGACTGGAGGGTTCGACCGGAGTGGACGACCAGCGATCACGGGGCGCTTGACTTTAGGTTGCGGGTGCCAAAGACCGCAGCGGGAGATCGGGTGGTCGGTCCTAGTAGGTTCGAAACTCGTCGGGCAGACTGGGAGCGAATCGCCGAGATCCTAACGGCTCTGTCGAGAGATAGGCTGGAGGAGCTCGCGATCGAGTCGGCGGCCGATGTCGAGATTATGGCTACAACTCTCACGAGTGTTCTGACTGAAGCTTGTGTCGAGTCTATACCGCGAAAGAAGCGCTATAGCGCTTCTTTCGCGGTATAGACTCGACACAAGTCGAAGTATAGGAAGTCCAACCCATGGTGGACACAACAATTGACCAACAAAAGGAGGTTGGTCTTCAGGCAAATGCGAGCGTATCAGAAGGAACGAACGCAGCCTCTCCGCCTCGAAAAATTGCAAGTGTACCGCACTTCTTTGCGAGAGTACAGCAACGAGGTGAAGAAGGCGAAACGTGACAGCTGGAGGGCTTTCGTCACGTCGTACGGGAACGAGGAGCCTTGGGGCTTCGTATACAAGCACCAGGCGGATAAACTCCAAGTTCAGAAAGTGCTGAGCACTATCCGGCGCGGCGAAGAGACCACCATGGACATGAGAGAAACCGCCAGAGGCCTTCTCGATACGCACGTCTCCGATGACGGGGAAGAGGAGGATACCCCGTGGCATAGAGCGGTGCGCCAAAGAGCGCAAGAACCGATTGACAAGGAAGATGCTGGAGTATTCACTGAATGTCAGATGAAGAAGGCGTGCCGTACGTTTAAAAACGGCAAAGCTCCCGGACTCGACCTCATCGAGGTCGAAGTCCTCAAGAGAGCGTGCAGAATTATCCCCGGTCAGCTGCTTAGATTGTACAACGCGTGTCTTACTTGGGGAACTTTTCCCGCAGCCTCGAAGGAGGGCTCCCTCAGAGTTCTCCTAAAGGGCGAAGACAAAGACGAAAGGGACCCTAAGTCCTATCGTCCGATTTGTTTGCTCTCCGTGGTAGGGAAATTATTCGAAAAGTTAATCAAAGTGAAATTGAGTGCAGTGATAGAAGAGGGTATTTCCTATCGCCAATTCGGCTTCATGCCGGGAAGATCAACGGAGGACGCGATCATCGAGCTTCGCGCCATGGTAGAAGAATCAGAGCCGCAGTATACGGTGGCGCTGCCGTTCGACATCGCGGGAGCTTTCGACAACGTATGGTGGCCAATGATCTTCAGGGAGCTGCGCACCAGGAAGTGCCCGGCCAACGAATACAAAGTGCTCCAGAGTTACTTCGAAGGTCGTCAAGTGTCGCTCTCGTGGGGGGAAGAATGTGTGTCCAAGCGTGCAATGAAAGGCTGTCCGCAGGGGTCAGTCCTGGGTCCGGCGTGCTGGAACATTATGTTCGATTCGCTTCTTCGGAAACTCGAGGAGCTGTGTCCTGATCGATTCATCGCTTATGCGGACGATCTTCTAGTCCTTGTGAGCCGGGAATCGAGAAGGGAGCTCGAAATCGAGGGCCAAAGAATCGTCAACGCAATCGTCGGTTGGTCTCGAAAGGCCAGGCTCGAACTTTCCGCACGGAAGACGGAGGCTATTCTCCTCAAGACCGTGTGGGTTCGACCTCAGGCAATAGGCAGGCGCGGCGGGAATCGTCCCGACCGCCAACGTAGGCAGGCGGTCAGGCCAAATTTGGCAAATCGTTATCCCACCATCAGAATCGGTAATACAGCGATCCCGTTTAAAGACTCGGTTAGGTACCTGGGCGTCCACTTCGATGAAGAGATGGGGGTTAAAACTCATTGCAAGTATTTGCGCGACAAGGTCGGGTCGCTTTTCAATAAACTCGGTAGAACGGCGGGTTCGGGATGGGGTTTGCGTTACGCGGCGTTGAAAACCGTGTACAGCGGGATCTTCCTCCCGGTAGTAGCCTACGCTGCTGCGGGTTAGGCTGACCTGTGCAACGTGCACGACGTTAGGGTTCTTCGCTCGGCGCAGCATATCGCACTGAAAGCGACCACGGCAGCGTACAGAACGTCGTCGTGGGACTCGCTGTGCGTTATCGCTGCTGCCATTCCCGTGGATATTTTGTTAGTCGAACGTAGGGCTAAAAATAAATTTAACAGGAGTGTGGACGCCTGGATGAACAGTGTAGATATCGCGAACAATTGTGGAGATGCGATTCATGCGCATAAAGGATCAGGCGTTAGTAATGTGGCAGACACATTGGGATTTTTCCACCAAGGGTCGAACCACACATGCCTTCTTCGGTAGCATCCGAGAGAGGCTGGAAGCGCGTTGGCTGCGTGCGAACCATTACAGCACGCAGGTTCTCACCGGCCATGGGAATTTCAGGGCGCGTCTCGCGTCCTTTAATCTCGTGGAGGAGGCCCACTGCCGCTGCGGTTTGCCGGAGACATCGCAGAATTTCCTCCTCGAATGCCCGCGTTTCGAGGCGCAAAGAGTTGCTCTGCGCGAAGTGATCGGGGATAGAGAGTGGCCAGAAGCGGCGCGCCAATTGGTGTCGTCTGCGGAGGCTTTATCTGTCTTCTCCGATTTTTGTAAGCAGTGCCTTTGGCTGAAGGCCCAGGAGGAACTCGCGGACTTGGAGTAGGGTAGCAGAACGGTCGGAGAACGAAGAAGAACGAAGAAAGAAGAAAGCGGATATGGAAGGAGATCGAAGAAGAACGAAGAAGAATTAGAATAAGTCGCGCGAAGTTTCATTTTCTTCTTCTTTTTCGTTTCGTTTCCACTCGAAACATTGTTCCGTCTTCATGGCGTTAATTTCCGGTATAGCTCAACCGGGATGTGTCGGAACTCCCGCATATGAGTGAATGGGCCGTAACCATCGCGGATCACCCATTCATTCGAGTGATATAGGTAGGGATGTTTTACTAATGAATTTATTTTCTCCTCCACAGCTTTTGCAGCTGCACTTGAACTGCGCAGGGGTCGATTTCGACTTGTTCAAGGCACCTACGTGGGGTTCCATTCCCCCGACAATTACCTGGATATTTTCCGGGTATCCTCTAAGTGGACTGAGCAATTGCTCACGACTCCGCCTCCCCGTATGGCCCCCGCTGGAAATGACTTCGAGGGATCCGATCTCGGTCGGATCGCTGGAAGCCCAACCAAGTGAGTCGCTACCCGTCACAGGGCAGGGTAGGTCCATCTGTTCAATGATCCTTAACTGGTGGGAGCAGGGTTTTTCCAAGCGCAGTCTCCCTCGTCAGTGTTTTCAATGGGAAGTGGGGGAACTTTTGTTGCGTTTACTCTTAATGGGCGTGAGACCGTCGCGGGTCGAGCAGAGAAAGATGGTTTCATTAAATGCCACCGATACCGCGTGCGACAGCTCCCCTCGAGGGGGGACAGGAGGCGCATCCGAACGCTCTCGCGCGACGATACCGCGAATACGAACTACCTCCTCGTGATAACCCGTACAATAATAATTTCGATCGCGATTTTCCGCCACGTCAAGGCTATTTGTCTCCCGTGCGTATACGAGAGCACACGCAAAACTCTACAGGGCTAGACAACTCGCGTTCGGTGGCGGATTTATTGAGGAAATGGGACCTTCGGTTCACGGGACGTAGGGGAGAGGATGCGATGGGTTTTCTCACACGCATCGAGGAAGCGCGCGAAGTCGCGCCAATCCCCGACGCCGACTTACTGTCGTGCATAGCCCTCGTGTTGGTAGGGATTGCGCTTACATGATACCGTGGAGAGCGAGCACGCATTCGCAATTATCGAGAATTCGAGGATGCCTTTTTAGCTCGGTTTGGCGATCCCGATCTACAATTCACCCTCCGCGAGGAATTGCTGCGGCGTACGCGGGGCGAAGGGGAAGATAACGTCGACTTCCTGATGTGTCTACGAGCTTTGTTGCCATTACGCGAGCAGCTCGATTACGCGCACCGAAACATGCTACCGCGGCTGCAGATAGCGATTCGGCGTAACGATTTTCATTCGTTCACCGATCTGGAACAAATCGCAGTACGGGTAGAGCGCAGCTACCAGGCCGATAGGTACTACCAACCGCCTCCACCGCCGGAACGCTCGGCCTTCCCCTATCTCGCATATCGGCCGTCGCGATTGTATCAACGTCGAAGCGATACGAATTACGCGGTTTTCGGGAAAGCGCGCGCGCCCAGCACCGATCGCTCGCGACACCCGAACTCTCGCAACACGCGGAGGGGAGAACGATCGCCGTCCGCCGATCGACAAGGTTACCGCGGTCGTACTCCGGAGAGGGGAGCCGATCGGGATAATTATTGTGCGCGCGCACCGTACAGACGAGACGAAAGGCGGGATGAGCG
This sequence comes from Amblyjoppa fuscipennis, assembly GCA_963575735.1. Taxonomy (NCBI): domain Eukaryota; kingdom Metazoa; phylum Arthropoda; class Insecta; order Hymenoptera; family Ichneumonidae; genus Amblyjoppa; species Amblyjoppa fuscipennis. The sequence continues at coordinate 13,400,040 of OY754489.1, read as the reverse complement.
TTCGCTATACCAATCGCCAGCCCGCCAAACCCCTCAATATAACGGGCATCAACCATGCACGTGCTCCGATTCCGCGCCACGACGCGTACATTATCCCGACGAACGAGATCGCGCTAAATCTCCACCGAACCGGTCACACACCCCACCGGGGGAAAATCGTTCGGTCGCTCACCGTTCGCTCACGCCCGGACGAACGGGAACACGCGATACCGGGGCGGTCAAAGTATTAACCTGCTGGAATTGCGGGAAGGACGGACACCTGTCGATCGGATGCCTTACTGCGAAAACCGTTTTTTGTTACCGATGCGGGAAAAAGGACGCGCGAACCACTGACGACAGATCTCTCCCAACGCGCTACCAACTTTAGACGATTTCCCGGACTTTCCAAAATTATTAGCCGAATATTTCTGCAGCCCGCTTCGTAGCTCGTGTAGTTAAATGGTCTTACTCGTTGTCGTTAACATAGGAGGACACCTCGTGCCGGCTATCGTAGACAGCGGGTCTACGAATACGTAAATCGGCAGGGGGGGCTCGCGATCGCTACCGAGTTATGCTGCCTCGCCAGGAGTGTACCCTCGGCCTCCGCGACCATTGCCGACGAAGGTCAGATCACGTGCAACGAAGAAATCAACTTACATGTCACACTCGAGGAGCGCAAGCGGTCCATCGTAGCTCGCGTATTCCCTTCATTACCGGTACCGCTATTACTCCGCTTAGACGCACTTAGCACGTTCGAGATCGTCGTCGACCACGCCCGATGCGTGTGGAGTTTTAGTGAGGATAGCTCTCGCGAATTTAAATTCATGGGAAGCGACACCGTCGCGCACGCGGGTATTCTCCTCCGTATCTCCGATCGCGAGCGTAGCGAGAGCGAGCGGCTCTCGACTTTTTTAGATCTCGAGCTACCGAAACTTCGCGCCGCGCCGGGGCGTACCGACTTAATAATACATCACATCGACGTCGAAGACAGCGCTCCGATTAAATAGCGGTATTATCCTGTCACCCCAATAATCGGCGAAGCAATAAACGCCAAAGTAGATCGAATGCTCGAAGCGGGGGTAATCGAGCCTTCGAGTAGCAATTGATCTACGCCGATCGTCATGGTGAAAAAACCGAATCTCACCTATCGGTTATGGCTCGATTTCCGCAAGGTCAACGGGGTCACTAAAAAGGACGCGTACCCGCTTCCGTACATGAACCGAATTCTCGATCGACTACGTTCGGCTAAATACATTTCGACTCTCGACTTAAGCCAGACTTACCATCAGATCCCGTTAAGCCCGGAGTCGCGGGAAATTACCGCGTTTACCGTACCACAACGGGGACTTTTCCAATTCACCCGTATGCCGTACGGTCTCACCAATGTCCCCGCGACCTTCCAACGCCTTTTAGGCCGGTTGATCGGCCCCGACATGGAGCCTCACGCGTTCGCGTATCTCGACGATATTATTATCGTTACCGAGAACTTCGAGGAGCATCTGATCTGGCTCCGACGCGTCTTCGATAAAATCACCGAGGCCGGCCTTCTAATTAGCCCTTAAAACTGCGAGTTTAGCTGTTCGGAGGTATGATATCTCGGCTTTTGCGTAAATCGACACGATCTACAAGTAGATCCCGAAAAGACCACGCCGATCCGAAACTTTCCGGTGCCCACGAGTATCAAGCCATTGAGATTATTACTCGGTATGGCCTCGTGGTACCGTCGTGTCGTTCCCCATTTCGCGGTAATCGCCGCTCCACTCACGAAGCTCCCGAAGAAGAGCCAGCAGTGGACGTGGGGATCGGAGCAACAATCGGCCTTCGAAAAGTTACGCGAAGCTCCGTTAATCCTCCGACACTTTCATGCCCCGATTTTACCGCAAAATTCACGTTTCAAACCGATGCCAGCATGAGCGGGTCAGGCGCCGTGCTGACACAATCGATCGACGAAGTCGAACACCCGATCGCGTACGCGAGCCGAGCTCTCTCTGCTGCCGAAAAGAATTACTCGACAACTGAACAGGAATGTTTAACCATTCTTTGGTCAATCCGAAAATTCCGCGCCTATCTCGAAGGCTACCGTTTCACGGTAATTACCGACCATCACAGTCTTCGGTGGCTGCAAATGTTAAGAGATCCCGCCGGGAGATTAGCATGCTGGGCCTTACAACTCGCCCAGTACGATTTCGAGGTGGTACATCGAAAAGGTGCGCTAAACCACGTACCCGATGCTCTCTCTTGAATGTTCGAAGGACAGCCACCGTCGGCCGAAAACATCCCCGGTACCGTAGATCACGCAGCACTCGCTCTCGTATCAGCCATTACGGGGGGAAAACTAGTAGAGCGCGAACCGATCGTCGCTCTCGCCGATCGATGGTACGCCCGGAAAATGCACTCCGTCGCAACTGCGCCCGAAAGATTTCCACAGTGGAAAATTATCGAGAATCGGCTATACGTGCACCATTATACGAAACGGCGAGTGTTACCGAAAGGAGACTACTCAGAATGGAAACTCGTCGTTCCTCAAAGCGCGGGCGCCGAGGTATTACGGCCACGACGCGCCTCAGGCGGGGCACCTCAGCGTCGATAAGACCTACGCGAGAATTTTAAATTCGTACTTTTGCCCAGGAATAATTCGTGACATAATCCGACACGTAAGTCACTGCGGGATCTGTCAGCGTACCAAAGCGGAACAGCTACCGCCCATCGGACTCATGGGTCGACGAATCGTCGACGAACCTTGAACTGCCGTCGCCGCTGATATTATGGGCCCGCTACCGAAAAGTCATTCGGGTTGCGCGTATGTCCTCGTGCTGCAAGACCTGTTCACAGAGTGGGTCGAGTGTTGCCCGTTACAAAATGCGAACGGGAAGAAAATTGGCGAAGCTCTCGAGGAGCTAATCTTTTCGCGCTGGGGAACTCCCCAAGTATTACTAACCGACAATGGCACAGAGTTCGCGAATAATCACCTCAACGCGTTAGCTACCGAGAGAGGGATCGACGTCTCGCGAACGCCTCCATATCATCCACAGGGGAATCCAGTGGAGCGCGTAAACCGCGTACTAAAAACAATGATCGTTTCGTTTATCGAAAACGATCACGGCGCGTGGGACGAACATGTGTTCGAATTTCGATTCGCGTTCAATACCGCCTTCCACTCGTCGATAAACAACACGCCCGCCTACCTTAACTTCGGTCGTGAACCAAAGCCGCACAATTTTTATCGTCGTCGCGAAGAAGGGGACGTCGAAGTCCTCCCGTTACCGCCGGAAGAATGGTTCGAACGTATGCGCGATCTCGAAAACGTCCGCGTCAAGGTCTCGCACGACCTCGAGGAAGTTTACCAACGGCAAGCAGCACAATACAATAAACATCATCGCGAACAGACTTTCGACCCCGGGGATCTCGTACTTCGAAGGCAACGGATTCTGTCATCCGCGGCCCAAAATCAAGCCGCCAAGCTATTTAAACGCTTCGAAGGACCCTTCCGAATCCGTACCGTGCTCTCACCGGAGGTCGACGAAATCGAAAATCCCCGGTCGCGAAAAATACATATTGTAGCTGCGAAAGACTTACATGCTTATTTTCCTCCGCTGCAGGATCCCGAGGAAACAGTCAACCATGTCGCACGGAGGACGAGAAGCCTGGAGAGGCCGCCGCTGGATCGGCTCGGGAGACCGGCCGAGGACACCGGCCAACTCGACACCTCCGACACCCCCAGAAGAGGCACATGCTCCCGCCGCCGAGCCCGTCGACCTGTGGAAGGTCTGGAGGGAAATCGGGAAGTATTTCCCCCCCGAGACAGCTCCCGCCGGTAACCAGACGGCCACGCCAACACCACCCGACACTCCGACGGCCGGGAGGCCCACCGAACGGATCCCGATCGCCGCGGCCACACCAACCCCGACAACCTCCACGAACCAGGGACCGGCCACTCCACCCAACGCGCCAGGCGGACCACCGAGGCGCGCGGTAACCGTGTACCCGGGAGGGGAGCCCCCTCCCCCTACGGGTCACGTACGAGCCGATCCCGGCTCCCAGCGCGACTGGAACAATTCCAAAGGCGAGGAAGACGGCCCCTCAAAAAAACTGGACACCGGCTCCATCGGCCAGGCCACCTCCACCCGTGCTACCGTGTCCACGTCCGGCCCAACCTAGCCGGACCTGTTGGAATTGTGGGGAGGAAGGACACGAACGCGACCAATGTAAACTCCCAAAACGTCAGCAGGACGTCTGCTATGTTTGTGGACATATAGTGTGAAGGAATCCAGCGCTAAACCGTCATCCTATGCTCGACCCCCGGGGGGTCTCGCGCCCATTAAGAACATACGCAAGAGAACTTCCATATACATTCTTGTGCGCAAACCCATGAGCCACCCAGAGCTTGCTCAGGCCAGGAAAATTATACGTTCGAATTTTTGAGCAACCGTTCCCGAGGTATAAGTATACCGCTCCCTGGGTAGCCATAACTGACGAAATGTCTTACGAATACTGGCTTTGTATCCGATGGAAAGCCTCAGTATGAGTTCCAATTTTGCACCACTTCGGATACGTGCACATCCGATCCTCTCCGTCATACGATCTTCCGAAGAACCAACCCGTACGATCGCTCACAATGCAGGCTTGCGCCCTGAAAGCAATCTTCGGGAACCATACATCTGATATGCCCTGGGAGGCATACTCCATGCATCCATCGAGGGGGAGATTCGCGTACGGCATCTCATCCGGGCTTCCTTATGCGCCGCGACCCTTCCGCTTAGAACAAGCTTCCAAGCCGACCAACGATCGAGTCGGCGGCGGCAGGAACTCACGAATAGCTAGATAGGCCCTTTGGGCGACCGCATCTCTGTCGATATCCCATACGGACGAGTAGGGGCTTTCACAAGCCCCAGCCCGAACGCACTGCGCCAGATTGCCGGTCGCGTCCTCCAGACTTTGCTGCTATTCGGTCATCGAACACGCCACTAAACTTTGACCCGCTCACCCGTCGTGGGTTTATTATAAAAACACACTACCTTTTCCAGCTCACTTGAATTTCTTCACATTGACATTCAGAGCGTAGGTAGATCTACCATCCGTTAGGGCTCAACCAGCACCGTACGTTGTCGTCAGAGGGTCCGTTCGTGTTGCGTCCGTCCACGCTCAAGGCCGTGGCCGAGGTCGATCGGATGACTTATAAGCCCTCTTACACCGTCTCCAAGGTGTGACCATGACCAGGCAGCTCATGCTATGTGAAACGCAAAACCGCTGCCTTGCGGAGTAATTCCCGTTGTTCCGTGCTCCAGTCGCGGATGCGGTGTCAAGCATAAAACGCCGCCCGTCACCTTCTCAGCCAGGGAAGAACCCCGATGTGCGGCCCATTGGAAGAGCCTGGGCTGCATCACCGTCCAACAACAACGGACCGCCAAGGGCCTCCGCCGAGTCCTGGAGGACCGAAAGCCCGCTCCCGAGAACGCCCGTCGTGGGTAGCGCCGCCGATGACCACCTCGCGTCGCCTTTTCTTTTTTTTCTATTTTTGTACCTCCTTTCTTCCGCGTCCGCTTCTCGGTAACACGTTCTCTTTCTTTGTCCCATCTTTTGTAATTTTTTTCCCCTTACTTATGTGAGAACTCGGCCCAGAGGCCATGTATCGCATCCTCCGACCGACCTCGCTCCCGAGAAGCGAAAAATAACAGAAAAACCGATATATCATAACAGCTACCGAGTCACTCGTCACTCTTCCCTCTTCGCATCGCATCCTCCGACCGACCTCGCTCCCGAGAAGCGAAAAATAAAAGAAAAACCGATATATCATAACAGCTACCGAGTCACTCGTCACTCTTCCCTCTTCCACTCCCGGAATCGTTAACCGTAGGGGGTTAGAAGAGAGACAGGAGTAACAGGTAATTGTGATCGTACCGTACTGTCCATACATGCCACGCTTCGATCCACTCACGGATCGCCGTTCGCTAAGTTTATAATGTACGCCATTTTTTTGTACTATCCACACCGCAAAGACAATGTCTGATTGCCCGTACGTAGGCTGCCGCCCACACGAAAACCATTTCGAGCCGTCAATGTTGCCTCCCGGGCTGTGCCACGGTCTCATACGGCCGAGGACGGCCTTGCTGTAGGGGAGGGGGGGGGGGGGAGGGGGACGAGTTGTGACGGGGCTTTTCTGCTCCCGTCACAAAGAGAGCTCGATCTCCAGCTCTCGCTCGTATCGGCACAGAGCACGGCACCCTTTCTCCCGGGAGGAGTTCCTTCGAGGCGGTCAGACAGGGTCAAGCGCGAGCAAACCGTTCCCATTATTAATTTTCGCATTTTTATTTATTTCCGATTGAAAACTCTCGAGCGTACGACGGTCGCAGCCGTCGTCAAAACATCTTCAGCTCGTCCTCTACACTCCAACAACGTCCACGTACAGCAAGCCGGATCCTCGCTGCCGATCTCGTCGCTACAACACACACAGCAGGCTGGAGCCTCGCTATCGATCTCGCCACCACAGTCACGCATTATCAGCAGGCTGGAGCCTCGCTAAGCCACCGGCCGTCCAGTCGTGCCGCTACTGAGGTAGCGCGCCACGTTACAGACAACGGCACCTCCACCCGACTACGACGAGTCACCAGCTGCCGAAACTTCGTCACGTAAATTCACGTCACGGGACCGCACCTCATTCGCCCGAAAAATCACTCGCCGAGCTGCACTTGAAATGCGACTCTCGTGGGTACCTCCCACCACGCGACATCTCGGTACCCGCGCTCACTTTTCCGCGAACGCAAGATATTCAAACCGTCCTCGCAGACCCGCGTAATTCGGAAGCTCTCGACAATAAGAGCAGAGGGCGGATTTCACACCGATATAGGGTGGGGGGGAGAAGGCCCGCGAGCACGAGAACGTTACCTGTCTCGGGGACTCAATCGTAGGCTCCCGGAAAGGAAGGACGTCGTGACCGCTGCCGATCCGTGCTTAACGTCTCGCGAGAATACCGACATCTCGTCATACGCGAAGTGGGACTTCTGGCTGAGGACAACTCGAGAAGCTCCCGCAACTGCAACGAAACCGGTGAGATCGTCGTAAGTGTTCGGTTTAAGGCTAGAGATAGAATAGAGCGAACTCGACGCGTTATCGTGGGGACGGCATGCTTTCGCGCGCGGAACGCCGAATTGGTTCTCGGGGAAAATTAGTAAATTCACATTCGTAAATCCATCATTCGTTACAATAATTGCATGGAAGGTTCTCGTATAATTTCTTATTTAATTCCAAAGTTAGCGCCTCGTGCGAGTCCGTAAGCTAGACTCGCGATCAAAGCTCCGACGACGGGCATCAAGGTCACGTGAAAGTCACGTTTGAATCTCGAGCCGTTGCGCTTCTCGCGACGGCGGCTCCCGAGTCCCCGTCGTCGACGCGCTCTCGTCCATCTGAGAGAGCCGCGATAAGTCTCCGCCAATTTATCGACTAGCTTACCTATAATTTAGTCCGAACATATTCCAATCTAGTAATATCATAATTTCTACGGCTGCATTTCATAAAGTTTCTTGGAACCGATTTAATAACGTCCGCGTAACCCGCTGCAATCGGGCGATTTTCTAATTGTTGCGAAAGGTACAGTGGCTGCGATCCACACGTGTATGTCGAACGCGAGGGTTACGATCTCAAGCACTATCTGTTACCGCTCTAATGTTACCGATTTTGTGTTACTGAATATTCTTGTTACCGAACTGATTTTGTTAATTGTGTGGAACTAACGCAAGGGAACGAGAGTGCAAGCCAGTTGCTTCTCGACCACGCTCCTGATATATGCCATAATAAAATATCTTTTGAGTTCCCGTAATTTCGTCTCAATCTCTGTTTCCTCCTCGCGGAGGCAACCGAACCACCCTCTCTACCAGTTTTCCCAAGGCTGAGCGACACTGGGTCGTTCTCGACTCTCGTTCGGCACTTAAAATTAAAATTTTGTCGTGAGAGCTTTCGCTCTCTTGCCTGGCGCCCTTAAGGCCGAGTGAGACGGGTTTTGTAGCCGTCTCGTTTGGGTTACCGCGGTTGTTGGGAGAACCGGTTACAATATATGTATATATATATATATATATATATATATATATATATATTGTGATGTGGCGCGGTATAGCTCTTCCGCACAGCTTGGCTCGAGATCCCGCCACTCACCTAGGGAATAAATCAGAATTAAAACCTAAAATTTAAGCAACGACTTTCGATATTGTTAATCTCCCCCCCCAACTTACCCTCAGTCCCTGCTACCCCGTCAGCCCTTCGACTCACTCACCGAAGCCCATCGCCAGCCACCGAAGACTCGTCGAGGACTCACCGAAGACCACCGAACACCCATCGTACAGCCACCGAAGACACACCGAAGCCACCGCAGACTCATCGAAGACTGTCCTACGTTGCCACCTACCCTGACAGACCTGTCAGGATAAAAATCACACCCCGAAGCCAGACCGCCAGACCTTCCTGGCACTAACCTGCAAATTGGCCTCGACAGCCCAAACGAGAAATCCGTCACAGTCACAAGTCGAAAAGCTCCAACGAGTCGGTGCATCCTTTCCGACTCGTCCACCGACATCGAAAGACCTGGCGACACCCTCTCGGCTCGGGATGCCGAGTATAAGCCGACGAGGTGTGTCGTGCGGCCAAACATCACTTTTCTCCACACGAACTGTCAAACCAACGTTTCGCCACAGAGCCACCAGGACCGCCACTTCCCGGCGTCGAGAATTGCTCGGCGATCGATTAGCCAATCGATGCCGAAGATGCGCGCGCCGAACGTCGCGACGAGCCTTCCGTCGCGACGAATATTCACACAGCCACGCGGCCAATCACGACGCCCACCGACGGTCAGTCCTGGACCAGCCAATCGATTTTCGCCCCTCTTGTCGCCGACTTGCAAGACCGACCCGAAAGCCGAAGAATAAACCGGAAGCACCGAGGCTACCTCACTTCGAGCCAAGGCGTTGCGAGATTAAGAGCGTGTGTGACAGGTGTGTGAGAAAAAGACCCTTTGTAAAGATTCTACGACGACCCCGCAAAATCCCAGGCCACCGACTCTTGTCCCGGAGGGTATCAAGCGACCCCAGCGATCTAAAAAGGATGATTTGGACAAGCACGGAATAATATAACGACCAGGCCGTCCAAAGGATAACGATTATTGAGATATTAAAACGACCAGGCCGTCCAGGGGATCGACGATTATCGAGAATATTTTTGACGAAAGCGTGCTTGGTTGAGTGAGTAGCCGCTAAGTTTTTCCCCCCTCGTACCCCCGATTTCGACCCTCCCCCCCGCACCGTGATCCCCCCCCACCCCCCCTGTAGTAGATGTAAGTGATTTTTCTGTGATTTCTCTCGTTATTCTTTTTTCTTTTGAGATTTTTGCGAGTAACGATTTTTTGCCCTTTGTTTCTTTGTATCACCTCCGACCGTCGAACACCGGCTGCCACGTGCACCGGCCATTTGTATACGATTTCGTGCGCGTGAGTGGCGGTAATTCCGCGGATACCCCCCCCCTCCCCCCTTTTTGCGAGCGTCCCCCTTACATTTATCCTTCCGTCCCCTGCGACCCTTCTAAGGGAATTTTCACCTGATTTTTCGTGCCGAGGTTATAAAATAAAGAGCCGCTAGGCAGGACCTTCGGCGCTGAGAAGTCTCATCCCTCCTCTCCCCCCCCCCCGTCCCCCGCTAGCTGTGTGCCGCGTTAAAGTTCTTTCTTTCGTTCGTTTTTTTTCTATCCTTTTCTTTTTCTTGCCTTATTTTTGAGTTTCGGTGCTACATCGTGAAAGTAGCTGGCGCCCAGGCAACTCTGAGAGATTCGTGAAGCCATTTTGTACAGATTCTTTTTTTTTTCTTTTTCTTCACCGGCAAGCCCTTTTCCGTGCGATTGACCCCTTCCCGCGTACATTTTTCCCCTACGCCCCCCTATTGCGATAGCCCACTTTTCGCGTATTCGCGCCGACGTACCAGCACCGGCGTCGGCCCGAATTATCATTTAAGGCAGTAGTCTGCTTTACAGGCTTCAAAAAATCGATTTTTTGTTTTTGTCTTAAATCTATTCCAAAACTATCCAAGAATATGTGTTCAAAATTTTAGAGGCCAATTTGACATATTTTCGAAGCTAGATCAGTTTTAGTGGCCGAGCGTCGAGCAGGTGCGAATGCTCGGGCAGACCGGAGCGCGATGGCGACTCCAAAACTTTTACTGGAATCTTAAATAGCAATCCTTACGGGGACGAGTGCACAGTGACGAAAAATGAGTGTGTTGGACACGTGCAAAAGCGTATGGGTACTCGTTTACGGAATAAAAGAAAAACCGAGAAACTTGGAGGAAAGAACGGGCTAAGGGAGAGTCTCATCAAGAAATTGACGATTTACTACGGTCTGGCAATTCGTCGAAACGTGAACTCAGTTGAAGGTATGAAGAGAGCTATTATGGCAACATTAGACCATTATTGTTCCACCGATAAAAATCCTCGGCATAAAAATTGTCCAGAAGGCCCGGAGAGTTGGTGCGAATGGCGCAAGGCTAAAGCGGCGAATAATCTGGCATCTTTCAAACACCCGGCAAGATTAATTAATGATAATGTAGAGAAGCACATTCGTCCAATTTACGATGATCTTTCAAATGACGATTTATTGACGCGGTGCTTAGGCGGACACACTCAAAATTCGAACGAATCGTTCAATTCGATTGTGTGGCGCCTAAATCCGAAACACGTAAATTCCGGCTATAAAATCGTCGAAATAGCAGCAAATATGGCTACAGGCATTTTCAACGAAGGTTATTCAGCTGTGCTTTCTACCATGCAGCTCCTCGATATTGTCATCGGGCAGCAATGCAAAAATTTTGCTGACACCGTCGATGCTGAGCGCATGACGCGGGAGAACCGGCGCGCATCACTTTCCAGCAAGGAGGCTCGTACAGCTCGAAGATCGGAAAGCCTCCGCCAAAACGAGTTTTTTGAAGAAGAGGAAGGATTATTGTATGGCCCGGGGATAGCCGATTAACATCTAATTAGTGTAAGTATCCAAAAACTTACATTTTTTTGGACCGAAAACTTTACAGCCCGTTTTCTCGAGTTTTCATTTTCACAAGTTTTGGAAAACGGTGCCGGCGATAGTAAAAACAATATATGTCCGATCGAAAAAAACCAAAGTGATCTAGCTTCAGTATTGAATTATCTTCTATTTGAACTAAAAAAGTTGGACAAAAGTACTATTTAAATTACTTGTTTTGCAACTTAAAGTGAATTTTTTTTTTCAAAAAAGTGAATTTTTTTTTCAAACTTCGAAAAAATTTGGAATTTCGTCATTTCTTCGGTATTTTTTTAGTTCATATAGAAAAGGAACTTATAAAAACTAAAAAGAAATTTGGTTCCACTGTTTCAGATGCATCGCACGACCTCCATCACCGGCACCGATTTACGAGTGCACACTCCAAGCGCCCCAGAAAAATCGTTACAACTTTGGCAAATTTCAATAATTTGTAATAATAAAAATTGTTTTTTAAAGCTTGAATATAATATACTATCGTCTCAAAATTTCGTTTACCGCAATCATTTCCTTCCCTTTCAAAAAAATTGTTGAAAAAACGCTTTTTTTTCGGCTCCTAAAGCAGACTACTGCCTTAAGCGATTCTTTTAGTTTTTTTTTGTATTAGGATTCGACGTACCAGTAAGGGCGTCGAAAGAATCGGTACCGCTAGTTTTTTTTTTGGTATTAGGCTTCTACGTACCAGTAACGGCGTCGAAGCGATTAATATTTTATTTTATTTATATTTCCCCTCTTCGGTTAAATTCTATATTTTTGTTTGACGCTTCAACGTACCCGTAACAGCGTTGAAGCGAAAGTTATTATTTTTATTTATTATTGTTTTCACTCTTATTTCATTCACTTTTTCTTGTTAAATATTCTTAGAAATTAAAAAGTACTTTCTTGGTTATTTTTCCACACAAACTTTCGCATATTATTTTCTCCCCTGCCTGTCCCCGCCTGCCCCGGCTTCGCGAGAAGAGAGGTCAACAGGCCCACAAAAAAAAAGGAAAGTATTGGATAAAATAATCCGTCATAATATATATATATATATATATATATTGTGATGTCGCGAGGAATATTTAATGTAATTTTATTACGGGTGGTAGTCGACTCTGCCACAGAACGCGGTTGTAGGACGGGAAAGACTCGGTAAACACTTTATCGAACTGTTAAAGACGTTTATTTTCTAATACAAATCCGGCAGCGTAACAGTGTCGCGCGGAGTTTCGGTAACTAAATGACTGACTAAACTGGGTGGAGGTTCGTTCTTATAGATCTATCTCGTGGCAAAGTCCAGATAGTGGGGAAAGGAATTCGGGCGTCGGAAAAATACTGAAAAGACAGATGTTTCGGATTCCTGGAAGGCGGTTAGTCATGAGAAAAGGAATGCAATGCTCGAAGTCTAGGATTGTGTATTTGGGGGGTGATAAGGAATAGGCGTTCGGAGTCCTCGAGGAGATGACGGGATGCTCGGTGGTGCGATAAGCAGCGGCAGCGGGTGAGAAGAGATAGGCGGCAATCGTGTGGTAGTCGTGTGAAAGCGAAAAAAAAGGAAGATGTAGGGAGGATCGTTATTACACCTCCCCCCATATTTTAGAAAATTCCTAAAGGTGGAAAAGGAATTTTCTTAAGTCTTAGCGTTTGCTGTAAGGTTGTTTTACGACATGTACAACTCTAGTAGTGTGGTATGCATATGGCTAAAGGTTCAAGTTGTTCAGGTAAATATTATACATGGTAATCTGATAGGTCGGAGTTATTAGTATGGACACAATTACTGTGAACATTAATACAGGGTGAGTAGATGAGAGTGTACGGTGATCTAAACATACAAATGGTTAATTACGAAAATAGGGTTTGAGTTTGTTTACATGTATTAGTTTCTTTCTATTTCTAAGTAATATTTCGTAGTCGACATCGGATGTTCGATTGAGGATTATCGCTAGGCCTTCCCAGCGTTCGGCGAGAGGAGACGTATCCCGTTGTTGGTCGACGAGAACTTCGTCTCCTATTGAGAAGACTGGTGAGGAACGAAGGATGTGGGCATCCTGGGTTGCTTTGTATCGTTCCTTTGATCGGAGAAGATGGTCGCGTCCTTTTTTCAGGAAACGGTCGTGGTCAGCTGGAAGTCCTTCGGAATATTGGTCAATGGTGACGTTCGTCCGATGGGTTGGTAGATTGTTTGGGATATTCGGCTTGCGTCCAAACTGCATCTCGAATGGCGTTAGGCTAGTGCCTTCATGTTTTGCACTGTTATATGCCATCGAAACGAATTTTAGCTTTTTATCCCAATCTTCGCGATCGTCGCGAATGAGCGCTTTGATCTGTTCCTTGATAGGCCCGTGAGCTCTCTCAAGGCTTCCGTTGCTTTGCGGGTGAAACGCCGTACTTGTCATATGGTGAACTTTAAAGAGTTTTTCCATGTGCTTGAAGGTCTGGCTGATGAAATTACGACCTCCATCTGTGAGAATGATCTTCGGTGCGCCATGGATGTAGATAAAGTGACTTACGAGAGCATTTACCGTCGCTTGAGCATCCATGGTCTTCAGAGGAATCAGGGTGACATATTTCGTTAATTGGTCCTGAACTGACAAGATGTATTTGTACCCATCGCTTGACTCAGGTATAGGCCCGACGAGGTCCAGCGCTATTTTATCATTGGGCCTTTCTGGTGTGTCGGTGATAACGGCTTCTGCTTGAGGTCGTGTTCTGACGAGCTTAAGCATCTGGCACGTGTCACACTTTCGAATATACTCCTCGATGTCCCGTTGCATATTTGGCCAGGTAGCGACCGCCTTTATGCGATCGAGGGTCTTAGCTACTCCAAAATGTTCAGTGGTCTTCGTGCCGTGATGGTGCCTGATAATCTCGTTCTTCTCTTCTTCTGTACCTGCCTCGTGAAGTTCGAAATCATAAAGGTACAGTGCGGGTCGTTTCACTTTCTTCGACCAAATGAAATTTATCATCTGTTTTATTCGTGCTTTCGCTGTTGGGTGAATGGTCAGGTGTTTGCATCCCAGAAAGATCTTTGTTGGTTCGGTGATTTCCATTAGTGCATCTGTCAGTTGGTTGAACCAAACTATTTCTTCTTCGGAAAAGTCAATGTGTAGCGCGTCCTTATCTTCTGTCGATGCGTCTGCAATTTTCAAAGTTGACACATTTTTTGGAGCAGTTTGCTCGCTAATCTCGGAGACATACGGAATTTTGTCAGTGAGTTCAAATTCCATATATAATGGTACTTCTTCGGCTGGTTCTTCTTCTGTTCTCTTATCGTCTTTCTTTTTCTGTTCTTCGGTGGTGTGTTTCGTTATCTCGGCTGAGCCTGCCGTTCGCTGCTGACCTCGGGTAGTCACGGCGTAAATCCTCGAAAGAGCATCGGCGTTGGTGTTCAATGTGCCCTTTTTGTACAAACACTCATACTCGTATTCTTCCACTTTCATCCTGAGCCTCATTAGGCGGCTATTGGTCGGAGGATCGGTGGCTTTGAGTATCCAAATTAGCGGCTTGTGATCGGTGACGATTTGAAAGCGCTTCCCGTACAGGTATTGCCGGAAATGTTTCGTAGCCCATGTTATCGCCAGCATTTCTCGCTCGGTTGTCGAATATCGTTGCTCGGCTTTGTTAAGCGTCCGGGAGGCGTAAGCCACTGGTCGATCCTTCCCGATCGGTCCCTGGGATAGTACAGCGCCCACTGCGTAGTTGCTTGCGTCCGTGGTCAGAACAAAAGGCTGCGTGAAGTCGGGATATTGCAGCACTGGCGCTGTCGTGAGAGCTGTGCGTAATAAATTAAAGGACTGTTCCTGTTTTTCTGTCCATGACCAGGTAATGTCCTTTTTCAAGAGTTCGGTGAGTGGTTTTGCCATTTTGCTGAAGTCCTTGATGAATTTGCGGTAATATCCGGCTAACCCAAGAAACTGTTCTATTTGCTTAGGATCGCGTGGTGCCGGAAAGTTCTTGACCGCCTCGATTTTCTTCGGGTTTGGCTTGACACCTTCTTCGGATATAACGTGACCCAAAAATTCCAATTCTGGACGAAGGAATTCGCACTTGTCGGGTTGTAATTTTAAATCTGATTCTCGTAGACGATTCGGAACATCTATCAACTTTTTGTTGTGTTCCTCTAACGTGTTCCCGTAGATGATTATATCGTCCAAGTACACAAAGCACGCGTTACCTATGAGACCGCGTAGGGCGTTGTTCATCATCCGCTGGAAGGTCGGTGGCGCATTGTTTAATCCAAATGGCATCCTGTTGTAGTGACAGTGTCCCGAGGGTGTGGAAAAGGCTGTCTTTTGTTTGTCCCGCTCGTCCATGGGTATTTGATGGAAGCCCGACGCAAGATCGAACGCTGAAAAGTATTTTGCTCTTCCCAGTTGATCCAGAATTTCATCGATGCACGGCAGAGGGTATGCGTCGTGAGCGGTTTTTTCGTTTAATTTTCTAAAATCAATCACTATCCGCCACTTCTTTTTTCCGGATGCATCAGATTTTTTTGGCACAACCCACAAGGGTGAGTTATACGGAGAATCGCTTGCTTCAATAAGTTTATTCTGCAGCATCTCATTGACTTGCCGGTCGATTTCTTCTTTGTGCGCCGGAGGATATCTGTATTGTTTCACGTTTATAGGTGCATCGTCGCTGGTAATTATGCGGTGTTTGACCGTTTTTGTACCTGGCAGTGGATCACCAGGTAGTGCGAAGACGTCGGGATAGGATGAGACAATGTCCCATACCTTTTCCGCTTGCTCCGGCGGCACGTGCTCGAGGCGCACGTTTTCTTTTAGCATTTGGATTCGTTCTGCTGTATTCTGTTCTTTGATGCTGTAGACTGTAGGTACGTCCACCGGTGCGTCTAGGCGCTCCTCCGCTGGTGAAGGGATATGTTCTTTGAATGGTATCCCACGTAGTAAGTCTACAGTGATTTCAATCGGCTTTTCCGTTTCGTTCATGACCGGTATTCGAGCTTCATAGTTTTTGGCTACGTACACGCAAGGTATTATGGAGTCGGAATTTTCTTCTGCTGTGATGGCTGGTCCGTTCGAAACGTTTGTAGGCGTTGTAATCCAATAAATTGACCTTGGTGGAATGATGACGGTGAGAGGTTCAAACCTAAGCTGTTTCCCGTTGAACTCAAAGAAGTTGCTTGGGCCGATACCGATATACGTTTGATATTTTTCCATAAATGGAATGCCGATCAGTCCATCTTCTTCCAGGGGAAAGTTATCGGGAATGACGTGGAAAATGTGTTTTTCCCCTTCAAATTCTTGCTGTGTAACGAACAACGATCGGTGTAAATCATTACCCATCTTGAACTCAGTATTTACCTTCTTGTCTACCAAAGATGTTCCCTTCAAACTGCCTAATTTGATCAAACTGATGGCGGATCCAGTATCTAATAAAAATCTTCCTGGTCCTCGTACATCTCGCATTGATAATTTGACGACGCGTTCGGTGGATCCAATGACGTTAACTCGAGGCAATGGTCCGTTTTTCCCGTTGTATTCATTTCTTCCGTTGGCACATGGTTGACTCGTTGCGGGGGGCGAGGTGGAAACAGTCCCTCGCGAAAACCCGACGACTGGGCGCTCGCTTTTCGTTGAGCGTCATAATTTTTCTTGCGGCAGTCACGTTCGAAGTGCCCTATCTTGTGGCAATAGTTGCACGATACCTGCGTACGCTGGGTCGAGGATGAAGCCGCGGGTGGCCTGCTGGACGGATGGGACGGTCGATGCTGTGTATTTGCGTTTCGTTCTGTGAGGTTCAGGTTCCGTGTCATCATTTCCCTTGTGTAATCGTAGGCTTCAGCGGCCTGTGCGAAAGCGATTGCTGCTCGGATGGTTCCGGGTCTCTGGGCGCGTACCTCAGTTGAAAGTTCCTTGCGGAGACCCAGCAAGTATTGTTCCAGGCCCTGTTCTCTTTCATATTCGATGATGAATTTTCTCTTCACCTCGTCCGGGGTGGAGTTTGAGAGAACTGCAAGTACTTGGTTCTGCACCGCGAGGAAACGATTCGTAAATTTCGAGACGGCTTCGTTTTTGCCTTGAAACATACGCGCACGCTTGTCTCTCCAAACGCTGACAGGTTGCAGATTTCCGAATAATATTCGGAGTCCTTCATACAGCTTATCATACGTGTCAGTTTCGTATTCTTCTATTTCTCGAGCCGCGTCGCCTATTATTCTTTTGGCGATTATTAATTTCCGCAGATAATCTGGTCGGGCTACCTGTGACCTCACATCTTCGATTGATGCGATGAACGCTTCAACACCAATACCTTTTCCGTCAAATTCTCTGACTAGCTCTATCGCTTCCTTTGGTGTTATTTCTTCAAACGAGGCTACGGTTGTTACGCTCCCGGTGCGCGACATTTGACCCGTCTGACGCGGCATTTGACCGTTGCCTGATCCCTTTGGTTGATTTAGCACTTTGTCCATTGCGTTCTTGAGTGCGTCGTTCACGTTTGAGAATGACATTTTGTTTGTAACCACGGAGTCAGATTCTGAATCGGTCGCGATAATTGAAGGTTCGCGGTACTGAGTAAATGAACTGTTATTTACCGATTCTTTTCGTGGTTCCAGCTTTAATTATTTTGTCTCTTGCAGATTCTTCGTGTCATCGATCGGTCCTAGGTTCCCAGCAATGTTGAGTAGACTACCCCACACTTAGCACCAATTGTGATGTCGCGAGGAATATTTAATGTAATTTTATTACGGGTGGTAGTCGACTCTGCCACAGAACGCGGTTGTAGGACGGGAAAGACTCGGTAAACACTTTATCGAACTGTTAAAGACGTTTATTTTCTAATACAAATCCGGCAGCGTAACAGTGTCGCGCGGAGTTTCGGTAACTAAATGACTGACTAAACTGGGTGGAGGTTCGTTCTTATAGATCTATCTCGTGGCAAAGTCCAGATAGTGGGGAAAGGAATTCGGGCGTCGGAAAAATACTGGAAAGGCAGATGTTTCGGATTCCTGGAAGGCGGTTAGTCATGAGAAAAGGAATGCAATGGTCGAAGTCTAGGATTGTGTATTTGGGGGGTGATAAGGAATAGGCGTTCGGAGTCCTCGAGGAGATGACGGGATGCTCGGTGGTGCGATAAGCAGCGGCAGCGCGTGAGAAGAGATAGGCGGCAATCATGTGGTGGTCGTGTGAAAGCGAAAAAAAAGGAAGATGTAGGGAGGATCGTTATTACAATATATATATATATATATATATATATATTTATTTATTTATTGTAACCGTTTTTCTGCCACAACCACGTTAACCCAAACGCGACGGCTACAAAACCCGTCTCACTCGGTTTGAAGGGCGCCAGCCGCGAGAGCGAAAGCTTTCGCGACAAAATTTTAATTTTCAGGGCAGAACGAGAGACGAGAGCGACTCGATGTCGCTCAACCTTGGAGAAATTGGTAGAGGGGGTAGTTCAGCTGCCTCCACGAGGAGGAAGCAGAAATAGAGCCGAAATCTGGGAACTCAAAAGATAGTTTATTAGCGATTCGATATCGGGAGCGTAGCCGTGAAGCGGCGGGCGTGCACCCTCGTTCCCTTTGGTTATTTTCCCACACAATTAACAAAATTAATTCGGTAACACTCAGAACGATGATATAGAGCGGTAACAGATAATGCTCAAGATCTTACCACTTGCGTCCAACATACATGCGTGGATCGCAGCCACGGTACCTTTCGCAATAATAATAAAGTCGCCCGATCGTAGTAGGGTTACACGGAAATTATGAAATCGGCTCAAATAAACTTTATAAGGTAAATCAGTATAAATAATGGTATTAATAAATCGGAGTGAACTCAGACTAAATGGGAAGTAAGCTAGTCGATAAATCGGCGTGAAATCACCGCGGCTCTCTCGGACGGACGGGAGCGCGTCAACGACGGGGACTCGGGAGCAGCCGGTTGCGAGAAGCAACGGCCCGAGATTCGAATCTGTCTTTCGAGTAACCTTGACGCCCGTCGCCGGAACTTTTATCGCGAGACTAGCTTAGGGACTCGCACGAGGTGCAAACTATAGAATGGAATAAGAAATTATGAGAGAACCTTTCAGGCAAATATTATTTTTATTGATTTCTTTATTTACGTGGTCCTGCCCTTTTACGTATATACTAGGACCTCGATTTTCGTACCCTCGTTATTTGCAAGAGTCCCCACCACAGAGCGAATATCGATCGACGCGTCCCGTGGAGGGGGAACTCATGGGACAGCCGAGACAGTACTGTAAAGCAAAGTGATCCTTTTCGGATGCTTTATGGGCGAAAAAACATAACCTCCAACGGAAAAAACAAAACTCCGCGATGCCACCGGCAAAACGTCGATTGTCGAATTACGATCGACTAAAAATCAACGATCGACGAATTGGAGGAAGAAAGAGCCTATTTTGGCCTATTTATCATCAAAAACGCATATAGCGAAATATTGTACTGATCCAACAGATGTCAGTTATTATCAGTATCGGGGGGCCATGATGTGTGTCACGGTACTGCGGCCGCGACTCTGAGAGCTGCGCACAGTTAGTATGGGCGGGGCTTGCGCAACCTCGATATTTGCACGGGCAAGCGGAAGCCGGTCCCGCCGCAGTGTGAGAAATCGAGGTCCTAGTGTATCACTTATGGCGATACTTTCAATTCGGAATTAAAGCAGCATTCCCGTGGATATTACACTTGCAAAAGTACTTAAACTTTCATGTAAACCTAGTCTCAAGTTTGCTTCAACTCACGAAACAATAAAAAAAAACGGATAGCTTGCACTATAAATTTCGATCGCTAATAGACGAGTATCACTTGCTTAAGGCGATACCTTCAATTCGGAATTGAAGCAGCATTCCCGTGGATATCACACTTGTGAAACTACTTAAACTTTCATTGCAACCCAATCCCAAGTTTGCTTCAACTCATGAAACAATAAAAAATAAAAAACGGATAGCTTGCAGTATTAATTCCGATCACCACTGCACGAGTATCATTTACTTATGGCGATACCTTCAATTCGGAATTGAAGCAGCATTCCCGTGGATATCACGCTTGTAAAATTACTTAAACTTTCATGTGAACCCAGTCTCAAGTTTGCTTCAACTCACGAAACAATTTAAAGAAAAAAAAAACGGATAGCTTGCAGTATCAATTTCGATCGCTAATGGACGAGTATCACTTACTTATGGCGATACTTTCAATTCGGAATTGAAGCAGCATTCCTGTAGATATCACACTTGTAAAAGTACTTAAACTTTCATGTGAACCTAGTCTCAAGTTTGCTTCAACTCACGAAACAATTAAAAAAAAAAAAAACGGATAGCTTGAAGTCGAGCAAATAGTCGAGAGTTGAAAAATCTTCGTTTGATTGATCTCGAGGGTTTAAAATCAGAGGAACGGCAGATCGGACAAGTAGTAGAATCTGCCTTTAAGGGCCGTTACGTACTCAGTTTAGTAGTGAGAAACAAATTTTACGGAAGACCACATATGTCTGCAATTACCGATGCACTGGAAGCCATGGAAATATTGGGTATAAAAAAGGCAAACGTTATGAAAAAGGGAAACGGATTACACCAGTTGTCATGGGGCGCGATAGAACAAAGTATTAGGCAAATATTCCATGGCTCAGATATTCAGATTCGAATATGCCCAGGTGAGATAAAAACTCCTGTTAAAACGGATCGAACAGCCATAATAAAAGAATACCACGAGTCTGCAGTGGGTGGGCATAAAGGAACGTCAAGAACGTAAGGGCGTATTAGAGCAGATTATTATTGGAAATATATGAAAAAAAATATAGTAGCATTCGTTAAATCATGTAGGAGCTGCCAGGTATAAAAACTATTCCGGAACAAAATGCGAATACCGATGAAAATCACAGCTTTGCCCTCGACTGAAAGAGGCAACAAGTACATTTTAACGTTTCAAGACAACTTTTCAAAGTACAGCGAAGCCGTTGCTCTTATCTCTGATTTTTTCTAATAAAGTGGGTTAAAAGAAAATACGAGTTGTGTCTAAGATTTACTCTTTCTGTTACTCGGAGGTACGATAGACTTTTTCAGAAAAAATACGATTTATTTTTAGAATAACTCTGCTTTTTCAGATAAGGTGGGTTCAGAGAATTTCAGGGAACTTACGAGTTCACTCTAAGTCTGCTCTTTCTGGTATTCGTATGAACAGTAAACAATAAACAATAATTTATCTATGCTTTGTATGGGAAATTTAGCGAAAATTTTACTTTTTCAGAAAATAGTTTCTGAATGTAGATGAGAAACAGACTTAGAATATCAACAAAGGTCATAGTTTTTCAGAGAAGTTGGCGGGCAAAATTAAAGATTGTCAGAACAATTAGAAATATTTAGATTCAGAAAAATATTTAACTTTCTCTGAAATTTCAGAGAAATTTTCGGAGACATTCAAATATAATTTCAGAGATATTCAGAGAAATATTTTCGCCAGGGAGAAAAGAGATAACTGATGAAAGTTCTTCTCGAAAATTCTTCTCGGTTCAATTTCGTTCGTACTTGACCTAGTGTACGGTCGTCTCCCCACTCCCCAGTGTCTACAAGAACCCGGTGCCTGTATCTACGGGGAGTCGTATGGATAGTCCTCCCATACTCCTCCATGCATGCCCACGGCCGGGTCCTCGGCAAGGATTTCTGCTTTCACGAGAGCTGCATGGTATGTGGTGTCACCACCACCCCACCGGTACTCGCTTCCGCATCCATCCGACCGGGTTGCGTCCCTTTTCCCGAGCTACGGGGATGAGAGAGCTAGGATAGCCGAAGTCGCCATCGGTAACTCTTAGCCTCTCGGATGGTATACAGGTTATGCCTGTTATCACAAGCTACCAGTAAGAAAGGAGGATTTACTTCTCTTCGTCGCGATCGATAAATAGTAAGTAATTTTTCCGTGTCGCGTACATCCTTAAATACCCATCCGCGGGCTTTGCACGCGGCACGCTCGTACTCCCTACCTCACGCATGATCCCACTATTTCGGCCCCCCGGCGTGTACTCGCGGCGCGCGCCGAAATTGCGTGCGTGGGGCAACGTTCTCGAACGTTCGAGAAGCTTCGGCCAGCGGTATGCCGAAAAGAGAGGAATTTCGGTGCCCCAATTGAAATTGTCGCCCAGGCTCGGCTCTAGCGAGGGGGCCGCCTAGGGTGAACGCCACAGCATCTACTGTATATGCACACTTAAGCTGATGTAATATGGATGTTTAGTGATTAAAATAATCAATAAAACAATGAAAGAGCCGTTTTAGTATGAAATGTCTTTTTGAATAAGGGGGAAGCGTGACGTCCGCGGTTCCGCTACTCACTCGACGCCGTGTTTCCAGACCGCGAAGTAGCTAGATAACACGTCGTGGGTAAAGTAGATTCGATGAAAATGGACAAGTCGCAACACAGGCGGTAAGGCCGGATGACGAGACGTTTGATTATGCCTACATTTATAAATACAATAACTTTTGGTTCTCTCTCAGTTATTCGTTCCCGGCGTCGAAAGCAATAAATACTAATCCGACAACTCGATATTTTTATTACTAACGCCTGGCAAGCCATATGAACTTTTGTTTAAGAATTTTAGAGCGAAAGTCTATTTCATTTCAAAAAGGTTTGTAGCGTTCCCTTCGGACGACCGGACGAGAGTCATAAAAAAGATTGGCGAAGGACTTTCTCCGAGTTCACGTACTGTCCCGAGTGACAAGCCAAGCGTCGAGTTTTTACAAAGGCTATTTGGAATTCCCCATAGACAAAGAAGGCCACATGTGGCAGTCGACGTATAGACGCCAAGAGGAAAAGCGAATAGAGATGACTGAGGTAGAGATACTACACAGTAAAAAATATTTGTCCTTTTTACAACAATTTATTTCCACAAACGTCCACAATTTTTTATTTGTTAATTTTCCGATACCACCTTCCAGTTTCTAGTTCGGTTTTTATAAGAAAAAGTACAAACTAAAATTGGTTCGCATATTCAAACTTTAACAAAGGAGTTTGTTACTTATTTAACAACATTATTTTTACGAAACTTTGTATTCCGATTTTACGAAATTATTTTTTGCTGTGTACGATAGACAGTAAGAACTTTGTTACAAAGTTTGCACCCTTAAAAAACCTGTACCCTTTTTCGGAAACGCTTCGAAACTCATGTTTATTGAAAGTTAGTCATAGTTTGGACACCGAAGAGTAAGGAGCCTTGAATCGCGAACTCGAGCCTTACCGATACATTATTTTGTCACGTTACAAGTATATCAATTGCCTTATAACGAACAAGTTGTAATACGAGTAACGTTTGAGTTTCAATATATACTGTGAAATACCTGTTCGCAAGATGTGTTTATTATCGTTTGACTTTTGTTTTTTCTTTTTTCTTTGTTCACTTATAAATTTATATATTTCATATTGCTCGTCTTTATATCATAAGCGCGAGCTATCTTCTAAACAGCAGTAATATGCGCGATCCACAGCTATCACGTGACTCGAGGTGGCGCTAAAGGCAGCATCGAGAGTCAGTCGGGAACACGCTATTGAAACGGCCAGACGTGTAACAGTTATCGCAAACAATAAAAGTAAATCCATTATATTTTGACGGTGTTTCCCTTCCATCCAACAATACGTGCCTAGCACCGGTTCAACCCCAAATAACACCAACATATGGTCCTTCGAGCCGGACAATCACCGAGCATTGTCTCGCAAGCGTCTGTTCGTTGACGCCGAGATAGTGCAGTGCGTGCGAGCCATCGTGTCTCTCATCGATCGACGACGGGCCGCATCGGCGAACATTATAAAGCTATCAAAATCTCGCTAGCATCCTTCCGATGGGACGCCGAGTAAGTGTGGTGTACGCGTGATACCGTGACTGACTTCGAAAAGCAATAACGGGCCGTACAGTCACAAATTCGTCGGGAGTGTCCGCCATCTTTATCGAGTCTCGCGTGGAAGCCTTAGGGCTCGCGCGCATGGGAATACGAGTGGCGCTGATACTATCGAGCAGGATCGCGGAGACCACCATCGCGCACGGGCGGGGAGCAGTGGTGCCAACGCGACACGAGAACATTGCCGTCGTTTTCGCAGTCTTCCGAGTTAAGAGCGACAATCGTTACTGCGGCGGCCATTGATTTCAGTGAAGTGACAGCTGCGGCTTAATACAACGAAAATGGTCAGCGCCGAGGACGAGATCGCGCTCCAAACGAGCAAAGCGAAGCGCAAGCAAATAAAAGGAAATCTCACGAGATTTCGTACGTATTTAACCGATTTGAACGTGCCGCAGACATCGATAATCGAATTGCGACAGCGCTTAGAAAAGGTGAATGACCTCTGGGATAATTTCAACGAGGTTCAATCGACGATTGAGAATATCGAATCGACAGACGCGGACGAGGTTATACATCTCGAGGAACGAACTGCGTTCGAAACGAAATATTTCTCAGTAACCGTCGACATCGAAACATTGATTGAAAGAAAAGTCGAAGCGTCGCGGCCTCCGCTCACATCTCAGCAGGGTAACCAAACGCAAAATATCGTGACGCATAGAGAGGGAACTCCGATGTCTCAGGGAAGTAACGTCGCAAATGATCATCTAAAATTACCGCGTGTCGTTTTACCGACGTTCTCAGGAGAATATGAAGAATGGATCCCATTTCGGAACATGTTTCAGAGCATGATTCACGATAATCCGACGCTTCCAAGTGTACAAAAAATGCAGTACCTCATTTCGGCATTATCGAGCGAAGCGCATGACATCGTGAGCTCGCTGGAGGCTTCGGAAGAAAATTATGCAGAAGCTTGGAAAATGCTTAAGGATCGATACGACGATGACAGCCTGATCATTCAGAAGCACGTCAGAGCGTTATTCGAGCAAGCTGTATTAGTCAAGGAAGATCATATAGGACTACGGCGTCTGCTGGATAACGTGTTGAAGCATCTACGGGAACTGAAAGCTCTGAGAAGGCCAACAGCTCAATGGGACGATTTAATGATTCATCTTGTTACAAGCAGACTGGATCAAACCACGAGTAAGGAGTGGGAAACAACAATTAAAAAAGGTCAAATACCTACGTTCGTCGAGCTCACAGATTTTTTATCCCAGCGGTGCAGGGCATTGGAAGCGTCAACTCGCACGCAACAACCGACATCTGCGGCTCCAAAGACTGGCAAGTCTGATCACAGCAAAGGCACAACTGCCCATCTTGCCACGACAAATATGGGGTGTTCGTACTGCGGAAAGGAAGACCATGCGATATATAGATGCACCGACTTCGCGGCGTTGGAAGTGGACCGACGGATCAAGGAAGCGAAATCGCGCAAGTTATGCATTAATTGTTTAGAGGCCGCAGGCCACCAGGCAAAGCAGTGTGGAGCGGGATCGTGCCGAAAATGCAACAAACGTCACAATACGTTACTGCATTTGGAGCGGGCAGCGAAACCTCCAGACCCTACGGCGGGGAAGTCAATTTCACCGAACACCGAGAAGGTAGTAGCAACGAGTGTGAATCACGCAGCAGTTGGGCAAGAAAGACAGGTGCTTCTCGCAACGGCAATCGTCAACATCATTGACATGAGTGGCAAACCGCGGGCTTGCCAAGCGTTGTTGGACAGTGGATCACAATCGTGTTTCATCACAACGAGCTGCATCAAGGAACTTGGTCTCAAACAATATGCGACGCGTATTCCGATTTCGGGTTTACGGGTTTTCAAATCAACGGATTTGAAGCCAAACTCGATTGCTTAGTCATCGAAAAAACTACGCAAGCACTTCCCGGAGATCAACTCAACCTTTACGAATTGCGCATTCCGGACGGAATAATTTTGGCGGATCCTGAGTTTCATCAGCCGTCGAGTGTGGATCTGCTACTCGGTGCAGAGATATTTTTGGACCTTCTGTGCATCGAAAAAATCAAACTCGGGGATGGTCAACCAATCTGGCAGAAAACGCTTCTGAGTTGGATTGTCTCTGGCAATTTCATGACACAAGACCAACGAATAGCCGCCATGTCGTGCAACCTGGTAGTCAGCGAGCAGCTCAACGCAAAGCTCACCCGGTTTTGGCAAATCGAACATACGGAACGACAAAATACGCGAACTCCAGAAGAGCGTATCTGCGAGGGACATTTTGCAAAAACCTATACGCGCAACGCTGAAGGCCGATTCATCGTAGATTTGCCAACAAGACAAGAGGAACTCCAGAAATTAGGAGATTCGCGAGACATCGCACTTCAACGATTCAAAATATCAGAACGCAAGTTTGAGCGAAAACCCGCTCTCAAAAGGGAGTATGCCGATTTTATACACGAGTACTTGGGCTTGTAGCACATGAGAGAATTGAGAAACGAAAGTTCGACTCGGGACGTACGTCCACACTATTATTTACCGCATCATTGTGTAGTGAAGGAAACAAGCAGCACCACAAGGTTAAGGGTCGTCTTCGACGCGTCGAGCAAGACAACAAGCGGCCTCTCTTTAAACGACGCCTTGATGGTCGGTCCCGTTTTGCAGCAAGATTTGTTCTCAATATTGCTTCGCTTTCGAAGCTTCGAATACGCTCTAACGGCTGACATCGCGAAGATGTACAGGCAGGTTCTCGTTAACGAAACTCAGGTTCCTCTACAACGAATTGTATGGCGGGACCAACCGACTGACGACATAAAGACATACGAGTTATTAACGTTGACGTACGGAACAGCACCTGCTTCATTCCTATCGACCACGGTCATCCAGCAGCTCGCGGAGTTGGAGGAAGGACAATTCCCTAAGGGGGCCATAGTATCGCGTCGGGACTTTTACGTTGATGATCTCATATCGGGAGCGAACTCGAAGGAGGAGGCCATAACAATTCGAGATCAAACAACAGCGCTACTACAAACAGGAGGCTTCGTTCTTCGAAAGTGGGCTTCAAACAGTCAAGAGTTGCTAGAAGATATGCCTGGCTCAGCGACTACGAACGCTATTCTAGAATTGGACAAGGACGGTACATCGAAGACGCTAGGAGACAAGTGGAATCCGTCAAAGGACGTACTACACTACGCGATTTCCATGAGCGAGTCCAGTTCAAGTTGTCACACAAAGAGATCAATCCTGTCCAGTATCGCTCAGATATTTGATCCTCTTGGACTGTTGGGGCCCGTGATACTGATCGCCAAGCTCATGATTCAGAAGCTTTGGAAACTTCAAATTGATTGGGATGAATCGTTGCCCTCGGACATCTACACTGAATGGTCGGAATACATCATGAAGATTTAATAACTCAACGGATTCAACATACAACGAAAGATCATCAGCGCGGGGTCGAATGTACAGCTGGAACTACATGGCTTCTGTGACGCAAGCGAGCGAGCTTACGGGGCCTGCGTCTACATACGAAGCAGCCGTTCTCGCGAGTGTCTTCAAGTACAATTATTATGCTCCAAGTCGCGTGTATCTCCGCTCAAAACTCTCTCAATTCCGCGGCTGGAGTTGTGTGGTGCTCAGCTGCTGACACAGCTAATGGCCAAGGTCAAAGGCGCTTTGCAGATAGACATCAGCAGAAGTTATTACTGGACAGACTCGTCGATAGTGCTGTATTGGATCAAGGCGGCTAACAAAAAGTTACCTGTTTTCGTTGCTCATAGAATCGGCGAGATTCAAGAAATGACCGCGGTCGAAGACTGGAACCATGTGGGAACGAAAGAGAACCCGGCGGATCTAGTGTCTCGGGGTGCTACTCCGAAGGAATTGTCGAGCTCTCAACTTTGGTGGAATGGGCCTTTATGGTTGCAGGATAACGACATTATCGGCTCGCGTTCAGAATTTCCGGAGTTCGACGAGGGACAGTTAAACGACGCTGACAAATCGGGTGTGATAGCGATGCCCGCGCGAAAGGATACCGATCCGTTCGCTAAGTATTTAACGCTAAACAAGCTCATTCGAGTTACCCCTACGTGCATGCGAGTCGCACGCCTCTGTCGAAAAGAGCCCAACTTCAAACCTTCGAGTCCATTATCGGTCGACGAGTTAGAATACGCAAGAAAAAGTCTTGTTAAAAGGGAACAACGAGCTGCGTTCTACGAGGACTTGGAGTCTCTACGAATTAACGCCACAGTCTCGAGCAACAGCAGCTTGAAGGGGATGAATCCATTCCTTGATGACGACGGTCTTCTGCGCGTGGGAGGTAGACTCCAAAATGCGGAACTTCCGTATGATGTCAAACATCCCGTGCTGCTGCCACAACGTTCAAGGTTCACGGAGCTCGTCATCGAACACGAGCATAAGAAGAACCTACACGCCGGAGCTGATGCTACTCTCGCGGCCGTTCGATTGCTATACTGGCCAATCAGGGCGCGCGGTACAATCAAGCGGCTGCTTCGTAAATGTATAGTTTGTTTCAAATCTAGACCCCGACTATCTGAGCAATTAATGGGTAATCTTCCAGTTCATCGAGTGACCCCTTCGAGACCGTTCAGCGGCACAGGTGTGGACGTCTGCGGCCCAATATACGTTCGCGAGAGAAAACGCAGAAACAGCAAACACATTAAGGCATATATTGCGGTCTTCGTTTGTATGGTTACAAAGGCTGTACATCTGGAAGTTGTATCAGACATGACTACAGACGCCTTCCTCAACTCGTTCAAA
This sequence comes from Amblyjoppa fuscipennis, assembly GCA_963575735.1. Taxonomy (NCBI): domain Eukaryota; kingdom Metazoa; phylum Arthropoda; class Insecta; order Hymenoptera; family Ichneumonidae; genus Amblyjoppa; species Amblyjoppa fuscipennis. The sequence continues at coordinate 13,371,454 of OY754489.1, read as the reverse complement.
CGGTTCATCGATCGAAGAGGAAAACCCGCAGATATGTTTTCCGATAATGGAACGAACTTCATCGGCGCAAATCGGGAGTTGGAAGAGCTCAACGTTCTTTTTGCACAAGAAGAGCATCAACGCAAGATCGTCGACACGACGTCTTCGGAGGGAATCAAATGGCATTTCATACCTCCTCGAGCCCCGCATTTTGGCGGATTGTGGGAGGCTGTTGTCAAATCGTTCAAGAGTCATTTCTATAAAGTGGCGTCGGATGCGGCGCTAACGTTCGAAGAAGCGGCCACACTCGTGACACAGGTAGAAGCGATTCTTAACTCGAGACCGCTGACTGCGCTCTCGTCCGATCCAAACGATTTGAGCTACCTTTCCGCCGGTCATTTTCTCAACGGCAGCGCGTTGGTATCCTATCCCGAGCCTGACATAACTCATCTCAAAATAAATCGACTGTCGAGGTGGCAGAGATTGGAAGAGATTCGCCAGCATTTCTGGAAGCGCTGGTCTTCCGAATATTTGCTGCAGCTCCAACGACGTAGTAAATGGCAGAGGGACCATGGTACTCAACTTCAGATCGGCCAGCTGGTTCTCTGTCGAGACGATGGTCTACCACCCTTGAAGTGGGTTCTCGAAAGAGTCCAGGAGTTGTGCCCTGGCACCGACCAGATCATCAGAGCGGCGGTTATCAAAACAGCCACAGGGATCTTTAAAAGACTCGCCGTTAAACTAAGCATTCTTCCCTTTGAGTCCGCTCCAACCAACGCAGAAGAATAATCAAAATTCATATTTCCATAGTTCAGTTCATGTTTTTTATGTAATTTATGTCGTTGCCGTATCAGATGGAACGGGAATGATTTCATTTAAAGTTATAGTAAAGTCCTTGACGCATAGATGGCGTTTACTGTATTTTTATTTTTTATTTTGATTATAAGTCGGCACTAAATTGTTTGCAAATTCATGCAACTGTTATGCCGCAGAAACTCAGGTAGCTAATCTGGGTTCTGTGCGCGAGCCGTTAGCTCGTAAGGTTAGGGACATGCTCAGTTAAGGGTTGGAACCCAAGTGAAGTACAAACGTATTACTCAGTATTTAACAATGTTTATTTAAGAATGTATTTAGTATGTTTAACAATATATTTATATCATCAGAGATTTACAAAGGTAACATTGTTATATTCATTATATAACAATGCTTACCAAGAACCTTCGATTAAGGTTCCCCTTTTTGTCCGAACAGTGTGCAATCAACGTTCTACTTGACGCTGATTTAGGGTCGGACAAACGAGCAGTCAAGCCTGGACTGGTGCTCGATTAATACTTTGCTATCGATGCTTTTTACTGATCTGTTATTAACTTGTTCGCTGATGCTTTAATACCGCTCTATGGATTTATCCAGTATCGCTTTATCAATTTATTCATTAATGCGCGGTTATTATTAACACATAATTAGTTTTATGTTGCAACCATTAATGCTCGATTTATGCTTACTTCTGTCCTTTTGAATTACCAACCGCCAGTACACTTTGTACGCTTGATACACCTTCTCGCTTAACGACAATCGGACGTTAATCTTTTCCAATGAGAGTTTAATACTTTCACTACCTACTTATCGAGTTACGAGCCCAGCTCGCAACGGGTGTATCCGTAGTCAACCGTAAGAATCAGGAGTTCCGAAGAGACTGGTGAGTGCCTGCTCGTGGTTCGTTATATAGGGGTACGAGCAGGCATGTCAGCATAATTTTGGCAGTGTGAGATATTTCCTCATAATTGTTTAAACAATTATTCCGACATCCGGATTCCTGCTTCGATATTTCTCAATATCTGACTCGACTAATTAATTATCGATTAAATGCTATTTCGGCGGTACGTTGACCCGAGATGCAACACTAGCTTCTCCGTCTCTATCAATCAGAATTTGGAGACGCTACGATTGCGAAATACCTGACTCAGCAATTACGGAGCCGATGCTCGAATTCGAGTCGCTATTGCCTAAATGCTGACTCGAATTTAATTCTATTTCGCAACGGCGTGTTTGTCTCATGCTGCTGCTTACTTCGATTATTGGGCAACGAGGTTACCGCAATAATCGACGTATCGAGGTACTCGGGGTACAACACAACCATTTGTCAGATTTTTAGTTTATTTTGTTCAGCCGATTATACGTTGTAATACCATTATGAGTAAGTTAGCGAAGTTCACAACCCGAGGTTATCAAGGCGCGCGGTATGTTCGCGAGATGTGTTTATTATCGTTTGACTTTTGTTTTTTCTTTTTTCTTTGTTCACTTATAAATTTATATATTTCATATTGCTCGTCTTTATATCATAAGCGCGAGCTATCTTCTAAACAGCAGTAATATGCGCGATCCACAGCTATCACGTGACTCGAGGTGGCGCTAAAGGCAGCATCGAGAGTCAGTCGGGAACACGCCGTTGAAACGGCCAGACGTGTAACAGTTATCGCAAACAATAAAAGTAAATCCATTATATTTTGACGGTGTTTCCCTTCCATCCAACAATACGTGCCTAGCACCGGTTCAACCCCAAAGAACACCAACAATACCCTCTATGATATATGTGTGTCAAGTTCATTTGACTACTTAATATAATTTGAAATCCTTCCCGGGACTTACGGAGCAAATTTCTTTTCGCCACGGCAACGCGAATCAGGTCCAAACATAGTGGCTCGTGAAGAGCCAATCAACGGTGAACTCTCTAGCAACCCAGGCACCTGGATAAAGTTAGCCATGCAATATTAATTTTTTTAAATTTAGCATATACCATTCGATTGGTGGCCGTTTGGTAGTGTTTGGTAGCCTAATTAGATCGTTTGGTGGTCAGTCGTTTAATTACAGCAATTAAAACAAAAAATAAGGCCCAAAGTTAGCCAAACATTTTTTTTTTTTTTAAATCGACTCAATCAGGGGTCAATCGATGCGGAATCGTTTGGTGGTCACGACTAACGTAATTAAAACGTTTGGTAGTCCTTCACTTAGCTAGAAAATTAAAAAAACCAAATGGGCCCTGGCGCGGGGGTTCATTAGTGCGCGGTACATCACTGACATCACTGAAATGTCATCGCTTCTGCTTTCGGCCGGCGCGTCAAATACGCAGTACGATTGTATTGTTTATCCTCAACATTATTATTAACCAACAACGATAATCGTTACGGTATGTTATAAATTCATTTCGTTACGTGATACGTATCGAGACTTCCGGTACTTGGATTAGAAGCAAAATATGTGTTCTGATATATTAGAAGAATTATGACAGGTTATGGATTTATATTTATGAATTCATTCGTGTATTGATTGAAGAATTTTTGCCCCATGTTACAGAACATCACCAACGATATGCAAGAATCATTATACGTATCGTGAGATTGATGACGAAAGTGAAAGAAGTGCTTGACAACAGTGCGAAGATGGTTGCTGGTAGATTCGAGGCATAAGGCCGAGCCCATAAGTTTTCAACAGTACGCCTTGGAGTAAAATTGGTCTTCGAGGAGGTGTACCAGTGGAAGCGATGCGTTATAATCCCTGGATAATGTTCGACGAGTTGTGAATCTTGCAGCACTTGCAACCGTCAGCACTTTTGTAAGCAACTCGGTACAAAAATAAAATGACAAATTAATGAAATTAATAAAATTAATAAAGTTATTACGATTAATGAAATTATTATAATTGTTAAAATGCATTTATCGAATGTTGAATTAATTAATCTTTCAGGCTCTCACTAGCGAAAGGAAACGGAAGATTGTAGAATACAGGGATGCTTGCAAGGTCGAAAGCTGCGTCAGTGACGGTAAGGAAGAATATAAATTTCTAGATGTCGATCACATTTTTTATAACAATCGTACGTTTTTTTGCAGTTGCTATTGAAAATGCGAAGGTGGGAGTGTTCGCCGTGGGAGATGACAAACTCAACAACTTCGCATATTGCTTCTTAAGAAAGATTGAATTTATCAATGCCGATGGTGAATACGACGAGGCGGCCTTCCGGGCTAAGATCCCGGCCAACTATCCGAAAGCCGAAGTCGACAAAATCATCGCCCAGTGCATACCTCTTTGTAATAATTATCTTTATTTTTCGAGTTATATTACAGTATTCGCGATGTTATAGACGAATACATTTTAAATTATTTTTTAAATATTTTATTGCAGCCGATGCCAATGCCGCCGAGACTGCAGCGAAACGTTTCCAATGTTTTTTGGAGAATAAGACGATTTCCATCCTCAACTGATAACCGCATCATCAACGATACTGGATACTCCGGGCCACGATCAATGTCATGTCGTGCTGTGTTACACATTCCGTGGCATTAATTGAATGTAAAAAAATGTATATATATTAACAATATATTTTATTCGTTATATGTAAACGTCAGTGGTTTTTATTGAACTTGGAAATATGTCGAACCCCCGTGCCAAATAGGATTAAAATGAAAACAAAAAATTCTCATTGCGATTGAAAAATGTGTTACTTTCTTCGACAATCGTTCATTAATGGCCATTCAACTTACTCGGTACCTTAAGTACAATAACAACAAGAATTAGATAAAGCAAAAATGTGTTTCCAATGATGTATGAAATTTTACCCTTTTCTCGCGTATGCAGACGTATAGAAGATGCGCCGTTTCACATTTATTTCTGTCTTCCGTTAATGAACGGTAACGGGATATTATACGTTTGAAAATAATTTCGACGATAAAATTAATCTCGTTCAATCGGAAATCAGCGTCGGGAACTTTTTATACAGCCCATCTGACGTTTAGCTTCGGCACATTTACATCTCCACCACTGACAACTCTACCAGATAATAACTTTACCAAAATATATACCAGAAAGTTAAAAAAACTGTACCGGCATTGAAATAAAATTCTATTGAAATTATTTAAAAAAAAACTCTATCGGATACAAGGCTACCGTCTAGCCTTGTATTCTGGTAGTTTAATTTTTTATTAGATGAAATTTTATAATTTTTTTTACAATAAATATAAACAAATACGATAAGGGTAGAACGACGTGAATGAAAGATCGTTCGACGTGAATGAACGATCTCGTCGTCATGGCGATGGTATCCTTGTCCTCTGCTTGTCTTTGCGGCTTGCTGTGGATAAACTTAATGACAGAAGTTTCACGATAAAAAAAACTATCGTAACGACATCTCGAACGTTTTACAATATTTATTGCCTTCTCAAATTATCAATAGTCACAATATAACAGGAGAACCGTAAAATCAACAATTACATATGAAGCACAGTAATTTATTGTGGTTTTTATTTCTGTTTACAAAAATGTTTTAATATTTTTTTAACGCAAGCACAGATTGCACAGCCTTTATATGAAACACTGCCGTTGTTCCATAACGAAGAAAGTGTGGCAACTTTTGTGATAGATTAATACAGTTTTTATGGAAAAAGAAGAAAAAATACGAAGATAATCGATCAATCGTGAAATGATTAATTCGCGGTTCGCACCTTGTGTAATATTCCGAGACATACAATAACAACTCCCATGTTCCTGCCTCTCTCGGCTTATTTTCAAAATAGACTCGTCTGCGATAAAATCCTTAAGACTTCGTAGCCTTAAAGTCCGTAGCAGTAGTTTGTGTTCTCATGCCCCAATTTTTTCATTTTTGGCACCGACGTATGAAACCTTTTTTTTGTTTACGAATAATCCTTATATAACTGACTCCACACTTTTTCACTCTCGATCGCCGATATATCGCAAAACAGACGAATACTTTCGATCGCTAATGAAATATGCATCTCTACGGAAGACGATTCGCGATGAAACGAGTACTGAAATAAAACATATTTTATCATCGGTGAATTCAATTCAGTCTAATTCAAATAATAACATCATATGGGCATGGGTTTGCAACTACAATCGATCAACTTCTGCTTCTGTCGTGATTGTGTTTGCATGTGCTTCTTTCACTGCTAAGTTTTGTTTTCGCTATCTCTAAACCCGTTAATGAGTCGTGCGCGAGTTGGCTCGTTCTTGAACTCTCGCCGAATAATTTAGGCGTTAAATTGCGTGCAAGGTCTCTTGCCGTTGGCTAACACGACTATTTTGCTCTCAGCGTCCGGTCCACTCAACATCCGGCTAGATGGCATTCGAGCCGCAAGTGTGGGAGCTCGGCTGAATAACGCACCGGCCACGAAACCTTGCTGGTGTCGCGAGCCTCCGCAGCGGATGCCATCCATGTTCTCAAAATTAAAGCCCAGCTAAAGTGGAACGACGCAGTCATCCAGTTCGGCAGTGACCGGATCATAAAGTCCTCTCTAGATCGGTACTCTCACCGTTCATTTCGCCAGTAACTTCGCCTTCCTCTTCGCCGAACTGTTTTGTGCCTGTTGCTCGTCAGCTGTTGAAAAAACATAATTACTGGCAAATAATTATTAATTACTCAATAATATTTAAGGTATTTTCCTGTAAGGATGCCCAACATCCTCGATGAAAAGTTTGTTCAAAGAAAAATCAGAAAAATCATTAACCATATTAGAGATACTAAAAACATTAATTTTACATAATATAATCATTTCGAAAAATTATTGAGAAATAGATTGACTACAAATGTATTAAACAACAACAACTTAACAAATCAGCAGATAACTTTACGCTTTATTTTCGTATGAAATGAACTTTTTTTATTTTATCGGAAAATGTATGAACTTATTTATAACTTAATGAAAAGTTGAACATTTTTTGTACATTTTCATACAAAAATTTCACATGATACTGAAGATATTACCGGGTCACGAACCGAACATTTTCATAAATACAGCGTTAAGAGGTCTACATAACTTTGGTGCTTAAAAAACAGATCTGAGGCTTCATTAAACAAATTTTGTTTTTACTAATTTGTTTATTACTAATAACTTTTCGTATTTATAATTATACAAAATCAACGTTCCTCATATATCTTCAAATATGGTTAACATTGTACAAATGTTTATCGCATTACGAAGAATTCAAAATTCTCATCAAATCTCAAATTTGGCTGGACATCTAAAGGTGAGGCCACTTCAAAATAACTTCAACTTAATTCTTACCTGACTGCGTAGTCAGAGATTCTTCACCGCCCTGAGCGAGACTGAGTACGGCCTCTTTGATCTGGCTATTGACTTCGGATCGAAATACGACGCTCAACGGAAGTATTGCCTAGTTTCTCGTGAATCTGAAAAAATAACGTTATTCAATCCTTTGCATATATACAGCTTTTTGTGGAGCGCAAATCGCGTTCCCTTTTTTTAGCTACAAAACAACGACATGCATGTCGTTATCAATTAAAAAATAATGTACCTTCGCTTAGTTAGGAACAGCTAGACCATCTCGTCCTGGTTTTGACGTATATATATAGCTAAATGTGGTTCGATTTCCGTGTTTGGCGAATAGTTGTTAACTATGTTTTTGTCCATATCGTTGTACATTTGCCAGTTCCCATTGGCGCGCCGGGAGTACGCGATAAAGTGCCCTGGTACGAAACCGACCACCCCAGCGAGGCTGAAAAAGAGCAAGTCCTTAATTCGTAGGAAATAGCGAATAAATGCATATTTATAATAGTATGAAATAATGTATACCTGTATCGAACTGTTGCGTAGCCTTTTTTTTGTCCTGTTTTCCTCGCTCGAAGATCCAATACTAAGGGCATCTCTTGCAATTTACCTCGTAATCCTGACGCGGATCGCATACGTGAATCTTCGGGCTCGTCTGCATGACCACTGACAGTACCGCGAATGTCAAGGTCGATGAAAAGATGGACGTGAGGCTCGCTAAATAACGTGAAAATGCCACCGCAGCCACACTTCAGGCCGTTCACGAATGGTTTAAAAGCCAATGCAGCCTGCAATGCACGAAAACCTCTTTTCGCAATAATATTGTGATTCGGTGCTATCGAGGGACTCGAATACGTGCGGCCTTCGCACTGCGAGCACTCGTCACGGTTGTGAACACTTGGCTCAGATGCCATTGTGTACTTCACAATATTTTCGATGCTGTCCCATGAATTTACGTAATACGATAGGACACGATCGATTGTCTTGCCGGCGCTTGTCGGTTTGTAAAAACTTCTTAGTATTCGCACTCTTTCTTCGAGTATTTTGTTAGTTACGCCGCTATTGAGAAAGTCAGAGACAAATTTCAACGTGCTGTTCTGCGATTGTTCCAAGTATTCTGCGTACTGGAGATTGTCTATGGCACTGGCCATTAAAATGTGTACTACCGAGTCGAAAGGACAGGTATTTCGTATGAATATTCGATCGCCATCTATTTTTACTCCCTGAGGGCAATGCGAACCGTTCTGTAGCAAATAAGGCCTTTTTAATTTTGTCGTATGCAAATTTATTTGACGAATTTCCGGATAGTCTCGGAAATATTTGCTCTTATTCGCTGTTTGCAGTTTCTCGAATTCCATTGTAGTGTGTTCACCTGGCTGGGAGGATGACGATACGATTTTTCCCTCATCGAAGGCTTCGCCATCAATACCCTCGGAATCGTTGGGGCACTCTGACAATTTTTTGTCGGCAAGATAATGAGAAGTCTCTAAGTCTAACTGTAACTTATCCGACTCAGAGGATTGTTCGAGTCCGTTTATATGTGACTTACTGTTGACACTGTCCAGTTCTTCTGTAGCTGCAATAGCAGAGGATGTCATTAGGCTGTGCGAAGCGTTGAGCTGCGAGTTCGAGTGATCCATAAAATACGAGTCGTTTATGCTAATCTCTGGGAGTACGCAGTCTTCCGGCATTAATGGATATTCCCCATTAGTTTGTAAGTCTTGATCGTCGTAATCTGCTCCATTATCAGCTAAATTATCGACGCCCTTATTTCCGAGACCTTTTCCACGCCAATTTTCGACCGAAAATAAGTCAGAATCGTTAAGAGTCGCAACGTTTGGGATTAACGGTGTAGTTTCGACAAAGTCGGAAACGTTGTCCACAAACGTTAGTTCTTCCATCGTAGCGGAGTCTACTTTAGGTACTAGTACAGCAGCATGTACATTTCTGCACGACACAGATTGAGACAAATATTCCGCATGTTTGGTTTTTTCCTGGTCGATTTGTCTTGTGTCCACTTTCTCACATTCTTTATTCATTTCGGGTGTTTGCAACTCCGCTTGTCTCCGATTGGTTTCCGCCATCTCCGCTTTTATTATCTTCGAAGCAAAAAGGTTAGTTTCGCCGATGATATTACGCGCAACACTTTTTAAAAATAGATCTACGCGAACCGGTCGTGCCACGTTAGCGAAAACACGATTTTTTATATCATTGAAATACGACTCAACGTAACTCGATGTCGCATGCGGAGAGCCGAAAGGCACTACAACTGCAGTCCACAAAGGGAATTCTTTCGCTAATTTGAGTAACCGTTCGACGAAATCGGGAAGATAAAATGCATTTGGATCTTGACCTTTACGTAAGCATTTTTCCGCATTTTGTTTCTGTTGCTCAACCCATTTTACGAGACGATGACCCGCTCTTGTGTCGTCATCCAGCGTATTTTTGTCATCTGACGCTTCGAATTCGAACGGTCCCGCCTCATAATCCACATCTTCTCTTGGCGTGTGTTGTTTGAATTTATCTTCAATACCACGAGATGCAATGTACCCTTCCAGTTTTTTCCGGGCATCCTTAGTTGTTTTTATATCCGGAAGTTCAAGCTCGGAATCTTCGAACTGTTGGAACCCTACTGCACAAGTTAGAGTGAAAACTTTTCGAAAACTCGAAAGTGTTTCACACTCTACTATTACAGCCACGCACCGAACAAAGAACTGCTTGATACACCATTGGTTGGCTTTTTCGAAGCATTTCCACTGGCAAACCATGTGAATGAGATGAGCTACGTCTATTCGGATTATGGTCGCAGGGCGTTCAATTTCGGTAGGAGGATTTTCGAGAATTGCGAACCAAATGTCTAAGTAAGATTTTATTGGTCGATTATTGAAGGCCAAACATAAAGCGGATATGAGAGCTCGAGAGTAATCGGAGACAGCTTCCTTCGGTGGTGGGGCACCTCGCCGAAGCCACTGTTTGAACCAGAACGTGATAAATTCAGTCTCATGCTTTTCTGAAAGCATTTGATGAACCGGCTGAGTCGTCTTCTCGAAGTTAATCACAACCGAATACAAAAATATATGTCCAGTTTTCATATTCCCAGGACGGTCTAATGTCCGGATGAGACTTCCGGTTGCATCAACGCAGATCGAACTCTTCGATTTGTTCAGACGTACGTATTGTTTGTATGCATCCAACTGAGCTGGAGTACCATAAAATGTGTAGAATGGCAAAGACCCTACGGCGTGTATGAGATCGCCATACTCTGGATCAGCTTGGATGTTTTCTACCGTACGGATCAAATCTCGAGAATCGCCAGGTTTCACATTTAGATTATCGTGAATGCGTTCTTTTTTTGCTTGTCGCATAACGTCTCCGTTAGGTAAAAACGGAGGTTCGAGATCGCCGTATTGCATATGTTCCCGCGCTTGACGCCTTTTCCAGACGGCACAGCCTTCTTGTATCATTTCCTGCGCTGCCTGTATCCTCCTTTGCCCATTAAGGGGACGCTTGACTTCGTCGTGCATTTGTGAACTTGTGTCCCTTGTATTGACGCGAATAATAAATCCTTGTTGATCCTGATTTTTTTCTCCGTGTCCAATAAATGTATTGCCGCATGTCGCACTTTTGCACTTTCCGTATATATCGACAAAGTACGTTCGACCATCCGCACTCGATTTTACGTTTGCTCGCTTGTAGACGAATGCGCAATTTGTCTTGTGCTGTTTCCAAAACGCTATCGAAATAAGGTTCGTCCAAATCCCACGCTGCAAGATCTCTTTCTGTCGGTTCCCGTACAAAATGTTACCCTCCGGCTTTATAGAGTTCCATTCTTCCTCTGTGAGAACCAAGTCGAACTCGGTCGTGTTGATTTCTTCATGATTCTTCATTCGCTTATTGGTATTCTTTGCATCGTGACTCAAAGTCTCGTCGGCCGGGTTTGACGATATTGTATCGTTGATCGTTGTTGTATCTGAAAATATCGATGAAAGATAATCGAATAATTGTGGTAGATAATCGAAAGTATTATATTCTATCGAAACAATAATACATGATCTGAAATGTATCGAGATAATTAAGAATATTATCGCCGAAAAACTGATGTCGGCCTCGCATTCATCGGGACTATCCCATAAAAACTGTCAAATAACAACGGAGTCCTTAGCCTATATCACTCTACTCTTTATTCTATTCTACGGATCCATTCCTAAATCAGTTGTCAGATTCGGTCCCTTCAAGACCGGCAGAATTGCGATGACCGAGTATTCAGTTTCGTAAAATTTACAAAAGTGGTCAATCTAGGAAGCTATGAAGTACGGTGGGTTCATAATTTTCGTCAATTTTTTGATAACTCTTTTCATAATGTGAAGTCATACTCTATTATTGTAATTGTGCCAACACAATGTTATTCGCGTAATAAAAGTTCACGAGGGGTTCGGTAACTAACTCGGCATACATAAGATTCACCTTCAATGTTTGTAATAACGATTAAGCCGAGCGAAAATATCTTGGAACAAACTAGCCGATCGACGCTTCGAGCCTATAATCAGCGTATTTTCCCGCTAATCACGAATCTGTCATTTATTTTACTGCTAGCTCAATATTTTATATAAATATCCATGCGGGTATCGGAACAAATATTGTTCTTCGTATTTACCATTAAGAAAACTTTCTAGAACATGCTGACGCTCTAATATCGTTAAGAAAAGCAGACTTACCAGGCGTTGGCGCGTTGTTATTGTTGACATTCAATCCGACTATCCCTAATTCGTTTCTTGCAATGGTAAGAATCTGACAGCGGTCTTCTCGAACGTTTATATAGACGTTATGAGGCGTCCACCTGTTTCCTAGTTCCTTGCTCATGTCTCGCCATACCTGAGAAGTGTACGACGGCAATTCATTTGTCACAAAGTTTTCCATAAACTTTTTGACGACATTGATACGGTCTTCTTGGGGCACTGTCGATACTCGAGGCATATTCTGGAAAAAAACAGCATAGAATTAGGATCAGTACAAAAATACTGTTCTGATTTATAATAGAATTGGACAAAGTGTCCAGAAACCTCGAACAACTGATTGAAAGGCTCTGGTATATGAGTAATAAACAATTTAGAACTCGCAACTCTTTGTGCAAAGATTATGAAGATCCTCGTATGAGTGAAAGGGTTCATCAACTTTTTGGTGTCGCTGGAAGGTATACAACACAACAAATGATGTACATTAATGATGGAAAAGTTGCAAAAGGCGCACTTTACATGATAGAAACAATAATAACTTTGACAAAGAACTGCGTAGAATATATGTAGAAAACTATCATTTTTCATCAGACAAACTGATTCTTTTGCGACAGTGTCTTCATATCAATATCAATATGAAACAATCTGTTAAGGCCAATCGTAGAAGATAAAAAAAAAATTACTCAAAAGATTTTTTATTGACTCAGTGTAAAGTTTTCAGAGACCCAAGTTAATCAGCAGATCCCGAACGAATGCTAATGCTATGTTAACCTACGCTGTCAAATTTCAATTGTTGTAACAATTAAAATTTGACGATTAAAACCACAAACGTTAGCATATCATTAACATTCGTTTCCGATCTCACTGCAGAATAATGAAAAAAAACTCCACAGATGAAGAAGACTACTCTGAAAATCACTACTCTTGACAATAAAGAGTTGATTTCAAGCTGTTTATTACGCTCTCTATCTTGGTTGATCGGCCTGCTTTTCGTCGCGTGTATCGTGTATGTCTTTCTCTTAATCAATGTGTTATTTTTTATCGTTAATCTTTTGTACTTACGGTACACCATCGAGATTTTGTGATGTTCGGGAAAAAAAAATGAAGCACTAAAGGATTATAATCCTTTGAAATACAGTCCCAGAATACTAACAATGGACGAAGTTTCTCCCGCGTTTATTCCCAGAAACGTGAACAATATCGATAGAATACAGAAACCAATAGAGACGAAAGTGGCGCCAAACAGTTAATTAATAGAACGAAGTCTCTGTTTTATCTCAAGATAGCTCGCAATAACACACTCATGGTACATCGTTTCTTTTTCGTCAAGCTACAAACAGCGCTGAAATGCCGAGATATCGAGATATAACCTCACATCGTTCTGTTAATTCACTTTTAGACGCCGCTTCCGTCTTTAATAAGTTTTGCAATTCTTCAGTGTTTGTCACGTCACGTGGAAAGCGTACAAAAGAAAATTGGATTGCTTAATGATAGTAATGAGTTTTTCGATACTTTTAATAAATTCCGTCGTTTTTGTTTTCATTTCCATAAATGAAGATTTGAGGCTACTTGTATAACAACAAATAAGATCGCAAAAATGTCATCGAATATTTTTGTGTAGCTAGTCTATATTAGTCTATATATATAAATAAAACTTACCATTCCCAAACATGACGATGCAATAATTCTTTCCTCCAATTCCATGCTGAAAATCGATAGGATGTTGATTGTCGCTGCAAAATTGTAAATTGCATTTAAGTATTTGTTGGTGCGGAAGCTTCTCGATGACAAAGTTATAAAATGCAGCTGTGTCATGCAGTTCCGCTCTGACACAAGAAACAATAATAGCAGACTGGACTGATTTGCAATATAATTTAGCTGCGGTGTAGTCTTTGAGAAGGGCGAGTCATCTTTTTATTAATAGAATGTTGTAAACAAAAATTCAATTTACCTATTGCAATGCCGCTGTATAAATCCATGATCACTCCGACTTGGTCTGGCGCAAACAGCAGATAGGGCATTCGCTGGAAAACACAAATAACAACATAACTGAATGAGTAAGCCGACAAATATTAGCTAAGTTTTTTTTGTATAGTCATAACCGCATTTACGACATCATTATTCAGTGACTGTTCCATAATTTCATATAGACAATATTATGAATTATATTATATAGCTCAATTGTTTAATGGAATTATTATGTCTCAACATTTATACTGAAGGATGGAATTATTTGAGGACCCTAACGACAAATTGTGCTGGATATGAGATAGAGCCAATTGGTGGCAGTAACAGAGGATAAAACATAATTTCTACAAACACGTACCTTATTTAAGATAATATAGAAGTGCTGTTGAATGACAAACTCGTACACATACGAATGAGCCATCTTTTTCGAGCTCTGAAACAATGTAAACAGAAATATCACTGTCATAAATTTTATTAAAACAGAACTGAAATAATTTATACAATAATATAAATTATATAAGAGAAGAATGAAAATCTTCATGACACTTACAATGCGAACAGAATTTCACAAACATCTATTTTGGAGCATTATAAAGACGCGTTGAAATGGAGCATGATTATGCTTCCCGAGATGTAGCGAATTGCTGCTCCGTAATGCATGGACAGCATATAGACGCTTTCAGCGCCATATTGAACTACGTACTGAGATGTATTTCAGAAGGGATCAATAGAAAGAGATTTAATTCATTGATGGAAAACTCATTTATAACTTTGATAATATAAAAAATTTGAATCGTCATGTAGAAGAATTCATCAATTAAAAGAAACGATTGGTTTGCTTTTCGCAGCAGGATCAATATTGTTTCGAAATCTGTTGAACGTACGCCGTCGATTCGGGCTCTCGAATAACTCAGGGATTGAATGAGGAACACCTACGTTGTCACTGCAGTTAAAGGGAAAACAAAGAACGTTATTTAATCTCCCTGGAGATAATCTTAGACAAAATAAATGGATCGTTGAACTCGTAACAAAACTCGGAATTATTTGCGCGACCGCATTTGCGCGGATCCCATGACTCGGGACGGATTCCATTGGATTACCTTTTGCAAACTCAACGCTTGACCGACACGTTAATTTCCTAAGCGTCCGATCGTACGCTCCATATATCACTCCCGTGTGACTCTCGTATGGCGTCTCGAATCTCGTTACGCATTACCTTCGTTCGCCAGGGATCTCCCCTCTCCATCCGGAATCAGCTCCAACCCGATACAGTCCCCTCTCTCACGCAATTCAACGTTCGGTAATGTTCGGCGGTCGAACGAACTCGAGCTTCACACCGGACGTCCACACACAACTTTTTCGAGGTTTATGGCACTTGGCGTAAGCTTAAAACCAGGAGGATAAGAAGAATAAGAATAACTTTTTCGAGCTAAACGAGTGACCAAATGTTTCAATCATATTATAGTATTATTCGTGACCACTAAACGATTTTACATTGAGCCCTTATTAAAACCATTACCAACATTTTTTTAGAAAATTGTTTAGCTAACTTTACGCTCTATTTGTTTTTTTAAGTTATTCGTACTTAAAGGATTGGTCATTAAATGTTTTAATTATCCGATCAATAACCACCAAGCGATTGGTATAAGCAAAATAAAAAAATGTCAACCATTTTTTGCTCGTTTTATGCAAAACCAAAGATAAGTATAAAACTTCCAGAGTGTAGAAATTGCATTTGAACGCTATATTGCAGCATTCCCTTTCTCCATTATTTTTTTCTTTGTTTTTATCGTGTATACTCGCGATTTTTTTCGAATTTATCGACTAAGCTTCTAGTTGTGAGCGTTCAGGCATGCTAGAGCTCTTTTTTGGCTGGATTCGCTATTTTTCTGTATATTTTTGTTGTTTTTTCATGTACTGTCGTTCACAATGAGTACCTTTTATTCGTTAATATAAATATTCCCCTGCAGAACGGAGCGCCAAGGCATTATTATTTCACTCGGCCTTTTCTTTGCCGCAACGTGAGCGAAAAAGCTTCATAAGCTCTCGTCGCTGTCATCCGCGGGAGCCCCGAGTGTTACGCTCTTCGCTGAGGCTCTTCGTAGCCTCGCCTTCCTCTTCGATCGAATTGTTATACACCTGTTACGCATCACCTGTAAAAAAAACATCACGAATTGCAAATCGTTATTAATTATTCAAATAAAAAAATGCCCTGCAAAACTCTCTTGTAAATATATTATGAAAGCAATAAAAAATGTATAGTAATTTAACAAATGACAATAATTCTCGAACCTTACCTACTGAGTAATAGGCTAACGACTCTTTGGAAGAGGCATCCTTCAATTTTCCGAATTCACGTCATGCCTCGGTGTGTTGTCTCATCGAGAAGTGTATGCTGGCATAATAAAATTTGCACAGTATATTGTGCGAAGTGTTTGCAACAGCTGCGTTCGATGTTCTCAATCAATGCGTTCTTCTTCAATGGATGCCTAATGACACCAATGTGACACATTATTGCAAAATTCGATGGATTTATCTATAACACATGCTTAAAGTGCAATTCAGCAAGGCTGTGCTGTTCCAGTTTGGGGAATATTGTGCCAAGGCTGAACCAAGGAACCGAGCAAGCCAAGCATTCGTGCGATGCAGATTGAGAATTATAGTGTTTCCAAAAGCCATTATAACTTTGTCAAATTTCTTGGCAAAAATATATTCATATGCAAGAAACGCGTAAGATTACGGAAAACTACGATCAACTTTTATCATAACAGAATCTTATAGCCGTCTGATATTCCATCTGTGTACAACAGTGATAGATAGATAGATAGATAGATAAACTCCACTGCTTGGGTACAATCAAATTCACTGAGATGCTGATACATCAATCAAGCTTGCGTAGCAACGACATTAATCCTTCTGCAAGAGATGAATTCGATTGATTCATTGAACCAATAAAGAATCTATGAATGTAATTTAATTTCAATGATGTATTGACATACCTGGGCTAGAATTTTGAAGCATTAGAGAACAGTGTCATGTGTTGCTATGTATAAGGGCATTTGTCATTGTAACACTTTTTTCTAATGTTAGTCTCACTCTTCTCATTCTCGCTTCGGTTTCTATCATTTAGTCCGTTGAAATTGGTTTTTGATAGACGAGCTTGGGTCTTCTCTGACAGGGACTACGGTGTTACGATTTGGAGATTTGTTTTTTTTTTTTGTTATGTCAAGTTCACTGGTAGGTTATGATGATCGGAGGTGACAAAGCGCCACCGACGTACGACCAACGAGAAAAATCCCCTAGTCTTGCGCGCAAATGATTTTTTTAAATTATTTAAGCAAACGAGTAACCAGCAATAAACGTTTTAATAATATTAATCGTGACCACCAAACGATTTCGTATCAATTAGGTCATAATTGAAGCGATTACCAAAACGAACAAAAAAATTGTTTTGGCTAACTTTACGTTCTTTTTTTTGTTTTATTGCAATTAAACGATTGACCATTAAACTTTTAATTAGTATACCAATCACCACCAAACGACCACCAAACGATTGGTATAAATTTGAAGATTTTGAATTACAGTTTAGCAGTTGAAACAGACATGAGGCGTAAAGTTAGCCAAACAATTTTTTTTTAATTTGTAATTAGGGCTTCAATTAGGGCTTAATCGATGCAAAATCGTTTGGTGGTTACGAATATTACAAGTAAAACATTTGGTGGTTACTGGTATGGCTCGAAAATACAAAATTGCGATTGCATCGTGACATGGCCACCAACTTACCAACGATACTGAACCCGCACCTTAGGCTGCACTTAGTTTTTACATTTCATAGCCAAACGCATGAACACCAAACGTTTTAATAGTAATATTCATAACCACCAAACGATTACCCATTGATTAAGCCCTAATTAAAGCCATTACCAAACCAAATAAAAAAATTGTTTGGCTAACTTTACGCTCGAACGTAAAGTTAGCCAAACAATTTTTTGTTCGGTCTGGTAATCGCTTCAATTATGACTTCATTTATGCGAAATTGTTTGGTGGTCACGATTAATATTATTAAAACGTTTGGTGGTTATTCCTTTGGTTAAATAATTTTTAAAAATCATTTGCGCACAAGGCTGGGGGATTTTTCTTGTTGATCGTACGTCGGTGGCGCTTTGTCACCTCCGATCATCATAACCTACCAGTGAGCTTGACATGACAAAAAAGAAAACAAATCTCCAAATTGTAACACCATAGTCATCGTCACAGAAGACCAAAGCTCGTCTATGAAAGACTAATTTCAACGGACTAAATGAGAGAAGCAGAAGCGAGAATGAGAAGAGTGGGACTAACATCGGAAAAAATGGTTGCAATGATAAATGCACTTATTCACAGCAACGCATCACACTATTCTCTGCTGCTTCAACATTCTAGTCCAGGTAAGTCGACATATCATTGACATTAAATTACTTTCATAGATTCTTTATTTGTTCAATGAATCAATCGAATTCATCTCTTGCAGAAGAATTGATGTTGTTGCTCCGCAAGTTCAGGATAACGTATCAACATCTCAGTGAATTCAATTGTACCCAAGCAGTTGAGTTTCTGAGCGTTTCCCTGGTGCATCATTACAACACTCGTTGGGTACTGTGGAGACTCGCACATGCCCCTTCGAGGTGAAAGAAAGAGGTACAACAATTGGAGCCTCAAGGTTCTGAATGGATGGAGATAAACAGTACGGTGCCGTAGCAGTTTCACGCCACGATACAACTATCGACTCTCATGCAAGAGCTTGTAGTCGAGGATCGCAGTACACCCACAGCTTGATATGTAGTGGGTAATCATTGTACTGACAAAGCGCATGGTGAGAGTAGCGAACCAGCGAGGAACTTAACGACCAAACCTCACGCCGATGAAAAACCTTTCGTGGCACAGATCTACATTGCCTCGCCGGTAACAATTGCAATTTCTTTAAATCTATTTTTTAATCGAATAAATACTTAAGTTTGTTCGTTTAACAATAACGATATTTTATGTACAGGCATCGGAGAATAAAAAAATCCCAAAAGAACTTTGGTGACATACCCGATGTGGCTGATGTGAGGATAAGACAATCGTACAAATTGATAGATCAACACGCTACAATGCTGTTTCCCATGGATGTCAAATTTGCTACACCGGTCGAACAATTGCCGCAGATGTAACGAATTATCGTGAAGGGGTCTGTCTTCTCTCTCTCGATTGTGAGTACCCGGCCAGCAACGAGTACCGGGTCATCGATATCGAGAAATGGTACGATGCGGTGTCGATGTTTAAGTTAACATTCCGGTATGCTACATGTTCTATTTCACTTCTCGTTTCATCGTGAATCGTCGTTCGTAGAGATACATATATATTTCATTGGCGATCGGGAGTATCCGTGTGTTGCGTGATAGATCGACGATCGAGAGTGAAAAAGTAAGGTGTCATATAAGGATTATTCGTAAACAAAAAAAAGGTTTCATACGTCGGTGCCAAAAATGAAAAACTTTGAGCATGAGAACACAAATTAGTGTCTTGAGGAGTTTATTGCAGGAGAGTCTATTTTGTTGAAAATAAACTGCAAGAGGAACTAAGATGGGAATTTGTTTTCTATGTCTCGTTACTATTACACAAGGTGCGAACCGCGAATTAACCATTTTACGGTTGATCGATTATCTTCGTATTTTTTTTCTTCTTTTTCCATAAAAACTGTATCAATCTATCACAATAAAAAAGGTACCAAGAAAAATTGCGACACTTTATTCGTTATCGAACAACGGCAGTGTTTCATATAAAGGCCGTACAATCTGTGCTTGCGTTAAAAAAAAGATTAAAACATTTTTGTAAACAGAAATAAAAACCACAATAAATTACTGTGCTTCATATGTAATTGTTGATTTTACGGTTCTCTTGTTATATTGTGAGTATTGATAATTTGAGAAGGCAATAAATATTGTAAAACATTCGAGATGTCGTTACGACAGTTTTTTTTTTTAATCGTGGCGCTCCATTCATTAAGTTCATTCACAGTAAATCCCACAGAAAAGCAGAGGAAGTGGATACTAACACAATAACGACGAGGGTAATAACAAATTTGAATACCATTTGTTTAGAATAAAATAGTTGATTGTAATCTACAGAAAAAACAAGACATCTTCCTTCGTTATGTACTCGTAGACCTTGTGGTACTCTTATTATATTGTGATTTAAAAATTAAACTCTACCAGAATACAAGGCTAGACGGTAGCCTTGTATCCGATAGAGTTTTTTTTATCATTTCAATCGAATTTTATTTCAATGCCGGTACAGTTTTTTTTACTTTCTGGTATATATTTTGGTAAAGTTATTATCTGGTAGAGTTGTCAGTGGTGGAGATGTAAATGTGCCGAAGCTAAACGTCAGATGGGCTGTATAAAAAGTTCCCGACGCTGATTTCCGATTGAACGAGATCAATTTTATCGTCGAAATTATTTTCAAACGTATAATATCCCGTTACCGTTCATTAACGGAAGACAGAAATAAATGTGAAACGGCGCATCTTCTATACGTCTGCATACGCGAGAAAAGGGTAAAATTTCATACATCATTGGAAACACATTTTTGCTTTATCTAATTCTTGTTGTTATTGTACTTAAGGTACCGAGTAAGTTGAATGGCCATTAATGAACGATTGTCGAAGAAAGTAACACATTTTTCAATCGCAATGAGAATTTTTTGTTTTCATTTTAATCCTATTTGGCACGGGGGTTCGACATATTTCCAAGTTC
Organism: Amblyjoppa fuscipennis; assembly: GCA_963575735.1. NCBI lineage: Eukaryota > Metazoa > Arthropoda > Insecta > Hymenoptera > Ichneumonidae > Amblyjoppa > Amblyjoppa fuscipennis. Next base: position 13,350,922 of record OY754489.1, on the reverse strand, counting down.
AATAAAAACCACTGACGTTTACATATAACGAATAAAATATATTGTTAATATATATACATTTTTTTACATTCAATTAATGCCACGGAATGTGTAACACAGCACGACATGACATTGATCGTGGCCCGGAGTATCCAGTATCGTTGATGATGCGGTTATCAGTTGAGGATGGAAATCGTCTTATTCTCCAAAAAACATTGGAAACGTTTCGCTGCAGTCTCGGCGGCATTGGCATCGGCTGCAATAAAATATTTAAAAAATAATTTAAAATGTATTCGTCTATAACATCGCGAATACTGTAATATAACTCGAAAAATAAAGATAATTATTACAAAGAGGTATGCACTGGGCGATGATTTTGTCGACTTCGGCTTTCGGATAGTTGGCCGGGATCTTAGCCCGGAAGGCCGCCTCGTCGTATTCACCATCGGCATTGATAAATTCAATCTTTCTTAAGAAGCAATATGCGAAGTTGTTGAGTTTGTCATCTCCCACGGCGAACACTCCCACCTTCGCATTTTCAATAGCAACTGCAAAAAAACGTACGATTGTTATAAAAAATGTGATCGACATCTAGAAATTTATATTCTTCCTTACCGTCACTGACGCAGCTTTCGACCTTGCAAGCATCCCTGTATTCTACAATCTTCCGTTTCCTTTCGCTAGTGAGAGCCTGAAAGATTAATTAATTCAACATTCGATAAATGCATTTTAACAATTATAATAATTTCATTAATCGTAATAACTTTATTAATTTTATTAATTTCATTAATTTGTCATTTTATTTTTGTACCGAGTTGCTTACAAAAGTGCTGACGGTTGCAAGTGCTGCAAGATTCACAACTCGTCGAACATTATCCAGGGATTATAACGCATCGCTTCCACTGGTACACCTCCTCGAAGACCAATTTTACTCCAAGGCGTACTGTTGAAAACTTATGGGCTCGGCCTTATGCCTCGAATCTACCAGCAACCATCTTCGCACTGTTGTCAAGCACTTCTTTCACTTTCGTCATCAATCTCACGATACGTATAATGATTCTTGCATATCGTTGGTGATGTTCTGTAACATGGGGCAAAAATTCTTCAATCAATACACGAATGAATTCATAAATATAAATCCATAACCTGTCATAATTCTTCTAATATATCAGAACACATATTTTGCTTCTAATCCAAGTACCGGAAGTCTCGATACGTATCACGTAACGAAATGAATTTATAACATACCGTAACGATTATCGTTGTTGGTTAATAATAATGTTGAGGATAAACAATACAATCGTACTGCGTATTTGACGCGCCGGCCGAAAGCAGAAGCGATGACATTTCAGTGATGTCAGTGATGTACCGCGCACTAATGAACCCCCGCGCCAGGGCCCATTTGGTTTTTTTAATTTTCTAGCTAAGTGAAGGACTACCAAACGTTTTAATTACGTTAGTCGTGACCACCAAACGATTCCGCATCGATTGACCCCTGATTGAGTCGATTTAAAAAAAAAAAAAAAATGTTTGGCTAACTTTGGGCCTTTTTTTTTGTTTTAATTGCTGTAATTAAACGACTGACCACCAAACGATCTAATTAGGCTACCAAACACTACCAAACGGCCACCAATCGAATGGTATATGCTAAATTAAAAAAAATTAATATTGCATGGCTAACTTTATCCAGGTGAACTATTCCAGGTCGATAAATAAATAAAATAAATAAAATAAATAAAATAAATAAAATAAATAAAATAAATAAAATAAATAAAATAAATAAAATAAATAAAATAAATAAAATAAATAAAATAAATAAAATAAATAAAATAAATAAAATAAATAAAATAAATAAAATAAATAAAATAAATAAAATAAATTTTTTAACGTTTGTGACGATCTCGCATCACCAGGCCCCCTAGACTAATCATCAGCGCTGCTATACGAAGTTTTAAAAAAAGCGCCATTGGTCCCAAAATTGGTGATGGTTAACTGACGGTCTTATGACGGTAATTTGACGAACTTACATCACGTCACAAAATCGGTTATTTTTGGAGCCGTCAGTGACGGTCAACTGACGGTAATTTTATCCGTCATTCGACGAGCTTGCATCACTAGGCCGGGACGTAACAAAAGTGTTACGTCCCAGTCTGTGCCGCTGGGGAGTTCGATGTTGATTGGCTCCTCGAGAGCCACTGTATCAGGGCTTGATTGATGTTGCCGCGGCGAATGGAAATTCGCTCCGTGAGTCCCAGGAGGGTTTTGAAATTATATTGAATAGACGAATGAATTGAACACACAGATATTAGAGAGGATATTTGTGGTATATATTCGAAATTAGACATTAACTGAGTTACAACTTGTTCGACATGAGCAACTAAATAATATTTGTAACGCGACAAATAACGAGTCGATAAGGGTCGCGTTCGCGACTCGGAGCTCCTAGCTCTGTGGTGTCTGAACTGAGACTGACTTTTTAATTATTGTCTGTCCGGAAGCGTCTTCGAAAAAGGTGCAAGTTTCCTAAGGGTGGAAACTTTGTACTTCCAGCGTTGATTGGTCGAGCAAGGCACCGCCCGCGCGACCGTGTACTTTTTCCTTGTCGCTCTTGCCGTCTCTTTCTTACTTCCTATCGTATTATTTCCATCTCAGTTATTCGCTTTTTCGCTTGGCGTCTGTTCTTCAACTGCCACATGTGGCCTTCTTTGTCTATTGGAAAAGCCAAATGGCCTTTGTAAAACTCGAAGCTCGGCTTGTCGCTCGGGCCGGTACTTGAACCCGGAGAAAGTCCTTTCTTAATCTTTTTACGACTCTTGTCCGGTCGTCCGAAGGGAATTCGTGTTCGCTTGTAAACCTTCTTTTTTTTTTTAAAAGAACAGACCTTCGCTCTGAAATTCTTAAACAACAGATCATATGGCTTGCCAGGCGTTTGTAGTAAACATCTCGAGTTGCTGCAGACTCGAACTTTATGTATTTCTGAGCTTCGGATTACTATTTATTGCTTCTGACCATGGGAACGAGGAACTGAGATGGAATTAAAAGTTATTGTATTCATAAACGTAGGCATGGTTCAACGTATCGTCCCCCTGCTTTACCGCTTATATCGAAACTTGTCCATTTTCGTTGAGTCTACCTTACCCATTGTGTGTTATCTAACTAGTTCGCGGTGCAGGAACACCGCGTCGGGTGAGCAGCGGGACCGCGGACGTCACAAAAGTAGACCGATGGCGCCATCTAACCTGCATGAGTGGCATCCTCATGGTTTCCTAAAACCTAGTAACTTTTTGGCGTAGATAAACTTTGACAAAGATCAATTTAGCGGAGATCATACCCTATCTCGGGGTTGTTCCGTGTTCATTTAATACACCGCCGCTTCGGCCTCCGTGCTGCATCGGAGTTCCGCGCTAACGCTAGCGAGTATGGGGCGCCAACGTGAAACGTGGAACCTGCGCCCGTCCTGCCACTCTCACGTCTCTCCGGCAGTAAATATTTATAAGGATAGAAAACCCTCCGACAGTGTCCACGAAGATTGCCCCGAGTGATCGTTCGACAGTCTCGAACATATTGTCCGGAAAAAATATTCCTCGACACTTCGAAAAAGAACAAACAAAAAAAAAAGATCAAAAACAAAATGCCACCCAGACGAAAGAACGGCGGGCTGCTGGCGAGGGTTAACTTTCCGCTCTACACCCTTCAGATGCTGACTAGCAGGCACATCCTGGTCGGCGGTGGCGGAGGTTCGTCGAAAACTGGCGTCGCAAATGGATTCGTAAGTCTCACTGCGAAATTCTTTAATTTTGTTAATTTAAACAAAATAATTTTTCTAACTTCTCGGTCGACCCTTAAACCCCGACCGTGAATCGGCTGTTTCCAATGTCTCGTTCGTCGTCGCAGGAAATCTTCGAACTTTCGCACAACGGCGCGCATTTTGTCGCAGAGGAAGTGACCAGGCACGAGACCGGGCCAAGCGTCGTGATGAACTGTGCATCTTTCACGGACGGCAGGAAAACCTGGCTGGTGGCCGGACAGGAGAGTCACTGTCAACTCTATAACGTAACGACCAAAGTCGTCACTCTGGAGAACGGCGAGATCCTCAGGGCCAACAGCATCAGCAGCAGGGACAGCCTCAGGCAGAGGCGGAAGAGTGAAAGGGCCGAGGAACCGTCGACTCAAGCCAGGGAGAAAATCGAAGAGATCAAAGACAACAATTCCAATGTCAAGTGCAAAAAATTGCAACTCATCGTCAAGCCTGCCGATAGCATACAGACAGACTTTGGGTGAGGATTGGTGTATTAATTTTTTTCTATTCGTTCGATTTTTACTTTAGAAAAGCCGTATTTGTGTTTTACCGTGGACCAGAGCTGGGCAAAGTACCGAAAAGTACTTAAAGTACTAAGTTATAAGTACAAAGTACCGCAAGTACATTAAGTACAAAGTAATTTCCATACTTAAAGTACTTTTATATAATACAAAGTATGTTTTCTTCTTAATTCGAAGAGGTGGAGTCCCACGACTACAAAATTTGAAGAAGAATTTTGAAATCAAACGGCCCTCTTCAGAGCCAGCATTTTTTCAAAACGTCCAAACTCTTTAGTTTCAATCCTTGGTAACAGACTAATCGACTGAACTGTGACGACTGGACCTCGGGGTAGTGAGTGGAGGCCGACTGGATGTATAACAACTAAATCTGGGATGTATGGATCTAGTACAGTGGCCAAAAGTGAAAAAGGTCTTTATTTTATGCATCAAAAATCGTATTTTTGGAATTTAAAAGGAAAACATTGAGCTGGGGGTAAAATAATTGTTATATTCGTGTTCAGCGAGAAAAAATATGTTGAATATAGCCTTGAAAAAATAAAAATCGAGTGAACAACGGTTTTTCAATTTTTTTGCCACTTTTGAAAAACGTCGATTTTTGTGATTTTCGCAGGTCGATATCTCGACTACCAATGGAGCTAGGGAAAATCCGAGGTGTTCGTCGTGTTCTGTGGGAAAGAATACACAAGATAAGGCCTTGTCCGAAGTTTTAGAAGCGTTTTATCGAGCCGTTTCAGAACGTTGAAAAACGCGACAAATGGACTCGAAAGGGTTCAAGAGTCCTTGCAATTTTGTGACAAATTTTTTTTTTCTGTAACTGCCGCGTATTTCGACGTATTTTTTCCCGCTGAACATGAATCCGCTGGCCTTTTTGGGGCTAAAGTACAGTGCGACATTGAAAGTCTTGATTTTGTGCATAAAAAATCGTATTTTTGGGATTTAAATGGAAAATATTGGGTTGGGAGTAAAATAATTTTATGAGACAGACATTTTTTTTACGTTACAAAAGAGGTGCAAAATAATTTGCATATGATTTCCTCATTTATTACAATTTTCAGCATAAATTCCTCAAAGTGGAAGCTATGCTCAAAATTGTGCAAGTGCAATGGTCTTAGTACTAAGTAATAGCACTTAAAGTACGGAAAAGTACTCATGTACTTAAAGTACTGCCCAGCTCTGCCGTGGACTATGATAAGTGTTATTGCCGTTTTTTATTTGTAACATTTTTGCTTTTTCAGCTTCTTATTAGCGGTAAATGAAAGTATTTGATTATATTTTGTTATAGAAATATTATAAATATTATGAATTTATGAATATTATGAATGTCTGTAATTTTGTCGCCTTAATGTGGTCAGTTAAATTTTGCTAAAAAAATAGAGATTTTTAATTATCGCAGAAACCAAATTTGCCAATTATTGCCCGTGATGAAATTTAAATAGGTGTTAAATTTGTCGAGCAGGGGAGAAAATGAAGTGCAACATTTTATTTTTAGTGAGCAGGAGGCGCTGCAGAGAATAGTGCGAGTGAGTCCGAGCGGAAAATTCATGGCGACGGGCGGAACGGACGGCCACATAAGATTATGGAGATTTCCGCAGTTGACGTTGGTCCACGACATCGAGGCGCACGGGAAGGAGATCGACGATATGGATTTCAGTCCGGACGGCAAAATACTCGCGACAATCGCGAAGGATGGTCGAGCCTTTCTGTGGGACGTCGTCGCGGGCACTAAAGACAAGGAGCTCTCGTGGACCCCGCCGAACGGTGGAAAATACATGTACAAAAGGCTGCGTTTCAAGAGGCCCGAGAACAAACGCTCCAAGACTCAGTTGTTCACGCTGTCGAACGCTGTCGTCAGTAAAAATCCAAGTTTCCTGCAACTTTGGGACACGGACACGGGAGCCATTACGAAAGCAGCGTCGTTCAAGGAAACCCTCTCGGCTATGGCTGTGTCGGACGATGGAAAATTCGTCGCTGTGGGAACGATGTTTTCCGGCAGCGTCGATATCTTCGTCGCTTTTAGTTTGCAACGAGCGTTGCACGTTCCCGGTGCTCACAGCATGTTCGTCACCGGCCTCGAGTTCTTACCGACGAATCTCGACGGTCCGGCAATCACGAGCAACACGGAGGCCGCTGTCGTCAGTATATCCGTCGACAATAGAATTTGCGTACACAGCATTCCATTTAGACGTAAGTTTAGAAATTTTCGTTTTTTTAATCATCTTACCTTCTACTTTGCTATATTTTCCGTTATTTTCTTTTCTACTTATTTTTCTTATAGTATTTTCATATCGTTATTTTTAATTTGTCATTATTTTTGGTTTGTTATAAATTGATGCACTGGCGCTTGTGAGTATCTTATGTTTTTGTACCTTGTTGCACTGTTCTTCGATATATTAGAATATACGAAGAATGCATTAAGAATAAATGAATCTATCTACGCAGATATGTAATTTTCTTTTTTTACGAGTATAAGATTATGATCGTTTGATAATTTGTTTCAGACACACTGCCATTCTGGCTGGTCATCGTCTTCATTGTCCTGAGCATATGCGGTGCTTTCGTGCTGTGCAGTTACATGGGTATATGACCCGAGAAAACAATCCTCGATTTAGTTAATGTGCGGGCCACTCCCAGGATCTATTATTCCGTTGTTTAGCCGGGTAGGTCGCGAACGATTTTTTTTTCTCCTACGCGTTCGACACGAGTGTCACGGGATAAATTGCGGTGACGAAGATTAATACAAAGATACCATGAAACAAGACGTTTTAATAGAACGTTTCGCGTTAAAAAAAAAAGAAGGCACTCGGCGTGAGTATGCAAAAATTGTAAATAGGCATTTGTATTGAATTTATATTATTTGTCGATTGCCGTGGAAAAATCGAGGATCCGATCGACCAAACGTTCGATAGTGTCCACGCAATCGCACGAACGGCTTTTTTTTTATCACGTAAAGACACTGCGGCACACTACGCGCATTTATCGTTGTCGAGCTGAATGTCCCGCTCGTTGACCATCGAAATTGATTTCATAAAAATGCTTCCCGCTTTTTTGTACACTGAACATTTGTTTTCTACTTTAATTTTTTTCTTTCGTAGCGGCTCAAAGTTTTATCTTTGACCAGTGTTTATTTTTTACATCGAGACTCTCGCTAATTAAAAAAGAGAACAGATGACGCAACGAATTGATAAAATAACTAAGTCACAAACAAATTTGATTTCAGCTCGAGATTTCGGTGAGCGGGACATCGAGCTGTTCCGTATATTTAATTGTTTGCGTATATGTTTTGGTCGGTCAAATATACTGTATATTATATATATATATATATATATATATATATATATATATATATATATATATATATATATATATATATATATATATATATATATATATATATATATATATATATATATATATGTCGCTCACGGTATCCAGAGCCAGAGAAACGAATGGAACTCGAACCGGTACTGATGTCGTTATAGATAATTCAATTGCAGCAATTATTTAATTTTTAATATATATATTAGCGAAAGAATAACGAGGGTATTTTGGTTTAGCTGATAAATCATGCGAGAGCTATTGGTTTTTTTTTTTTCGTCATGTGAAACAGAACTAAGCGGTAAAATGAGATTTTCCCGGAGTTTTTTCAAATTCCAATTTTTGCTGGATGCGTACTGTAAAATTGGTGTTGAGTCAGTCAGTTGTTAAAAAAGAAATGTCCATTTAAGTAGACGCACAGTGAGCATAGTTTGTTAAGGCAATGTATCGAAAGAAATTCGCTACACATGCGTTTGCCTCTTCGATGTAAATCGCGATACTAATTGGGAAAACGGATAGCAGCAAAAAATCCAAGAAAATGTTCGAACTTTCGTATTGATTGTCCGAGCACCTCGCGCGAATTTGATATTGATTCATCGAGCCGTTTGAGAGCGGCAGTACATTAACATTGGTGTTCGGCGGTCTTTGACACCCTTCAATATCGCTCCATGTTACGACCTCGAAAAATCCTGGCAGTCGTTGAATTTTATGTCGAGTCTACACTAAACACCATGATTAATGTCTGGATTAAAATTCAGTCTCGTCTCATAGATACATCTTAATAAATTGCCTAAAAACTTTAATTGTACTGTGTCCTTCTCGATGAGATAAGCAGAGCGTTCTTCTATAAAAAAATGAAAATTGTATCTACTTCTATCATCCACGATGATCTCACATAGTCGATGACAAAAAAGACATCGATGTGTAATAGACGTAGTGAGAAAAAAAATAGATCGATCGTTCGATCTCGATCGATCGCGGGTGTAACAACTGATCTGAACCGATTAAAATTCCTACAAGAGATAAAAGAATATAAAACGATTATTATTTCAACATCCCATCGACGAAATATTCGAGCTCATTAGTTACCACGTTTTTCTGTCCCAAAGTGCTTCGAGTAGTTTCGCTGATTACTTTGTTTTGTTGCAGAAAGTACCGAAGATATAATCATCGCTTGAGATTATCTTCGCTTCGTCTACGGTTGATTCAATCATATTATAAAGAGATACAGTAGCGTCTCGACGCCAAGTTAAAAACCCCGCCATATCCATCATCTTGAGAATTTAATGTCGTAGAAGATGACAGGCACCTGAGTTTTCCCGCGATGCCATCCGGAAGTAAAAAAACGCTATTTAAATACACAAAATCACTCATTTTTGCAATATTGGCTATACAAATTCCTGAAAAACTTTCCTTGTTAAACGTCGCTCCAAGACTACATTTAGTGTATTTTTCTATACTGATCACGAATCTATCACTTACTTTATTCATAGATGAATACATTTTTTTTTCACCAAAACAAAGCTTCCTCTACGCGGAAGCAAAAAAGATAGTGAGATAGACCGCCTAGATATACAGCAAAGTTGCATTTTTTGGGCTCTTAAAAAATCTTAAATTGCAAAAAGTCTGAAAGGAAACATTTTTATGCAATTTAGAGGATATTTTTTAAAATCATCGCGAGACTTATGACTCATTCCTGTCGTCTCCGGGTAATTTTGATGCGCAGGTAGACAGCGTTTCCGTCGTTCTCCGATTTCTAATCGATTAAAAATTACCATTTAAATAACCGATCATTGCCGGACGGACGATAAGGCGTTCCCGTTACGACACACTCAGGAGAAGACCGCCGTTCGAGCGATAGCAAAGAAAGTGGTGGAATTTTTTAGTATCCATGTTTTTTAATTAATTTTTTTTTTTTTTTTTCATCGATCGGTAAATCAAGGCAAGCCCTCGAGGAGGCTTGTGTGCCTCGAGGCTGTCGAGAGGAGCGCGAGCGACACTGGCCGAGCCGCAGCCAAAGGAATGTCGTCCGAAAACGAAAGGTACCCCCTCGGGTAACCACTGACATTTTCACAACGGGTTTCGTCTCGACTCCTCGACTCCGTTACGCATCGTCACCTACTCGATTATACGTGTAAATCGCCTCATTGAAACCATAAGGTCGTAACTTTGATGCTCGTAGTCAGTGAACGCGCTGTTTTCATTCCAGCCAGGCTAAATGTTCTATCACAAAAGTTACGCAGTTAAAATTTCTATGAATTCTTGTAAAAGTCAAAAAGGCGTAAAACCTCGTGATGAAATTATGAAAATTAGGATCCTTTATAACTTATGACATTTCTTTTACGGTCGATACGAAGTCAATAATTCTGAATTACGATTTATGGACCGGATTTGTAGTATAAGATCGATAGAAAAATAAACGAATAAGAATTTTTTCGTGTTTTCAGCGAAAGGCCTAATGTCATCCGCATCTATGATGATATTAAGTATAATTTCAAAGAATCGCAAATATCCCAAGGTTTCCCGTTCCACAACTCCGTCGAACATTAATTTTCGCAATCTTTAATTTTTTGTTCATTTTTATTCAGAAATATTTTAAGCTCTTTAAAAATTAATACAATAAAGACACGCGTGTCCGCTTAACTTAGTATCTAAGACGAGGAAGGATTGGCACTGACGCGGCGTGGACCGTTTCGTCCTAAGCGTCAATTTTTGTTGATTCAATTGTTTGTTTTTTTTTTTTTTTTCATGTCAAACTCAAACATAGGATCGAAAGATGACACGTGTCGTCGTATCGTCCTTCGATCCACGAGTCCGCGACGATAGCTATATTGATCTTTGTCGAAAGGTTATTCTTCATTTTTCTATCTTGTACTGGCCGCGTCACGAACCTTGGGAATGAGGAAGTCTCGGTGCAGGCATTGCGTTATCGATGTTCGATCATTTTTTGTTTTCTCATCTCTTTACGTTTTCCTTCAAAAGGTAGACAATATGTACAAGTGGGAGTCTCCGTAGTTCTCTTCCTTTGCTTTGTTCGTTCTGTGCGCTTTCTTTCTTTTTTTTCGAGTTATCGCACTCGAGTGCTCCTCCCGTTGACTTTTTTTTTTCTTTTTCGAGGATCAATTGTTTCGCTTAATCTTCGCGTTTTACTATTTATTTGTTTCTTCTTCGCCCACCGGTTTCAGAAAGCTCTTCACTTCTTCGCCGAGAAACCGTCGCCGGTCGGGTCCAAGAGCCACGGATAGTTGTTCGGGCACTCCATGCAGGTGAAGAGACGGAGGGTCTCGCCCGGAAGCTCCCGGGTCGTCAGAGGACACGCGTTCGGCAGGGAGCAGTACGGCTGTCCCTTCTCGTCGCAGGACTCTTTCCAGTCTTGGAAGTCACGGAGGCCGGACAACTCGGTCGGCGTCTGCATCCACTTGATAACCTGGAATAAAAAAAAAAAAAATATTCATCGCATTACATTTATTGAAGAACGCAAGTCCATCCTTAAAGTTAAAATGTCCTATAATCGCCGCCGGAAGAAGTAACGGTTTCTTTCCTATCCGACAAAAGAATCATCGCACGAAATTAATCGGAAAATGATAATAATTCCTTTTGTCCATTAAATGAACGAAAAATATATTTTCTTTAACAATAAAAAATATATATATTTTCAATAGTTGAAAAGTTACTAAACTATATAAAAAATATATGCATATACATTGAAAGACTGATATTGAAAACTGTGCAAAACAAAAAAAAACTATAATGAAATTAATTTGATCTCTTACTATTATTATATTATCTGAACTATTTTATGTAAAAGGGCTCGTCCCGTAAATAAATAAATAAATAAATAAATAAATAAAAAGTATTGAAAAATAAATCTCACCTGAACCATGGTGGTGAAGTACACGTCCCCGCGTGCCAGCATCTCTTCGATGAACTTGATGAGCTCCTCCTTGTACTCCTTCTTGCTTTTCAGCCAGGAAGCGTGGAAGTGAAGGCCGAGTGGGGCCCTGTTGCTGTTGAAGTGGCGATTGAAGTTGTGCCTGAGGAGTCTGCCGAATTGTTCGCCGCTCTGTACGTTGGAGCACGAGTCAACCATGTGGCAACCAGGAAGGGATTCGTCGAAGGTCGGATCGTCACGACGATCGAGCTCGTTCATCACCATCTCCCAGACCGGATGGGACCTTGAGGGGCAGTTTCCGCCGTTGCCGTTGCACTTGTGCGGCATCCGGAAGTAGAGCGTGTACGGCCAGATCGGAACTCTTCCGAGGGAGGCGGTGATCGATGCGTCGTAGACGAAGAATTGATCGGCCATCATCTCGAATTGCTTGTTGCCGCCGACGCGGAGATAAGGAGCGCGCATGCCGATTATAGATCCGTCGGTGATGTTGGCGAATCGCTCGATTATCAATCTAGCGCCTGCCATCTCGGCGAGCCAGTCGTCGTAGGATCCCTGAGTCCAGTACTGAGGATCATCTTTGTGGGTCAACGAGAACACCGATATCTCGTGGCCCTTCCTGTGGAGGTCCTGGACGGCGGAGTAATTCGTGTACTTGTGGGAGACGAAGAAGGTACCGCGGATCTGGCAACTGTTAGGATTAGCGCGCTGACCGTTGAATATTTCTTCGTACAGATCGATGTTGTCGATGTTGACGGCACCATTGAAGGTGATCGTTATCATCTGAGGGACCTGCGACGGCTCGATGTTGCCGGGGATTCTCGTACCGTCCGCCGAGCAGTAGCAGTCCGGGAGGACGCACTGGGTCGGGTCGCAGTCCGGGGCACGATTGGGGTCGGTCTCGACGGCTGAAATAAGAAAATTGACTAGTTGTTTATCGCCGATTTGTATTTTCGTTTCGATTGTATTTTTTTTTTGTAGCTCATGCAGGAAAAGTGCTACTTTTCGTGCGAGTCGAGAGTGGCGAAAGTGACGCTTTACAGCCAAGTGCGCTACAAATACCCGGCGCATGCGCACATGAGTCCGATCTTACTTTACGCATGCTTCGGCGTGCGTGAAGTACGGCGCATGGTCAAGGCGCTGCTCTACAGCGCCATAATCAGCAGGCACGGATTAGCACTATTCCTGCATTTGTTACAAAACATATTATGCAATACCAGTGCGGGGTAGCGAACTTGCATCGCAAGTTCCCATTAATCTCTTTTTTTTAATCGCCGGAAATGCATATCGAAGATAATTCACATTCGGTGAAGAAAAAAAAAAGTGGAAATTACTTACTGCAAGCATTCTCGTCGGATTCGTCTTTGCAGTCGGGTTTACCGTTGCAGAAAAGTTCCTTCTCTACGCACTCGCCGTTGCCGCACGAGAGTTTACCCTCGTCGCATATCGGCTCGTCTGTCTTCAACTTCGGCAATACCTTGCGCGGCTCTGGAAAAAGTTCACGTGCGTAACGCGGAAAAGGAATGAGTACAAACGAGATCTTGAAGCTACGAAGCTCGTGCTTCAATATCTTTTTTTTTATTTTGTTTTTTGACTGTTGTATCCAAGGCCCGACTCCATACGCTTTTTCCCCCTTTGTGCACTACTCGAGTGGTGGAAAAAAAACAACAATTTTTCCCATCACGTCACCCACTACTACGTCATAGTATGATCAAATTTTTGGCAAACATTTTTGAATTTTCGTAGTTTGTGTGTTAAAAAAAAAGAAAAAATTATTATGTGTGTGTTTATCGTTCGTCCGGTCTTTGGTCGAATATATTTCAATTATTATTACTTTTTTTTACGTATCGTGTCGTTTTGTTAAATTGCAATTAATTTATATTTACACATAAAATAAATTTGCGTGATAATTGGAGAATCAGTGACGCGCGGATTCGGGTACTTTTTGATCAACGTTGGCTCACGGCGACGCACGCCTCACGAGATATAAAAAAAAAAATAGATAGAGAGAGAAAGAACGCAACAGGGCAATCGACAAAATTTATATCTTTACATATAGTTGCCACAGCTCTATTCGCGTTCTTTTTCGTAAATCGTTAATTTGCACAATGCAAGACACATAATACAGATATGTAATTAGCGAACGAGCGAAAGGTAGCAATGAAGAGTAACATTATCGTAACGGCAATAATTCATTAATTAAAAAGAATTAAAAAAACATTTTTTTTATCACCGGTACGAAAACGGTGCTTTTTGAGAACAGTGAGTAAAAAAAAAAGTGAGAAAATATTGCGAGTGAATAAAAAAATAGCGAGGATCGACTTGACCGTGAACGAGTTTTTTTTTTAATTCCACGATAGAGTATGAGTTTCGAGTAAGAAGAAGTGGTACGAATTTATATAGCGTGCGACGACGGAAGGTAAAAGTGAGAAAGGAATTTGAAAAAAAAAGAAAAAAAAAGATAGCGCGCGATTGCGAAGCATAAAATCTTTACGAAGCAATAAATGGAGCAGCAAAGACCATTGAGGATTGAGTGGAAAAGCGATAAAAACAAACATGCCTCGGAGCACTCCGATCGAAGTTAGAACCAAGCGGAGTGCGCAACGTGTCTGACCCAAGCGAGAATTACTACTTGGTGTGTTCGCGACGTTGGCGGAAGGCGGTACGAGCAAAAAAAAAAGAGAAAAAGCATGACACGCGATCGATTCTCACGAGTGATCGGCTGATTGGATCACGTAAGCTCGAGATTAGAAAGGATAGAGGATTAAATTGATTCGCCATAACTTTTCCCATACGTTTCCATAACGTAACGCTTCACGGAACTGTTTGATCGAATTTTTTATTTATCTTTAATTTGCCGTTTTTCTCGTAAAAACTCGTGTCTCCCATCATTGCTCAATCGAACGAGTCTATCGGCACAAATTTGCTGAGATAATTCGATGATATTCGCAATCGAGCGGTTACTCATGCACAAAATTGCCGATTTACTGCTCGGGCGTTTAACCAGGTAGATTAAATTTGATAATGCAACTTCGGGACGTTTCTGTCGAGAAAAAAAAAGTGTTTTTAGATACTTGGATGCGCAAATTTGAGAAAAATAATGTAAAGATTAACGCAGGCAATCCTAGGGCAAAATGAACCAGTAACGTTTTGTGACTTCTTTTCAACCGATGATGAAAGAAAAGTATGTGAACGTATTTGAATACAGATTTTTTTCCAACGTACCTTGAAAAGCGTTATAACATGACTACAGTAGAAAAGTGAAAAAAAAAAACAGGCGCGCGTGAAAGCGAATGATAGACTAGGATCGCGCCCGAGACGAACGTGCATTACACATCCGCTGGGATGATTAGTAAACAGCTAGCTTGCGTCTGGTGGAAAAAGTCGAGTGGCCTCTATCAATCATCGCCGGTTTCGATCTTCCGGCACACCGGCCCGCTTATGCCCTCGTAACACAGTTTCTAGTCGGGACTTTCTCGTTCAAGTTTTCTTGCAATCGAGATTAAGATCTCAAATAATGTTCCCGGCGACAAAGTGGGTCACTCGACTCTTTCACGGTGAAAGGAAATACGATAAATAAATAAATAAATTAATCAATTAATATAAAAAAAATTGAAAAAGAGGTAATTAGTGTGCGTCGGTTTGCGTGCTACGGCGCGAGTCTACGACCGGGCCGAAGATCCGCCTTCCCTCTAGTGACTCTTTCTTTTTTTTGCAAAAAAAATGTTTATTGACAAAAAAAAGTTAAATAAATAGATTTTGAAAAAACAAAAAAATGATCTCACTGAGGGAAGTCGGAAAAAATGGCCCGGCTCACTTTCCCCTCTGCGTCACTTACTCTCGAGCTTGTCACAGTTGGTGACCTTGCCCTTCCAGTCGCAGGTCTGTTTGTCCAAATCAAAGGCCAATCCGCTGGGACACGTGATTTGCTTCAGGCCGGACCTTGTGCACCTGGGGGGTCAAAAACGCAGGGACTTGAGACTTTTTAATGAATTTCAATGGGGCTTACTCTCGAGCTGATCGCAATTCTTGACGTTGGTCTTCCAGTCGCACGTCTGCCTCTCGATGTCGAATGCGAGACCGGTAGGGCAGCGTACCGTTGCCAACCTCGTCACACCGATCTCTGTGGCTTTGTCACACCTGCGTTTTGTCATATTCAATGATTTGTATGCCCGTGAGAAAAATCGACGATCGCTAAACCCTCAAAGTAATCGAAATACCATCGTAAAAATAATTTTTTATATTTCGCATAAAAATCAAAATTGTTTTTAAGAATATCCAACATCAACTTATTGAACCGACACATTTTTTTACTCTCTTAAATTATCGTATTTTTATACTCCGAAGAAAAATAATTATTCTCTTTAAATTCCAATTCAATTCTCGTATTACTTTATTTTTTGTTTACCAAAAATGTTCCGGGGAATCGAATAATGCGGACAACGGTTTTACTCTCGCGGAACTTTTAACTCGTCTCGCGGATAAATAATAATAATAAAAAAAAGAAATCGTGAATCATTCTTCCTCCAAGGTTAGCGGAAACCCGACCGATTTCTAGGATCATCTCGAAGGAGTTGTTATTCGTTCTCTAATCGCTCCGAAATCCCGACTCGATTAGCATTCATTAAAAGCAACTCGAAGGTTCTATGACGTCGAAGGCGCAAATAAAATTAAATCGGCAAGAAGTGAATTCGTTGAGTCACACCGACTGCGGAACGCTCGAACGGCCTCGAACGTTCTCTCCCGATGCGGTTCGCGATCTCCGAGATCCCATCGTCCAGTTTTACCGCAACCTTCGAACTCGCGTATAATCTTGGCACGTTGCACTTCCTCTCGCACCCCGCGAGACGATTCGCGACGTTCACAACGCAGAGACCGTTATTCGATCGGCGACCGGACAAGCCGTCCGTCGACTCAAGGATTCCTCTCGATCGTTAATCCGCGCGTGGTTAACGGTCTTTCCTTTGGCTATCAGTCGATGGCGTTGTATGCTAATGTCCTCCGGAGTAAACGACGACTAATTGCAAAACTCGTTTCAACAATCTCCCCGATCGGTGAATCGATTCGTTTGGACAACGTTGCAAATCTATCGGTTGATTGTGCGATGACGAGGCTGAAAGAGCCGGTTGACTTTTCCGAACGCAATAACAGTTACGACTATTCGTCACGAAGCTATTTATCTGTTCTCTTTGTAACGATAGCTTCGGAGAGCTTTGTCCTTCATTTCAGTCACTGTCGGCTCGAGACGTTTACTCAACGAGGAAAACAAAAATATCGTGCGGAAGTTTGTAAAAAAAAAAATTCTTCTGCTAAGTTCTCGAAAATAAGTGAAAAACCTTTATCGAAGAAGTGTCATTTTACTATCTCGATGTGGAGTAGAAAACATTTTTTTAGTGAAGGTCTTTTTTTGGATATTCAATACTTTGATACGAAGATTTAAAGAAAAATTGTAATTGTAAAAATTGTTAAAAAATTGTTAAAAAATTGTTAAAAAATTGTAAAAACAGAAGAAAAAAAAATACACCCGGTTCGTGCGAGAAAAATGAATTCGGAGCTCTAAACATAATTCGGTTCAAATTTTTCAGCTGACGGTGAGAAAGTGAAGAAAAAAATCTAAAAAAAAGCGCCTTTTTCTGTATCTTCGTGACCTCGCGTCTATCCTTTACCTTACGACATCACGGCAGTCGCCGTCGGTGTTCAACCGGAAGTACTCATCCCCCGGTCTGTCCTCGCAGAGCTCCTCGGCGTTGGCTTCCAGGCCATCGTCGGCGTCGTCACCTTGCGCCCTCACCTTCACGACTAAAAAAAAATCGGGAGAGAAGAAAAAAATTAGAAGAAATAATATCAATTGAACGTGACAGTCTCGTCTCGTACACCGATACGTCGAATTTAATTTCGTTACGATCTTTCGTGCATTTCGAGGCCTGTCTATTACGCGATTACCTCGTCTAGATGGCGACCACGGTGCTCGCACGATCGCGTCAACAGGGTCACCGAACTCTACCGTAGAAGTAGAAAGTCTTGAAAATGTCAGGGCAATATACCGACGGGCGCAGGTAGGGGAAAGCAACAGTGGTTCTCCAAAGTAGGTTCGACGGAAGGCCTTTCCATTACTGGACGTATAGTAACACTCGCTCGTTTTACACTCGCGGCCATATATATAATATATATATATATTTTTTTTTTGAAATCACGCTTGTGCATATATGTATATACACTTCGAAGTAATTTACGTGGTTTCCATCTTGCCAGTTCACTACTCTAACTCCGTTACTTTTTTCACTATCGTCTTCGCAACTGCGACTTACTTTCGATTCACAAATTACAGCTTCATTTTTTTTTTGGTTTTTAAATCTTTATTCTCATACTTTACACCTCGAAAAAGCGTCATTATCGATAAGTGAAGCTAGATTAATTCTTGGACTGCAAAGATTTACGACACGTTGAATCAGACTCGAAGAGAATCGTGAAAATCTGCACCGGAAGTTAGCTTCTTTTTAAATAACAAAATGTTAAATATGGCTCTATGGTTTTTTTTTAGAGTTCGAGTCTTTTACAGGGCTGAATCGACGTGCTTACTTTCGTAATATTTTAATTTTTGGATTTTAGTGTTATTTATTTTTGTTTTCAATATTGTTTTGGAAAGTTTTAAGATAGAGTGAAAAAAAAATAGAAATTTTGGACTTACCGGCAAGTAGACAGAAGCATCCTAGTAGGAATATCAACTTCGGCGACATGATCGTCGTCGTCGGCGGGACAGAAAACGTCTGGACAAGCCGCGCCCTCTCGCCCCTCTATATGTGCACCACCACTCCTTCCCTCTTCTTCGTCAGGACTTTCACCTTCCGGATGGTGCTGCCACCGTGCAGCTCGGACGATTCCCTTTTTCAGATTGCGATCTCGGCTCTTAAATTTATCTGCCTATCGCGATCTTAAAATTCTATTGAAATTCAACGGTTACCTCGAAAGTTTTGTCGATCGGGGAAGAAGACACTGTCAAAAAGCCCTGGGGGCGAAAGAAGAAATCGCTCGGCACTCGCGAAGTAGCTGTAAAACGGCTTGGATCGATGACAGGAGTTGCGGGCACTCTTTAGAAGTTTTTTTTTTTGGCAAACGCTAGCTTTTTTTACGCTTTTTATAAAGATATTCAGGGACACTTCCGGTTTATATCGGAAATTCAACGTCCAAAACGTTTCTCAAGAGAACGGCTTGTTTGAACGATCTTTACGCAATCTTATGACTCTTATATAGCTTCATAATCGTAAAATGAACTGTAAAACACGCAGATTCAACATAGGAAGCTTCTCCAATGGAATATCGAAACTTTGCTTCGTCCTCTTTCCAAGAGACAAACTTCTGTTTTGCTAAAAAAATTAATAGAATAAAGTGAACTTCGAATTGGTCGCCAGACAGCATTTCTTTGAATTAAACTGTTCCATTAAATCGTTCAAAGATTAATTGATTAAGGATGAAAATCATTTTGACTTAAGAATTTGATTTAAGGAAATCGGCGAATTGAATATTAACCCCTTATTAAATATTTTTTTAACTTTTTTTAATATCTCTTTCAATTTTAATAAAAATAGTTCTGAAATTGTTTAACGAATCTGTCGATGCATCTGAAACAAAGTTTTTCCAATAATCTTTTTCTTTACACATATATTTTTTTTTTTAACAGGAAAAAGATTTCTTATTTAAACGGTTCATTTAATTCTACATAAAAAGCTGAACGTCGAATCAGCTTCGTTTGATCTTTTGTTCGGATTGTGTGCGTTAATACAGTCGGGCAGACACATTGTCCGTTAGATCTTTCTCGAGAATCGTTATTGCTCATTCTGCACGGCAAGGTGCTCCAGGTGTTTTCGCGTTCCGCAACTCGCTATCGTTACCATATGTAATGCGAGGCGTCCAATAAGCCCACGACGAGCGAACGTTTTCTTTGACGTTCGGTTTGGCATTTATGGGAAAACCGAGAGCAGAACAGCACCGAGACGCTATGAAACACTCTCCGCAGTGCGCGAGTCATACGGGAGAGGTGTCTTTATTTGCCGAACAGGAGACACGTTTATTTTTGTTATTTTTTGATTATCTCCTTATTTCTTTGACTCTCGTTATCGGATCACTATACGTGGAAGGTCGGCTGCTTTAGAACCATAATTTGAGGATAATAGGGAAGCATGTTAGATCCAGTATCTTATGTCATTGGACCGAAGCACTTCGATTATTATTATTATTATTATTATTATTATTATTATTATTATTATTATTATTATTATTATTATTATTATTATTATTATTATTATTATTATTATTATTATTATTATTATTATTATTATTATTATTATTATTATTATTATTATTATTATTATTATTTTTCATATATTTTTTTACATTATTTTATATTGTATTTTGCTTCCTCATAGAGGAAGCTTTGTGGTGATGAGAAAAAAAAATGTTCGAGATTTTTATGAAAACGTGTTCAGAATATTCCAAAACATTGAAAAATCACATTTAGAAAAAATGTGCGTGTGCATGTGCGTGCGCGTGCGCGTGCGCGTGCGCGTGCGCGTGTGCGTGTGCGTGAAACGGACGCGAAAAATTCAAACCGCTATAACTCGAGAACGCCTCGACCAATCAAGCTGCAATTTGGCACACATCATGTGTGATCAATAGTCAACGTTTGGCCGAAATGTCATGAAAAAATGTTCAATTGTTTTTTTTATACGCCATTTTTAATTTCTCCGAAAATGTCTGTGCGCACTGTAGCGCTTACAATTTTTTAGCTATATGCCTAAAAACGCGTACACAGATGGAATATGGCCACCCGATGGTCCCATTAAAATTTCACGCAAATCGATTGAACTGTTTAAATTTTATAGCATTTTGAATTTTTCGAATTTCATGAAAAATTAGTACTTTGGTTTAAACGCATTTTTCCTAATTAAATATTCATTTATGAGTAAAATAACTGTTAGATTCGTGATCAGGGTGAAAAAATACATGGAATATAGTCCTAGAGGTATGATTAACGAAAAAAGTTTATCTGTAATTTTTACAGCCAACATTGAAAAATGAGTGATTTTGCATATTTTTAAACAGCGATTTCTTTGCTTCCCGATGGCATCGCGAAAATATGCAGCTGCCTATCGTGTTCTACGGCAAGAAATACACAAGATGATGAATATGACGGAGTTAAAATAATTAGTTAAAGCGGTGTCATGTGAACTTCTCGAGTAAAAATTTAAAGATCGAAAAAAAATTGGGGACACATAATTCTATGTATTTTTTGTGCCGACCACAGATCCTACATCCGTTTTCACCAAAAGCGCAAGGTTGCTGTATTTTTTCGGGTTAAACCTGAATCAGCCAGCAATTTTTCCTGAAAGTTAAATACGACGTTGATGTTGGAAAAAATTTGAAAATTGACATTTTCACAACGCTTCCTCATAAAA
Source organism: Amblyjoppa fuscipennis (assembly GCA_963575735.1). NCBI lineage: Eukaryota > Metazoa > Arthropoda > Insecta > Hymenoptera > Ichneumonidae > Amblyjoppa > Amblyjoppa fuscipennis. The sequence continues at coordinate 13,329,967 of OY754489.1, read as the reverse complement.
GCTGAAAATTGAAATTTTCATAACGCTTCCTCATAAAAGCTGAAAATTGGAATTTTCATATCGGCTCCTCATCAAAGTTGAAAGTTGAAAGTTGAAAGTTGAAAGTTGAAAGTTGAAAGTTGAAAGTTGAAAGTTGAAAGTTGAAAGTTGAAAGTTGAAAGTTGAAAGTTGAAAGTTGAAAGTTGAAAGTTGAAAGTTGAAAGTTGAAAGTTGAAAGTTGAAAGTTGAAAGTTGAAAGTTGAAAGTTGAAAGTTGAAAGTTGAAAGTTGAAAGTTGAAAGTTGAAAGTTGAAAGTTGAAAGTTGAAAGTTGAAAGTTGAAAGTTGAAAGTTGAAAGTTGAAAGTTGAAAGTTGAAAGTTGAAAGTTGAAAGTTGAAAGTTGAAAGTTGAAAGTTGAAAGTTGAAAGTTGAAAGTTGAAAGTTGAAAGTTGAAAGTTGAAAGTTGAAAGTTGAAAGTTGAAAGTTGAAAGTTGAAAGTTGAAAGTTGAAAGTTGAAAGTTGAAAGTTGAAAGTTGAAAGTTGAAAGTTGAAAGTTGAAAGTTGAAAGTTGAAAGTTGAAATTTTTTATTCGCTAAGCTTCCTCTATGAGGAAGCCAAAAATATAGTAAATGCTTCCTCATAGAAGAAACTTAGCGAATAAAAAATGTCAACTTTCAACTTTCAACTTTGATGAGGAAGCGATATGAAAATTTCAATTTTTAGCTTTTTGTTATCATATTTGTAGTTTTTTTGGGTTGTAAGGATCTTTTGTAACTTGATGCATCGGGCTTAGGCCTCGGAACACGAAATAAACAAATCTATCTATCTATCTATTAGTATTATTTATTTTTTAAGAGCAAGAATATTATTATTATTCATTTCTCTTTCAGACTAGGAACTCTGCTAGGAATTAGACCGAATTTCCTTTCGACTAATGAATCGAAATTTATCGACGATCGAGTCTCCGCGACGAATTTCTCGCCTATGATAATCGGGCAGATAATAACTTTTCACTTACGGGGACAACGGGGCTGCGTGTATAAATAAGTTTGAAACTTTCAAGTAGGTCGTATACATGGCATTTAATTCGGTGAGAATTCGAGAGTCCCGCCTCAACAGCTTTCGTCGTATTCGTTTGTCACACTTCGTTTCTTTTCCATACGTATAGATATAGATGTACGTGTGCCGCTGGCCAAAACGTAAAAGGAGAGCCCACAGGTGTTTGCTATTTCTTCGTTTTTTAAAAAATATATATTTTGTATAAGTTCCTTCTCTCGATTCCTCGTCATGATACTTTTTTCAGGAATAAAAAAAACGAAAATAAATAAGTAAAAACTCCAGGTGCATTTTACACCGTACCGGAAACCAACATTATCTATCATTATTAAACATTATTTATTTTTAATAGAATGCGCGCGCAGCCCATCCGACAGTTACACCAAAAATTAATACATATAAAAAACATTTGTATTATTATCTTTTTGGTTTTTTGGTTTTTTTTTTTTTTTTTTTTTCATCGCACATTATGCTCGAGGTCAGGAAAAGAGCTTCTCGCAGGTCGAATGGAATCTCCGCCTCCCGGCTTGCCCCTCGCCGGAGATTGTCCTTTCGTCGTTACATGTACGTGTATATAAACGAGCAATATCTTCGTGGAAAGAATCTTTTCCCTTTCGTTCGTCGAAAGATCAACTCCGCGGGGCTGCGCGACTCCGGCATAGGTCGATAGGTCGCGACAGCGATTCACCGAACCGCCTGTCTAACAGCATCTGTGTCCCGATGATTAACGTTTCCGACGATCAAACCTCTCTCGGCACGAACGACCGATCGTCGGATAGATTATAATGAAAATGTTCCCTCGCCGCTCGATCGATCACCAACGATCATCGAGGGTCCGCCGATTGCCGATCGATTATTGATCTAATAGCGCATAAATCCATGAATTACCTCGTCAAGAAGGCTGCAGCGAGTTACAAAAAAAATACAGTAAACAAATACAAATGGGTACAACAATTTGAAAAGTTTTTTGTACAACTTTTTTCGGAGATTTTTTTATTTTTGTTGAATTTCCAACGGATCGGAACTTTTTTTTCCAGCGACAAACTTGTTAGAAGAAGGGTTTAAAGGACTATCGAAGATTGCTTCCGAGAAAAAACGCCGTAAATAAATTTCTGAAGCTTTTTACTACTGCCTTTCTCTTTTTTTTTTTTCTTCTATTTTCTTCGCCTCTGAGCCATTCACGTTCGTGGGCTGTATTCGATAATGGATTAAAAAAAAATACATTGACGGATCAGAAAGGTAAAGAGGGGAAAAAAATGAAGAAGAAGATGAAGAAGGCTGTTTAGTATTCCGAGAGAACGCCGATGGATATTCCTGCTGTGAGGATTGGTCGCGGTTCGACGTCGTCTTGAATAACACAAATGCATTCGCCATACATATTTTAACCATGTATATATATATATATATATATATATATATATATATATATATATATATATATATATATATATATATATATATATGTTTATTTATATTTATGTTTTATAAATATACTGCAAGTAGTTGGAGTCCGGATCGAGAAAGAGTTAAAGGACGATCTACGATTGTCGTCCGCACGTAGCAAAGAGCCTAAGTACACTGTAAAAAAAAAATTGTATGACATTTAATGCACTGGTACTGGAAGTTTTTATGCATAAACTAGTATATTAAATTTCATGTACAGTTGTGGTGAAAAATTAACGTACAGTATATTAAAAACTTTGGAAATACTTTACTTTTAATAATTGACTTCAATTTTACCGTAAATGTCCATTAACTTTTCATCACGATCGTACATTAAATTTACAATTTGTTTAACAGTGTAACAGCAAATATAAATAAAAAACAACAGATCGATAGATATACACTGTAAAAAAAATTTGTTTGAAAATTACTGAACAGTATTGGAAGCTTTTTTTTTACATAAACTGCTTCTGAAATTTCAAATACATATGCGTTGCAATTTTACAGTAAAATTAGTATATTCGACGGAAATTTTTGTAAATTTCAGGCGAAAGATTTGTGATCTTAATATCTCGTGTTGTAATTTTACAGTAAAAGTACATTAATGTTCAATGAATGTAAATAATGTAAGGAAATTCCAATTTCCCGTAAATTAAATTTACAATTTTTTTTACAGTGTATGTACATTGCTTATAAAGAGTACATCATTTAGTCTCTTATGGCAAGGAGATTACAACAGTTTCCAACACAAATACATTTTTTTTAACTAAATAAAATAAAATAAACATCGAAGGTGGAGGGAAGACGAGGCAACTGAGGAGAAAGGGAGACTAAGTGGATAAAAATATAGCGACATCGTGTCGTATGGGGGAAGGAGAAGTGTAGGTCAGTGTGCTATCGGAGGACGGCGCCTCGTAGTCGAAGCATTTTAAAAGCCGGCTGGCAACTGACATTTATCCTACCCAACTTGACTGTGAGGAATAACTCCAGCTGAATCTCGGGAAGAAGCTAACGCGAGTGGGAGATGGGAGAGGCAGAGTCAAAGACTACCGAGTCACGAGACCTCGGGTCTTTATTTCATCCTGGTCTCGCTTTGTCATGGAAATTTGAGGGGACGCGGTAATGTAACCCAGACCCAAGAAAAAGCTCGTTATTTATTCTCGAAACTTTTACATTGTTCTTTTTTCATCGAGTCACGATGACTTTGAAGTGTCATAGAAATTGAAAAAAGAAACTTGAGAAACAAACGGAATCGCGTTTGATCCGCATCAAGGTAGCTCCAGCGAGTGGTTTTCATTTCGCTTAAATTCGAAAAATTCGCGCAAGAATTGCAAACACTTCCCGATGTTATAAAAATCTGAAAAAATTCATACTTTTTATAGGCACTGAAAAGACTAACTTTGCATAATAATAATTTCGAAATGTTATTGACAAATTGTTGAAAAAAAGTTGTTCATCGAAATATGCTTTTTTTTAATGAAAATGATTCGTTTATTTTTCGGAATACGTACGAATTTTTTCAGATTTGTATGTTTATTTTGATTTTTCTTATTTTTTTACGTGGCAAAATGTGCAAAAATCAAAATAAAGATAAAAATCTGAAAAAATTCATACGTGTTCCGAAAAATGAACGAATCATTTCCATTATAAGAAAAAGTTGAGTTACCGCATATTTCGATGAACAATTTTGTTTTCAACAATTTGTTAATAACATTTTGAAATTATTATTATGCAAAATTAGTCTTTTCAGTCCCTACAATAAGTATGAATTTTTCAGATTTTTATAACATCGGGAAGTGTTTGCAATTCTTGCCTGAATTTCTCGAATTTAGGTGAAATGAACACCACTCGCTGGAGCTACCTGGATGGTCGAGCGCGAGGCTTGGAGGGGATAGGCTCGGTGGCGCGCAAGGTACGGTGCAAGTCGTGTGCGAGTGTGAGGTCCGCCATGCGGCCTCTCACTCGCACGCGCCAAGCGTGCACAATAAAAAATATTTGTACATTGCACAACACAACAACTTATTGTCCACAAACGTCCACAATTTTTTATTTGTTAATTTTTCGATCGCACCATCCGGTTTCTAGTTTTACAAAAAAAAAAGTACAAACTAAAATTGTTAATGACACGGGAAATTAAAGGACAGATTTGTATATTCAAACTTTGACAAACGAGTTTGTTACTTATTTAACGAAATTATTTTTCACTGTGTGCCGAGATAAAGCTGTAGAGTTCCACGTAATTGCTTATTCTTAACTAACGGTGAAGAACAAGTGTCTACATTTTTGTACAGAGCTTCCTGTCAATATTCTTTATAGTTTTTAAGAATGTTTTTGCAATGTTTCCACATGAACCACCCTGAAAACATTAAAATTCATCGGTTATTTTTAATCTGCCATAAGGATCAATGTTAAATAGTGCAAATAAAAAGAATATATTTCTCGAAAACGATGAAAACGATCGCATTCAAACTTTGCAGTTATACTGAGACCATTCATATCAATGCGTAAAAAACTTTGTTATACTGGATTCTTCTTAAATGTATTGCAATTCGAAAACGATCAAGAAATCTTTTTAAAAAATTGAAATTTGAGAATTCATTATTAAACTTTGAAGCATTACAGTTATTTTTTTCTGTAAACGTGAAAATAGGTCAATCAATGGCAACCTTGACATTGATAGTTAAACGATGAAGTAGCGACGGATCAAAATAAATTAGCACCGCGATCCTCTTGTCAATAGAATAAAGAATTTTTTTTTAACTTAATATAACCATCGTCCTCGAAGTAGCTGCAAATTATTTCTCCAAAGCTTCTCGATCAGCGCCAGTTCGTGCGAGCCGCTTTAAAGCTTCCGAAGCTTCGGGAAAACATCTAACTCAAATCCGACCGGATATACCGAAAGTGTTTTCCCTCTACGTAAATTACAAACTAATTTTCAACTATCGCTATCCGGGAGTGTCTGCGCTCGGAGATCGGTTATATTTACGATACCCTTCCCCTCTACTTTGAGACTTTGGCGTACACCCGTATTCCGGACAAACTCGCCGACATCGAGACACCGTCTCTCTTTCCATACGAAGTTTCGAGTTCCCTTTCGGAGACCCGAGGACTTCTCTCGCCGGCGGGCTGGGAGAAACACGAGGAGAATTTTATATTATCCTTCCTTGGGCTAAACTTACGACTCTGCCGAGAGTCCGGCGGACCGGTCGAACGTGTATATTTTCGCTTTCTGTTATACGTTCGTCGCCGCCGGTCCCGGACCCGGGAGCGCTGTTTTCGTGCCGGCTGTGGCCGAGTGAATTTCGCTTTTCGAGGCGCCACGATCTCGTCTCAATTATTTTGTTTTATTATTTTTTTCTCTTCCACTCTGGAAGAGCTTTAATTTAAGGTAGTTACGTCGCGAAGGCAATCCAAACTCATGTGCATAAACTTTTGACATGCTGTAATTTAACTATCAAAATTGTACTTGTACAAAATCTTAAAGGCTTTTACCGAACATTTTAATGAACAATTAGATCTTAAAAATCGGTCGATCGAAATTGATAAATCGAAATTGATCATCAAATCGAGAATCAAAAACTTAGATCAAAGATCGAGAAAAAATATTGAGTACTGCGGTCTCGCGAATCAATTAGGAATTCATGCGCAACAAAAAAAAAGTGAAGTTACTGGACTAATGTTCAATACAACTGCGATCAAAGTGCACGGTTTCGGGCCGAATGACGTTTCCTAACCTAATTGTCGTAAAAATGAAGTCAAAACCGCACTAAACCAATAATCTACTTACAAATAATCGGTTCAATCTAATTGCGAACATCTTCATAGATACTCTATTATTTTTCATAATATTATTGATGCAGTCAAAGTACCACATATAATTAATTTTTTATGTCATCCAGACGCTGATGTTTACGACTCAAACGTGCCGACATAGCTACCTTAAGGACCATAAATAGCTCCGTCCACAACCTTAATTTTAACCATAAACTAAATTCGACAATTTTACATTGTGTCGTCAATTTTAACGCTCTGAATCATACGCAGACAGAATTGGCTGAAAATTGTCCAAGGTGAAAAAGAATTTGAAAAAATCACACAGTTTGGTATTCACCCAATGAGGATGGCGTATAAATTACTTAAAGTGTTATCGAGACGTTTTAGAGATAAGAGGCTTTCAACAACTCGTTGAGCGCCGTTTACTTTGATATTTAAAAAAGATTAAGATAAATTAAAAATAACAGAAACTCTTTGCACCACTGTTAATCGTAGTTTTTTTGTGACGAAGCATTTATTTATTCGAGGAACCATAACGTAGAGATGGACACTCATTATTATTATTTTTTTTTCTATCGCCCGGCGCTGTTCTCTGTGAATTGCGGTCCAGCAACCATTATATCGCCACTCTCGCTCTCCTCCCGGCGATCTTTCTCTTTCACTGATCGGTAGAGCCAGTACCGAGCTCCCGCAGTCACCACGTGTATAGGTCGAGCTTAAGTGTACCGCTCGTGAATAACGAAAACTGGTTTTACCGGGAATCAAAAGCGACGAAGAGAAACACGCCACTACCTGGCTATCGTGCGAGAGACAGCGACGCGAGCAGAACGCGAAGTCCGCGGGTGTCTTCGCGGCCCCGGCTGAGGTGCGCCCTCCCGACTGTTCATAGACGAGTAGCCGTGATTGTGGCGCACCGGGCTCGACGATGCTGCCGAGCATCCCCTCGAGCCTTCGAATCGCTGCGAATACGATGAAAAAAAATTTATCGGTGGATATTCTATTAAAATTTCGAACATTCCGCGGGCGCTGCCAATTAACGATGCTTAACCCTTTAAGATGGGGGCTGAAGGATCAACATTAAATGAAAATATGTTTTAATCCGTTTTATAAAATAAAAAACGAATTGCGGGGCACACTGCGGATTTGATCAATCGAGGGCGCCCGCGATTCGTTTTTCATTTTGTAGAGTCGTTTCGGCGAAAAACGGATTCGAAATTTTAACTCTGCTTCTCTCGCACTCACACGTGTTTAACCTCCCCTTAAGATCAAAGGCACATTCGTGTTATAAAATATCTACAGGGGAAGCCGGGGCAAGATGGGCCAGTGAAAAATCAGGCCAACCCGGGGCGTAATGGGCCACCCCAAAATTGTTTAAAAACAGGTAAAAACTTGGAAGGAAAAAATAAAAACCTTTCGTGGACAATGACAGAAGCAGAGAATTCGCAAAATAGGGAAGCGGGGCAAAATGGGATACCCGAAAAAAAAAAAATTTGAAATATTTACGGGTAGCCCGTTTCGCCCCAGAAAATTTTCTTTTTCGGACGCGTTACAAAACCTATGAAAATATGATTGTTGGGTGACAAATAATATATTATACTTTCGGCAGCGTTGTAGACGCATTATTTGCTTACGGAACCCATCTCGACCCGATTCTCCCTACAGTTTGCTTAATTGGTCGACACTGATATATATATATATATGGATATATGGATATATGTCTTTTGTATATATATGTTTTTTTTATGGAGATAAAAAAAATCAATTTTCTTTTCCGGCCAGAGACCCGAGAAAATGATCCGGGGTTTTGGATTTTATGGTGACCTTGGGACAAGTGCCCAGTCCGGGATTCTTTCTCAGGTACTTCGGATGTTCCCCAATTGAATCGGTCCGGTTTTATCAAAGTACAGAAAAAAAACTCGTCCTCGCCCCCTCTATTGCTGTATAAATTTAGAGAGATTTATTTTTTTTCAATTCGGTATTCCTTTTTTTTATCTCGATACAAGAAACATTCTTAAAATTCCCGAACGACTGGAAGAATTTAAAAAAGGCGAAAAAATATATGTTTTCTTCTTTCGGGAATCTCTTCTTTTTTTTTGCGGACGCCTCGTGTCGGCCGTTAAATTTTATTTTACGATAGCGATTGATAATACTATCTCTCGAGGCTGCCAATGTCAATGAAAATACTTCCTTATGCCCACAGCTGTCTCTATACATATACACGCGAAGCGTCGAAAAATTATAATCACAACTTCGAACGACTTTTCACTGCCTCTTGCCGATCACCGGATACGAGTAAGTAAAGCGCTTGTTCGAAACAAACGAAAAACTGACTGAATATTGGGTTTTCAAAGTACATTTATGTTGCGGAAAGACAATGCATTATTTACTTTTATCCGCAGAATGAAGTCAAGTGCATCAAATTTTTTTGCTTTAATCTTAATCGCGATGACGACCGTGGCGATTTGTACGGAACTTCCACCACTTGAACGGACCGCCGGCTGTGCCAGATCTAGAGACTATGTTAGTATTTTTTCACGGCAACGTTATTGTTGTGTGTGTGTGTGTGCTTTTTTTTGCAAAAGTAAACATATATTCGAATATGGCGACGTGATAATCTTAAATTGGTCGATGCCTAGAGAAAAGCGTCACTATATAATTCTTTGCACTTTCATTCATTTGTCCAGTGCATTGGATATATGGTGGAGGGCGCATGCTGCGACGGCGAGTACAATGTTCTATCGATACTAGGATTCCAATGTTCGTGATAGATCTGGCAATTCTTCGGACGCACGGGATAATTTTTCCGTAACAAATAATGAAGTAATGAAGAATATTGTTATACTATAGAACCATTATTTGGAGTTATATCAGTAATGTTATATTGATATTGTTAAATTAATAATGTTATATATATCGATAATGTTACAATAATCATTTTCATAATTTTTTTTCTGTGATAAAATTGAAGAATATGGGTCACACCGATTAGCAGACGAATCTATGATGGATTGACCAGTCCAAATTCCCCAGTTTTACCCTACACGATCTCCAAAAAAAAAAAAAAAAAAAATTAAACCCGAGCTGACCTTTGGTCGTACAATAATTTCAAGCCTCCTCGCGTTTTTATCTCGCCGTATTAGTTTAAAGAAGATACGTAGTAATGTCGAGAAAAAAAATACCTCGCAGCGACGTCACAGCCACGCACAAGAGTTTTACCGGGAACGACGGGAATTCTCAGTTAATACGACGACTAATCGTTACGCATCTCTAATATTTCTCTGGATACGATTAAAATAAGAAATAAGGATTAAAAAATAAATCAACGTTGCTAATTATGAAATTCAATCCTACCAAATTCAATTGCATTGAATTGCTATGCACAAAACAACTTGCAATTAAGTTTAATATCATTAAGTTTAATTTTAACGGATCGAGGAAAAAACAAAATTGAAAATTGCCCCCATGGAAAAAAGGTAGGTGTAAGATATATGCAAAAATATATATGGAATATACCCCATATATTTTAAACGAAAAATTTGATATGCTGGATATATGTATCGATATACGATCAAATATATATTTGTGTATATATGCAAATATATATGAAATATAATTTGAATACTTATTAAATATAAACAAAATATATTTCAGATACATTTCAAGATATATGTGCCAGTATATCTTTCTTATATTTGAAAATACATTTCATATGTAAATTGAATACGTATTGTATATAAAGAGAATATGGGCTACATATTTTCTTATATTTGCATATACAAATAAGGGAGAGCGTGGCAAATTAGACCTCTCTTGCCCCACTTTTCCCTTCGTACTTACATCTGTATTAAACATAAACTGAATAGACCTAGAAAAACGTTTCATGACTGCAATGTAAAGTATAAGTTCCGTAATGTAATGATGTACCAATTGCTAGTCGACTGAACTTTTTTTAAATTATATCTTTTATTATATGACGGACAGCAATGAATGCGCGGTTGGTGTGCGGCTTCGGTGGTCCCCAGAGTCAAGATGAATCGTTCGCGGTCAGTACTTGGATGGATGACCGCCTGGCCGTGCACTATCTGGCGTATTGGAACTCGTTCGCAGTCCACGAACACTCTGCCGTAGCACCCTGGCGTCCTGCTCATCCTATGCCGCAGCACTTCGTTAGTTCCTGAAAGTGATAAAAAAAATTGAGGTTACGGACAAACAGATTTAAAGTTTTGAAATTACTTCAATGAAACAAATGGAAAACAAATTGAGGTTAGAGACAACAAGAATGGATAACAAAAAATATATAAAAAAACAAAATTTAGGTTAGGTTTTCCCTACCTATCCAGGATCAAGAGACGCGGCTCTTGATCGATAAGGATAAAAAAAATAAAAAGAATATAAAAAAATAAGGGTAAAAAATAATATAAAATTACTCATCAGGTCTCGTGAAAATTCCCGAAGATTTCCGTAGCACGTAAACATGCGGAAATTTCGTGCGAATCACCTCAACTCACACCCGTATCTCCTCACACCCGTATTTCAGGTTTGCCTCATCATATCTCGCGAACCGCTGGACGATTATGATCGTAATTAGCCCCATTGGAAAGCTTGGGTCCGAATTGTATGATAAAAATGTCCTTGAAAATTCGATCCGATGCTTCGTTGCCGAGATCGAGCCGTCCGAAAATTATCGCGTTAATTCACGCACAATCGAACAATTTTGGATCGATTGCTGATCGCGATTATCGTACACAAGAATCCACCGAACACATGTGTTCGGAATTAAGCAAACTGTCAAGCTTGGATAGACATTCTATAGTAAAAATCTTATTATCATTTCGATCCGATGATTTATTTGTGAGATAACGTAGAGCAAAGAAATACTTCCGGCATTTTGGAGTATAACTACTTGGTAGCGTCCTTCGCTCGCTTAAAAAAATTTTCAGGTACATACTACATGTACCTAGAATATAAATAGTATGTACCTGTAAATATTTCAGGTACATACTACATGTACCTAGAATATAATTGAGATCTATTGTATATATCCCAAATATATTCCACATATATATTACGATATATCGAAAAATATATTTTCACACATATCTTTTTTCCATGGGGGTGGGGTTTTTTTTTTACTGACTTACCTAATTGTTTTTAATCTACTCCCGTCGCGATTATCCATACAGCGAGAACACATATGGAATCGAGTCTCCTCTATGGAGCAAGCTAAAAGCCCCGCCATCTTGGCGATCGGCCAAGAGCAACGGCGGTACCGGGTGGACAATGACCCGGGTGGCACGGTCAAGGTGAGAACCACGTACGACGCGGTCTCTTCGTCTCTGCGTCTTTCTTCCCCAAGCTCACGCCCGTACCCTCTTCCGCTACGTGAACGGAATCGAATTGTTTTTTTTCCGACCTCTCGGCATTGAGTCCTCGACATTCGAGAGAAGCTACGAGCGAGTCCAACATGGACGCCGACAAAACAGGAGTGACCTCGATATCCCACAGTGCGTGGAGCCGATACCATCGACGAAGACGACGATGGCGACTCTATATGTGATGCATATCATACAGAGGCAATTGTAGACTCAGAACACGTAGCTCGCAGGAAGTCATTGACTCCTCTCTCACTATCCGATGATGCTAGCTCTGGAAAAAAATCAATTTTATTATTGTTACTGTTTTAATATAATGATAATAATAATTATTGTATGGACTATTTCCGATCGCTTCGGGTGTTTCAATACAAAATTCATTTAATTCAAAGGACTTTTTTTTAAATAAAAATGTTTCTTTTTCAAATATTGGCTTTTGTGACTGAAGGAAAATCGAGTTAGCAGTAATGTCCAGTGCAAATTTAAGCGTCCAGATTTTACACTCTCTATTAAAGCGTTATCTTTCGAGGCCACCAATGTCGATAAAAATGCTTCCGTATGGCTAAATCTGCCTCTATATATGCACGTGCAGTGTGGAAAAATGAAAATTCACAACTGCAGAGAACTTTTCAAGTTTTCCGGCCGATTGCTTAAATAAAGTCGGTACAATTTATTTTAAAAAAGGCTGAGAGGATGAAATTCTACGTGTCGGCTTTTTTCTATATTTTTCGTCATCATGATAATGACCATGGCGAATGTTGCTGACGCAGAGGTCGCACATCAGGATTCCACAAATTGCGCGGAACGCGGAACTTCAGTTAGTATTCTTTACTATATATTAATTTAACACTTTTGCTTTCAAACCGCACGTATGTAAAAAAATCATCAAACATATTGTCAATCAATTATCCTAATGCAGGATTGTTCTTTTTTATTGTCTCTTCAGCAAAAATAAACATATGTTGGAAGAAAGTTTCACGATTGGGTTGAATTTATTGATGTACGGTGAAAAACAAAATTTTGGATTATATAATTAATCGCACTTTTATTCTTTACCTAGTGCGGTCGGATCGGACATCAATGTTGCTCGGGCCAGTGCGAGCGGCAAAAATTCAAAAAATGTCTACGTACAGAAATACGTTATAAATGTACATAAGAAAAACTGGGAAATCGTACGAGAAAAATTGGGCGTCGAGATACGATTGTGAGTTTAATTTGCATGCCATGAAGAAAAAAAGAAAAAATGTTAGTTGAATGTTTTACTGTTTGTATTTTTTTTTTTTTTTAACCGGATTATGTTAAAAACGAATTTCAGTCGACCATTTGATGTTTTTGTAGAATTCATAGTTCGATGTTCACTATAAGTAGATGTATATTTTAGGGTGATTCTCAAAAAGGACATTTTTTTTTAATGTTGGTCCCACCCTTTTAAAATATAGAATTCGATTAAAAATTGAACCTCGCGAAAAGCGGTTCCTAGCAAAAAATCCTAAGTGGTGCCGCATTCGACGTTTGTACCTAAAAAATGCGGTACCTTTTGAACGTAATTGTCAACGACCACCTTTCGGGAGGTGTTTTTTTTTAGATGAAAATATATACTTTTGGAGGGTGGGAAGAATTTTTTTTCAACAAATTCACCCTACTGGACATTTATAGTTTTCTGTATACGAATTAAAAAATCGAAATCTTTTGTGTTTATTAAAAAACAAAGGCAAAAAGTTAACCTCCCACCCCGTAGAACTACATTTTTTCATGGATGAAAAAATCCAGCGAAAGGCAGTCACTGACAATTAAGTTTGAGAGGTGCCGCATTTTTGTGTACGAACGTCGAATGCGGCACCTCTTAGGATTTTTTTCTAGACACCGCCTTTCGGAAGGTTCAATTTGAGATTGAAATCTGTAGTTTAAGAAGATGGGAGGAAAATTAAAAAAAAAATGCATTTTTTTGACACACCCTAGTATATATACAGTTGTACTACCGTGATCTATGACCATTACCGAGAATTTATAGTAAACTTTCGACATTGCTGCGGTCTTGATGCATTTGAAACTGAACATAATTTATTTAGGGCGATGATCCAAGTTCGATGTTTGGCTCCATCTTTAGCTCAGTACGAAGCTATTTCACGATAGAGTTTATGCTGCAGTGCAATCGCGGAAATGGTTGCACATTGATAAAAAAAAAAAAAAAACAGTTGATTTAAGTACAAATTTACTTGATGGAAACAAAATATCTCGTTGCCTCAAAAATATTTTTGTGACATCATCCAAAAAATGGTTCAATCAATCAATCTTTTAGCTGTACCCATAATAGTTTATTATGCCACAAGGAAGGAAAGTGCGTTTTGTCACCGGCGTGTGAAGCTTAATTCAGAAATTCACACGAGGTATAAATGCACTTCCTCCCGGGTGGCATACGCTATTTTCTGCCCGACTATGCTAAAAATGGCCACATTTCTATGCCTGCAATGGGGGTGGAAAGTGACCCGCTTCACTACTTTTCGGCCCGTGGGCGGAAAAGTAGCAACTTTTCCACCCGCTGCGTTACTTTTCGGCCCGCTGAGATACTTTTCGGCCCGCTGTGTTACTTTTCGGCCCGCTGGTCAAGAATCGACCACTTTCCGCCCCCGTTGCAGGCATGGAATGTGGACTTTTTTACACTAACCATTAAAAAGTTATTTTTCGAGGACACCAATGTGAACAAAAGTATTTCCTTACGGAAAATAATAATTCGCAACTGCAGAGAACTTTTGAAAAGCTCATGCCGTTTGCCGAAATAAAGTGGTTTCTATTTATTAAAAAAAAAGGCTGAAAGAATGAAATTCTATGTGTCGACGTTTTTGATATTTTCCGCCATTATGATGATGATCATGGCGAATGTTTCTGACGCGCGGGTCAGATATCTGAATTTTTCAAACTCTGCCAGATGCGCAACTCCAGTTAAAAAATATTAACTGGAGTTCTGCATCCGGAGTTTCCGATCGTTTCGTGTATTAGAATGCAATAACATCCATTTCGTTTAGAGGATGGTTTTTATTTTTTTAATTTCATTTTCAAATATCGCCTCGTGCGGCTCAACGAAAATCGTGTTTCTGGGGCAATAATATCTAGTGCCAATAAGCGTGTAGATTATACACTGACTATTAAAGCACAATCTTTCGAGGCCACCAATGTCAATAAAATTATTTTCTCATGGCTGGCTTATGGCTGCCGCTATATATACGCAGGTGCCGGGTGGAAAAATTCTATTCGCAACTGCAAGAACTATTGAAAGTCTCGTGCCAATTACCGAAGTAAAGTGGGTACAATTTATTCGAAAAAAGGCTGAGAGGATGAAATTGAACGTGTCGACATTTTTGATACTTTTCGTCGTCGTGATAATGATCATGGCGAATATTGCTGACGCGCGGGTCAGATTTCCGGATCCCGCAAAGTGCCGTCCACGCGGAACTAAAGTTAGTATTCTTTCATAGCTTTACATCATAATCATCATTTTGTCACTCAATTATCGTAATGTAGCATTGGTCTTTTTTTATTTTTTATTTTCTCTTCAACAAAAATAAGCATATGTTGGAAGAAAGTTGCACGATACAGCTGAATTTATTGATGTATCGTGGAAAACAGAATTTTTGAATATATAATTAATCGCACATCTCTTTCTCTACTCTTTCATTTAGTGTGGTCGGATCGGTCATCAATGCTGCTCGAATGTTTGCAAGGTAGAAAAATATATAAAGGGTAAAAGACCCAATACAAAGTATCCACTTAGCAGATGTACATAGACGAATTGAGAAATCTACGTACTCGAATTTCTCGGACGTTCGAGCAATATTTGGCATCGAGATATAATTGTCAATTTAATGTACATGCCATGAAATAAAGAAAAAAAAGTAAATTGAATGTGTTACTATTGGTATTTGCGAAAGCAAGAGTAATAGCTGAACTAAGATTAAGTAGCAAGGCACGACTAAAAGTATTCCACAAGGTAAATACCCATATAATAAACACAACAGAAGTTTGTACAATACGTAACCTACGTGAGAACGAAGACTTGGAGCATATCATGCTCAAAGTCTTTGCTGAACGGTCTAATATACTCCCCTCTGAGGGACCACTATATAGTGAAACACCTACAATCCCAGGCGTTGTTAACCGATAAGGACTAGTTAATAAACGTGCTAAATATAAACAATGCCAATCAACTAAACGATGTATACCTGTATGTAATTAATGTTTTCAAACTTAGATCCTTTATAATCAACTAATAAAGCATGCATAAACTCCGTTAACTAAAATAAAAACCTACATAGTATGTAAGAAAAAAAAAAGTAACGCCAAGCGTCGGCGACCTCGCCCCACCAGACGAGTGCCCTGCCCCCTTTTTTTTGTACACTGTCGTTCGCAAAATAAACAACGTCTATCTATGTATCCACTGTTGGTATTTTTTCCCCAGATTATGGTAACAGCGAATTTCAGTCGCATATTTGATTTTTTTTTATCTAATTCTTAGTTCGGTATTCACTACAGGAGGAATATTGTATATATATAATTGCACCACTGTGCCCTACGGCCGGCATCGAGAAAAGGCAGAGACCTTTCTACACGACTGCGGTCTTGATGCTTTCGAAACTGAATATAATTTGGTTAGGGCAATGCAACTTTCGTCCAAAAAGATTGCACTAATCGATAACAAAAAAATTCAGCCAAGATAACCGAAAGTGAGAATAAAATTTTCCGTCGATCCTTACGCGGCAGTATAGTCTAAAAAAAATGGCTTTATCAGTTATTCATGCACAGTTGTATGATCGGAGAGGTCAACATTTCAATGATTATTTGTAGAGGATTCTTCGTTTCCTGGTCGACTTCTCTTATCGTTTGCAAGATTTACGGTTCGGTAATAAAAAAAGTTTGTACCGCCATTTTATTTTTATTTTTGAAGTATTGCATCGTGTCACTAAAAGAAGATCTAGCTCTGGTAACAATGTCGAATGCAAATGTTCAAATTACTTATATTTGTAAATGAAATGTGTCACTATTTGTGTTGCTTTTCCAGATTATGGTAAAAACTAATTTCAGTCGTCCATTTCATTTATTTTTTTTTGTGGAATACTTAGTTCGATATTCACTATAGTATCGTACAGGTGGTAGCGAGCTTTCCACATTGCTATGGTCTTAATGCTTTTGAACCAGAACATAATTTAGTTAGGGTGATGATTCAAGTTTGATGTTCGGCTCAATCTTCGGTTCGATACGAAGCTATATCGCGGTATAGTTTATGCTGCCGTGTAATCGCGGAAATCATTGCACAGTGATAAAAAGTTGAAAATTGACATTTTCATAACGCTTCCTCATAAAAGCTGAAAGTCGAGAGTCCGAGAGTCCGAGGGGGGACGGTAGCTGATGGCGTTTTTCTAATTCGCACTTGTGTCAAATCGCGTCCTCAGTTCTACTCTATCCCAAATCGCGTCAATCTCATCTCGCTATGACGAGCTCGAGACCGTTTTTGGAAAGTCGGCGTTCAATTCGCATCGATTTCAATCCTACCGGCCCTTATGCCCGATAGTTAAGCCGGGTTACGGTCGGCTACCTGCGTCTGTGTCAATTCGCGTCGGTATCATCTCTCACCATTCCTAACTCACGCTAAGGCTTATAGAGCGATTCGGTAATATTGTTCGAGCTCGGCTCAGATCGCACCCTGTTCAATTCTCGTCGTTTCTAACTCGCAGCACATGCAGCTCGAACCGATTGCAGTGATCCTCAATGCTGCTGGTTTCATACAAGATCCATCGCACTCGCTCAAAAAACAAATTGCTCCATATGATACAATACTATCGCAGACATTATTATATCGACAGTGAATTGCGCTTGCATACGAAGGAAGGTAAGTAAATATTTGTTGTTAATATTTTTATGTTATTAATATTCTTTATTTGTCAAACATAAGGGGCAATTGTACATCATAGTTCACCGGTACAATCCATATATTTGACGCCCGTATTTGTCACCGGCGATATTCAACCTAATTAAAAAATACTTAACCATAAATAAATAAATAAATAAATATATATATATGAGGTATTCCATGTGAAATCGAACGGTCAAAAACCCGACCCTCTCCAAAAAAAGTTGTAATTTCACCACAATTCATGATTATTTACAAGCGGTTTTTGTAATTTTTTTCAGAATTTTTGGATCGAATTTTAGTGAAATATCGAAAAATGAAACTTTTTTAAAAAGACTCTATATCTTAAAAACTATTAGTCATACAAAAAAACGTTTAAAACATAAAAGCTGCAGTTGTCAATGAACCTTTGAAAACAACATTTTTGTTGATTTTTTTGAATGCAATAAACGTCTATTTCTATGAAAAATAGACTAAAATATTTTTTTCAGCCAATACGTCATGTTTGATTTTTTTTTAATTCCAGAATATACTCTCATGTACGTAGAGTAATTTCATATTTTTGTTTGGATGGGCGAGACTTCCGTTTGAGTTGTGCTCCGTTTCAGAACGATTTTTCATTAAAAAAAAAGAGATATCTATTACTATCCATTGAATTTTATAAAAATTGTGACTATCGACAATAATGGAAGATAAGAAATCAAATAAAAAAGGAATTGGGGATATTTTTATAGAAAAAGAGATTTTTTTAAATAGAAAAAGGGATTTTTTAAATGAAAATTCGATTTTAAACGGAGCACAGCTATCAAATGGATGTCTCGCCCATTCAAACAAAAATATGAGATCACTCTACATTTATGCGAGTATATTCTGAATTTTTTTAAGAAAAATCAAACATGACTTATTGGCTGAAAAAAAAATTTTAGTCTATTTTTCATCGAAATAGACGTTTATTGCGTTCAACAAAATTTACAAAATTTTGTTTTGAAAAGTTCATTTAAAACTACAACTTTTATGTTTTAAACGTTTTTTCGTACTATTAATAGTTTTTAAGATATGGGGGATTTTTTAAAAAGTTCAATTTTTTGATATCTCAAAAAAAAAAAAAAATACGTTCCAAAAATTCTGAAAAAAAATTACATAAACCCCTTGTAAATAATCATGAATTGTGGTGAAATTACAACTTTTTTTGGAAAGGTTCGGGTTTTTGACCGTTCGATTTCACATGGAATACCTCATATATATCTCTCAATAATATATAAATATTTCGCATCCGCCGCCGTCGTGTCAAGAATCAAGAGGGACGGGAGGGGAGGGGAGGGACGGGAAGGGCGGGGCGGGGCGGAGGTTGCCATAGCAACCGGAGGGTGATTGCCATAGTAACTGGAGGGGTGGTTACCATAGCAACCGGAGGGATCGTTACCATAGTAACCGGACCGGTCGCTGTCATGACAACCGGAGGAATGATTACTATAGCAACCGTTACTATGGGGATTTGGAATATTAAGGAATTATGCCCATAAAAGGGTGCGAGTGCGCGAGCCCAGGGCCCCCTAGTATATATATATATATATATATGTGTATATATATTTATTTATTTATGGTTAATTATTTTTTAATTAGGTTGAATATCGCCGGTGACAAGTACGGTCGCCAAATATATGGATGATACCGGTGAACTATGATGTATAATTGCCCCTTATGTTCGACAAATAAAGAATATGAATACCATACAAATATTAACAATAAATATTTACTTACACTGTAAAAAAAGAATTTAAATTTAATGTACCAAGGAATTCTAAATTCACTGCAAATTCGAACTGCAAATTCGCAAATCTTCAGTAAAATTCATGTCCCGTACATTAAAATTATAGAACTTGTTCCTTAAAACTATATTTAAAGAACTTTTTTGGAAATTGCTATACTATTATTGGAATTTAAAAAAAAGTTTATAGAATTTACGTACTCATTGTGGATTGAACTTCAAGCACTTCTAGCAGTTTCTGCGATTACAACGTTGGTTCAAAGTGAACCAAAACTGCATTACATCAACATTTTGTTTTCGATTCAATCGTATATAATGTCACCATACCGAAGGTATATTATTTCGACTTGAATGTATATTTGGTCAATTTGAAAAAAATATGATTCGATGTGTTCATATATTATATGTACATTTGTCATCTTGCAAATGATTTTATCAATTCAGCAAGACGTCAATTTAGTCATTCACAAATATTATGTCCATAATAAACAACTTTCAAGTTGTTTCGATATTTCAATGTCCAATCATGGAAGTTGAGTCTAAGTTAATGACGAAGAATAACTTATATATCCGATTCAAGATCTTACATATCAATAAGCGGTTGCAGCGTAGCTGTAAGGTACTTGTTCAGAATGCGTTAGTTTCGGGGTTCGAGCCCCGCTAGGGTATATAAAATTTTAATTTATAAAAATTGTGTTATATTAAGAAGTGGCGATGTACTGATAACAATTGAACATAGAAAACATGATATAAACCATGTATGAAATTAATTAGTAACAAATAACGTAAATAACTATACCGGGACCTAACTCCAGATTGAGATGGGTCAAACCTTTTTTCAGTGCACAAAAACGTCCAGACCTTACTTGAAATTTCAAGAACGAATGTATCGTAATATTCCCAACACCGGCTTCCTTTTTCATAGACCGTCACTTGAAAATTGCGACGTATAGGTGCTTCAAAATTACAAAACGGTTTGTGCATAAAAACTTCCAGTACTGGTTCATTCAATTTCAAGCAAATTTTTTTTACAGTGTACCTTCCTTCGTATGCAAACGCAATTCACTGTCGATGTAATAATGTCTGCGATAGTATTATATCATATGGCGCAATTTGTTTTTTGAGCGAATGCGATGGATCTTGTATGAAACCAGCAGCATTGAGGATCACTGCAATCGATTCGAGCTGCATGTTCAGCGAGTTAGAAACGACGCGAATTGAACAGGGTGCGATCTGAAACGAGCTCGAACAATATTACCGAATCGCGAATTGACACAGACGCAGGTAGCCGACCGTAACGCAGCTTAACTATCGGGCATAAGGGCCGGGAGGATTGAAATCGACGCGAATTGAACATGATGCGAGCTGCGCGACACGTGAATCAGACTTTGTCGAAGTCGCTGACTTTCCAAAAATGGTCTCGAGCAGCTCGTCATCGCGAGATGAGATCGACGCGAATTGGATATCGGGCGATTTGGGATAGAGTAGAACTGAGGACGCGATTTGACTAGAGTGCGAATTGGAAAAACGCCATCAGCTACCGTCTCTTCTGAACAGACCGTTCTTACGTTTTCATGTTCCTACACCTTATTCCATCTACACGGTAACGAGTTGACGTATTTCCTACATTACACACGAAAAAATGGTCTCCTGCCCAAACTAACACATGCGTTTGAAGCTAAATAAAAATCGTACGGATGTTCAATGATTCGCGTGCCCAACATGACATCTGACCGTCAATAGATGCGAGGCAATATGGGTTTGACCATTTCGACGAGGTGAGAACGACGGCTGGATTGTCGGTAAAACAGAGTGCGAGTTCCAATGCTCAAGCTTGCACTCTGTTTTACCGACAAGCTAGCCATGGCTCTGTAGGTATTTTGAAAACGCCACCGTACGTTTGCTACAATGTTGAATGTTAAAGTGGCGTATACAAATGCGCATTAACTGCGGTGTACAGTATTTATATGTTAACTTGAACGCGTTTGAAATCCGATCGGTTTAAACTGCGATCGGTTTGAACTCAGTACAATTGAAGGCGCTTCGCGGAAGACTTCGCCACGTTGCTATCGTGTGGCACGATACGTCTTGATTGATCCGGTTAACATAAAAAAAACGATATGTCTTGATTGATGCGGTACAATTGAAGGCGCTTCGCGGAAGACTTCGACACGTTGCTATCGTGTGGCACGATACGTCTTGAGTGATCCGGTTAACATAAAAAAAATATAACACGAAGCAGTTCAAACGATTTTTATGTATTTACATTTTTTGTTTACAAATCATGGAGGCGTGTACCAGGGAACCGTGCCACCCAAACACAATTGACCTTCGTCAACTCTCATGCAGTAGCCTGAGCAGCATTTGTGACCGTATGCGCCGTACTAGATGAACAAATAAAACTGTAACGATATACAACTTAAAATTATTCTTTCCACGATAAATCAATAAATTTATCCCCCAACCTAGCGACTTTCTTTCAATATATGTTGATTTTTGCAAATAAACAAAACAAAAAACTATTAATAGTTTTTTAAATATTAATAATTAAACTAAGATGGTCAGCAGGTAAATGATGATACTCGAGTTTCTTGTTTGGCGCAATGGTGGTGAACATCAACCAGAGCAAATGGTGCACATAATTGAGCTATGCGCATGATTGCGATGGCAATAAACATGACAGATTTCGTCACGTCAAACTTCATCCTGCAAGTGCAAATAAAAACTGCATATGACTTTTCACGATACTTTGTCGATTAGAAAGCTACACATTTTTCAGGCTTAAATTTTTTTTTCTTTTTAGCAAATTGAACTTATTTCACTTCGGTGATTGGCACGAGGGGATCAAAAGTTGTTTCCAGTTGTGCATTTTTTTCCACCCAACGCCCGCATATATAGCGGTATCTATAGCCATAAGGAAACGGTTTATTTTTATTTTGTGTCTGTGTCCACAGGAACGCAGTTATGATACGTGTCCGAAGATAATTTTTATGACGTCAGTTGCCTTGAAAGATAGTTTTTTTATAGTTAGTGCGACACGTGTCGTTATCTGAAATTTGCACTGGACATTAGAACTGGATCCTCCTTTAGAGTAGCACCAAGCAATAGTCAAATGAAAAAATATATCGTCGGTAAAAATGGCAAGGAACGCGTATAAAAAACGCTGCAATTGACAAATGTAAATGTTTAGTCGACCAATTCGTCTCGCCAATTTTTTTAGCCCCAAACCGGATGGTTCCTTCCGAATGATCTTACATCTGCAAAGATTGAACGAATGCATAACCGCAGAACATTTGGAAGTAGTGTCTCGAAGAATCATAAAACGAATAGTACGGCCAAATTGTTTCGTGGCAACCTTAGATCTTAATGATGCATGTTATCTTGTACCCATCGCAGAATATCATAAAAAACTCTTGAGATTTATTTTCAGCGGATCCTTCCACGAGTATCACTTGTTTATTTTTTGGATTAAACGCGGCTCCGTGAGCTTTTACAAATTTAATGAAACCTATAGTGGCAAATTCTCACAGTCGCGTTTTTTATCCGTCATTTATCTTAATGATTTTTTGTTATTGGGAGATTCATACGATGACTGTCTCAACAATGTAAAAAGTATCTGTAATATTTTAACACGGCTCGGATTTAGAATAGACCAGTGTTGTTTTATTCGTTGATTATTGTGAATAGAGAACAAAGCATTATGATTTCGTCGAGATCTTGTAAATTCCTTGACTTTATTTACAACTCCGAGTCAAGGCCAATTGAACTTCCTACAGAACGCCTATTGAAGCGTTAATAGAGAACAGTACATACACTTTTCTAATTTGTGTCTTTATTAACACTAACACTGTCATCATTTTTACCAAGATTTACTCACTTGGACATACACAACAAAAAGAGTGTTTTTATTTTTAAACATTGTAATTTTTAGCCGTAATGAACTTTAAACGTCTACATTTTGATCGCGAAGAAGCGGCGCGAAATATAATGAAGTTCAAAATACGAGCGAAGTTTAATCGTAGTTGTATTTTACGCCTCGTCCTCGAGATCACTCCACGCCAAACCTTACTTCATGTGTTATTTATTAGGAACGTTATGGCAACACTTTAAACAAAGGCAAAGACGTAAGCAAGCTCTGGCTGCCATAGCAGCCTCCCGAAAAGTTTATTTCTTAAACATGCGTGATGGCACTGGCGTGAAGTAGGAGTACTACGATTTGATCTTGAAAAAATCGAATCGACGAAAGAAATTCGCTGTTAGCATAATCTGGTAAAAACACTGATAACATTTAAAAAAATGTTAATAAAAAATAACAAAAAAACCTTCCTATAATACGAGTACAATATGAGGATAACCTGTCGTCGAACACAGTATTAGCACACCATTAATATTACGCTACTGCATAACTTCTCATTGGCTAATCGAACTAACACCGCGAACTATTCATTTGTTTAATGGAATATAGTTTATTTACATGCGTTTATACCTTAGCTTATATTATTTTTGGCCACAAACCTAGACCATTGGACAAAGAATCAATATGCCAAATTTGGTTAAGTAATATTTTGTCGTTTCGACAAACACTGGAACCTTCGAGAAGCATCATCGCAGTAAAACGCATGACTCCCGTTTTGCCCAGATGGTAGTCGGGAGTTAATAAGAAAGACAAACAGTAACATATTCAATTTACATTTTTTCTTTATTACTTTATGGCATGTATATTAAAGTGATAATCGTATCTCGATGCCAAATTTTTCTCCCACGTCCGAGAAATTCGAGTATGAAGATTTTCGGGTTCTTCTATGTACATTGCCTGCTTGGATACCTGGGTTTTTTACCATGTTCATACTTTACTTCCTTACATTGGCCCGAACAGCATCGGTGTCCGATTGGACCGCACTAGATAAAAGAATAAAATGCAATTAATTTTATACCTCAAAATTCTATTTTCCACGATACATCAATTAATTCAACACTATCGTGCAACTTTCTTCCAACGTATGTCGGTTGAGAAAAAGCACAGTGCTGCACCGGAATAATTGAATGACAAAATGTTTGGCAATGTTTTACATGTGTATGGTTTATAACGAAAGGTTTAAATTGACATTTAATGCCCTAAAAGAATACTAACCGGAGTTCCGGCCACGGCACAATTTGTGGAATCCTGATATCTGATCCGCGCGTGAACAACATTCACCATGGTCACAATCATGACGGCGAAAAATATAAAAAATGTCGACACGTTGAATTTCATCCTTTCAACCTTTTTTCAAATAAATTATACCCACTTCACTTCGGTAATCGGGACGAGACTTTCAACAGTTCTTTGCGGTTGCAACTCCAATTTTTTCATCCAGCATCTGCGTATATATACGGAGACATACGGAGACAGATTCAGCCATGATGAAATAATTTTATTGACATTGATGGCTTCGCAAGATAACGCTTTATTAGTCAGTGCTAAATCTATACGCTTATAGGTATACGCAGCTACTGCGTGGAACAGAATATATTCGGAACTCGGAACAAATTTTCATCACCCCGAGTTGATTTATTTAACAATTTATTTAAACAACGAAAAAGGTCGATAATCAAGCTTTACCGTCATCGACAATACTTTACATAATTCGTTATACTTCGATTCGATTATCCAGTGCGGCGACTACTCGAATCGATGCTGCACAGGCTTCTGCAGGAAAACAAAAGATAGCAACAAATGTACCAAGTACCCCGGGGATCCCTAAGTGCTCGGATTCTTCCGTGATATGAGAATCATATGGCGATAAGAAATAATTTTCGACTTGGTGTACATGCTACGAGAAATAAAGAAAAAATATAAATGAAATGTCCCAGTATTGTGAATTTCTTGTGATTATTTTTCCTAAGAGTTTTTTTTCTTTAGAGTCTTCTCGTCGAATCGAACATGTCGTAAGTCTTCGGCAACGTTGCTACTTTAAATGAACATTCTGTTAAATGTACAAATCTTTTTTTACTGTGGACGGTGCACAGTAAAAAAGTCGCGACGATGTCCCTACGGTCATCAACAGAAAACGGCGGGGAACTTTCCACATTGCGACAGCCGTGATGCTTTTGAAACACCGCATTATTTAGCTAAGGGAATGTGGCTTCGTAATAAAAACGTGACGCTAATCAGAACCAAAAAATGTCTGCGACGATACCCGAAAATCAGAAAAAATTAACGCCACCGTCTCAGTAAAGTAAAAAATAATGGCATCATCGCTTACTCATGCGTAGTTGTCTATTCGGTACCACGAACATTTTTTTAGATTCTTTTTTTTTACGTATGGCGCAGTGTGACTAAAGGGAGATACAGTTCTCGATAATAATTTCTACTGCAAATTTACGTGTTGGCCTTAAAGCTGCTGTTAAAACACTATCTTTCAAGGTTGTAAATGTGGATACGACTATTCGTTACGATTGTATCTGCCTCTATGCACACGTGCAGCGTGGAAAAATTATATATACAACCGTAAACAAATTATGACTATTGCGCGCCGATAATCAGAATCAAGTGAATACAATGTATTCGAACAAAAAAAGACTGCTGATTAAGGTTTACAATTATTTGCAATTAAGTTTTTCGAGTAAATTTCACTGGGTTAGCATCCACACCATAATAGCATTAGCCGGAAATTTTCCACAGACGATAAATTTGTGCAGTTTTGTCACTGTGAAGACATTGACAAAAAAAATGTAATCTTTGTATCTCGTTTGGAAATTCAACGTGGTGAAATTTTTGATAATTCTTGTCATAACGATCTGCAAGAAGACGGCCACCGGCCCAGTGTGTTCGAAGTATAACTGGAAAACCTACGTAATCGAATCCTTCGAACATGCGAGAAAACATTTGGTATTAACAAAAATAGTACATTCCATGAGCGATTAACAAAAATTTTTTAATAAAAACCGTTCCAACTGCTTCTGCTATATTTTTTTTATGTTAACCGATGCCTCAAGACGTATCGTGTCGCAACGATAGCAACGTGTCGAACTCTTCCGCAACGTTGCAGCTTCCTTTGCCACTGATATCTCATCCAAGTAGGTGCCACATGTAGGTACGTAATTATTTAATTACGGTAACATACATGCACGTAGCCGTATCTCCGAGAGTTGTGAAGTTGAAACGTGACCGAGTTAATTCAGACTGTATCAACGTGTCGTCTCTTAGTGTTCCGTGGTTATTACGAGGACAGTTGAACCTCTATTAAGTTATAATCCCATTAAGGTAAAGATAGAAATGCTCAGACGATTAAGAGCGTCCCCAGATTCCAGCAGTATTTAATTGCCCTCACCGAAAAGAACTACTGAAAACTACTGCAAAATACTACTGGCAGTATCCAGTAGTTAACTACTAAACAACTACTGAACTACTGCCCAGTGCTAAATTGGCGGACTACTGAAAACTACTCGAAGTTTTGAGCAGGTAACTACTGAACACTACTGGATATTTTGAGTAGTTAACTACTACTGAATAGTCAACTACTCCAAACTACTATGAATGTCCAGTAGTTAACTACTAGGAATTCCCGTAGTTTTCAGTAGTTCACTACTGGGAATTCTCGTAGTTTCCAGTAGTTCACTACTGGGAATTCACGTAGTTTCTAGTAGTTCCCTGCTGGAATTTTGCCCGCACCGAAAAGAACTACTAGGGGTTCAGTAATGACTACTGGAGGTTCAGTAGTCCCTGCTGGCATTGCAGTAGTCACTACGCATGGAGTTACTACTTCCTAGTTACTTCTCAACAGTCACTAATTATTACTGAGGACGTAGTAGTTCCTGCATCAGTAATGACTACCTCTGTTTAGTTACTAATTGAATCTCGAGATTCAAATAGTAACTACACAGAAGTGGTAATTACTTATACAGGAACTACTGCTGTCTCGAGTAGTAATTACTTATCCGTAATAACTGCTTATGCATTAACTACTGAATCCTGGAATATAACTACTTATAAGTAGTAATTACTGATGCAGGAACTACTATGTCCTCAGTAATAATTACTGACTGTGGAGGCGTAACTACTAGGAAGTAGTAACTACATGTGTAGTAACTACTGCAACGCCAGCAGTGACTACTGAACCTCCAATAGTCACTACTGGACCCCTAGTAGTTCTTTTCGGTTAGGGTGGTCAAGTTCACATTGTTTGTGAAAGTAACTAAAACCAATATCAAGCTGACAGTATTGAGTTTCCAAAAACGTCGATAAATTAGAAAAAGATAATTTCGTTTTGTTAATTGCGGAAGAAAATAACAAAAGAGTCCAAATGTACCAGTCTACGGACGCGGTTTTTAGGTACGGCCCTATATTCGGACACTGTATGTCCCAATGTTTTCGAGAACCGTAGATTTCGAGAATTCTGATGTACGAACTCGACTAGTTCATATTAACGAAATGCATTTACCAATTGAAATTTGCCAATTGAAATTTTTTAAGTGTGCGAAGGACGCTATCAAGTAGTTATACTCCAAAATACCGGAAGTATTTGTTTGCCCTACGTTACCTCACAAATAAATCATTGGATCGAAATGATATTCAAATTTTACTGTAGAATGTCTATCCAAGCTTTCCAGTTTGCTTAATTCCGAACACAATCGTTCGGTGGATTCTTGTGTACGATGATCGCGATCAGGAATCGATCCAAAATGTTTTGATTGTGCGTGAACCTGAATACGGGTGTGAAGTGATAAAGTACATCGGCAACGAAGCATCGGATCGAATTTTTAAGGACACTTTTATCATATAATTCGGACCCAAGCTTTCCAATGGGCCTAATTACGATCATAATCGTCCAGCAGTTCCCGAGTTATAATGAAGTGAACGTGAAATACGGGTGTGAGGAGATCAATTGTGCGTGAGTTTACGCGATAATTTTCGGACGGCTCGATTTCGGCAACTAAGACCTGGTGAGTACATATATTTTATCGCCGCATATTTTTTAAATTTATTTTGGTTGGGGTTAACCTAAAATTTTTTATTTTTTGTTATTAATTTTTTTTTTCTTGGCCTTAACCTCAAAAAATAAATAAATAAATAAAAGAATCAATGTGCATCTCAACCTAAAATATTCACATAGTTTGTTATGTATTTATTCTTTTTTCATTTTCTGTTTTCAGGAATACGTACATAGGAGGAGACCGTCGAGGACGACTTCGACGAGGCGATCGTCGAGAAGGATTTCGACGAGGAGGACACCGTCGAGGACGATTTCAATGGGGAGTAGACCGTCGAGTTTCGACGAGGAGGAGACTGTCGAGGACGATTTCGACGAAGAGGAGACCGTCGAGGACTCCCATTGTATTACTCCCATGTTATATACCCTCTACATATCGGAAGAATAACATTGCTACATTACATGTAACTTCCATGTTATGTTGCCATAATGAAACGTCTTCACTGGGTTGTATGCAGTATTGCCAAGTCGTTCTGGTCACTGCTCAGCCAATCAACAGCTTAGTCTAATAGAAACGCACATAGCACTGAGGTGACATAAAGTGATCATAAATCGGTCGTAAAAAATGTCCGACACTTATATGTTATCTCAAAGTTATGTAGTTTGTTATCTAAAAGTCCTCCGAAAGACGTCGAATGCGTCGATTTTCGACATCTTCTGGATGTCTTAAAACTGAGATCTTAAGGAATTTCTTTTTGTGATAAAAAAAAACCTCTTTGATAGATCACTGAATATTAAGCTATTTCGTGGGCGGTTCATCCAGGCAGTCGAACTACGATATATTTTGGAAGTATGTTCTCTGAACTTTCTTGCATTTCAATTGCAAATGTTGAAACTATAAAAAGATAGTCGCTTGGATCAGAAGTTTACATTATCCCAGGTCACTAAATCACTACATGTAAGTAATTTATTATACAATGCTTTTATTGAATAATATATATAGTTTCATGTCAATGACAAAAAATATCTTCAGTACAAAAATGATATACTAATGAAAAATAGTACTGATACGATAATATTTCACTGCTACGTCTGCACCGAAGGCTTACAAGATTCCAGTTTTGAATACAAAATACAGCGAAGCTGCCGAGAAAAGTGTCGAATAAAAAAAATATATATATAAACCACTGCCGAAACTTCCGGTACATTTTTCATTTATAATGATTGATTATTCGTCTCAGCGTTTCACCACGTAGAAAGCGATTTTCCACATAGGAAGCCAAAAATATAGAAAATGCTTTCTGACAGAAGAAGCTTCGCGAATAAAGGAACATTATGAGAAAAATATATAAAAATTTCAAATTTCACCTTTTATGAAGAAGCAATATGAAAATAGTCATTTTAAACTATTATGGAGTAGTGATATGAAAATTTCTATTTTCAAATTTTTTCTTCAGATTATCTTAATGTCATCAAATTTTTTTCAACTATAAACTAAAAGAGGTCTTTTCGAAATGTCTTAATGATTACATGTATCGGACAAGTTTAAGAGAAGTTGAGACATATAAAAGACGTCTTCTTTCAGATCGCAAAGACCTCTCTAAATGGATATCTTTTATTCACCATTAAGAGATTCGTGCTCTATGGGAAGATAGCTGTTTAAAAAAACGCGGAGATTTCAACATAAGGGAATTGTATTACTTATATTGACGGTTGACTTAGAGATGATGCGCTTCAGTATAATTTAAGTTTTTTGTCTTCAAAGTCGATCATATGTTTGATGTATGATACTTAAAGAGAAATGTCTTGTTAATTTTTCATTTAATCGGTTTATAATACAATACAAATGTGTTGATTGTGTATTTGTTTCCATCGATCCTGTTAGTGTCGAAAAATTATTTGAACGAAAAAGTCAATAGTGTATCTTTGAAAACGTCAACTCTTTTGTCTGCTGAACGGATTTTTAACGGGTCGATAATAATCGTTGTCTATGTTATAAAATGAAAGAAGACTGTTCGTCAAGGAGTCGTCGGGACAATTGTCAATACCCACAACACGTGTCCTGCAGTAAGGCGAATCGTCGGCATTTATTGACCCCGACCATAAACGCGCGAAGCATTTTCTTGCACGTACCCGAACCCTTGTATATTTATGAAAAACAGTTTTAACAGAGGTTCCGCAGACAGTTCAACTAATGCTATGATCAGCAACGAATTGAATAAAGTGCAAGGAGCAGTGAAAACCTGGATGAAATGGCGTAAAGTAAGTCTTTGCATCGTAGAACACTTATTTATATCTGACAAATGTTTATTTTCCGGTGGATTTCAAGAATACCTGTCAAGCAGTTTCGTTCGACAATCTAGGGAATTTCGAATGAAACTGCTTGACAGGCATTCTCGAAATCTCACCGGCATCTCACGTTCGAGATTGTCGAACGAAAAGTACGAGTGGTCTTTAGCGATCGACATTGGAATCTCGTATGCAAGATCATAGGGAAAATTGCCAATTTTACAGTTTGAGGTTATATTTGTGTTGTTGTGTAGAGGCGAATAATATTAAGAGACACTGTAGCGTTTCGACGTCATGTCCTTAAAAAAATAATATTACGCCACTCATAAAACATTTATCAATCAGGAACAGTGTAAATGAAAGAACGGTATGTACTTATTTGGAATCGTTCATAATATAATAGAAAATATAGGCTCAAATTAACGAAGTACATAACAATAATATAACATACATAACGATAATATATACATAACAATAATATAATACTCCGCAATATCAATTAACATACGTTCACGTATTTCTGTTACAGACAGTCGTAATGAATAATAATAATAATTTCTTTGTATGAAACTTAATTAATGAAGTTGAACTACACGATGAACGAGGAAATAGAATTTTTAATGAAAGGTTGAATCCATTTGAGTTGCCAGATCATTAAGTTGTTTGGTTTAAATAAACAAACAACAGAAGAACTGATCGATCTGATGAACGAACATATACCTGATGCAACACGGGCATCAGCATTAGATGTAACAACGAAGGTAAATTTGCTTTATTTTCAATATTATCTTTTAGCACTTGAATAATTTCTGTTTATTTCAATGTGTAGACACTGACAGCCCTCAAATTCTTCAGCACTGGAAGTTCTCAATCAGATATTGGGCATAATTTATATACTGCATTGAACCAGTCTTCCTAGAAACATACAGGAAATGTATCAAATTCGTGATAGGTCAGAAATACATTTTATAGAAAACACTTACTAAAACAATTCACTATTCTACAAAAATTTCAATTAATTGTAGGTTTTGGGAAAAATACCATTTTCCGAACGTTGTGGGCTGTATTGACTGTACTCACGTGGCTATATTTCCACCTCCAGGAAACAATCCAGATTATCCGGAGCATATATATGTTAATAGGAAAGGATATCATTCTATTAATGTTCAGTTAGTATAGTTACAATATTTCATTACACTGCACTGTAATATGTAAGATTTTTAGAAGTGACTCAACCTCTTTCACAAAATAAACGCATTCATTAAGTGTACTGTTTCAGATTTGCGATGCTGACTATAGGATTATAAATGTCAATGCCAGATATCCGGGAAGTACCCATGACAGTTTTATCTGGAATCATTGCGACGTGTTACCCATCCTGCGAGGAAATTATCAAAGGAACCGAACATTGTTTCTCGTAGGTAAGAAAAAAAGTAAAAATGGTACGCCAAGTACTTATAAAATGTTCAGAAAATATGTTTATGAAAAAAACCTCTTAAAAATTAAAAATCTACCAAAACAGATGTTTATCCGAACAATAAAAAAAATATATGTGTATCAAAGTGCAAACAAAAAAATCGAAAAAATCAAATTAAACCAGCCAAGTAGTATTACAAAAATCTAAAAAAAAAAAAAAATGTAAAAAATGTTGAACAAAAAAACTTGGCGTGCCAGTTTTTTTTTAATATTTTTGAATGAACTACGTACGACAGTGATTGGAAAAAAACTGGCACGCCAAGTTTTTTTTGTTCAAGATTTTTTATACCTTGTATTTTTTTTTTTAGATTTTTGTAATACTATTTGGCTGGTTTAATTTGATTTTTTCGATTTTTTTTTTTACATTTTGATACACATATTTTTTTATTGTTCGGATAAACATCTGTTTTGGTAGATTTTTAATTTTTAAGAGGTTTTTTTCATAATCATATTTTCTGAACGTTTTATAAGTACTTGGCGTACCATTTTTACTTTTTTGAAAAAAGTATTTTGTGGTTTATAAATACTGTACACCAAAATTGTTAGCAGAGCGTGCGTTTTATTGAACGGTACAACGAAGACTGAAAAGACAAAAGCTGAAGCGAGAGAGATAAACAATAACAAATGATAACGAGAAAAAGAAAATAATAAAATAGAGATCAGCTGCCCTCTCTCGGACATATTAAATTGATATTCCAACACTCCCCCGCAATTTAACAATTTTTAATTTTAGTATCTTCATTGTTGATAGATCCTTGAAGTCCAAGTCTTGATCGAAGCTTGACGAATTGACCTCCGGGTAACGGCTTTGTGAAAATGTCAGCCACTTGTTCCTTTGAGCTGACATGCTCGATTGCGATCAATCGTTTCTCGTGCAGATCTCGTACGAAGTTGTACTTCACATCGACGTGCTTTAGTCGCTTGTGTTCCCACTTCGAGAGAAGATGAATGCATGACTGATTGTCTTCGAAGATCTTCGGCGGATTCGCGCTGCTTATTTCGAAATCAGCTAAGAGATTTTTAAGCCACATTAAATCAGCTGATACCGTAGCCAGGGCGATGTATTCGGCTTCGGTCGACGATAGAGCGACCGCGGTCTGTCTTTTGGTAATCCAAGCAACAGTATTTCCGAAAACTTTCATGCAGAATCCAGAAAT
The DNA here is from genome assembly GCA_963575735.1 of Amblyjoppa fuscipennis. Taxonomy (NCBI): domain Eukaryota; kingdom Metazoa; phylum Arthropoda; class Insecta; order Hymenoptera; family Ichneumonidae; genus Amblyjoppa; species Amblyjoppa fuscipennis. The sequence goes on along the minus strand of OY754489.1, from coordinate 13,296,840 downwards.
AGACTTCCTGTCCAACTCGCTTCCAAAATCGGCATGCACGTAGCACGATAAATATTTATCTCCTCCTTTCTTATAGCATAGATTGACGGCTAGCGTTCCTTTAATATAATGCAAAATTCTCTTCAATCCCCTCCATCGAGCTTCAGTCTGTTCGTGCTGATACCTGCTGAAATAATTCACAGCGAAATTCAGATCCGGTCGAGTAGTGAGCATAGCATGCATCAAGCATCCGACAAGTTCTCGATAAGGCTTCGAATCATCAAGAAGTTCTTTCTCGTTATCGGGCATAGGCGTCAGATTCATAGGCGTTCTCGCCGGATTACAGTCGTGCATATTAAAGCGTTTTAGCATCTACTCGAGATAAAATCTCTGATTCATGTGAATTTCTCCGTTCATTCTTTCGATACTGATACCGAGAAATGACTTCAATTCACTTAGATCCTTCATATGAAGTCTGGCTCTCAACGCATCTTTTATATCGTCGATTTTGTTCAAGTTGTTTCCTGCGAGAATGATATCATTGACGTACAGAACTAGATATACGTAAATATCTTCGTTTTTCCAAATGTACAAGCATTTGTCGATGTCTGATTGTTTGAATTCGAGTTTGATCAAGAAACTGTCGAAAGTCTTATTCCAAGCTCTTGGAGCTTGCTTGAGACCATAGAGTGCCTTTTTTAATTTGCAGATCGAATTATTTCTGCTCTCGAAACCAGCTGGAATCTTTATATACACCTCCTCCTGAAGTTCTCCGTGCAAATAGTACTTTGCGATACCAGTGCGTAAAAGCGGACTTTCGGCGAAGGTTGGAAAGTGGCTGCACGAGCCGGATCGAGCGCAACGACAGCACGAGGCGAAGCCGAGTGCTGTTGTAGCGCGAGAGAAGGCGAGTGCGGCCACTTTACAACCGCCGTCGGGAGTCCGCTTTTACGTACAAGTATCGCATACTACTTTTTGTGACGAATGCATGAAAGGTGCCAGGTTATGTTGCTGGCCAGGCGCGCCAATAAAGGAAAAACAGACGGAGTGCGCATGCGCACAGTATTTTCAATACGCTTTTGCGTTGCATAAATACTCGAAGCGTGTCGTAAATACTCATTACGACACGCTTCGAGTATTTATGCAACGCTTCCAGTATTTATGTAACGCCTTCTTGAAAAACACCACTTTATGTCGCGCCCGACCCCCACATAAAGCAGCACTTTTCATGCATGAGTTACAAAAAAGGCGTTTTTAACATCCATGTGATTGACAACAAGATTCTTTTCGATAATGACCGATAGCAGAGTCCTTATCGTCGTCATTCTCGCCACAGGAGCGTACGTTTCTTCGTAATCATATCCTTTCCTTTGAGCGCAGCCTTTGATTACTAGTCGAGCTTTATATCTTTCGACATTTCCGTCCCGATCGTGCTTGATTTTGGAAATCTATTTGTTGTTTAATAGTCTTTTTCCTTTGGGAAGAACAGTCAATTCCCATGTATCGTTTTCGAGTATTGCTTCGAGTTCTTCGTTTACTGCTTGCATCCACTCGATGCTGTCTTCTCGCGACGCAATATCTTCAAACGTTTCCGGTACGTCTTCTAGAAACGTCTCTGCGTGCAGTGCTAGAATAGCATAATCTTCGAGATAGCGAGGTTTTATTGGTGCTCTTGTACTTCGTCGAGATGTTTCTGAGTAACCAAGCTCTTCATGCTTTCTGCGTTGAACGTCAACTTCTTTTTCTTTCGTTCCTTCATCGTAGTTCTTTCGAAGTAATTCCTCTTCAGATTTCTCTCCCTCCAGTTTCTCCGAATCTTGTTGTTCGGTCAAATTTCTTTCTTCGATCGGGATTTCCTCCTTTGCCTCGTCATGGAGCTACTGTTTGCTGCTCAGACCATCCAATAGAAATTTCGTCTCGTCGAACACCACATCTCTGCCAAAAATTACTTTTCTATCTTCTGGACTCTAAAGCTTATAACCGTTCGGGCAATATCCCACGAAGTAGCACTTAAGTGATTGTGAGTCGAACTTTCCTGAGATGATTTGCTTGAGGCGTCTCAGATATGCAATGCATCCAAAAACTTTGAGTTTCTCAAGGTTTGGTTTGTCTCCAAACCACAGCGAAGCCGGAATTCTTCCATCCAAGCTCGATGTCGAACTTCGATTTATTAGAATATACAGCAGTTTGAACTGCTTCAGACCAGAAGGATTTCCCGAGCTTGCAATTGAGCAGCATACATCGTGCCTTATCCAAAATTGTGCGATTCATCCTTTCGGCAACACCGTTCTGTTCTGGAGTATATCTGATCGTAAACTCGAATTGAATCCCTTTACTCTCGAAAAACTCCTTTATCTCATTTGAGATATATTCTCTTCCATTGTCGCAGCGCTATCGGCTCAATTTCAGGTTGGAGTGTGCCGTCGTCATAGCTTCAAACATCTTGAAGTATCGCAAAACCTCAGATTTTGCTTCCAGAATGTAACACGCAGTGAAGTGTGTGTAATCATCGATGAACGTTAGCACGTATCTTTTACCATCTTAAGACGTAGAACTCACAGGACCGACGATGTCACTGTGGACTAACTGCAAAGGACGAGTCGTTCGATTACGCTTCTGATTGTGTGGTTTACGAGTTTGTTTTCCTTCGATGCTTATTGGACACAATTCCAGCGATGACTTTGAAAAATCGACTTTCATTTCGCTAGTTTGGAACTGTAGTTTCTTGACGTCTTCGAAGTTCAAATGTCCCATCCTTTTGTGCCACAGTTCGTACTCGTTGTTGTTCGCGCTGAGATTTGCCGAAACTGTTTTCTTGAAGCTTATCTCGTACAATTCTGTTTCGTTTCTGTGAGCAACTGCTACTGTACGATTGCCTCTCTTAATGAATCCGCATCCATTTTCAAATATAATGCGAAACCCGTTTTTTTACTCGAGTTTTCGAACTGACAGAAGATTATATTGCAGATTCGGTACCGAAAGAACATCTTTTACGTTAATCAGGACATCTTTTCCGTGAACAGAACTCGTGAGATGAATTTCTCCCACCGTGTTTGCTTGCAAAAATGCTCCAGATTTTGCGACCTTTATGGTAACCGGCGCATCCAGCTTTGTTGTGTTACTCAAGGAAACACTACTGTTAATCAAATGTTCGGTTGCACCAGAATCGAGGAACCACTTGACGCCGCAGTCATTGTTACTCCCAGTCGACGCCGAAAAACAGAAAACGCCCGAATTCATATCATCCTCTGATTCCACAGCTGCATTTGCAGTCCGTGAGTTCTTGTTCTTAAAATCACACATTTTCTTTTTGCAAACAGCCGCCGTGTGTCCGACTTTTCCGCAGTAGTTACATTTAAACGAAAAACTAAATCCTCCTGAACCGCTCGATAGTCCTGAGTGCGATGCAAAAGCCGTTGAGGAAATTAACTCGCTTCCGCTCGCGTTCTTCACGTCGTTTCTTTTCGATTCTTCATCCTGAAGCCTGTTTTTCACGAACTCGACCGTCAAATTATCAACCGCCAAAGTTTCGATTGCAGTTACTACGTTGTCGTACTCTGACGGCATAGTCAGTAAGAGATGACAAAAAACTTCTATTTCTTGTAGTTTAGCTCCTGTGGAGCGTAGGTCACGAACGAGTTTGTCAAACTTCAGGAAATGACTCGCGACTGTATCATTTTTTGCGTCTAACTGCATGCTTAGAAGAGATTTTCGTATCAGTAACTGACTTGCAATACCTTTCCTCTCGAATGTTTCGGATAACGTCGTCCATAGATCAAAAGCTGTTTCTCTATCTTTAGCGTATTCAAGATGACTATCGGCGATCCTTTGTATTATCTGCGACTTGCATTTTCGATCGCGCTTGCTGTGCTCAACCAATAGCGCTTCCTTTTCTGTGCTGCCGTATCAGTTTCATTAAAGTGTACCATTTCGAAGTACGATCCTTCCACGTAGGAGACTAAATCCATTTCATTCAGCAGTGTCTCCATTCGGAATTTCCAATTACCGAAGTTAGTTCCGTCAAATAGGGGAATCCGATATTTTTCTACGCCCTCGGCCATTTCACCTCTTCGTTCACTACTTATTATTTTTCATACGGTTCGAATATTCACGAATTCTGGACCCATAACCTTTTAGCAGAGCGTGCGTTTTATTGAACTGTACAACGAAGACTGAAAAGACAAAAGCTGAAGTGAGAGAGATAAACAATAACAAATGATAACGAGAAAAAGAAAATAATAAAATAGAGATCAGCTGCCCTCTCTCGGACATATTAAATTGATATTCCAACAAAAATTAATGCACATTTGTATGCGCCACGTTAAGATTCAACATTATAGCAAACGTGCGGCGGCGTTTTCGATTTAGCTACATTCTTACATTAGCATTGTCTTACACATGATTATTCATACGCATTAATATTAAGCCCATTTTGGACATAACATACAAAGAATCATCACGTGCCCAAACCAGACTCTGTGCATATAACCACGCGTTAATATCATACGAAGCAGATGTTTCTCGCACTCAACATGAGAAGAAGCCTTAAAATTGTCATAGCCTCAACCATACATGAGTGCAAATTAACATGTATAAACTGCACACCAAATTTTTTTTTACATTTGCACGCACCACTGTTTGATTCTTCACTTCAGCAAATGCGCAAACGCTTTCTGAGAAGACCTACATTCTTAAGTTTTCATTTTCCTACACCTTGTTCCATCTACACGGTAACGAGTTGACGTATTTCCTACATTACACACGAAAAAGTGGTCTCCTGCCCAAACTAACACATGCGTTTGAAGCTAAATAAAAAGCGTGCGGATGTTCAATGATTCGCGTGCCCAACACGACATCTGACCTTCGATAGATGCGAGGCAATATGGGTTTGACCATTTCCACGAGGTGAGAACCACGGCTAGGTTGTCAGTAAAACAGAGTGCGAGTTCCAACGCTCAAGCTTGCACTCTGTTTTACTGACACGCTAGCCGTGGCTCTGTAGGTATTTTGAAAACGCCACCGTACGTTTGCTATAATGCTGAATCTTTAAGTGGCGTATATAAATGTGCATTAACTGTGGTGTACAGTATTTATATGTTAACTTGAACGCGTGTCGGTTTGAACTCCCTACAATTGAAGGCGCTTCGCGGAAGACTTCGACACGTTGCTATCGTGTGGCACGATACGTCTTGAGTGATCCGGTTAACATAAAAAAATATAACACGAAGCAGTTCAAACGATTTTTATGTATTTACATTTTTTTGTTTACAAATCATGGAGGCGTGTACCAGGGAACCGTGCAACCCAAACACAATTGACCTTCGTTGACTCTCGTGCAGTAGCCTGAGCAACATTTGTGACCGTATGTGCCGCACTAGATGAACAAATAAAATTGCAACGAAATGCAACTTAAAATTATTCTTTCCACGATAAATCAATAAATTTATCCCCAACCTAGCGACTTTCTTTCAATACATGTTGATTTTTGCAAATAAATAAAATAAAAAACTATTAAGAGTTTTCAACCTACGTATAGTTTCTAAGTGAAAGTGTAAAATTAAGATGGTCAGCAGGTAAATGATGATACTTACTCGAGTTCCTTGTTTGACGCAATGATGGTGAGCATCAACCAGAGCAAATTGTGCACATAATTGAGCTATGCACATGATTGCGATGACAATAAACATGACAGATTTCGTCACGTCAAACTTCATCCTGCAAGTGCAAATAAAAACTGCATATGACTTTTCACGATACTTTGTCGATTAGAAAGCTACACATTTTTCAGGCTTAAACATTTTTTTTTTTTTTTGTAGCAAATTGAACTTACTTCACTTCAGTGATTGGCACGAGGGGATCAAACGTCTGCAAAGATTGAACGAATGCATAACCGCAGAACATTTGGAAGTAGTGTCTCGAAGAATCATAAAACGAATAGTAAGGCCAAATTGTTTCGTGGCAACCTTAGATCTTAAGGATGCATGTTATCTTGTACCCATCGCAGAATATCATAAAAACTCTTGAGATTTATTTCCAGCGGATCCTTCTACGAGTATCACTTGTTTACTTTTTGGATTAAGCGCGGCTCCGTGAGCTTTTACAAATTTAATGAAACCTGTAGTGGCAAATTCTCGCAGTCGCGTTTTGCTTTCTCATAGAGGAAGCTTTGTTATGGTGATAAAAAAATCACATTTAGAAAAAATGTCCGGATGTGTGTGCGCGCCTGCGCGTCTACGCGTCTGCGCGTCTGCGCGTGTGCGTGTGTGCGTGTGTGTGAATCCGACGTGACATATTCAAACTGCGATAACTCGAGAACGCCTTGACCGATCAAGCTGAAATTTGGCACACATCATGTGTTGTTAATAGTTAACGTTTGGTCAAAATTTCGTCCAAAAATGTTCAGTTGTTTTTTTTGTACGCCATTTTTAATTTCTTCGAAAATGTCTGTACGCACCGTAGCGCTCGCAATTTTTCAGGTATTGGGCTAAAAACGCGTACACAGATGGAATATCATCACCCGATGATCCTAACAAAATTTTAGTAACATCGATCGAACCGTTTAAATTTTATGGCATTTTGAATTTTTCAAATTTCATGAAAAATTAGTACTTTGGTTTAAACGCATTTTTCCTAATTAAATATTGATATATGAGTAAAATGACTGTTAGATTCGTGATCAGGGTGAAAAAATACATGGAATATAGTCCTAGAGTTACGATTAACGAAAAAAGTTTATCTGTAATTTTTACAGCCAAAATTGAAAAATGAGTGATTTTGCATATTTTTAAACAGCGATTTCTTTGCTTCCCAATGGCATCGCGAAAATATGCAAGTGCCCATCGTGTTCTACGGCAAGAAATACACAAGATGATGAATATGACGGAGTTAAAATAATTAGTTAAAGCGGGGTCATGTGAACTTCTCGAGTAAAAATTGAAAGATCGAAAAAAATTTGGGAACACATAATTCTATGTATTTTTCGCGCCGAATACAGATCCTACATCCGTTTTGAGCAAAAGCGTAAGATTGGTGTATTTTTTCGGGCTAAACCTGAGTCAGCCAGCAATTTTTCCTGAAAGTTAAATACGACGCTGATGTTGGAAAAAAGTTGAAAATTGACATTTTCATAACGCTTCCTCATAAAAGCTGAAAGTTGAAATTTTCATATCGCTTCCTCATCAAAGTTGAAAGTTGAAAGTTGAAAGTTGAAATTTTTTATTCGCTAAGCTTCCTCTATGAGAAAGCCAAAAATATAGTAAATGCTTCCTCATAGAAGAAGCTTAGTGAATAAAAAATTCAACTTTCAACTTTCAACTTTCAACTTTGATGAGGAAGCGATATGAAAATTTCAATTTTCAGCTTTTATGAGGAAGCGTTATGAAAATGTCAATTTTCAACTTTTTTATTCGTCATTTATCTTAATGATTTTTGTTATTAGGAGATTCATACGATGACTGTCTCGAGAATGTAAAAAGTATCTGTAATATTTTAGAACGGTTCGGATTTAGAATAGACCAGTGTTGTTTTATTCGTTAATTATTGTGAATAGAGAAAAAAGCATTATGATTTCGTCGAAATTTTGTAAATTCCTTGACTTTATTTACAACTCCGAGTCAAGGCCAATTGAACTTCCTACAGAACGCTTATTGAAGCGTTAATAGAGAACAGTACATACACTTTTCTAATTTGTGTTTTTCTTAACACTAACAATGTCATCATTTTCACCAAGATTTACTCACTTGGACATACACAACAAAAAGTGCGTTTTTATTTTTTAACATTTTAATTTTTAGCCTTAATGAACTTTAAACGTCTACGTTTTGATCTCGAAGAAGCGGTGCAAAATAACATGAAGTTCAAAATACGAGCGAAATTTAATCGTAGTTGTATTTTACGCCTCGTCCTCGAGATCAGTCCACGCCAAACCTTACTTCATGTGTTATTTATTAGGAACGTTATGGCAACACTTTAAACAAAGGCAAAGACGTAAGCAAGCTCTGGCTGCCATAGCAGCATCCCGAAAAGTTTATTTCTTAAACATGTGTGATGACACTGGCGTGAAGTAGGAGTACGACGATTTGATCTTGAAAAAATCAAATCGACGAATGAAATTCGCTGTTAGCATAATCTGGTAAAAACACTGATAACATTTAAAAAATGTTAATAAAAAAATAACGAAAAAACCTTCCTGTAATATGAGTACACTATGAGGATAATCTGTCGTCGAACACAGTATTAGCACACCATTAATTTTACGCAACTGCATAACTTCTCATTAGCTAATCGATATGACACCGCGAACTATTCATTTGTTTAATGGAATATAGTTTATTTATGTGCGTTTACACCTTAGCTTATATTATTTTTTATCACAAATCTAGACCATTGTACAAAGAATCAATATGCGAAATTTGGTTAAGTAATATTTTGAGGTTTGATACTGGATACTGGAATGCTGGAACCATCGAAAAGACGTCAAAGAGGATCATCGCAGGGAAACGCATGACTCCTGTTTTGCCCAGATGGTAGTCGGGAGATAATAAGAAAGACAAACAGTAACATATTCAATTTACATTTTTTCTTTCTTACTTCATGGCATGTATATTAAACTGATAATCGTATCTCGATGCCAAATTTTTCTCCCACGTCCGAGACATTCGAGTATGAAGATTTTCGAGTTCTTCTATGTACATTGCCTGCTTGGATTTCTGGGTTTTTTACCATGTTCATGCTTTACTTTCTTACAGAGGCCCGAACAGCATCGGTGTCCGATTGGACCGCACTAGATAAAGGAATAAAATGCAATTAATTGTATACCCCAAAATTCTATTTTCCACGATACATCAATTAATTCAACACTATCGTGCAACTTTCTTCCAATGTATGTTGGTTGAGAAAAAGCACAATGCTGCACCGGGATAATTGAATGACAAAATGTTTGGCAATGTTTTACATGTGTATGGTTTATAGCGAAAGGTTTAAATTGAGATTTAATGCCGTAAAAAAATACTAACCGGAGTTCGGGCTACGGCACAATTTCTGGAATCTTGAAATCTGATCCGCGCGTGAACAACATTCCCTATGGTTACAATCATGACGGCGAAAAATATAAAAAATGTCGACGGTTGAATTTCATCCTTTCAACCCTTTTTTCAAATAAATTATACCCACTTCCCTTCGGTAATCGGCACGAGACTTTCAACAGTTCTTTGCAGTTGCGACTCTAATTTTTTCATCCAGCACCTGCGTATATATACGGAGACAGATTCAGCCACGATGAAATAATTTTATTGACATTGATGGCTTTGCATGATAACGCTTTATTAGTCAGTGCTAAATCTACACGTTTATATTTGCACTGGATACTATTGTGTCAGAAATTCAATTCTTGCTCAATGACACAACGAAACGTTTCGTAGTTTCGCTGCGATCCGAAGTCTTGGTGAAAACTTGTTGTGTTTCCGGACGGGACAGGCAGACAGAAATGGAAAGATGTTTTTTTTTGTATTTCTAGACATGCAAAACATGTTTCTAGAGTACGTACGTAGTACGTAAGAATCGCGGCAACCACTTTGCGATGTTTTTCTCAGAATTTTCATAAAATATCAAATATCCTGTAAAATTGGGACTGGAATCGAACATGTGTTTTTCGTAGAAACAAATTATTAAATTTTTTTTTTTTCACGAAGCATGGATTTTCCCATATCAGGAAAATCATGACTCTAACATCATTCGGAAGTTGGTGAAAAATAAAAAAGTTAATGCTCCTACAAATTTTTTGAGTCACCAATATCTTCTGAGATATACTGATATTTAAAAAAACGTAAATGCTGAAGAGTGCACTTTAAAAATCTTTAAAAAATCACAGAAGTACCTCTCAAGTAGTACTACAAACTGGCAAATAAAAGAATAACCATCTGAGAAGTTGACCCGAAATAGTGGCCCAGTTAATAAAGAATGCCACATATACATAATCTTGTATATTTTTTGCTGTAGAACGCGAAAGGCACCGGCAGGAACGTTACTGCTGCGCTGTTGTGGCATAATATTGGCACGGTTAAGGAATACTGCAGTCGTTAACATTTCAGTGACAAAGATTGGACAAACATTACGAACACGTGGATGACGCATGCAAGTCAAGGTCAACCACAGCGTATCAAGATTTTATTATCGTAAACTCGTGTCATCATAAACATTTCAATGTCGAAGATGAGACAGACCCGAAATACACGTGTAAGCAATTACGAAGGGGCGTGCCAATTGATTCGGAATCGTGAATTAAGAAAAAAAATGGTGTAAAAATTAAAAAAATACTTTTCGGCGTGGCCACTCACCGTAGAACGTAAAAGCCACCTGAGTTCCGCGATACGAATCTATATGAATTATATTTATTTGTTTATTTTTTTTACTACGCAAGTATGGCAGGTTACACTTTGGGAATTGTTTTTTTTTTTTTCAGAATCTTCATACCATGTCCGATACCCTGTAAATTAGGGCCAGAATCGAAGGTTTTTCTTGTAGAAAAAATATATATATTTTTTTTCTTTGTACGAAAAATGGACTTTCCTGTATCGGGAAAATTATGACTCTAACATTATTGGAAAGTTGATGAAAAATTAACACGTTCATATTCCTAAGTGGCCCAGTTGATAAAGAATGCCTCATATATGATCATGTCTTATACCATAAAAATATTAGTTTATTCAAAGTAGTCCGTAGCGTAGTTGGTAGCCTGATGAGATAGAAATAGCAATTTAGGTAGGGTAGACGGTTCAAGACCACCAAAAAGCCGGAAGATTTTTTGCGGCTATATTCGTCGGCAAGTGATCATAGAGAGAAAAGGCGGGAAAAGATGAAAATACTTTTTTCATGTCGTTATTTATTCATTTTATTGATTAATTATGAACCCGCAGAACTCGTTCACTCCTACCCAGACTCGAGCCAGACAGTAGCCAAGCAGAATCCAAGTAGCTACAGTCAAGCCATAGTTCAGCCATGTACCAGCCGCACGCGACCCAGACAGCAATACGGCAGTATTGTGTTATGTATGGCGCAGCCAAATAATAGCGCGCTACAAGCCATCTGTCTGGTGTGCGTTCGGGATCGTCCGCTATGATGCCCATACCCCAAAGCCAGACTCGAGCCAGTCACTTCCCGGAAATTTGCCATACCTCCGAGCCAGACGCGCGCCAGTGTGCAGCCAAACGAAGGATTTATACTCGGGATATCACTAGCGAAGGAAGTTGCAACGTTGCGGAAGATTTCGACACGTTGCTATCGTTGCGACAGTCTTGAGTCATCGGTTAACTCTTCTAAAAATATAGCAGAAGCAGTTGGAACGGTTTTTATAAAAAAAATTTTGTTAATTACTCATGAAATGTACTGTTTTTGTTAATACCAAATGTTTTCTCACAGGTTCGAAGAATTCGATTACGTAGGTTTTCCAGTTATACTTCGAAGACACTGGGCCAGTGTCCGTCTTCTTGCAGATCGTCATGACAAGAATTGTCAGAAATTTGATCACGTTGAACTTCCAAACGAGATACAAAGAAAGATTACATTTTTTTTGTCCATGTATCCACAATAACAAAACTACACAAATTTATTATCTGGAAAATCCCCGGCTAATGCTATTATAGGGTGGATGTTAACCCGGTGAAATTTACTCGGAAAACTAAATTGCAAATAATTGTAAACCTTAATCCGCGGCCTTTTTTGTTCTAATAAATTGTATTCACTTGATTCTGATTATCGGCACGCAATGGTTATAATTTGTTTGCGGTTGTAAACATAATTTTTCCACGCTGCACGTGTGCACAGAGGCAGATACAATTGTAAGGAATAGTCGTATCAACATTCATAACCTTGAAAGATAGTGTTTTAATAGCAGCTTTAAAGCCAACACGTAAATTTGCAGTAGAAATTATTATCGAGAACTGTATCTGCCTTTAGTCACACTGCATAATACGTAAAAAAAAAGAATCTAAAAAAATGTTCGTGTTCCCGAATAGACAAGTACGCACGAGTAAGCGATGATGCCATTATTTTTTACTTTACTGAGACGATGGCGTTAATTTTTTCTGATTTTCGGATATCGTCGCAGACATTTTTTGGTCCTGATTAGCGCCACCTTTTCTTTACGGAGTCCCATTCCCTTACCTAAATAATGTGGTGTTTTAAAAGCATCACGGCTGTGGCAATGTGGAAAGTTCCCCGCCGTTGTCTGCTGATGACCGTAGAGACGTCATCGTGACTTTTTTACTGTGCACAGTCCACAGTACGGAAGTTACGGAACGTTACGGAAGTCTTACGACACGTTCGATACGACGAGAAGACGCTAAAGAAAGAAAAAAAACTCTTCGGAAAAATAATCGCAAGCATTTCACAATACTCGGACATTTCATTTATATTTTTTCTTTATTTCTCGTGGCATGTACACCAAGCTGAAAATTATTTCTTATTGCCAAATAATTCTCGTATCACGGAAGAATCCGAGCACTTAGGAATGCCCGGGGTACTTGGTACATTTGTTGCCATCTTCCGTTTTCTTGCAGAAGCCTGAGCAGCATCGGTTCGAGTACTCGCCACACTGGATAATTGAATCGAAGGTTAAGAAACATGGAAACCAAAAACTGTTCTTTCCACTTCACATCAATAAAATTAGCCCCGCAATGCAACTTCGTATCCATTATTAATTTTTTTTTTAACCCATCTTGCATTAAAATAATTTTACATCCAGATGGTGTAGAAGAGAAGGAATAATATTAAGATGAACAGCCGTAAGAAAAAGACTAACCCATTTTCCACGTCTGATGCATAGGCGTCGGGCATCAACTCCACCGTCAAAACTTGCCACGGTTATAATCGCGATCAAAATAAATATCAGACATTATGACACGTTAAACATCATCCTTCAAATACAAATAATCTGTTAATAAAGCGTCCTCTATGAGGAAGCCAAAATTATAGTAAACGCTTTTTCCTAGAAGAAGCTTTGCGGATAAAGAACCATTACGCAAAAGTGATATAAAAATTTAAATTTTCAACTTTCAACTTGGAACTTTTATGAGGAAGCGATATAAAAATTACAATTTTCCGCTTTTTTTTTTAATGATGGTATCATTCGAGTGTCATGTCTTTTTTAAGAGGAGATGCCTCAATAGAAAATAATTTAGGCTTAAACTTTGTATAACTTTTTTGTGTGCATCAAATAATATCTCCAGATACGACTACAAAAGCAAATTAGATATACCAATCTTCAATTCGGAATAAAACAATCTACATAGGCGTCTTCGACGACTCGGACGTGTCCGACCATTCGTACAGTTACCTTGCCTACGAACGTCTCATAAATTATAGAACAAATCTGACTGACAACGTAGGGGCGTTCGAGGAAAAATTTAAGCTACAAGAGGTCGCGTTGTCGGAGCTCACAGCTTATGAGAGGTTCAACTGTACCGTGTACAGAAGTTTGCGCTGGAAACTTGATTCTCTTCGAGGTATCAGCTCGCGGTTAATCTCCCGGCTCAGCTATGCAGACTAGTGCCGTCTCGCGTTTTGCCTGCGCGCCCGATGCATCTCCACCTCTAAGTAGGCGCGCATAATTATGCGCGGCTTGTATTTCGAAACTCTTGAGACGAGACGAGACGGGACGTGGATCCCACATTCAACCTGAACACGTAGGTTCCTCGTAGAGCTATAGTGAATTCTTCACCGTACCGTTTGCACTATAGTGCAATCGTGGAAATCGTTGCACCAGTGCGCATTGCGCTTGTTCGACGATGCCCCTTCGGCCGTCACCGAGAAACGACAGTGAGTTCACTGTCGTTCACTGGAAAGTTTTCCATACTGTTGGCGTCTCGACGCTTTTGAAATACAAAGATGCCCGATCACGTGGTCCGTTCAACAATTTGTCCGATGATTGCCAATTTTGTGGAAAAAAAGAAAAAGGAATTGCTTCTTTGGTCACTCATGCGCAATTGTCCAATTGGAAAGGCTTACATTTTTTTAGATTATTTGTGGAAAATTTTTCTCCCAGGATAAAAAATAAATAAAAATTTAATTCTTGCCCATGTGTGACTAAAGTAAGATCGAGGTTCCTGCAACAATGTCGAGTGCAAATTTAAGTGCGGCGGCCTTGCACGGACTAGTAAAACTCTATCTTACAAGGCCTCCAATGCAAAAAAAAAAAAAAAATCGTTTCGTACGATAATAACTGCCTCTGTAGATAAACGTGTGCTCCGTAAAATAAAACTTCTTCCTTATGTTGATAGTTACCTCTATAAATACATAGGCTGTAGCAGGAAAAATATTATATTCACAACTGCAAACTTTTGACCGTCGCGTTCCCATCACCGAAATCAGGTAAGCTTAATTAAATATTATTTGCAATTATGGTTCAAAGTAAAATTAACTGTGATGCGATCTGCTTAGCTAATGCCATGCTTCGCTAAACTGCGATGTGGCGAATTTCCGAAGCGAAGAATTGAATTGGAGCCGTGTTTATGGACCAGTAAACAATTTTCGTTTTTACCTTCAGGATGAATTTCAACGTGTCGAAATTTTTTATATTCGTCATAATCGCGAACTTGGCAATCTTTGCTGACGCTGCCAGACTATGTAAACTATGCATTTCTGTCGTACGTTACATCCTTTATAAAATTTAATTTCCCTAATTTATTGTTTATGTTTTACTTTCTTTTTTTTTAATACGTTCGATGTTCTGCCGAACCATTATGTGATTTCTTACGTCCAGCTGACATTGACATAACGTTGAAAGCAGCTGATATTGACGTGACACTTATTAAAAAATAACATTATTCATATAATGTTATTTTTGAATAAGTGTCACGTCACGACACTGTCTGTTCGAGGTATGGTCTGTGTCATTTATCAACGGTTAAAACTGGTTAACAAAACATGATATCTTGAAACCACGAATGTCAATAAAACTATTGACGCATTTCATGTCACGCACATGTCTTAAACATTAATATAATTCAATCGCAAATTCATTAGAAGATCTAACGACAGTTAATATTGACGTGCCACTAATGAAAAAGAAACATTATGTGACGACATTATCATATTATATCAGTCGACGTGAGTGCGAAAACAGCGTATGGTCTGTCTTATTTATCAAAGGTTAGTAATAGTGACATTAATTACGGCCCATTTAATCAAAGATAATGATTAAATAATTATTTCTCGAAACCACGAACGTCGATGAAGCTGTTTCCTAATTCGTATGCAACTGCCTATATATATACAGGTGTTGCGTGAATAAAAAAATTATATTTTCAACTGCAAAAAAAAAAATTCACCGTCTCGTGCCTGTCACCAAAGTTAAGTGAGTACAATTTGTTTCAACGAAACTGACTGTAAATTAAGTTTTGCCATTAACTTCGACTGCGTTCGAAAGCAAAGTTCATGGACACTAAAATTTTGCAACGTTCTTCTTATTGCAAAGTCATCATGAAAAATAGTACACATAATGTATTTGTATCTACAGGAGGATGTTCGCAGTGTTGAAATTTGTGATACTTATTGCTATCGTGTTACTGACCGTAGCCAGCATTGCTGATGCGTTCTGCTCTAGAAGGGGCGCGCCGGTTAGTATTGTTTCATGACTTGATATACGAATTTAACCCTCTCGCTCCAGATCCCCATAAAAAATTATCAAAAATTTTGTTTTCCAAATATCATAACGCATCATTTTGTTTTTTTGCGAAAATAAACACATGTTGCAATTAAGTTGCATGAGAGGGTTAAATTTATTGATTCCTCGTGGGAAGCAACATTTTTTTGTCGATTTATAATACAATTCATTTTTATTCGTTTATCTAGTGCGTCCGGCCTTGGTACTGTTGCTCTTGGTCCTGCATTGGTCAATCATATAGACGCGGGTGTCGTTAGTGCGACATTCCACCGTTTGACATAGGACAAAAAACCGTGCAATTATCGCGCTTCTGCTATGACCCAATTCACCGAACGTACGAGAATCTTTTGGCATTAATTAATCATCTCTCAGCATAATGTACATCCAACGAATCACAATGAGAAATATTAATAAAATGAGTAACTGTTCGTATTTTGTTTTAAATTAATTAGGATATTTTAACAACAAAAAGAATCCGTTCGATTTTTGGTTCATTCGTTGAATTTCATGTTCGACGTTCAAAAGCCCAACCTTAGAAACGAACTTACGACCCGAAACTCAAAAACGACCGGGGAGTCAAAAAATCATCTCGGAGCCTCGCTCGCGTTGCGGGCAATAATTTAGGGTAACGAAAAAAGATATATTATATATTCGAAAGTGAAACCTTTTCGGTTGTTATTGAGCAACGGACGATTGTGAACTTCGATCGTATCGGGAGATATCGCGAGATCTCGTAATCGTGTGTTAACCTTTCCGGAGTTGATGACATTCTTTTTGAATTTTATTTTTTTATTTATTTCTTACTATCTGGGGATTCATAAAATTCCACGTGAATGGTCGACGTCGAAAATCAATTGCCGACCTTCGTTAGAATTTACGAGGAATAATCGAGAGGAGCCTCGCAGCCTTCGGCTTCTATCGGATGAAAGTGCCTTGTCTCGTATCCTCTTTCCAAACGCCGATCGCGATGGATCGGCCCGGATATTAACGCGAATCACCTTTCCAAACCAACCTCGAGAGGCACCCGGAAGAATCACCGATGACGAAAATAACGCTATCAATTTTTTTTTTTTTTTTTACTATTTTCCTTGACACGTTTTTTTACCATTCGCGCCGTATTTTAAAAAACAACCTTGTGTCATAACCGGGAAAGCCGACGCGTACCTCACGGACCCGGAAGACGGTCGACGCGGCTCTTGCAAAATTTTCCAATTGCATTTTGCGACCTTCAACTCTTTACGATATCCGTTATCGATGATTTTTATTCTTCCGTACGTCCTTGACCGCGTCCTTGCACTGATTTTTTACGAACCCATTAAAAGCTTTCGGCGACCGTCAAGACGTTCTATTTACGTACGCGGTAACGTACTATTATCAAGTATTCTCGTTGCGTCGAGCAATCGATTCTCACGAATCTGTCCGACTGTCTTTCGGAAAAGCCGGTCACTTATGGGTCGATTAAGGAGGGTCGAGCGTTACGATGTCATCAAGAAAATATGCTGATTTTTTTACGCGTTGATATAAACGGTCTAAGTGTAACTACAAAGTTTGAATGCGTTCATTTTCACCGTTTTCGAGAAATATATACATATTTTTTTAATTTGCACCATTTAACATTGATTCTTATGGCAAATTGAAAATAAGCGATGAATTGTAATGTTTCTAGGGTGGTTCATGTCGAAAATGTTGCAAACAAATGATTGAAAACTGTAAAGAATATTATCGGGATGATCTGCACAAAAATGTAGACACTTGTTCTTCACCGTTAGTTAACAATAAGCAATTACATGGAACTTTACAGCTTTATCTCGGCACGCTTGGCACGTGCGAGTGAGAGGCCGCATAATAGTGGACCTCTTACTCACACACGACTTGCCTATCCCCTCCGAGTCTCGCGCTCGATCCTCCTTAACAACAAAATAATAACCAATATTAATATAAATAATAAGAATTATTATTATATCAATAAATATTATATTACTACTCCGTTATCGTTATCGTTATCGTTATATTTTTTTCTAAAAGTCAGCGTAAGCAAAAAAAAATTCTAAAGGTCAGCGTAAGCAATTTTTTTTTTCTAAAAACCAACATAGCTTGGAACATGGCAAAAGTTTTTTTTCTAAAAGTCAGTGTAGCTGTAGCAACGCAAAAAATAAGATTTAAAGTCCAGCGTACTTGAGAGCAAAACAAAAATGTTCTCTCATTTTCTAGCACACCTTCCCTGCTGTTGTTTTTTTTTCAAGATTTTCAAACAATCGTTTACAAAGTTCGACGTCTTGCAATTTAACAAATTTGCCTCAGAGTTTGATTCGCATTGAAAAATTTGTATCTCGACGTCTTGCAATTTAACAAAGTGGCCTCAGAGTTTGATTTGCATTAAAAATGTTGTATCTTCCGCGCTTCAGATACTTGAAGGTTAGGTTATATAGCTAGAGCCGACTACACGAAGCGTGCGGCGATGCCAATTCGCAGCCCTAATTTCGGGCATAAAGAAAAAATGTTAATAAAAAAAACTGGACTGAAATTGGAGATTTAATTTTGACTCTTCCACCAAAAATGTTAATTGGAAATTAATGATCTCGAGTATGTTATTATATAACGCAATAAATAAATTGAAATAATCTCTGAAGTTGAGCGTTCAAAATTAGCAGCAATTGAAAACTAGTCAGAAAAAAATTGAATTCATTATTTTGACTTCGGCCCTTGGCCACCGAACTACCTTTTAAGGGAAAGTACCAGAACAAATGCATAAACAAATTCAACGTTGAATACCAAAACTATATTTTATATGTCGAAACAGACAAGTTTCGCTGCGATCCTGCGAAAAAACATCTGAGAGGTTGACCGGAAAAAGTGGCCCAGTTGATAAAGAATGCCTTATATACATCTTCTTATATATTTTTTGTAGTAGTAATATTTAAGGGAGTAATATTTGCAGGGATAAGGAATACTGCAGTCGTTAACATTTCAATGACAAATATTAGACAAACATTACGAACACGTGGATGACCCATGCAAGCCAAGGTCAACCACAGCGTGTCAAGATTTTATTATCAAAAACCCGTGCCATCGTTAACATTTGAATGTCGAAGATTAAACAGACCCAAAATACACGTACAAGCAATGACTAAGGGACGCGCCGATTGATTCGTAATCGTGCATTTAAAAAAATGGTGTAATCGTAAAGTATTAATTAATATCTAGAGTTCATAGGCGACCAGCAATTGCCTTCTTTCCTCTCGCAACAGCTCCGGAGCTCCGGCGGAGAAAGACTTTTCGGCGTGGCCACTCGCCGTAGAACGTAAAAGCCACCTGAGTTCCTCTGCGATACGAATCTATGTGAATTACATTTTTTATTTGTTTATTTTTTTACTACGCAAGTATGGCAGGTTATACTTTGGGAATTTCTTTTTCAGAATCTTCTTACAATGCCGAATACCCTGTAAAACTAGTACCAGAATCGAAGGTGTTTTTTGTGGAAAAAAATGTATTTTTTTTGTACGAAAAATCGACTTTCCTGTATGTGGAAAATTATGAGTCTAACATTATTCAAAAGTTCGTGAAAAATTAACACGTTAATATTCCTAAGAATTTTTTGAGTCATCAATATTTTCTGAGATACACGCATATTTAAAGAAAAACGTAAATCCTGCAGGTGCGCTTTAAAAATAAAAAAAAACATCACAGTTGACCCTCTTAATTAGTATTGCAAACTGGCAAATTTTAAAAAGCCTTCGAGAGGTCGACCGAAAAAAGTGGCCCAGTTGATAAAGAATGCCTCATATACGATCACGTCTTATACCATAAAAATATTACTTTCTTCTAAGTAGTCGATAGCGTAGTTGATAGCCTGATTAGGTAGGAATAGCAATATAGATAGGGTAGAGACGGTTCAAGACCACCAAAAAGCCGTAAGATTTTTTGCGGCTATATTCGTCAGCAAGTTGATCATAGAGAGAAAAAAGGCGGAAAAAGATGAAAATACTTTCTTTATGCTGTTATTTATTCATTTTATTGATTAATTATGAACCCGCAGAATTCGCTCACTCCTACCCAGACTCGAGCCAGACAGTAGCCAAGCGGAATCCAAGCAGCTACGGTCAAGCCATAGTTCAGCCATGAACCAGCCATACGCGACCCAGACAGCAATACGGCAGTATTGTATTATGTATGCCGCAGCCAGATATTAGCGCGCTACAAGCCATCTGTCTGGCGTGCATTCGGCATCGTCCGCTGACCGCTATGATGCCCATACCCCAAACCCAGACTCGCGCCAGTCACTTCCCGGACATTTGCCATGCCTCCGAGCCAGACGGGCGCCAGTGCGCAACCAAACGAAGGATTTATACTCGGGGGATTATGCGGAAGATCTTCAAACGCGACGATCGACAGTAGGGTACGTTTTGAGACTAGCATCTGGAACAATATCCTGGAACTCGCAGAGGCAGCATGTCGTCGCTTGGTCGATTACAGATGCAGAATATATCGCTGCGTGTCATACTGCAAAGGCAATAGCGTGGATGAAAAGTCTCGTCAAGGAGCTACTGAACGTGAAGGACAGTCCGACAACGCTCTTCATGGATAATCAGAGCGCCATAAGTCCTATAAAGAATCCGGTATTCCACAAACGGGTTAAGCATATCGATGCGAGATATCACTACATCCGAGAGAGATATGCCGAGAACAAATTTGCGTTGGTGTTCGTAGCATTGGAGGAACAGCACGCGGATATTTAGACGAAACCGCTGCCACGACAGCAGCACAAATATCACCGAGAGGCTCGTGGAGTCCAGAAGAAGCCTAAGAAAAACGCAGATTGAAGCCGCAAAAACCAAAGCGGGAGTGTTGAAGCAATTTGTTTTTGACCGCACGTGATCCCAGCGCTTCTAATTTTCTTAAACTTTAACGACACGGTTTCCCAACGGCTCGAGTGACACGGTGCCGCAGTGACCCTTTTTAATGATCCGCGAAAAAGAAAACTATCATTTGACGAATCATCGTCGACTCATTAAATTTTATTTTATTAGTAGTAAGTGTGTGTTTATTAACAACACATACGATGCATTGGCGATCGTTGATTTTAAAACATTTACACATTTATACAATTATAATGGCATCTACATACTGTCAACGGGCCAACGACCGAAGTCCTTCAGCCCACTTTATTTTATTATTGTTATTTTTATTAAACTTTCGTCGAATAATCGTCGCGATTATTCGCGAGCAGCGAAAGTACAATCGGCAACGTCTCTCGGCAAAGTTATTCAAAGTTTTGTAATGTACTATTCTCGCACGCTTTCGCGGGTCAGAAGTAAAAGAGCAGTTGTTACGCCGTCCTCGGCAAGCACGTAAGTAATACTTTTGCATTAATTACAAAAAAAAAATATTGGGCGCAACTACCGTGGTATAGTAAACATGATACGAACACTGTGACGTGGGTCGCGAATGCGACACAAGTCACAATCTTCGTGTAATAGTTACTTTACCGCACTTGTATCGCAAAGTACTATTTCGTGTGCTATATGTGCACAGGTGCGGCTTACAATAAAACTTATAATCATTGTTTCCGTATGTACACAAGTGCGAAAGGAAACTGTTTCCTTATGACTATAGTCTTTATGTAAGCCGAGGCGTTGCGTCCAAAAAAAAAACACCATTTTCACATCTGGGAACAACTTTTGAGCGCCGCGTACCAAACAACGAAGTCAAGTAAGTGTAATTTATTTAAAAAAAGAAAAAAGGCTGCCCAACTTGTAGCTTTCTCGTCGAGGAAGTATCGTGAAAAGCAATATACAGTTTTTATTTGCACCTGCAGGATGAAGTTCGACGTGAAATTTCTCATGATCATTGATATCGCGATCATGAGCATAGCGACTTTTGCTCCCGTTGATGCGTACCACCACTGCGCCAGACAAGGAAGACGAGTTAGTATCATTTGTCTGTTGACCATCTTAATTTAATCCTTTCGCTTACAAACCATGCGCAGGTCGAAAATTACCCTATATATATTACAAAATCAGTATACGTTAAAAGAAAGTCGCACAGTGGAGGTGTTATTGATTTATTGATTTATTGTGGAAAGCATAGTTTTAATATATCTTTGCAATTTTATTTGTTCATGTAGTGCGGTGCATACGGACACAGATGCTGCACGGGCTACTGCAAGAGAACGAAAACAAGCCATGTGTGTGTACCGAGCCGGACGGTCTCGCATTCACCCTCTTTTATGACCCACGAAGAAGGAAACCGTCATCTCACGAATTATCATCGAGTCATCCAATTTTATTTTTTCATTGTTATTACAATGTTTCTACTAACCTGCCGTTGAAGCAGCAGCGAAAGTACAATCGTCAACGTCTCCCGGCAAAGTTATTCAATCGGGACTGAACCATCGAGCTCGCGTACTCCACATAGAGATATTACCGGTGTGGAATTTATTTCCTTAATTACTGCATTACGCTCGCGGGACGAGAGATCACGGTAAGCGAGCTGGAGAAAGAAAGATGATGTAAAGAAGAAAAATAAAATAAATTGAAGAAAAAAAAAGAAATAAAATAAAAAAGACAGCAACGAGCCAACGCAGGGGAAAGTAAGAAACTCTCGGTGAGAGTTGCACTCCGCAGATATATCTCGCTTCCACGAGAACGAACTCGTACAATACCGAACGCGTTCGGTTAAATAATCGATCAAACTAAAAAATAATAATATCAAATGATTAAAACAAAAAAAAAATTAATGTACATAATCTTATCAATAAATATCATTCCCGCATCTGAAATAAATTCTAATTCAATCACCACTGTAATTTTAATGCCATTCCTCTTCAGTTGGTATTTCGGAGTCTTGCCGGCAACCTTGAGAACATTTTTACCAATAATAGCTCGATTAACCCGACGGGATCGCCGAAGGTCGAATAATCAGCGAGACTCTTTCGTTGAGCCAAATATTATCGATAAATCGAGCGTCAGACATTCAATTGATAACGGGGAGAAATGTCGTTATAATGTTTTATTGTAATTATTATTTTTTTTCCCGGTATTCATGATTTTGTAACGAGATCCATTGCTGTCTTACAGTTATACAGTGTACATGTGAAATTAAGCAAGCGGAGAACAAGAAGCGAGCAGTCGGTAGGCGACCTTGTGGCTCTTGTTCACTTTCACCCGTGCGTTGGCGCGCATTGCTCGACCGCAGGGTCGTGCGCGCGAACGATGGGAGTCGTCGCCGTCGGCGCCCTCCGGAGCCAGTTTCGACCGACGAGACGCCCCGCGACAAGATCTTCGATCCGGCTGGTCAATTTTTCACGTCAACCCTTTTTTCACCGTTCCAATTATTCACCTCGTCTCGGCACTAGTCGACGCTATTTAGGGGTACATTTTTTGTCGTTTAACTTCTTTTGTTTTAATTCAATTAATTAATCTAGGATTTTCACGGTCGAACTTCTGTTCTATTGAACAGATAATTTTTTATGCCTTCATGCAACCGTTTTTCCCCCATTCGAATTGTTCGCGGAGCCACGGTACTCGTCGACGATATTTAGAGGCATTCGAGAGTAAAAAGTAGTTTTATTTTCATTTTTTTTCTTTTTTGTTTATTTTTTTTTTTACTCGGCGATAAATTCGTCGAAAGTTCAATCGATCCAAGATTTTCACGGTCGATCGAGCTCTCTTCGACTCTATTGCGCAATTTCTTTTTTCACCTTTCATTCTTCAAGAATCGATTAATCAACCCGACTTCGGGAAGTCTCGTTCCCTTCTCCGAGCACATAATCTATCGAATGAGTATGCAAATTTGTAACATCCTACCCTGAATAGGATCTTTTTTTTAACAGCCTCTTTTTTCATGTTACACCCATTAACAAAAAAAAAAAAAAAAAAAAACAGTAACGCCTCTGACCTCCTTCCGTACAATTTTCAACCTATCAAGAAATAAATTTACAAGATCACGCAAATATTAATCACTGGTATATCGTCAGCAAAATTTGTATTTCATTTTTATGTAAATATAAAGAAAATTCTATAAATATTAAAATTTGATAAACACATCCGCCTCGTCTGCGAGCTACCGGTCACGTGCGGTTCCAGTGCGGCCGGGTCAATTCTCCACGTGGTCGCGACTCACGCATCGCACGTGCATTTTAATGGCGATCCCTTTTTTTTAATCTCCGCATTTTCGCATAAATTATTTTTTTATCTCCGAAGAATTCCTCTCCCTCATTGTCAGCTCCGATTCTCCGTACGCATCCAAAACTATACAAACATGTGTACTTGTATTAAAAAAAAAAATTATTTTATAACGATTAAACTAAGTACCAAGCTGACGAACGACTCGACGATTCGACCTTGGCCCTGAGAGCCAGAAGAGCGACGCGGGCAACACTTTCAGTATTCAACGTGGCAAGGGGAGAAGAAACCAATTACTCGACGTCGGGAGTGGTCTCTCGGCGATTCACTGACGAATGTAGGTCGACTTTGACATACCGAAATTCGTTACGCGCTCACGTCGACGCGGAGAGCAGTAAGTGTACCTGCAACAACAACAGCGGCATCAGCCTCGAGCTCTCTTTCAACTTCTTACTTCTTCTTTTATATATTTCTTTTTTTTTTGTTATCCCCTTTCTTTCCGCTCCACGTGAATCGACCTCCGTTGGCTCGTTTTCCTCGTCAGTGGTTACGGCGCGGATGCTGTCGGACGTCGCTGGAGCCCTCAAAGCGCGACAAACGAAGCTATTTGAAAGAAGAATAAAGAGAATGTATCAGAAAATTGGTTTCTTCACAGTGTCCACTGTACGATCCTTTGATTCGAAGGGTAATTGGTTTAGAAGAACGGAGTGAAAAATAAATATAAAGAAGGTCGTACTTACCTTTATTACAGTGTCTACTGTGCGTTCCTTTGGTACGAAGAGTAATTAGTACGGACGAGTTAAATGACAGGAAAGAAAAAAATAAGAGGCGTAAATATGAGGGTGTTTGTTCGAGGCCTGGCCCGGTAAGCATCCGATCCTCCTTGGATTTCTTGGGAGTCAAAAAAAAGAATGTATCTCAAAGTTACCTTCATTGCAGTCGTTACTGTACAATCCTTTGATTCGAAGGGTAATTGATCCAGAAAACAGAGCGGGAAACAAATTTTTAAAAAAATCTCGATCTTAGCTTTATCAGTGTCTACTGTGCGTTCCTTTGATATGAAGAGTAATTGTGCACGGACAGCGAGTAAAATGACAACAAAAATAAAAATAAATTAAGAGGCGTAAATATGGAGGAACGTTTGTTCGAGACCCAACCCGGTACGCGTCCAATTTTGCTTGGATATCATGAGAGTCAAAGACTTCCGGCACGCGACCTTGTCCATAAAAAAAGAATGTATCTCAAAGTTACCTTCATTGCAGTCGTCACTGTACAATCCTTTGATTCGAAGTGTAATTGATGCAGAAAAATGAGTCGAAAATAAATTGAAAAAAAATCAGACTTACCTTTATTACAATATCTACTGTGCGTTCCTTTACGAAGTACGAAGTGTAATTACTACGGACGAGTTAAATGACACGAAAAAAATTGAGAGACGTAAATATGGGGAACGTTTTTTCGAGACCCAGGCCGGTAGGCATTTAATCCTCCTTCGATATCTTGAGAGAGTCAAATACTTCCGGGATGAGAGAGAGCGGGCCAAAATGGGACGGTGGGGCAAAACGGGATAATGCGACAAAACACAATTTCCCAATAACTTTTGGATGGTGGCGGTGATGGTAAGTGCAGGCAAAACGATGTGGAAAATCCGGATGTATCGTTGGGACAAAATGGGGCGTCCACAAATTATTGGAAAATCTAGTTTTACCCCGGCTGTCCGTTTCGCCCCACTGTCCCATTATGCCACGCTCTCCCCTACGACCGTGTCTATTAAGAAAAAACAAGTGTGTCTCCAACTTACCTTCCTTACTGTACGATCCTTTGATTCAAAAGGTAATTGCATCAGTAAAAAGGGTTAAAAAAATCGGACTTGCCTTTGTTACAGTGACAACTGTGCGTTCCTTTGGTACGAAGAGTAATTGGTACGGACGAGTAAAATCACACAAAAAAAAAATTGGGAGGCGTAAATATGGGGAACGTTCGTTCGAGACCCAGACCGGTCGGAATCCAATCCTCCTTGGATATCTTGACAGTCAAAAACTTCCGGGATACGACCTTGTCAAGAAAAAAAAAAAAACGAGGTCTTTTCTCCACGGATTATATCTCGAGAACTCGACGGTGGAGCCAGCACTTGTGTGTATGAAATATAACGACAGAAAACGGCGAGAAGGCCACGACTCCTATGTAGCCTCTTCCCCTCGTCCCGCGACGTTAGATACTACTGTGTTGGCTTGCGGTATTCCCTCGGCAAACATTGCGGGGTCTCGCGAAAACACCTTCCTTTTTTTCAACGCATTTATTTTTATTTTTTTCGTAAATACCTCGGGATCCAGAAATACCGGCAGGTTGCCGAACGATCTTGAACGGTCGACGAGAATGCAAGGAAGGAGCAGCATTGTTTTATACGGATTATTTATGACCCTGAAGAAATCTGCGTTTGCAAAATTTAATCTTTGGATTGCCATAATTTCTTTGTTTTTCATCGTACAGACTTTTCTCAGGTATCATTTTTTCGTTTTGAAAAACTCTAGATACGCAATTTTTGTGATTTTTTTTTGGTCTTCCTCGAGGCAGGACAATGAAAATAAATTTTTGGCACGCTGTAACTTTTTTATTTTTCGTCGTACAGACTTGTCTCGGTTACCATTTTTTCAACACGAAAAAAGGTACCCGAGAAAGGTCTGTGCGATGATAAACAAAAAAGTTACAGCGTGCCAACAATTTCTTTTCATTGTCCTGCCTCGAGGAAGACCAAAAAAAAAAATAAAACAAATTGCGTATCTAGAGTTTTTTAAAACGAAAAAAATGATCCCTGAGAAAAGTCTGTACGATGAAAAACAAAGAAGTTATGGCAATCCAAAGATTAAATTTTGCAAATGGAGATTTCTTCAGGGTTATGATTATTTAATGTATTAATCATTAATTAATATTTTGAAAATTTTCTTTATGCTGCATTAAATATACCGAGACATTATGCGTAAACGATTCCCATCCTCTTTCCGCATTTAATGCATCTGCCCTTTTCTCGTCGAGTTTAGTTCTGCGGGTGCGTTTTTCGTAGAATGGAAAATACGATTCTCATTAAAAATGTAATCACTTGAATACGCATGTTTTTTTGTGTCAAATATTTGAGTGGCAATAAAATAAAGTGCAGTTTCCTGATCTGCGAAAAAAATAATTTCTGCCATTTCGAATTTTTTCAAATAGTATAATAATAATTCATACGTGCAGTTGAAGTGACGACTTAATATCACTCGCTGCATGATCGAAGAGGTATTTATTTCGGCAGCTGTTCATAAAACACGAAATTTCAATATTCATCGATTCAATTGAAAATCACATATTCGTCCGTTAAACGCGAATACTTGTATTCATCCTCATTAAAATATACGAAGCGTAAAGGAGTGCACGGGAAGAGTTATGTGTCGTTTCTACATAACCGTATGTAAATCGGTCTGCAGCGCATGCGCGAGCGTATTAACGTATGTGCAGATGCAGCGTCCAGGGTGTTCCGTCGAGGTGAAGGAGGTTCACAAAGAAACGTTCGATGATCGAAGCAGGCGAACAGCGCAACGCGTGAGTACGTCGCAGGCTCCTCCGGATAACTTTCACTGTCAAACGCGTTGGCTGTCACGTAACAGAGCCGGAGAGACGGACTTTGTTTCGTCCCGAGGCGCGGAAGGTGCATTCCGGTATTGTGTAAGCAATTAATCTTCGTAATTCAACGTCGTAACAAACAAAGGCCAGCTCAATTCGCTGAACTTAAATTGATGCAAAACCCAATCCCTCCCGTCCCACTCGTGGCCGGTCCGCAATAAAAACTGTAGTGCTATTTTTTCTAGGGTGCCGAATCTTTATTGTCTGACGGAAATGGAATGCACCCAGAAAAATAATTTATTTGACAGACACCCCGCAAATAAATATTTATTTGGTTTCAATAAATATTTAGTTGGTTTAAATAAACATTTATTTGGTTTCAATAAATATTTATTTGGTGTAAATAAATATGTATCTAGTGTAAATAAATATTTATTTGCTTCAGATAAATATTTACTTGGTGTAAATAAATATTTATTTGCTTCAGATAAATATTTATTTGGTTTAAATAAATATTTATTTGCGGGGTGGCGGTAAAATAAATGAATTTTCTGGGTATGCAACCGCATTCATCAATTATATATTGGGCTCCTATTTTCTTTGAACATTAAAGTGTCGGCACCCTTGAAAAAAAAATGGCATTACCGTTTTTATTATCGATCGTGGCATTTCGCGCTCAGTCGATAACGAATAAAAAAATTAAAAATTTTAAAAAACTCCCGACCGCAAGATAGTCGTTATTATTAAAAAAAGTAACTTCAAAAAGGATGAAATAATCAATTTTGTAACAATACCTAATATTTTCAATAAACAATAATAGCAGTACTTAATAATGACGAATGATAACATAATTAATTAATCGTAATTATATCAATTCATTGATAATCTTCGCTACAGTCGGGAGACATCTCCCAATAGCGCGTTGGGAGGAAAGACGTCTCCCGACTGTAGCGAAGATTATCAATGAATTGATATAATTACGATTAATTAATTATGTTATCATTCGTCATTATTAAGTACTGCTATTATTGTTTATTGAAAATATTAGGTATTGTTACAAAATTGACTATTTCATCCTTTTTGAAGTTACTTTTTTTAATAATAACGACTATTTTGCGGTCGGGAGTTTTTTGAAATTTTAAATTTTTTTTTTTATTTCACACTTTTTGAATTTAACCATCTATACAATGCTCTAATACAATTTTCTAAGTGTTATTCCTCTCCGATATAATTTTCTGAATCATGTATGTCTCCAATACTATTTTTCGATGTATTTTCTTCAATGAAATTTTGTATGGGTCATTCCTGGCCGATACAATTTTCTATGTGTTCGTCCTCTCCGATGCAACATTTAAAAAGTGGAACGAAGGACAACAATACATAGAAAAGTGTATCGAAGAGAAACACCACATCAAAAACTGTATCGCAGAGGAGTGACACATAAAAAAATGCATCGGCGAGGAACAGTATACAGAAAATTGTATCGAAGAGGAACAATACATAAAAAACTGTATCGCAGAGGAATGACGCATAAAAAAATTCTTCGAAAAGGAACAGTACGCAGAAAATTGTATCGACGAGATACGAAACATTTAGAAAGTTGTATTGGGACAAAAGAACACATATAAAATCTTATTAGATAAACACAATATTTAGACATTTGGAGAATAATATCCCTGGCATATATCACTTTGCGAATATAACGTTACATCACAGTGATCGAGTTATAACGATATCATTAATTTCTATAAGAAAAGAAAAAATAAGTTAGGTTAAGTGCGTAATTTATGATATTTTTTTTTTATTAATGTGTTCGGTGATTATTGCACCAAATCTTAATATAAACACGGCGTCGTATAATTTTTTTCACACACTGATCATACACTAAACACCGACCACCTAAATAAAACGCGAATAAAAAAAAAAACCTTCCTGACACCAACGAGCACAATACGAGGATAACCTGTCTTCGAACACAGTACTAGCACACCATCAATTTTACGATACTGCATAAACTACTTGAAGCACCAAAAATAATAATTTCAAACGAAACAAGTATCATATAATTGACAATACACCGGAAATATAAACATTTTTTTATTCCTGTATTGAGAAAAAAATAAAAATAACAACATCAAAATATAAAATAATATCACAGTAGGTATGTAGTGTTGACAGTTGATTCGTAGCGAAACGCCAAATGCTCGGGAGATTGTGCATTGAGCCACTGTGAAATTATGCGACGTACGGTGAAAAGGCAAAAGATGGCGGCATATCGCGCTGAAATTTCGATATGGACAAACATACTTTTTTTCCGTAAAGTCTTTATCTCTATGAATTTGCGTCGAATCGTAACAAAACTTGAGAAAGACACAGATCGTGATTGAAAGAAACTGCTTGCCAAATTTTGTCAAGAGATTTTTTGTCGATTCGGAGAACACCGAACTATAAGAAAACATGCGCGGTCACGTGATCGCCGTGAAATGCATAACTCCCGTCTTTTTGCCCTGGCGGGCAGTCGGAAATTAAAAATGGCCTTCCCCGTTTTCTCCGAAACGTTACATTTTTTTGGCCGGAAGCAAATTGGGTTTTTCTAGGCAACATAGACGGACGCGCCAAAACCTCACTTCTTATCGTGCCAAATATTAAGAGTCTCGGAGAAAATAGAGAAGGTGATTCGTTACGGACCGCGGTATTACAAGTGCTCTTCAAAATAAAAGAAAAAACAAAGCTTCCTCTATGAGGAAGCAATAAAACTGCTACTTACGAAAATTTAGGGCTTGCTATCTCTTCCCCATCTCTTATTCTTGTGAATTTTTCTATATCCTCGTGAAACTGGAACAATTACTCATTCAGTTTATAAAAACGAACTTTCCGAGTAAAGTGCTTTTCGTGATGTTTTTTATTTTTATTTTATTTTTTGCTGATATAACGCCGTTCGAATTGTCGAAACAAATAATCGGTGAGGATACTTCAACAGCTTCGAGCGCTTGTACTCGGGTCGCTGTTCGCTAAAAGTGGACAGGAAGTCTATGAGGAAGCCAAAAATATAGTAAATGCTTTCTCATAGAAGGAGCTTTCCGAATAAAGGACCATTATGAGAAAGTGATATAAAAATTTCAACTTTCAACTTTCAACTTTCAACTTTTATGAGGAAGTGATGTGGAAAATTTCAATTTTCAGCTTTTATGAGGAAGCTATATGAAAATGTCAATTTTTTTAATTTGGGCTAACAATATGTTCACTTAAAAAAAGAAAGAAAAAGCTCAAAAACATCTAGAAACAAATATTTGGACATTCTGGAGTTAGGCTTAAAAATTTTCATATCAAATACAGGATTTTTCAGAATTTTTTCAGAATTTTTAATTCCGACTAAAAATATGTTTACTTTGAAAAATTGTAATTAATGCAAATTAAAAAAAATAAAAATAAAAAAAAATGTTGAGTGATTTTTAGACTTAGAACAATATTATAAAAAATTGCCAACCGAATTGAAGAGCTCGAGGGTCCGACGTAGGTCGAATCGGTATGGAATGCCCCATATATATATATATATACATTTATATATATTTGAGCTGCAGTTGCTCTCACCCGGAAGAAATCGGGGAAGTCGGCTCCATTGACTTCGAGCGTCTTCAAACTCTTCCGAGCGTAACCTTAAGCACTAATGCTTCCAGCAGAACTATAAGCACCTCAGACTTCTCGAGAGTTATTTTGCATGAGAGATACTTGCCTGAGGAAGTACGCTGATTTAACAGTTACGACGTACTTTCTACCGATTTATCGAAATTATCGTGTAAAATACTGAGATTTTACCCCAGCAGTGTATTCATTTTGGTCTGCTCTTCGTCTTTCCGCCACATTGATAAAAATAGATATTTTGCGGCTTATTTGCAGTGAAATCGATACGCCGGAATCTGGACGATATTTCCGTCCCAGTTTCATTCCCATACAAGTTAATGGTACGGATGGTAGAGGCTCCGAAAGGGAAAAACTGGGTTGATAAAGTCATAACTAATTTTTGCTTCGAACTAAGCTGCACATGGACACAAAAAAAAAAAGATCGTGTGTCCTTTTCGTTTGAAAGTATGCTTCGGACGATCCCAATGAGTCGATCGAACTTATCCTGGCATCGATGAGATTTAAAGTAATGAATAAGTTCGATGGAATTTTAGTTGTGGGCGTCGCGATCCGTTGTCAACTGTCTCGTCCGAAGGCGTGGTCCGAATTGCGAGACCGGTCTTTCTTTTCTTCCTCTATTCACTCGCCTATCAGGCGCGCAACAATGCAGACAAGAATGCGCTTCCAAACAACCCACTTTTACGTATCCCCGACTCAACATCCATCGCGAACTCAAATCCGACTCTCTTCTGCACTCCTCACACTCCAATATTAATGCATTACTACTGTCGCATTTAATAGTCTGAAAATAATTAACAAAGAGCAGCATTAAAATGGTCGAAATTCCACTGCTTAAAAAAAAATATATCAGTATGATATAAATTATATACAAATATAATAATCGGAGCTGGCCAAAGTACCGAAAAGTACTTAAAGTACTATGTACTACGTACGGCAAGTACTTTAAGTACAAAGTAATTTCCGTACTTAAAGTACTTTTATAAAATACAAAGGACAAAGTACTTTTTCTTCTTAGGCGTAAGGGGCTGAGTTTCACGAGTACGACATTTAGAGAGGAATTTTCAAATCAAACGGCCCTGTTCGGAGCCAATATTTTTTCAAAGCGTCCAAACTCTTCATTTCCAATCCTTGGTGACAGACTAATCGACTAGATTACGACGACTGAACCTTGGTGAACTGAGTGGAGGTCGACTGGATGTATAACAACTAAATCTGAGACGTATGGATCTAGTACAGTGGCCGAAAGTGAAAAAGGTCACCATTTTATGCACGAATAATCGTGTTTTTGGGATTTCAATGGAAAATATTGGGCTGGGAGTAAAATAATTGTTATATTCGTGTTCGGCTGGAAAAAATACGTTAAATAAAGCCTTCAAATAAACAATAAATGTCTGACACAAGTTGCTGAATGAAAGATCACGCTAAGAGTAAAATGAATTTTAGTTTTGCAATCAGTGGTGAAGAATAAATGAAAAATTGCCTCAAAACGACGACAACCGCAAATTTCAGTTTGGGATTTCCTACAATAATTTTTGCGGTAAATTTTGACGATTTCAATCTCACGAGACATAGACATTTTTTTACGTTACGAAAGAGGTGCAAAGTAATTTTAACATGGTTTCCTCATTTATTATAATTTTGAGCATAGCTTCCTTTTGGAGGAAAGTTGTACAAGTACTTTGGTCTTAGTACTCAGTAATAGTACTTAAAATACCGAAAAGTACTTTGACACTTTAAGTAGGTTGTCCAAGTACTGCCTCGCTCTCATAATAATAGATAAATTACTATAATGTAAATGTAATGTTCACAAAAAGAATCATCAATATCAGATTAGCCCATGACAAATCGTCTCTGACCCGATTTCCTCTAGAAAACGAAGTCTTACACGATGTTAGAGACCGGTACATGTAGTACGAACCATGATGCGTGCTGCGGACATGCGGAGAAATTTATTACGGCCGTACAGCGTATTTTTCCTCGGTGCAGTTTAGCTCGGCGTTCGCACTAGATATGGAGAAAATCCGGTCAAGTATACGGACGTTATTATGCGCAACGTAAAGACGGTGAAACTGCCGTTATACGCGCGAACACTTCAGTGAGTAAAAGTACAAATATTTATTAATCTCCCGCGGCATTATCTCCCGGCGCGATTGTAAAATGTAAAAACAAAGAAAAGAAAATGCTGAAGAAACGGAGTTCGCGGCACCGTGAAGAGACGCGTAAACAGCCGTTATCCAATGTCTTCTAATTATCAAACACATCACTACCGACCGTCCATTAATCGTCGAAGTGTCTGCACGCTCGTCGGGAAACTCTTCGGGATGATGAATTTTCTCGTACGCTGTTAATTTATCGCGTTACACGTGAAATTTATGTTGGGCATAAAATCACTGGTAAATTCTCAGCGCGGAGGAATAATATTTAATTTTTATCCGTGGCCAGACCACGATCAACCATACGTTACGATCGTTTTTTGCTTTCTCGCTAATGTTGGATGTGCTGATGAACAATAATAAATTGCGTTTATTTATTCTTTTTTTCTGCTCGCGCATATCTTTGAACCGAAGTAGCCGGTACGCCGCATCAGATGCAGATATTTCAGATTTTATTTATATATATATAAAATAGTGCAGGTATGACAGATACGCGGTACAGGAAGGCCAGC
This sequence comes from Amblyjoppa fuscipennis, assembly GCA_963575735.1. NCBI lineage: Eukaryota > Metazoa > Arthropoda > Insecta > Hymenoptera > Ichneumonidae > Amblyjoppa > Amblyjoppa fuscipennis. Next base: position 13,263,176 of record OY754489.1, on the reverse strand, counting down.
AGTAAATCATTACATAGCGCTGGCTTAGCTACCTGCGTTACCCGCTCGTTCCACCCGATCGAACAAAATCTCAATCTCCGGTAAACCAATCGGTTATATTCCAGTGCTCGACTACTCAATATTATATTCTGTACCTATGTTAGAACGGGGGATCGAGAGTAGAACGTCTGTTTAAGGAGGTGCGGCTGTACAGTCCGGACAAGTAAAGTAAGCGTGAATACGAAATTGCCACTTTTTGCGCCGAATTTTGGCCATCCTGCGTTTGAGCGTACAAAATCATGATCTGTTTTGTATTTACAAAACAATAGCTTATTTTCAGTCTTCAAAATGATTATCCAGTTTGAATTCACAAAATTATAACTGATTTTGTATTTATAAAATGATGATCGATTTTACATTGCTATAATGATTAGCCATTTTTAATCTACAAAAAGATTACCAATTTTTATTTATAAAATGATTACCCGGTTTGAATTCACAAAATGATTACCAATTTTGAAATACTAAAACGATTACCCGCTTTGAATTGCTAAAACGATGACCCGTTTTGAATTGCTAAAACGATGAACCGTTTTGAATTTAGCAAACGCACGAAACTATTGTCCATTTTGGTTTAACAAAAAGATTACTTATTTTGAATTTACAAAAAGCTTGGCCACTTTGAATTTACAAATAGATTACAAAATCCAAACATTACGAAATTCAGATTGGAATGTTCTCGGGACACGCGGACGCCTGACCGTCTCCTCTCGTCTTCACCTTTAATTCACAATACACTTTGTTCGACATCAAGCATTGAATCATCCACGTTGACGCGTGCTAAAGGTTACATTAAATTTCGAACAGCCGCAAAGTAAATACAGAGTTTCCTATACCTTACACATCGCTTGACGTGCGTGACTCCGAGGTCAGGACGAAAGTTTCTTCGAGGTTTGCGAAACGATTCAGCAGCGAGGATTTTATGCAACACGGCGATTTGGATTTCGCGGAAAATCGGTCACACGTGACCTCATTTCTTTTTTCTTCGAAACAATTTGTCTTTTTTTTCTCTCTCCTTTTTTACCTCGGTATAAATGAGCGAACATTCTATTTATCACGACTCGGTTGATAAATAGTCTTCCTCTTTTTTTTTGTGAAAATAAAACAAACAAGGAAGACAGAGTCGGCGAGGGGAGGAAAAAAAATGAGTTAGAGGGGAGAAAAGTTCAGGAAATCGAGAGAGCCCGCCACGCGTGATGGATCTATGCGCCATTGTTCTCATTGTTTGGTTTCATTCAGTACGTTTCACGTGGCTGATGGATCATTCGATTCCGGAAATCTGTACCGGGCAGTGCACACTGTTAAAGGCAGGCTGTATTCTCGGAGACACTCCAAGGTAGCGTAATTGCACTATTGTCGACTGCGGGTCTATTTTTATTTATATATTTATTCCTATTTTTATTTCTATCTTTATTTCTATCTTTATTTCTATCTTTATTCCTATCTTTATTTCTATCTTTATTCCCATCTTTATGTCTATCTTTATTCCTATCTTTATGTCTATCTTTATTCCTATTTTTATTTCTATTTTTATTCCTATCTTTTTTTCATGAAAATAGCAACAAAATTATAATCGACAGAGTAAAGAGTTCTGCGACGATCTCGGCTTCAAAAATGACCGTTGCTTTTTATGCAAAATAAACAAATAAACATTTGTTTTTTCAAATTTTTGTGACATTGTAATTAAATAAATCTTGTCGGAAATCCGAAAAGACGTTCGACACACGATTCTCAACAGGAATTCTATGCAGAAAGGGAACGGAGAGCCAACAGCTTTCGGTTTCATTCCTCGCTTCGTTAGTTAACTCGTTCCCGGTCCAAATATAGCAAACCCCGATATACACGGTCGAAGCTCGAGAGATGAGATCCGGTATTCTGCATATTCCACTCGTCGAGCCGGTCCGAAACAAGCGTGAATAGTTTGCTGGATTCTCGTAGCCGGCTCCTTCAACCCTTTCTCTCCCGGCGGTACTTTCAATCCGACAAATACATTCAATAATTTTTCATCAGTCTTCTCGAGTATAAGAAAAATCTGAAAAAAAAATTCCAATGCGTGTGCTGGCATTTATACTTAATGATAAAAGAAGTCTACCCAAAAATAATCCGTGAATATGCATTATTTTCGAAAATAGAAAGTCCCCAAAAATAAACATTCACAAAAAATAAATTAATATCTTTAATTTCGAATTTTCTTCGATGACGTTTTTATATGCAGCAATAATTTGTTTGTCAATGTTATCTCGAGAATGAAAAAATATGAAAAAAATTCCGAAGAATCTATCGGCATTTATACTTAAAGATTTTTAAAAAATATACCCACAAATAATCCGCGAATATGAATTGTTAGAAAAAAAATTGAAAGACCGCTAAAATAAAAATAAATCATTAATATCTTTAATTTATTTCTTATATATTGATATATATATATAAATAATATCTTTAATTTATTTAATATATTTAATTTCCAATTTTGTTCGATGCTGTTTTTCGGTAACAAAAAAAAAACAGGGTGCGCACACAAGTTATTTTTAATCCTTGTCCGGCAACGCTCAACTCCGTCCCGTACGTACGCTTCGCTGATCGCCACTGTGGCCGCGCTTCGTCACCCACTGACCCAGTATGGTATATACCCGGGAGTTAATTTCACCGCGGGCAGCGGTTTCCATTTCCTCCTTGCCGCGCGGCAAGAGTTTTGCGGCTTCTGTGCGCGATCCTCGATACCCGACGGTCCTCTCTCGAGTGCCACTCCGTATTCCGACTTGGGGACAATAGCCGGAGGGGGGACCAATTCCAATTCCATAAATTACATCTATTCACAATGGTACCTTGATATACGCCGCAGATTTCGCGCGTCGTGCCGGCAAACTGCGCTTTCATCTAGATTGAATTCCGTTCACCGGAAAATTATATAATAATAAAAAAAACACATTAATAAGTAAAACAATAATGGTGTGAAAGATAAAGATAATGAGAAAGATTGAAAAAAAAGAAATAAAAAAAGAAAGAAAGAAATATGGTATAATAGAAAAAAGAAGACAATTTGCCGATACATTGAGTACGATAAAAAAAAAAATGATCTCCCATGTGAGATAAAATTCGAGATAAAAAGAATTGGGTTGAAGATAAGAACGATGAGAAAGATTGAAAAAATGAAATGTGATATAAATAAAAAAAAAAATTTGATGTGCCTGTTCGAGACGATCCGAGAGTAAAGATCTCGGTCGCGAAACGCGAGATTATGGCTAGCAAAGGCGGCCTTGCCGTCGCGCTTCTCCGTGGGCTGCTGGTATATCTCCAGGAGCGAAGCGGCATCGGCCATCAGCTTTCACTACTTTCGCTTATACGAGATTTTAAGGTGTAGTTCAACGGCGGTGTATCGTTGCGGGCACGCGGACTATTTATCTCGGGGGAAGAACTGGCTTGACTCCCCGTCGGCCGGTTCGAACAACCGAGCCTGGTTCGAAGAACCGAGCCTGGTTCGAAGGTGAACTCCCCCGGCATGACTACGCTCGATTATCTTGCCCGGTTCCTCCGGCACTCATCCTACAAACTCGTACATTAAACGTTCGGCGAAGAGAAAAAAAATTGAAAAATTAATTTCCTGTAGTAAATAATAAATTAATAATTTAATTAAATCATTAATTGAAAATTATTTGTAAAAACTTCAAACAGGATTAAAACTGTGAATTGCACTTCAAATCGTTAAATCGAAATTTAATTCTAAGTAAATTATTCGACCAATTTTACGTCCTCCAAGTAAATTTTTCAATCAACATAGCGAAGCGATTAATTAATCGAGCCGCAGCGCGGCTATGCTCGAACTTTGAGCGGTTCGGATATCGACGAGGGGTGTCGAAAAAAATCTTATAATATTCGTATAGACAACTTAGAGTGTAGTTTCTTAAAAGGCGCGAAAAAAAATAATTAATTTTTGTCATCCACTGCGTCGTTACATCGCAAAGAACACAGCGCGATTTTATCTCATCGGACGGATCTCGGCATTAGCTTACAAACTTTAGATCGAACTTTCCCTGCGATAAAGAAAAAAAAAATTAATAGAAAAAAAAAGAATTGCACCTCTATGCAACGCCGCCTCCGCTACAAGACTCGCCGCACGCACACCCGCGATAAATTTCCAAATTGGGAAACGAAGCGTCCGCGTCAGTTGCAATTGCGACCGGAATACCAAAGCCTTGTGAAACCGCGACGATGTGGCTCATTGTCTTTCTTTATTCTCTCTTCGGGAATAGCCTGTGACGAGACCGATGAATAAATTGACAGCCGATTCTACCCGAACGGCATCGGCTTCCACCGCAATCGCTGTGTCCCATCGGCCATCCCTCGGGACAATTATAATTACAATCGCAGCGGCGGAAATGCTAATCGCCTACAGCTAACGATTTCACAATACCGGAAAATCCACACCAGTGCATTAAGTCTTCGAAGCGTGGTACGTTTCAGAATTAAAGAGCGATAAATAATTTAAAAAAGAAAAAAATAACACCCAGAGGTGTTGAGTCACTTGAGCACGTGATGCAAATTTTGTAACGATTCTTCGAGCCGTTAGGAAGATGAAAAGACTTCGACAAGGCGGTAGAGACAATAGCGGTGCGGATATCTGTACCGATTTCCAAAAATAACGTCATCCCTTCAACGGCTCGATGGAAAATTACAACATTTTGCTTCCTCATAGAGGAAGCTTTGTTTTCGTGAAAAAATTTGTTTTCGAGATTTTTATGTAAAAGTATTCAGAATGTTCCTAAACATCCAAAAAACACGTTTAGAAAAAATGTCTGGATGTATGTGTGTGTATGTATGTATGTATGTATATATGTATGTATGTATGCATGCATGTATGTATGTATGTATGTATGTATGTATGTATGTATGTATGTATGTATGTATGTATGTATGTATGTATGTATGTATGTATGTATGTATGTATGTATGGATGTATGTATGTATATATGTATGTGTGTGCAAATCATTTAACATTCATAATTCGAAAACGGCTTAAGATATCGAGGTGAAATTTATCACACATATTGAGGGGTCGATTCTCATTATTCGATCCAATTTTTAGCCAAATCTATGCAGCCGTTCAGATTTTACGCGGTTTTGAATTTTTTCAAAAATGTCTGTGGGCGCTCCAGCTCTTACAATTTTTGACATATCGGGCTAAAAATTTATGTACAAGTGGACCATTATCGACCGATGATCGGTATTGAATTTGGAAATAATCGGTAGAACCGTTTAAATTTTATGACATTTTTTATTATTTTGGATTTTATGAAAAATGAGTATTTTTGTTTAAATGCAATTTTCTTCATTAAATATTAATTTATGACTAAAATAAGTGTCAGATTTGTGATCAGCGTGAAAAAATACATGGAATACAGTCCCGGAAGGACGACTCACGAAAAAAGTTTATCTGTAATTTTTATTGCCGATATTGCAAAAATGAGTCATTTTGCGTATTTTTTGTTACACGTTTGTGACTTCGATACCCGTGTTAGTGAATTTTTTCACATTTTTTCCAATCTCATTTCCGGGTGCAAATATTATTTCTTAACTCTTTTTTAATATGTGTTTCGTGTTTTGAAGCGTTGGAACTTATAGGTATTTGCTTGGATACAATGATTATGTGTAGATATATCCTCGACAGTGGTCCATGTTTGTGTCGTCTCGATTTGCTTATTCGCATAACCGTGACCTTTAAATGAAAAATAATTTCGTAATCTTAAATTTTACCTCGAGGGTCTTTCACTACGGTTGCCATCCGGCATAGAACTCCCAAAATGATGTACCTCATAAACGGCTAGACGGAAAATTACAAACATTTTATCACACGTTTGTAGGCTCGATACCCATGTTAGTGAATTTTTTCAAATTTTTTCCAATTTTATTTTCGAGGAAAAATATTATTTTTGAACAAACTCTATTTACAACATCTGTTTCGTGTTTTGAAGCGTTGGAACATATAGAAATTTATTTGCATACAATAATTGTGTACAAAAGTGTCCACGAGACTAATCCATTTTTGTATCACCTGACTTTGTCTATTCGCATATCCGTGAGCTTTAAAAAAATTTCGAAATCCTACAATTAACCGCCAGAGGTCTTTCACTCCGGTCGCCTCCCGGAATAGAGGTCCAAACTGATGTGATCTCTTAAACGGCTCTCTCTCTTAAACGATGATAAATTACAAACATTTTATCACACGTTTATAGGCTCAATACCTAATTAGTGATTTTTTTCAAATTTTTTCCAATCTTATTTCCGAGGAAAAATATTATTTTCGAAGAAACTCTATTTAATACATCTGTTTCGTATTTTGAAGCGTAGGAACTTATATATATATATATATATATATACAATAATTATGTATAAAGGTGTCCACGACTCTGGTCTATTTTTGTATAGCTTGACTTTGTCTATTCGCATATCCGTGACCTTTAAAAAAAAAAATTCGAAATGCAACAATTAACCGCCAGGGGTCTTTCACTCCGATTATCCCCCGGAATAGAGGTCCAAAATTACAAACATTTGATCACACGTTTGTAGGCTCAACACCCATGTCAGTGAATTTTTTCAAATTTTTTCCATTCTTATTTCCGAGGAAAAATATAATTTTTGAACAAATTCTAGTTAAAACATCTGTTTCGTGTTTTGAAGCGTTGGAATTTATAGCAATTTATTTATATACAATAATTATGTATAAAAGTGTCCACAACTCTGGTCCATTTTTCTGTACGGCTCGACTTTGTCTATTCGCGTATCCGTGACCTTTAAAAAAAAAAAAAATTTCGAAATCCTAAAATTGACCCCTGACGGGGTCTTTCACTCCGGTTGCCTCCCGGCACAGAGGTTCACGCCCGTCTTCATTTTGTTGCGAGGCCGGTTTTTCGATACGTGAAAACGTCTAGTCGTCCCGATCGCTCTAAAGCATCCTCCCGATGTCTCTCGTCGGGTCATTGGAGGTAGCGGGAGTACGCCGAGAAGGAAGAAAAGCGTGCGAGAGAGATGTATACATAAAACGATCGGAATGCAATCGGAGTCTCTCGCCGCTCGGCCGGTTGGCATTTGACGAGGCTGCCGGCTTTCAATATTTTTTTTTTTCTCTCCTTCACCACAGCCATCTCTTCGCAACGCCTTAGCCAGCCTCGGCCGCGTCCTCGTCATCTCGCTGATCGCGTCAATAATGAGACTCGGCAAATAACGGAACTTATTCTACTCTGTACGCGCTATAGACGCGACTACAAATTCTTTCTTTTTTCTGCATCTCATCCTTATTGCTATTTTTATTTATTTTTCATTTCAATTTTTGCCTATTATTTTTACTGCTCACGGTAGAAAGAGCGTATTTCATATTTAACAAACACTTGACGTCGATAAACGTCGACAATCTTTTATTTATTTATTTATTTATTTTTTTTTTTTTGCAGTTTTCTCTTGTTAATTAGCGAACCTCGGCTGAGTCGTCGTCATGTCGCCGATCGCGACGATAATGAGACCCGGGAAGTAACGGAACTTATTCTACTCTAACCACTATAGATGCAACTATAGATTTTTTTTTTTGCATCTCAATCCTCGTTGCGATTCTTATCAATTTTTTATATTTATTTTAGTTTATTATTATTACTTTAAGCGTTAGAAAAAGATTATTGTATTTAACAAAGACTTCACGTTGATAAACATCCAACATTTTTTAAAAATTAATTTAACAATCTTTCCCGGTTTAGTTTACAATTTTTTTGTTTATTAATACGTTTTTGTGAATTGCGAAGGGGAAAAATTGTGGTATTTTGTGAACAAGAAATGTTTGTTAACCGTTTAACAAACATTTCTTGTTTACAAAATTTCACAATATTTCCCCTTCGCAATTCACAAAAACGTATTAATAAAAAAAAAAAATTGGAAACTTAACCAGGAAAGATTGTTAAATTAATTTAAAAAAAAAGTTGGATGTTTATCAACGTGAAGTCTTTGTTAAATACAAGAATCACACAAATCAGACAAATATTTGTTGCAGCGTGCCGTGACAGAGTGACGATCATAATTTTCCTGGCCACTGGGCTGGGCGCGAATGCGTCGTATTATACAATTTACGTGGGTGGATTGTGCACTTTGTGTAATGCACCAGGGGGGAAGTATTTATGGCATACCAGAGGCGAGAATGAAACGAAATAAATCATCATCAGTGCTGTCTCGTAGCGTCCCATAGAAATTGCAAAAAACAAAAAAAAAACAACAACAAAAATTGCTAGATATTTAAAACGATAATGAGAAAAAGATTTCCGCGTGAGTCGCCGAGATTGTCTCGGTCGTTTGTTTAATTCAGAAAGGACATTAAAAACAAAACTAAAAAAAATTGCGCAGTTAAACGTACGCAAGCGATTCTCGGTATGTTATTTGCGGCTTTGTAAAAAATTCGTCGATTATTTTGCAACGGCAGAACCGAGAAATAACGGTGAAATCCGATACACCGTGCGTGGATACGACGCGACGGGAAGGCTGAGACGCGATCTCTGCGCAGAATTCCGGTTCGAGAGAGGCTTCGAAACGTACAGTACTCACTTCTACTTGCGTAACGCAGTCGCATCGCGCTCGCGAAACTTCGAGGACTCTTAATCTTCTTCGTCGAGTCTCTCTCTCTCTCTCTCTCTCTCTCTCTCTCCCTAGCGTCGGGAATCATTTATCGCGACCTCGCGTAATTCCGCATGACGAGATCGCAGCATCTCCATCCTCCGGCTGATACGCTTCTTCTGACGTACAGAGGAGGTCGGCGCAAAATGCGTTAGCAGAATACACTGTTAAAAAAATTCTGAAAATTAATTAACGCTATCGGAAGCTTTGTTTTACACAAATTGTTTCTGAAATTTTTAGACACATGCGCGGTGCGATTTTACAGTAAGATTTTTTGTTTGAATAAAAATTGTTATAAATTTCTGGCAATAGATTTGGAATTTTGATTTCTCGTGTTTTAATTCTACGCAAAGGTACGTTAATGTTCAATCGATATAAAGTAATGTAAGCACATTTCGAGTTCTACTACGTTCAATTTACAAATTATTTTTACAGTGTATTTTCTGAAAAATTAATTGGCGCATTCGGAGAGACTTGGGCAAAATGGGCAAGCCGTAGATTGCATAATGGGGCAAAATAGTGCACACCAATATTTTCTGAATACTGAAGCTAGTTGGGGTAAAATGGACATGCCATAAAGTGCGGAACGGCTCAAAACGGGATACCCCAAAATGTTCCGAAAAATTAATGGAACGAAAAGAAAAGAAGAACCTCCGAAAATGTCATTGCACCTCCAAAGCTGGGCGTATTTTAAATACTTGATGTATTTTAAGTATTTAAAATACATATTTTAAGTACTCAAATACTTTTTGGTATTTTAAGTACTTTTTAAAATACAAAATACAAAATACTTTTGGTTTTCTTGGCTGTACGGTTAGGCCGGACGAAATGGATGGATGGATAGATCGATGGACGGGATGGATCGATGGACGGGATGAATCGATGGACAGACGGTACGGATGGATGGATGGATGGAAGGGACAGATCGATGGACAAATCGATGGGCGAGCGCGATGGGCCAGCGTGACCAAGCCAACTCAGCCGTCCAAAATCCACGCTGTCCCACCCTGTCCCACCCTGTTCAGGCTTCCCGTATTGATTTTAAAAAAATATTTCAAAAAGTACTTATAGATGTATTTAAAATACAAAAAGTATTTTATATTTTAAATACATATAGTATTTCGTATTTTGTATTTTAAGTACTTTTGAGTATTTTGCCCAGCTCTGTGCACCACTTGCGGAGACCGGCCCAAAACGGGCGCTCTTTTCGCCAAGCTAAATGTCATAAAATTCCCAGAACGTCAATCGTTCGTCTCCCTTGTGTCCATTTTGCCCCACTCGTCCCTACACGCGCGAGAGCCGAGTCTTTCTTCGCGCTGAAAATTCCGAGCTGCCTCCCGTCGGCCTTGATCTTAATTCCGCCCCCCCCCCCTCCCCCCATTTTTTTCATTTTTTTTTCTTTTTTTTTTCGACAGTCTCCGAAGAATTTCGACCTCGTTGCCGACAGGCGCGTACGTCGTTCGTGCGTCGAATTAAGGACGTGGCGTACTGTTGCCGCCGATGTTGCGGTTGCCCCTTGTACATTATACACGGCTCGGTACGACTGGGAACCAAGTGGAAACACCCACACGCCTTCCCGGACAGGCGCGTGCAAAAACCGCCTCGACGACATCGAGGACGGAGTGAAAGGGGCGCGGCAGATTGTCGAGCCGGTTTTAAATTTTCACGACTCGCACAGTCGTCAGTAGGCAGTCCCTTCCCTTTCGAGTTCGCAACCACTTCGGGACCGAAGTTTCATTGTTTTATTTATCGACACGGTGCGCGCACCCGTTCCGTTCAATTATCCTCGAACGACGGCGAGCGCCGGCTCGAACATAATCGGGAACGCCGATCAACGAGAGGGAATAAAATTTCAAGCAACGAATGACGACGATTACGAAGTTACGATGTTCCGGAGCCCGGAAAAAACCCGAATTATAGTTAAAATGTATCGATTAAGGCGACGATTAGTCGAACAGAGAAAGTGGGGGGGGGGGGGGGGGGGGGGGGGAATATGGACCAGCCCGATTAGCGCGTAGATCAACGGCACGCGGACCGGGCCATATTCACCACACGTTCACGATAAACTCATTCTCGCTCCGAACGCTTAAGCTATCCTTTTGCGAAAATATTTTTCTCCTTTCATTTCAATCGTGCACGGTCAATGTCACTGTCGGAATGAAATAAAAACATTTTATCGACGAGAAGAAATAGCATTTTTTAGCCTTGTATAATTTGTTTGCTCTGTTTTTTTTTTTTTTTTTTTTTAATTGAATCCTCTTCCAGAGACTTCCTCGTGTACGCAAACATTTTTTGCTAATTTATTTACAATTATTCTCGGCAACCTTGAAGCCAAAGATTTATCTGTAAATTTGTAAATAAATAAGACAATGTTCATTCGTTCCAAATTTTTTTATTTTATTTTATTTTTTTTTTATTGAACAATTCATTTTCATTTTTACTCTTCGTCGTCTCATTTCGTCTCGCGACAATCTCGTCATTACTCCCACCGCGTTCGTCTTCTCTTCGTCATTGTTTGCGCTCGTTGTCGTAACAGAATATCACCTTCGTGTCAAATATACATACATTTCCATACAATTCATGTAACGAACACATATATATTTTCTTCGTATTTATAGTTATATAGTTTGGTGGGTTTCGGCGAGGTTATCCGCTCGACCGCGGTTCGCTCGCTGCCCCGGGGAGTTCTGGCGGTTCGCTGAGGGCGTTTGTATAGAGGGAAAGAAATTCAACAGGGATGGGTAAGTTTTTTTTTTTCTTGGATGCTCGGGGATAAATGGTCGTGAGAAAAAAAAATGTAAAAAAAAAGAAAACAACAAACTGTTTTAAAAAATACAAAGTCGCGTCTATATTACACGTCGTGTCCGACCAGCGCGGCTCTCAATCGTCGAACCGCCCTCGCCGATTAGCAGCCGGGCTCGTACTATATAAAAAAAAACATTATTTATAATAATCGTTGTGTCTCACTCTCTCTCTTTCTTTCTCTCTCTCGATCTCGCCACAAATAATCGACGCATCGCCGTCATTCCAATTATCTTTTTTTTTCATTGAGTCGCACGAGTTCTTCTTCGTCATTGGAAAAAACAAAAAAAAAAAAAAATTAAAATAATATCTTCACCTACGGGTTAAAAGTAATTTTTTTTCGACCTCGTCGGTGCGACTCGCGGATTGTAGAACAGCATAAAAACAATCGGCTGCGACGTCGTCGAGCAATCGCTCGGGCGGACTTGGAACAGGGGAGAGATTTTTCATTTCATTTAATTTTTTTTTTGTTTTCAAGGGAATGTTTTTTCTATCAATTTTCAGTTTTTTTTTTTTTTTTTTTAACTTTTCTTCGATTAGAAGAAACCGTCGCCGGTGGGATCGTTCAGCCAGGGGTAGTTGTTGGGACAGCGTACGCAGGTCTGGAGGTTGAGCGTCTCCCCGGGAACCTCTTTGGAGGTGAGCTTGCAGGTGTGCGGAACCCAGCAGGCGGGATTTCCCTCGACGACGCACTTCTCCCTCCAGGGCTCGAAGTTCTTCGACTCAGTGACCGTTCGGGGATTCTGTATCCACTGGATTACCTGGGTCATCGTCACGAAGTAGACGTCGTTGTGCTGGGAGAGAACCTCGTCGATCCAGTAGAGGAAGGCGTCGAGGAACTCGGGGTTGTTCTTGAGCCAGGCGGCGTGGAAGTAGAGACCGAGGGGCGCGCGATTCTGGTCGTAGTGGCGGTCGAAATTGTGATTGAGGAAGTTGTAGAACTGATCACCGGTTAGAATGTTGCTGCAGGAGTCGACCATGGCGCAGCCTGGAAGGTACTCGTCGTTCTGGGGATCCTCCCGTCTGTCCAGCTCGTTCATCACCATCTCCCATACTGCGTGGGATCTGAAATTTGCGAGAAGAAAGAAACAAAACGAAGATCGTGATTAATTTACGATCTGGCGATGGAAATATGTTGGAAAATTAAGTACGAGCTCCGAGTCGGGGAAACCATTTTTTTTTTTCGGTGAAAAAGTCGTGTGAGAAAATTATTGTAATTTTTGATCAGCTAAAAAGCGAACACGGACGGGATGTATTTGGAAGTTAGATCGGAACAAGACAACTTCGAGAATTGATATATATCGAAACAAGCGGGAGCCAATCGGAGGCAGGGAAATGTGGCAAGAGTTGTTTCCAGTTACAAAAAAACTTTTCTGGTTTAAAAAAAATGCCTTGACTACGCCATTTAATACAATTTTGTAAATAAAAAATGAATAAACAAATTGACAAAAATTCTTACCTGGTTGGGCAGTGTTGAAGATTTCCATGGCACCGATGTGGCATTCTGAAGTACATGGTGTACGGCCATAGGGGAGGATTGTTAAGGGCGGCGGTGATAGTGGAATCGTAGAGGAAGGCCTGTTCCTCCATCATCGTGAATTGATTGTTACCGCCGACCCTGAGGTACGGCGCTCGAACTCCGACAACGCTGTTGTCCGTAAGATTGGCGTATTTCTCAGCGACGATCCTCATACCGGCCATCTCCTTCGCCCAGTCGTCGACGGTCGCGTCCGACCAGAACCTCTCGTCGTCATTGTGCCTTCATAAATCATTTTAAAAAAACATACAAATCCGATCCATTAAAATCCACCTTCTTCATCTTTTAACCGAGCTTTTGCAATATATATATATATATATATATATATATATATATATATATATATATATATATATTGAATAATGTTTTTCTTACGAAATTGAGTGAACGGCGATCTCGTGACCCTTCCTGTGCATCTCCTGCATCGCCGAGTAGTTGGTGTACTTGTGAGAAACGAAGAAGGTCGCCTTGATGTCGCAACCGTTAGGATTCTTGCGCTTTCCATTGAAAATCTCTTTGTATAGACCGATGTTGTTGTTGTTTATCGCGTCGTCGAAGGTTATCGTGATCATTTGGGGGACCTCCTGGAAGGGCAAGTCACCGGGGATCGCGGTACCGTCTTCCGAGCAGAAACAGTCGGGAAGTACGCAAACGACTGGGTCGCAGGGTGGTGCCCTGTTCGGATCGTTGTCCATGTCTAATTTAGGTGGAATTTTTAAAGATTTTCTTTAGTTTGTGTTGAAAAGAGCTTCCGAGATTTCGGAGGAATCGATAGAACGTTGATCATTAATCGGAGCCAATTTTACACATTTCTTTAGTTATAACAGAGCTTCCAAAATGTTTATGATTTTCTTTGGTTATTGTTAAAAATAGTTTCCGGGATTTTGGAGATATCGATAGATCATTGATCGCTCATCGGAGCCAATTTTGCAGATTTTTTTTTTTTTTTAACTACAAACAAAGCATCTCAAATTGTTAAGGTAATTTATTGATCAGCGATCGATCATGAAAATAAATTTCAAGAATTTGTCTACTTTGTAACAGAATTCATGAAATTTTGAAGATATCGATCGATCGGTGATCGATCATTGAAATCAATTTTACCGATCAATTTTTTTTTGTTTGTAATCTAGCATAGATCGTCCGATTTTTTTTTTCGTTGCTTTGTTTTTGAATCGTCGATGACGATCTCGAATGTTCACTTACCGCAAAGGTTCTCGTCCGATCCATCGCCGCAGTCCTTCTCTCCGTTACAGAAGAGGCCCCTCTCGATGCAGACACCATCCCCGCAAGCGAGCTGACCATCCTGGCACAGAGGCTCCTCGGTGTAGATCAACGGCGACACCTTCCTCTCCTTGTTCTTGAGCTTGCAGTTGTTCACCGAGCCCTTCCAGTCGCAAGTCTGCTTCTCGATGTCGAAGTACAGACCGGCCGGGCACCTTATTGCCTGGAGACCCGAGCTCGTGCACTGTATAACGTCACGACAATTGTCACCCTCCCCGGCTACGAGACGGAACCACTCGCCGGCGTCCTTGTCCTTGCATATCTCGCTCTCGAAGCTCTCCTCCTTCTTCGGCTCGTCCTGACGCTTGACGCGACTCGATGCACCCTCTGGAATATCGATTTCCCATTTTTTTTTCTTCCCTCACTGATCTCGAATTTACGTTTCTTTTGCCGCAATAAATTTTTTTTTTTTTTTACATAAAAACATATCCTCGATGTTTGTCCAAAATGAGAGGTGCGGAAGTAACAGTTAATTCTTTTAGGATTAAATTAGATCGATTTTATCGTGGGTTTTTTTTTTAATTTTAAGAGAATTGGTTTTAGTAAATTAGATGAGTGTCTTTCGAATTTAAAAACAAAAAAGGTTTTTATCGGTCGAGCCTTTAACGCTCGATGTAACATATTAGCTATTCATGGAAACAACTATACAAGCTGTTTTCAAGAAACACCTAACAGTAATTTCAAACACTTTTTAAACAGCTATTTCTTCGCTCCCTTTTGATAAATTTACAGATTAAAAACATACTTTAATTTAATTCTAATCCATAAATATATTCTAAAAAAAGGGCGTAAAAAAATGTATTCGATCGCTATAAATCAAGCTAATCCTCAAAAATCCATGAAAAATATCACGCTAATCGTTTAAGTTCTCCTCAATTAAGCGTAGTGAAAACAAATTATTACTCGCTCGACCGCTTTACCCCTTCAATTTCCGAGAATCCAAGAAACCCAAAAAAAAACAAGTAAGAAACCCATGAATCATCGTAAGCCATCGCGCAGATTGCGAGTAGATAGAGTAATAGCTGGTCGGCCATGAGAATCAGCCGCGTTTATCCACACGTCGTTTCTTTCGCCAATTTCGTTTTTCATTTCTCCCCTCCAGGGAGGAGTGAGGGGGAGGGGGGGGGGGGGAAGAACCGAGTAAGCCCGTGCCGGCCGTTTGCACGTCGCGAGAAGCTACCACGACGACAACGACGACGGGGAAAGTTGTCCCCACCTCGGCGGCGCCGTGCGGGGCCCCTCGGGGGGCGCCCGAGTGACGTCAGCCATCCGGGACCGAAGCCAGCAAAAGTGGTATGGCGGAGGAGCGGCAACAAGTAGAAACAGCACCGACCGGGCCCCGGCCATGGGCTTTCACGTTCTAATATATCTTATGCAACTTTTCTCTACGTCCCGCCGGTCTACTCTGCGCGCTCCACGAGCACTCAAACGTCCTATCTATTTACGTATATGTAATAAAAAATTGGTAAAAAAATCAATGAAATAATCAGGTATAAAAAGTAAACTAAAATAAATTAATTAAATGAGAAACGTAATAAAATAATTATTCAGAAAAAAAAAATATATAAGATGAAATGCAAAAAATGTGCGCATCGGAAAATAAAAAAGGAAACATTATTTTCACTCTTAGCTCGCGGTTGAGTCCTCAATCAACTTTCCTCCATAAATATAAATTATCTTTCAGTTCCGGACGAACTTTCTTCGAAGCTGTCTCTAGTCCCGAAATTACCAAAATGAGGTTCGAAAAAAAAAACTTCCGGGTTATGCGGCACGTAGGAGAGAATCGAGCGAGAGTCGAACGAGACAAGTAGTAACGGTCCGGCTGTAGTCAGACGACGAGGAATGCATCTCGCCCCCCCCCCCCCCCCCCCCCCGCCGCCCATCTCGCTGCTCCTCGGCCAACTAGTTTCCGTCTGAATCCACTTCCCGTACAGCTTCGGCTGGGACACTCTACCTCACGAATGTACTGCGATATTGAAATCGTAACTCGCTCGACGAAGCATATGTACGATTTCTCCGTCCCGATTTTTATTGATTTTTGATTTTCGGTGATATTTTTTTTTTTTTTTTTTTTTTTTCGTAACACGAGACGATTTCTCAAACGAGTCTTACGTGCTGGCGATGAACGTTAATCACTTCCTCTCGCCTTCTCCCGTACCAACCAACTTTTACTTTTACTACTTGATTTCTAATTTTTTCGAAATTTTTTTCATGTAATTATTATTGGTAATTCGCGAGAGTAATTCATATTTCGACGGCAAAACAAATGTTACGAATAATCTGTGCAACGAGTTTGGGCCATGGCGGTGATTGGCAATTAAATCCGCATGTTAATTGGTTAGCAAACAAGATAAATCAATGCAATTCGACGGGTTTTACTCACCGGCGAGGGCGATCGCTGCTACGAGTAGCAGCAACAGCGAGGTCCTCATCCTCGCTTCGACGTGTTTCGAGACGATCTTTTTTTGCACGAAATAATTATTTACAGTTCCAATAACAACGAATTAACTAAAAAAAAAGAAAACGTGGGGTTAAAAAAAAACCAAAGATTTAAGAGTAACAGAAAAAACAAAAAAAAAAAAAAGAATTGTTCCTCGAAGTCCCAAGTGTCTATTCCCGAGCACAGTCTCTTCCTCTTACCCTCTCGCAGTCTCCAACCTTCGCTCTTTTATCGAGTGGACGGCGACCGCGCGAGCGCGCAAGTGGGGCCTCACGGGGCCCCGTTGGGGAGGGGCGGCGGGGGTGGGGGAGGCCGAGCTGCACCGACGGGCAGAGAGGGGCAAATCGCGGCTCACCGGCTTCGTATATATATATACCTATATATATATATATATTTAATATTCCTTTTATTTTCTATCTCACTGTTGCTCTTTCTATTTCCCTCTCGCAGCGGCGTTACACGCGACACTTCCGGGCGCTTGACCGCGTGCGGCGCGCGACGGTCCTCGTCCACTTCGACAATAAAAAAAATGTTATCCTCGAAAATTAAATTTTTCGGTAAGGAAAATTTGAATTTTAAAAAATATTTTTTCCTGATTTTTGTAATCTTTTTTTCGTTTGTTAATTTATGACTTTTTTTCGTTGGAGCTTCTTTCTTTTAAGAGACCACAAGAGGATGAGACTGAGAGAAGAGATTACGATAGGCGCCGCGGGCAGTTCGGTTATATTTACTCTTAGTGACACTGTCGTCTCGTTGTACTGGATTTATAGTGGGGCGCGGACCTTGGATCGTAGGTACCGCTTACGGACTGGCTGAGGCGCGCCACTCACCGGGCCTTATATTGCCACCACCACCGCTCGCCGGGGACCGTCGGGGTCCCCGGCCGCGTCTCTTCCTCGCGCGATCCTCGTTCTCTTTTAGTCCCTTTGACCAACCTCCGCCCCCGCTTTCGTTCACTGTGCATCCTCGACCGGTCGGACACTCGAGAAGCGAGATTTTACTATCAAACGCACGAACCCGCCTGCTGGCCGCGCAGCTTTTCAGAAACTGCTGTTTGATGCGCATTGTCGTAGACATTTTTTTTTGCGGGAATGAAAGTTTTTTTATATAATAAAAACCTTTCCCTACAAAAATTTAACTGTACCTCGTGCGAGAGTTAATCCTTCGGGTGTACCATGAACTGATGGCCGAAAAGGGACAAATGAAATTTTTTAAATTTTTTAAATTTTTTGAATTTTTTGAATTTTTTGAATTTTTTGAATTTTTTGAATTTTTTGAATTTTTTGAATTTTTTGAATTTTTTGAATTTTTTGAATTTTTTGAATTTTTTGAATTTTTTGAATTTTTTGAATTTTTTGAATTTTTTGAATTTTTTGAATTTTTTGAATTTTTTGAATTTTTTGAATTTTTTGAATTTTTTGAATTTTTTGAATTTTTTGAATTTTTTGAATTTTTTGAATTTTTTGAATTTTTTGAATTTTTTGAATTTTTTGAATTTTTTGAATTTTTTGAATTTTTTGAATTTTTTGAATTTTTTGAATTTTTTTGAATTTTTTGAATTTTTTGAATTTTTTGAATTTTTTGAATTTTTTGAATTTTTTGAATTTTTTGAATTTTTTGAATTTTTTGAATTTTTTGAATTTTTTGAATTTTTTGAATTTTTTGAATTTTTTGAATTTTTTGAATTTTTTGAATTTTTTGAATTTTTTGAATTTTTTGAATTTTTTGAATTTTTTGAATTTTTTGAATTTTTTGAATTTTTTGAATTTTTTGAATTTTTTGAATTTTTTGAATTTTTTGAATTTTTTGAATTTTTTGAATTTTTTGAATTTTTTGAATTTTTTGAATTTTTTGAATTTTTTGAATTTTTTGAATTTTTTGAATTTTTTGAATTTTTTGAATTTTTTGAATTTTTTGAATTTTTTGAATTTTTTGAATTTTTTGAATTTTTTGAATTTTTTGAATTTTTTGAATTTTTTGAATTTTTTGAATTTTTTGAATTTTTTGAATTTTTTGAATTTTTTGAATTTTTTGAATTTTTTGAATTTTTTGAAGTCTGCTTCCCAATTCGACAGCGGTAAAAACGAAGTGTTTGACCTATTCTATGGGAAAAAAAATACACAAGATTTTTCCAATAACTACTCACTAGTGAATAATTATTCTTTATACGAAAAATCATCAACGAATGCCAAACTTGGTCGATATTATTATTCAGGCAAAGGAAAAATATCGCCGGGAAAACATTGTTCCTAAATATTGTTGAAACGAAAAACAATTCAGCCGAAATTTGTTTGTTTTTTCGCTTTCACCGCATTTACCATCCGTCGTTCACGACGGATGGTAATGCAATTCGATTAATTCAATGGAAGGTCATCGAGAGGGTAATACTGTATGGGATAGTGGGACAAAATGGGCCGGTGTCCTCCACTAGAGATGAGCTTTTTGTTTAGCAAAAATTTGGCAATAGTCCGTTTTGCTCCGCTGTCTCCCCACACATTTTGATATTTAACAAGTAATAACTAGCGTCCAAAGTAGTGTCTTACTTTAAAATTCCAATCATGCAGTAATTAATTGTTTCGTCAAAACAATTAAGTCTCAATTAAGTATGAACCTATTAAATAAAATAAATGCATTAAAATTAAATAAATAATTTCTTCCGAGCGCATTTCACTGCCACTGGCCGGATGACGATGGCGTTGCGAGTGCCAGAGTTCAGCATCGACTCGCGGCAATAACGACCGAGAGAAAACTCCCGCAACTTGACTCTATATGTCGGGACGCACCTATATTTTGCACTTCTCTTTATATCAACTTCGAGCTGAAGCGTCCTTATAAAAAGAAAAAAAATCGTCATTGCGCAAGTGGCTAAGGATCAATTATCATTAGGCACGAGGATAGCTTTCTTGGATTCCTCCTCGGTGTAAATACCGTCCGAGCGAGACGACCGTCTTGATTCGTGTCTCGGTGTACTGCCATGGGTAACGATGATTTACGAGAATTTTATTGAAACCGGTGAATTTTTACTCGGACCGACTTTTTAAACGGGTCGGGGAATAGAAATAAAATATTTAAAAAAATAATATAAAAGAAATAAAAATCTCCGGAGACGCCCACACGTGCTTCACGTTAATTCCACCACCTGTCCCAACCAGACTCGTCCGCCTGTCCGATACACCCTCCAGTCACGTAATTCTCTTTTCTCCGACTCTCGTAATTTCACTGCGTGTCGTTATTGCCACGGAAGCTGGGCAACGGGCGGCAGTTGTATTTATATATATATATATATATATATATATATTTTATAGTATTTTTTTCTTTCCTGCAAGGACGCTCGCCGCCGGGCACGTTTTCTCCGCAGGTTCATGGGCAATATTTTGGAAAACATACGCTGTATCGATTCGGCTGTTTGGTCGTTAAAAAACAAACGTTATTCCGTTCAGAAAAATACGAATTTCGCTGTTTGACGGATATATCCGTAAAAAAAAAAAAAAACGGTACAACCGGAAGTTAACTTTATTGTCTATTTTTTTGTGAAAAAAATGTGCGCATTGTCATTCGAAGCTGAAACATATTCCCTCGGGACGAATGTTCTGGAGCAAAAATAAAAAATACAACATACGCAGTAGTAAATTTTTCCCAGGGAAAGGTTTGCTCGCTCTTTCAGCCGCGACCTCTCGGAGAATTTTCGGGTGCGAGCCCAAAATTCATCGACGGAAATAAATTTTTTGGATTATGGTTCGGGTCGTCAGTCCAACCAAAATCGAAAAAAATAATCGACTGCAATGTAAACATAACATTAATAAAAAATGAATGCACCGGAACGTCAACGTTAAGAAAATATAAGTTCAAATTACAAAAAAAAAAAAATTCGTTACCCCCGCAATAACGTTTCTGTTTTATAGCAACTCCCGTACATTGCATTGTTAAAAATGTTATGAAATTTACACACGTTTAATTCACAAAGTTATATGAAATTAGAATTCATCTACATAGAATTTGAATTTTAATAATTTATTCTTAAATGCAATACCTGTATATTAAAATTACCGGTGATGACGTGGAAATTAAGACATCTGTATATGAAAATTATGTTATTATTACAAATATTATAGAAATAATCAGAGTTGGGCAAAGTACCGAAAAGTACATAAAGTACTAAGTACAAAGTAATTTCCGTTCTTAAAGTACTTTTATGAAATACAAAGTGCAAACTACTTTTTCTTCTTAATCGGAAGAAGCGGAGTTCCACGAGTACGAAGTTTAGAAAGGAATTTTCAAATCAAACGGCCCTGTTCAAGCCCAACATTTTTTCAAAACGTCGGAACTCTTCATCTCGAATCCTTGGTAACAGACTAATCGACTGGACTACGACGACTGGATCTTGGGGAAGTGGGTGGATGCCGACTGGATGTATAACAACTAAATCTAGGACGTATGAATCTAGTACAGTGGCCGAAAGTGAGAAAGGTCTCCATTTTATACACGAAAAATCGTATTTTTGGGATTCAAATGGAAAATATTGGTCTGTGTGTAAAATAATTGTTGTATTCGTATTCAGCGAGAAAAAATACGTCGAATATAGCCTCGAAGCAAAAAAAAAATCGAGTGAACAACGCTTTTTTAATTTTTGAGCCACTTTTGAAAAAACGTCAATTTTCGTGATTTTCGAAGGTCGATATCTCGGTTCCCAATGGAGCTAGGAAAAATCCGAGATGCTCGTCGTGTTCTACAGGAAAAAAGACACAAGATAAGCTCTTGAGCGAAGTTCTCGAAGCGTTTTATCGGGCAGTTTCAGAACGTTGAAAAACGCGAAAAACTGACTCGGAAGGAAAAATAGACTCGGAAAAATTGTCGATTTCATCGGCAATTTTTTGCGAAATATTTTTTTTCTTTTTTTTTTTTGTAAATTGAATACCACGTATTTCGACATATTTTTTCCGCTGAGCACGAATCCGATGGCCTTTTCGGGGCTAAAGTACAGTGAGACATTGCACATGGAGACATTGTACAAAGTAATTGGTAGAAGTACTTTGGTCCTAGTACTCAGTAATAGTGCTTAAAATACAGAAAAGTACTTTGATACTTCAAGTACGTGCTTCAAGTACTGCCCAGCTCTGGAAATAATATTGTTTTTAATATACCGATAACGCAATATTCTTAACATACTTGTCAATGAAATTTCCTATACCGCGTATGCATAAAACTTCATATACATTTTATGAATGTTCAAACAGAAATTTTAAAAACTGTTAGTCAGCGGCTTCAATGGAGGGTGAATATTTAGGATGAGAGAAAGAGCATCTCGCGCGAGATGGAACTTTCGATTATTCCTGATCTTTCGCCGGAGCAGGTAGAGCAAGATGTTCGAGACTAAAGGTAAAGGCACGTAACATAAGAACGTAACGCAACGTAACGTAACAATGAGGATCCTTTCGTGACGAGAGGGCCGCGGCGACATTTACGTATTACAAAAGGCGCCGTACAGTGGGATTATCGTTGAGCGGAGGTTGCGCTCGGTCTATCGGCGGCTATTGCGAGTCCCGAAGCTATATTCACGATGTTGAGGCCTGCACGGTCCGATTCACGGATCTTATTAACTCTTCGGACGGGTGCGGAAAGGTGGCTGACTCTTTGGCTGTCTCCAGCGTGGCGCGATTATTCCCGGATAAGAACTGAGAATCCCAGTAGGGGAATCAAAGCCTGGTAGCGATAATAATTACGGCGCTATTCGAGTGCGGAGCAGCGAAATTGAGCGCTTTCCGTCGAGCGACTAGCTCTGTTCCATCGGCGGCGTTCGAGCGAACCGCATCGATGGGCAATAAAACGGAGCGCCCGAGAAGATTGCCGCACCGATTACCAAGGTGAAGCGTTTCGCAACCGATCGACTTCGGACGGACGAGGAGCTCGAAATTTACACACCAATAAGGATTTCTACTTCTAGGAAACTTCTTTTTTTTTTTTTTTTTCGTTCACGAATGTTCGGAACGATTTTCTTGGTAACTTTAGGAAATAGGTTTGTAAAATTAAGAGTATTTGTTTGGGAAATCAGGGAGGAAAGAATCGCGGACGGCGGCGGATGGGAAATTCTGGCAACTATCTTTATGTGTGACGTCGCGAAACTAAGACAAATAAAATCTGTTACATAAAATATACATAAAATATATATAAAATATATATAACATATATATATAAAATATATACAAAATGTATATAAAATATATAGATCCAATATAGATAATTTTTTACATTGGCAAGTTTGCAGATTTTTTTGCGGAAGCGGAAGTCAAATTCGACGTCTATACAGTGAGGTTTTACGAAATGCAATTTCTCACCAATGTGCAAACAACTGTTAAACAACTCAACGAATCACTGTCAAACGTATACAGCATCGTTGCAGGGCCGACAATTGTATCCGAGGATGTCTTCAAATTTTGTTTTCAACCTGCATCTCAAAGTTGGCAGGATTAATGATCATCCTCATGGTTCATGTTTATCTTCGACAATTAAAAAAAAAAAATTAAAGTTAATAGAGGTGACCTTCAGAGTTAATCGAAACTTTCGATCATTTTTTTTGTATTTACTTCTGACCTTTTATTGAAATCTCATTTTTTTTTTTTATCATGGCAAATATGTTGGGTAAATGCAAAAAAAAAGAAAATAACATCTTCAAACAATTTCATGCGACGATTCGACGCGCATCCGTGCAGCTCGGCAAATTTTATGTGGATTACAGCAATCACAGTTGATCGAGTGAAAGTCATAGGGTCGTTGTGAAATTCGAATATTATTTGTAGATAAGGAATGAAAAATTTCTCATTAGCGAGAGTTTTACAACGGGATCGCCGATAAGGATCGAGAGCGGGTACATTACTTTCGCGTACGACGAGACGGAGATATCGTCTTCGTGCAGCACTTCTCGGTTCCTCGATAATGTACGAGCCGATCGAACGCGCATGCGCAACAAGTGTGTTCACGCGTGAACGGAGGCAGAGCGATTCTTTCCACCATTTTTTTTTTCGTTTTTAAATTTATTTGCTCTCTCTAGCATCTAAATGTCAAAATGTCCGAGCGTAAAGGGTTTCCTTGGCATTTTGGTGTAGTCCTAGCTTCAGCCGAAGACGATCTCGACCGATCTCGACACGTACGAAATTCGTTGCTCAATCGGATTCGTACTCGGCGAAGAGGACTCGCCCCGGCCTCAAATCGTTCCGAAGCGCCCTCCTCTCTCGCTGCCGCTATACCTGATGGACGACCCTTCATCATCTTTTTTCCTTATATATACGACACTCTTCAATAAATTGTCGACAAACGTTCACCAATTTTGTTCTCCTTAAGGTAGCTCCAGCGAGTGGTGTTCATTTCACCTAAATTCGAGAAATTCGGGCAAGAATTGCAAACACTTCCCAATATTATAAAAATATGAAAAAATGCATACTTATTATAGTCACTGAAAAGACTAATTTTGCATAATAATAATTTCAAAATGTTATTAACAAATTGTTGAAAAAAAAAAATTGTTCATTGAAATATGCGGTAACTCAACTTTTTTTTTTTCATGAATATGATTCGTTCATTTCTCGGAATGCATTTTTGCAGACTTTCTTCTTTATTTTGATTTTCGCACATTTTTCCAGGTAAAAAACAAGAAAAATCAAAATAAGGATAAAAATCTGAAAAAATTCATACGTATTCCGAAAAATGGACGAATCATTGTCATTGAAAAAAAAAAGTTGAGTTACCGCATATTTCGATGAACAATTTTGTTTTCAACAATTTGTTACTAACATTATGAAATTATTATTATGCTAAATTAGGATTTTCAGTGGCTATAATAAGTATGAATTTTTTCAGATTTTTATAACATCGGCAAGTGTTTGCAATTCTTGCCCGAATTTCTCGAATTTAGGCGAAATGAACACCACTCGCTTGAGTTACCTTAATTTTACAATTTCTGTACGGTAAATCAATCATTAAAAGGAACAGGTGTATTTATGAAAAAAAAAAAGAAATAAATTGTGGCTCTTTGTTGACGAGAAGTATTCGTTACTACATTTTTTATTTATGTTACGGATTTCTCCTTTTACAACCAGTTTACAGTAGATCCTAATTTAGAGCTCGGAATACAAGATTACATAACAATAATAAGTAATACGGCGAAGGGCGAGAGCGGAGAATTCTATGAAAATAATACGTTATGTGCAAAAACTTTTATTACCGTGTGTGGAGACCAGACAAAAACAGCATCGACTCGACGTCCACGAATTTCGTGGACAAATTCCAAACACGATCATTGTTAATTTGAATAAATTTGCAGAACTCGAAAAATTTAGCTAGTGAGGTAAATTTTATTTTCTTTGATTCTCGGAAATCGTCGGCCTTCCAGGAAGATATTCAGGAAGCTCGTCCACTCTAATCGTCCGCGCTGTTAAAAAAGAAAACAAACAAAAAAGCCAAAAAAAAAAGAGCAAAATGTCGCTAAATGTGACTAAAATGAAAAGAACGTTTCGTTTCCGTGTACGAGCATACGAAGTACGCCTTTCTGATTTTAGTCACGCGATTCACGTCCCGAAAAGAGAGAAAATACATGTGTTAGTTTAAGTGTCGAACATAGAGTCGTGTGTTTCAAATGTGATGTGGCCGCCGGTGGCACTTCGGGCTCGGTCGTCGAGGCGTAGAAATGATAAGTCTTCTCGTTCGTGCATCGAAAAAGAATGAAACAAAAAAAATTGTGGAGAGCATCAAAACGGGGTCAGTCGCGGAGGGTATAGGGAAGTTTCGGCTGCAGGGAATTAAGCACCGACACTTTTGTGTGTCGTTCCTCGCCTGTGTTATAGCCCCGGGCTCGCTAGTAGAATGTATACAAGTCAGGCAAACACGAAACTCTTCGTAATTCGGCGCTATCGACGCCTCGCCGACGCCGATAATAGAATATTACTTTCGACTTGACTTTTGTGAGAGGACGAAATTGAAGGAGAAACGAAACTCGTGAGCCTCCAGGCATACCCTCGCGCTCCATCCGGCGTACTCTCAACTTCGTTCGAATAGCAAAGGTTGGAAGAAAATAAATGAAAAGAATACACAACAAAAAAAGAACAACAAGAATCGAATTTGCCTGTTATAGCGAAAACTTGCGACAAAAAAACTTTGATAAAATTTACATTTTCAAAATGTTTTATTTCATTTTTGTATTTTATTTCGCTAAGATACAGTCCGATGTACTCGCGATCTTTCTTGGGAACGGCGTGACGTATCGCCGTAAAACCAAGAGTCAAAAGGGCGTAACTCGCGTCTTTTAACGTGAGAGTTACGGCCCTTTGGTTTTAAGCCATCGATATAGTCGGCCAGGTGAAAGGAGAAGAAAGGAAGAGGAATCGGCATAGCGGTAGCTATGCAGATAGGGGACCCCCTTCTTATCTCTCTCGCCGATCGTTCGGAGCATTCTCCGGTAACCTCTGTCCCGGCGAGAACTGCGAAGAGGTGGGGCGGGGGGGGGGGGAAGGAGAACTGAGGCTTTCCCTGCCCGGGGCCAAGGAGTCGCGGCACCACGGCCTCGGGAATTCCACCTGACGAGGCCCCTACTCTGCAGGTGTAACAACCGTACGCGAAGCGCCATCTGTAGGAGATCGTTGAGTGATCGACAGATCGTAGAATCGGCTTTGACAATCGTCGATAATATTCGATCTCATGGTCAATGATCGACGAACGAATGAACAATTATTATTTTGTTCTCTTTCTTATCCCGATCTGGTTATCGGTAACGGATGTCGAAGATATTTTCCTCGGAAGTCTGCATTCGATCTGGTTGATTTATCGTTGCTTTACCGACATACGTCGGCGCTTCGCTTACGCCATTTATCATTTCACTTTGGACGCACTTCGGTTAAAGAAAAATGTTAAAAAATCGGGTCATTTTAGTCGGTGCTTCTTGTACACTGATAATCTTGGGCTAACGTTGTGAGGGTTCGTATAACTTCCCAGTAAACATAGTAATCTAGCAGCAATGAAACAGCAATGTAAGTGAAAATAACAGGTGATATTACGAGAATGTTACATGCAAATTACATGTAAGGTGCCATTTCTGACTCAGCAATATAACACTGTTATATTACCGTGTTATATCGTTGTTATATAACAATGTAACATGCAAATTTTATTTAAAAAAACATGTTATGGCTGATTCTATCCTTGGATCAGCATCTTTATTAGTGACAAACGAAATTACTCTATCGATAGGAACAAATACATCTCAGAAAAAACATTATTCATTGGTGTACCATTGGCGGCATACGAACCTAGGACCCTTGGACTTGTAGACGGTGACCATACACCGAAAAAAGGTTTTGACCATACACCGAAAAAAGGTTTTGACAATACACCGAAAAAAGGTAATATCAACCTCACAGCTGCGGTCACGGAAAATTGGTTCAAACCAATCCAGGCGTATTTAAACCAACTGAACCGTTGTTGAACCGACTGAACCGTTGTTACTGCGACTACAACATTGGTTCAAAGTGAACCAAAAATGCATTAAATCAACAACTTTTTTTTCGATTCAATTGTATACACTGTCGCCGTACAGAAGGTATATTATTTTAACTTAAACGTATATTTGGTTAGTTTAAAATAAATGTGATTCGATATGTTCGTATATATACGAACATTTGGCATCTTGAAAATAATTTTATTCGATTCGGCAAGACGTCAATTTAGTAATTCACAAATATTATACCCACAATAAACAACTTTAAAGTTATTTCGATATTTCAATGTTAAATCATCGAAGTTGCATCTAAGTTAATGACGGAGAATAACTTATATATCCGATTCAAAATTATATATATCAATAAGCGATTGCAGCGTAGTGGTGAGGTACTAGGTCAGGATGCGGTAGGTTCGGGCCTCGAGCGTCGCTAGGATATATAAAATTTTAATATGTAAAAATTGTGTTATATTGATAAGTAGCAATATACTGATAAGAATTGAACATATAAAACACGATGTTACCATGTATGAAATTAATTAGTGACAAATAACGTAAATAACAGTACTGGGAACCAACTCCAAATTGAGTTGGGCCAAATATTCTTTTCATTTGTGTGACTAGATATTTGTTTCGAAGAAAAGTTTTTTTTCGATATGATTGCCTATTCTGTTCGATCAAACATATTCTTAGTTGGGACAATGAAATGATTTTTTTGATGCTGTTGTAACTTTGTAGTCAACTTAACTAAATATTTCCTTCGCCGCCCACAAGCGTCGGATTAGGTTGATTCAAATAAATCTTGTTTGATCTTACCAAATCTTTTTTTCGGTGTACCTATTCGGCTATGTTGAACTTGAGAACATAATTTTGGAAAATTGTATACTCTGTTCGGACGGATTACCTATGGATCATGACTGATATATAAACTTTAATTTTTAGCATTTAATATTGGTCGGTAAGCCCTTTAACGGTAATAAGGAAGCCAGTAATTACTTGCTTATTATAACATTGTTATAAGCATGTTATGTACCTGTTACGAAGCCTGGTTTTGTAACCGCAACGCTACCACACTTTGTAACATTAACATTGCCTGCAGATTAGTAATGGTCATAAACATTGTTATAAACATGTTATATAAACTTATGTAATTACGTTATATGCCATTAATATTATCTGATTATCACGAAAGTTTCACTCACATTATTAGTATGTTATGTAACGGTTACACAGTTTTAATACATAACTATAACGTTACACCGACACATAACAGTTACTTTAACTGCATACAGCAATTGAAGGATTACATATTACTTCCATGTTATATGCCCTCTTTATATCGGAGGAATAAAATTGTTACACTACATGTAACTTCCATGTTATATTGCCGTAATAAAGCGTGTTCACTGGGTTATGACAAAATTTCTTATTATTTTTTTATAACATTAAACTATATTACGCGTGCCTCGCGCGAGTCATTCGAGAATTTTTTTTGTCACATATTCGCTCCACCGTCACTTCCGGTTTCAAAATCTCACATCAAACAAAAAATCGTGTCATTGACGTGAACGGAAAGTTGAGAGATTGAGAAATACCACAGATATACATCCATATATCACAGAATATACCACAGATCATGTTCGTCGACTATATGTTATTAGGGTATCTGATAATAGTCAAGCTGCAAGTCTTTTCGAAGGATCAAAGTGACGAAGTGAGAAAATATCGATATAAATTGCTTAGCCGAGAGCGTACTCACCGGCCGATGAATGCCGTGACGATCGACGACCAATTATTTGCTGCTTCCATTGGAGAGTCCGAAGATGATTCCCTGGAGAAATTATTCTTGCTGTATTGTCCCGTGAACACGCGAATACGATAGATCAAACAATAACACGCGTTATTTTAACCATCGCGATTTATACACTCGTATATTCGAACAAGCATTTGTAGGTTAAATTAACTCTCTCAACTCGCCGGTGACGTTCGTCCGAAGATCCGACGTAGCAACGGCGTTCTTTGGAAACACTCCGACGATCAAACGCGATTCGAAATAATTATCGAACCGCGTTACTCACGTGTTGTATTTAAGCACGCGAATAGGATAGATCAAACGGTAGCTCATTTTATTTAGGTAATCGCGATGTATATAGTGTATTTAATCGAGCGCTTGTGCGTTAAAGAAACTCTTGCGTGTTGCCGTAGACGCTCGGCCGGCGCGGCAACGTCTCAACGGCTGACCGGGCGGCCATCTTCGGAAAAGAAAACTCCATGGGTTGAATGTGATCGGTCGAAAATATTCGCCGATGGACTAAACAGCACCTTAATTATCGACTCTTGGTAATCCCGTCACCCTTGGCACACACCTTGTACGATTCTACATCGTTGTAGCGAACAAAACGTTCGTCGGGTTCGTGATGTACGCGGATTAGGAAGAAACTGCGTAGAGAAACGACCCTCACTTTGCGAGCGCGCAGTGCCGACTGAACATTCAGAGGCGGCACCTGCGCAACGGATATGCGCAGACCTTCATGATCAGCTGTTTCTATAGGGATTCTTCGACAAGTTAATCCTCCACGTGTTTCGATTTTTTTACTTCGCAGATATTACAATCGATGCTCACACTCTTTGTTGAAAGTATTGTTTGTAATTATTATATGTATGTTTATGTATGTAATATTGTAACGATTAATTCAACCATATTTTACGTCCCATGAGACGAGATTTATTTACTGGATTGCATCACGCTCTCACTGTATCGGTCAAACATCGAAAAATCTCGAAAGGAGCAGCTCACGAACGTTTGCGCATCCCCGTAGCGCGGATTCCATCTCCGGATCTCCAGTCGACGCTGGGCGTTCGCAGAGTGAGGGTCGTCGCCGGGCGCAATTTCTTCTTAATCGGCGTAGATCGCGATCCGAACTAAGCTTTTTTTTGGTACAACTATGTAGAATTGTATGAAGGGTGTGTCGAGGGTGACAGGAGTGCCGGGAGTCGATAATCGACGCGGTGTCTAGTCGATCAGGGACTACTTTTCCCGAGCGTATATGTTTTTCTGATCGCGTTTGATCGGTGGAATTTTTTTTTTCAAAGATGGCCGCCCGTCCACGGCGTTGCTACGTCGGTTCGCCGTCCGAGCGTCGCCGGCGATGCACGAGAATTTTTCTAACGTACATGTGCTTGATTAAGTACGATCTGTAAATTGCGATACTTAAAATAACGTGTGTTATTGTTTGATCTGTCGTAGTGGCACGTTTACATTTAATTAGTGATTGTCCCGGTCGCGGTATCGTCGATCGTCACGGCATTTATTCATCGGGCGGTGAGTACACTCTTCGCTATGCAATCCATGTCGATATTTTCCGACTTGGTCTCTTTGTTTTCTCGGCAAAAGAAAAATACTACGTTAGATCGAAGAACGTCCTTGCTACATCAGCTCGCCAGTCGAGCGTCACCGGCGAGGTGCGAGAGTTTATTTAACCTACCAATGCTCGTTTGAACTGAGTGTATTGTGACGTATTTTCCGGTATCTCAACGCAAATCTCACACAAAAAAAAACAAAACCGAAAATCGAAAATCGAAGCTCAAACCAAACGGGAGCGAAACGCGAAATCGAGAACCAAAAAAAAAACGCCACCTCCGGCCGTCCACCCTCGCAGAGGCATTGGAGTCCCGGTGGGCGCCAGTTAATTTTTGTTTCGCCGGTATTAACAACCGGACTAACCTGGAGGTCGATGGAACCGACCTCCGCAAGGCTGATTTTTGTTTCGCCGGAATCGCCAAACCGGACTAAACTGGTGGTCGATGGAACCGACCTCCGCAGGGCTGATTTTTGTTTCGCCGGAATCGCTAAACCGGACTAAACTGGAGGTCGATGGAACCGACCTCCGCAAGGACAAAACACAAAACGGGAACTAAACGGTAACGAGCTAACACCAATACACTCGCGAGAGCAAACGGTTGCGGAAATGCACGGTTTGCTCAGTGTGAAAGTTGTGGCAGAAGGGTCGCGATCCTTCGCCAATAAAGTAACGCGAAATCTATGCTAACGAGAGCTCAAAATCTCCAAAACAAAAATAATTAATTTTGTTGGCTATAAGCCACCGGAGCTCGTACACACGTGCATCGGGAGAGCTCAGCTGATCGAAGGATCGAGCGAGCGTAAGGAGAGCGAGAACGAATCCTATACGCGATCGAAAATTTACACAAACGATAAACTCACCGAACGGCAGGAATAAATCCAATAAAATGGGGCGAGAGCCGCATCTTACGATGCTCCGAGAACTTGAGCACAATCACTGCACCTCAAGAGCGTTCCGAACGCATCTCGATCACAGGAAATCGGCAACGAAAACCCGCACGAAAACAGCACACGCGTCGACCCGCGAACGCGCGAGGCGACAGGTAACACGAGCGAGCCGCACGAACCGAAGCGAGCCCGGTAGCCGGAGTCTACAACCGCGCGAGCGAGAACGACTGACTCAGCGTGCGAGACAAGAGCCGAACGTAAACACCGGGAGCGCGAGAGAAGTCTGAGCGGTCTCG
This sequence comes from Amblyjoppa fuscipennis, assembly GCA_963575735.1. NCBI lineage: Eukaryota > Metazoa > Arthropoda > Insecta > Hymenoptera > Ichneumonidae > Amblyjoppa > Amblyjoppa fuscipennis. Next base: position 13,231,403 of record OY754489.1, on the reverse strand, counting down.
AGGACGACTCTCGGTAGACTGATTTGTCTACGATAACACCTATAACGGATCATTATCATTATTTCGGGAACTCCGACCGATAGCTACTGCCCTCTCAAACTATTTCGAAACGGGATCTTAACGGGAGACTTTAACTGAACTGTACGAAGCGGTAAATTTTGAGGATCGTTACGATCGCTTCTCCTCGTGCAATGCGTGAAAACAAGGCTCTTCACTATTTCAACAACACGGCACAAGGGTTCCATCCTTGTCCGGACTAAACCGTAACTCCGCCTGTTCTCCAACGCATTGCACTTTACCTTATCACCCACTAGAGCGCCAGATTTGCACCGGACTTTGGCGTATTCGTAACGGAGCCTCGTCGAGTCTCTCCTCCACTTGGGCTTGTAATTATCTCTAGATCCGCACCACCAACTGGATTCGAGAATCCCGACTAACTGAATCCTTACTGTAACCGTAACCGTACAAAAAAATAACATGAACTCAAACGTTAGCGGAACTGTATTCCCATAAGCTAAATCGTACCGCGATTAGCGAGAGAGGCAGCAAAACGAGATCTATACCATAAAAATCGGTATTTTCGCGAAAAAAGTACTAGATGCTTTTTTCTTTACTTTGTGACGGTGATTCAAAAAAATCACGTCACAGTATAAATCGCGATAGTTGAAATAACGTGTGTTATTGTTGGATCTATCGTAGTAGTATGTTTACGTGCAGTTAGTGAGTTTCGAGTAAAAAAATACCGCTCACGATCAATTTTTCGAGGGCATCGTTGTTTGACTCTCCAATCGGATCAGCAAATAATTCGTGGGCGATCGTCACGGCCCTCATCGGCCGGTGAGTGCACTCTCGGCTATGAAATCTATATATATTTATATCATCGTCTCGTTCTCGAGATTACATAGGTAGCACCGTCTACTTTGTGCCCAAATCACACGAATATTCAGAGTTAATAAGATAAAAAAGATCAGGATCTTCTATTCCACCGTTCCCTGCGTCAATCTCATAACGTTTTTTCGTGCCTAATGGCATCACGTCAGAGTTAATAACTGCGTAATAAAGTTACAATTTTTCTTTGATCATAAAAACAAAAATGTCTAATAACGGAACGAAAAGAAAAGCGGAGGAATACGTATTAGAAAAAATCTTTAAAAAGATTGGGACGCTGGAGGATCATTATTATAATCTCAAGAAATCAGCGTCGGCGGAGAAGACACTTCAAGATGGTTCCGGCCTCTCAACAAAGGATTATGAAACCCAGAAAGGTTCGCCGAGGCGCCTTCAATCGTCCACCGTTCAACTTTACACTTGTTCATTCTTACGGAAATAAAGCGTACACCGCACAAAATATTACATAAGTTCACAACTTCGTTCAAATTTACACCACAAATACCTTACACTTGCCCAATCCTCGGATCAAAAACTGTACACCGCCATTTCTTTACACCACAAAAAGTGTACGTATTCAATATGTTACACATTAGTAAGCTTACACCATTTAATTCATACACTTGCCAAATCTTACAACTTTAAAACTTTACACATTCAATATACTTCACATGCGCAAGCTTACACGCGTGCAACCTTACACCGACGGAGAGGAAGGACGGCCTTCGAGAGAGGCGTTGGATGAGCGCCGCTGTTATTCTGCAGGTAAGATGAAGCACATGGCGGGTTACCATGTGATCACAACTAACAGTCGGTTCATCTTACCTGTAGCATAACAGCGGCGCTCATCCAACGCCTCTCTCGAAGGCCGTTTTCCGAATGTGTAAAGTTTTAAAGTTGTAAGGTTTGGCAAGTGTAAGAATGAAATGCTCTAAGCTTAGTAATGTGTAACACATTAAATACGTACACTTTTTGTGGTGTAAAGAAACGGCGGTGTACAGTTTTTGATCCGAGGATTGGGCAAGTGCAAGGTATTTTGGTGTAAATTTGAACGAAGTTGTGAACTTATGTAACATTTTGTGCCTTATACGCTTTATTTACGTAAGAATGAACAAGTGTAAAGTTGAACGGATTGTAAAGTTGAACTTGGATTGCCTCCAGCTTAGAGAAAGAGGGACTACCCGCGTAGAAATTTGATCGGGTATGCTCTACGACTGATCAGGTCGTGATGAGGAAACGGTAAGGCTTGCCGTGTTATGGAAAGCCTTACGTGGGCCGGGTCTGGAATAAACACGGTCTGCATGACCAGGTTAGCCTACGGCTAGTAAGATCAGGCCCAGATCAGGTATTGATCGGGCAGTCCTTGTTAATCGATAATAAAGGAATTGCGTGGATATTCGGCCCCGGTTACAGTAGGGGCGATATCAGGTCTGCCATACTGCTTCATAATAATTTTGTTAACTCAAGATATCTCTACAGCATTCTGAACATCTTGTTATTTCACTGTGATTGTATTCAACCACACTACTACTACTATTGTATTCTATTCCTAATTATCAGCTAAGGATTAATAACCAATTTTTAAGCACTAGATGATGATGTGAACATCACAGTGTACAACATTAAAATCTTTGAATATTTGAAATTTCATGGGCTGACGTAGCGTATTTAGACAAAAAGTATATATTTACCTTTACCTAGTGTGTACATCACAATTGAAGAATACTTTATGGATACATCTTCAACCGACGATTAAATTTCATACAAATTTCAGTAGTTCATAACACGCCAAAACGAACAGTATTAAAGGTGCCAAGAATATTGAATTTACATAATGAAATTTCCAAAAAATCATTACTAACGTATTTTTAAAATAAATTGTTAGAAAAAAATCAGTGAACTTTTTTTTCTAATTTCAAATAAATTCGTACATATTTTACAGGCGACGTGAATTTTTTATAGAATTTTCTTACGTTGTAAAAAAATGTTTACGAAATCTTGCAACGAACTTTGGATGTTTGAATAATTTAATAAGTTAATAAATAACTTAAATAATTCAAACGATTTAAGGAGAGTCGAGCTCGAGACTCGGTGGGGGTAGGCTCGAGGCGCGCAAGTGGCGGGACAGGTCGTGTGCGAGTGAGAGGTCCGCCAGGCGGCCTCTCCCTCGCACGTGCCAAGCGTGCCGAGACAAAGCTGTAAAGTTCCATGTAATTGCTTATTGTTAACTAACAGTAAAGACCAAGTGTGGACATTTTTGTACAGAACTTCCTGACAATATTCTTTACAGTTTTCAATCATTTGTTTGCAACGTTTCCACATGAACTACTCTAGAATCATTAAAATGCATCGATTATTTTCAATCTGCCATAAGAATCAATAGGTCTATTCGTTACGAGAGTAAAATTGTACTCCGAGCGATTGTAGAGTACTCCTAGAGCGCTAGGAACCGGAAACGCTGCGCGGGACAAAAACAAACACGCGTTCGGTCTTTACTCTACTCTAGATGAGTTGAGTTCGTCATAATGCGTCCAAGAGCGTCAAATTTATAAACGAATGGGCGTTCAGGTTCATCTCGACTCTAAGGTTAGTTTAGTGAAACAAATATAGATGCATTTCCCCGTATCCCGACTCCAGCTTAGATAAACGAACACGCGTTCGGGCTCATTTCGACTCCAGTTTAGATAAACCTCGGTGCATTTGACTCATCTATCGGAACCCGAGGCGCTAGGGGGCGCACCATTACTGCCGGCTAAACGAACGCTCTGCTTGCGCTCTCCTCTGATCATCTCTCGTAACGAACACACCTAATGGTAAATGGTGCAAATTTAAAAAATATATATATTTCTCGAAAACGGTGAAGACGAACACATTCAATCTTTGCAGTTACCCTTAGACCGTTCGTATCAATGGGTAAAAAAAATCAGCATATTTTCCTTGATGACTTTGTAACGCTCGACCCTCCTTAATCAAAAATATTCCCTAATTATTTGTTGAACACTTATTTTTCTATTATTATTATTATTTTTTTTTTTTTTTATTATATCTTCCATCGTACAGCGACTTCGCTTTATACACCCCATCCTTCTCCATACCAGTACCCGTTTCCCCCCCGGCGGCCGCAGCCGACTTCCCCCTCTGCACCCCATTTGCCATGCAATTCTACCATGGGCATAGGGAAACTGCGGAATACCTATGCCGACACAACCCGGTCTCAGGTTCGATTCCCGGCATCGGAGCTTTGCCGCGTTTCACCGAGGATGTAAACACGGACTACAACTATATACATCCGTCACTCACACTTAGAATTACTAAGCTGTGAGTGACCGATACATATGTCTGAAGCTTCCTCCCGCCCATATTTTGACTCTTGGCGAAACTACGAGAACCGGGGATCGAACCGTCGACCTCTCGATGCTTAGGTCTAGAAGCGAGTATGCTAACCACTGGACCACCGCACTGGTACACTTATTTTTCTATTTATTATGATTTTTTTTACATTACTGTTATCCAAAATCAATGTTCCTAGCATCTTACACATAGTTGATTTTTCTTATTTTTATTTCATTAGAAATTGTTCGAAATTGTCACTGAATTTCGTTTTTGGCTGGGAATGCATGTGTACTGGCACTGTAAAAGTATATATAGTACATACTTCTTCTGGTGCTTAAATGCAAATTTGATATTACGTTTCTCATGTTCAGGATTCATTCGACATTACATTTCCCAAGTTGAAGATAGCCGAGTTGGTTAAGGCGCCGCCATCGCAGTCCCCGTTGGCAAGGTAGCTGGTCAGCGATACAGACACAGAATCGATCAGTAAACACTAGCTGTAAGTTCTCATATCATATATTGTAGTAGGGATTTTTCTGCATTCAGCTCAATCTTTTTTCCCCCTTAACCCCACCCTCTGCCTCAGGGTGGATAACTAGTTAGCGCACCTGAGCTCCCAAAACCGATAATAGCTCTTGTATTAGTCACGATGGTGTGACATAGATAGTGTGACGTCGCAGATTTCTATTTAGTGATTATTTATTTAATTCGAGTAGCCAACTCGGCTACAGAACGCGGTTTTAGGAAGGAAAGACTCGGTTTACACTATGCGAACTGCTTGAACCGTTTATTAAAGTGCAAACTGGCAGAGTGACGTTGTCGTACAGAAATTCGGTGACTTACTAACTAACTAGCCTAGAGGAGGGTGGTTCTTATAGGTTTGTCGGTGGGAAAGTGTAGGCAGTGGGGGGAGAATTTGGGCGTCGGAGTGTTCTGAAAAAGGCAGGTGTTGTGGCAGATGCTGGATGCAGCTGCGTAAGATTCTTGGAAGGTCAGTCGGTATTGAGGAAAGCGGAGTAGCCCGTTTGGACATAGGTTTACGTAAGAGATATTTGAGATATTTGAGGATGGAACTAAGGAGAGATATTTGGGGGATGGAAAATAGGCGTTGTTAGGCCTTCTGGGAAACGGGTAGGATGCACGTGCACGTCCTTTTGGAAAGGTGCCGCGGCGGGTGTCGGAAAGCGGATGGCGTCGTAAAATCTAAGAGCGCGAGGGAAGAAGGGTACGCGCAGCGAAACGGTGATACTCGGGCTTGACCATCGTTACAATAGTTTGGCGGCGAGTCCCATAAGTACATGGGCACGAGCCAGTAACCGCACCGCTAGCGTCTGGTCCTTTTATTTAAGTATTTTCAACCACTCATCATATGTTACTGTAGCTCTTTCTGAAAATAAACTTATTTAAAAAAAATCAAGGTCGCTGGTTCGAGCCCGACCATAAGTGAAAAAAAAAAATTAATTTTCCCGTGATTTACATTGTAGTAATTAGTTCATTTAATCCGAACAACAAATATAAAAGGTTCATATGTCCGATAAAGTAACGCTAATAAATAAAAATTATTTATTATATTTTTCTCAGGAGGCGATCAGACACCTTTATTAGGCCGTGATCGGGCAGCCTGATTAGAACCTTATCGGGCAATGGCGTTACATTCCTGATCAGGGCCTGATAATGGTGCCTTATCAAGACCTGATGATGCGTTAGGCCGTGCCTGATAGGGACCTGACGTCGCCCCGACGACCATTTCTGCTCGGGATTATGAAATTATCGTAAACACGATGTTCAAAAGGCACTGAAGGTTATACGCGATGAAACACCGGTTGCCACGGCGAGCAAGATATACAAAGTGCCTCGGTCTACTTTGCGGAACAAAATATCTGGAAGAGCGCTGGAAACATCAGGAAAAATTGGGCGGGATGTTGTCCTCGGATACGATATTGAAAAGAGATTGGCACAGTAGCTCTTGCAGTCGAGTAAGATGGGGTTCCCTATAAATAAGGATTCACTGTTGCATTCGGTCAAGAAGCTCCTAAAGACGGAACACCTGCCGAATCCGTTCAAAGACAACTTGCCTGGAAGGAAGTGGTTCCATGCTTTCCTCCGACTTCATCCACGAATTACGCTTAAAAAAGCGGTGCACCTCTCCAAAGCTCGAGCTATACTTACCGAAAAAGGTCTTTGGTTCGCGGATATAAGAGATCAGCTCGGGGAAGAAGTCGAAATATTTCAAGACCCTCAACGGGTATTTAATATGGACGAAACGGCGGTTTATCTTTCGCCACAGGTCGGTCTCGTGCCAGCGGAAAAAGGGAAACCGGTATACGACGTTGCTATGAACGACAAAGAAAATATCACGACGCTATTCACTGTCAATGCTGCCGTAGAGTTGGCGACGCCACTAACAGTCTACAAATATACACGTCTACCGAGGGCCTGTATCGAATCGGCACCTGCTGCAAATTAGGGAATCGGAAAAACTGAGAACGGCTGGATGACATGGTGGCCGCGGTCCGGGAAAACCGGGAAAAGTCAGAGAATTTCAAAATTGGTCAGGGAAAAGGTAAATTGTCGCCGAACCTTCTATAAATAAATAAGGAGTACATAAAAGGGTAACTTAAAAAAAATTGAGAACATTTAGAAAAAAAAACAAACAATCGAATTAAACATTAATACAATAATAGGCATTTTCATTTGCATCATTAATTTTTTTTTATACACGTCGTTAGAAATTTGTTCAGGGAAAATTTTTAATTGGTCAGGGAAAAGTCAGGGAAAAGTCAGGGAAAAGTCAGGGAAAAGTCAGGGAAAAGTCAGGGAAAAGTCCGGGAAAAGTCAGAGAAAAGTCAGGGAAAAGTCAGGGAAAAGTCAGGGAAAAGTCAGGGAAAAGTCAGGGAAAAGTCAGGGAAAAGTCAGGGAAAAGTCAGGGAAAAGTCAGGGAAAAGTCCGGGAAAAGTCAGGGAAAAGTCAGGGAAAAGTCAGGGAAAAGTCAGGGAAAAGTCAGGGAAAAGTCAAGGAATTTTTTGTCGGTGGAAAAACGGCCACCATGTGATGACTCCTGAGTTTTTCTACGAATACTTTACGAACCTTTTTCATACTTATCTCGTTCAAAGCGAGATTCCACTGCCCGTTGTAGTATTATTAAACGGTCATGTTTCCTACCTGTCTCCGCAAGTTAGTGTGTTCTGCAAGGAAAAACAGATCGAAGTATGCTATTTTCCATCTCATGCAACGCATATTCTGCAGCCGCTCGACGTCACGGTTTTCTTTCCTCTCAAGCAAAAGTGGGAAACGCTCGTAAGAAATTAGCGAAACGAGCATGATGGTGGAGACCTCGAAAAACACCAAGGTACCGTCATTACTGTCGCGCGTCATCAACAAACACGGTTTTACTACCACCATAAAGAACGGTTTCAAGACGTGCGGATTGTACCCGTTTGATAATGCAATTAATTACACAAAGTGCATTAAGGAAAACATACAACCCGGCGATGGTAATGCCCAAATAGAAAGGATTGAATCGGATCGCTCTCATCTCACGCATCGCTACTATGTAGAGAGTAAAATCGATCCTGGATTATTACAACGTTTTGAGGAAAAGAAAGCCGTCAATGAAACTTGGGTTGCTGACGACAGGAACGCGAATATTGCGATTCGCAAAAAATCGGTGGACGAAGTTTTGGACACGATACTTCTTTGGCTGAAGAAGCAAACAACGAAATCGAAGAGATCGAAACAAGACCAACCTAACGAACATACGCCTTTGGTGATAACGGCAAAAAAATGGATCGAGATAATGCAGGTCAAGGAGAAAGCAAAAAGTGACGAAGAGGAAAGAAAAACGAACTACAAACGAAGAAAGAGTAGCAAGAATGGAACTAGACAGGAAAAGTAAAGCCGAGAAATTAGAAGAGAGGCAACGCAAGAAAGCTAAAGTCGCGGAAACAAAAGCTAATAAAAAAAAAGAAATAAACGCGACTCATCATTGACGTTATACGGTTTTCACGGTTATACAGTTAAATTGCTTTAATGATTCGAATAATACATTTTTTAAATAAAATCGCATGTGTTATCTAGTTTGTAAATTTTCTAGCACATATTTTCGTTTCAAGTGGCCACAAATAGCACTATAACTGACCAGAAACGGTACTTTCGTGACTACTTTCGGTGAGATGAGAAGTTCACTGATAATTTACTATTTCTTCAATTAATTATGATGAAAATGAACGTTCATTCATAATAATTCCATTACCTACACCCTCTGGATGACATCGACCAATGTTTTCCGTGCTCATGTAGATTTGTTTAAAATTTATCTTCAAATTAATAGAAGGATATCGCTTAAAGTGGCCACAAATGGTACGTCTACCCTAATTTGTTAGATTTTGGCGCGGTTCAAATTTGTTGGCCGGAAGAAGGCCAGTTTATTTCGAGCTATTTTTTGGTCCCGAAAGAAGATGGTTCTCACAGCCTTGTTTTAAATGTAAAGAATTGGAATGAGTTTTTAAAAACCGAGCATATCAAAATGGAGGATTGGACAACTCCGACAAGAATTGTCGCGAGGAACGACTTTATGGCAAAAGTAGATTTGAAGAACCCGTATTATTCGGTTCCGGTAGATGAGGATAGTTGAAAACTTCTTCGATTTATTTTTAAAGATCAGTTGTACGAGTTCACTTTCTTGCCAAACAGTCTATCGACAGCTTCATACATTTTCACGAAAATCCTCAGGCCTGTAGACCGTAGTTAGTTAACCGAGGGCGAAACGGTTCGCATCGGTTATCTATGTATTTGGATGATTTGTTGTGCATTGGCGTAAACGACGATAGTTGTTCACGTAATGTAGCGGCTTCAATCGAATTACACGAATCACTCAGTTTCGTTATAAATTATGAAAAAATAAATTACTTAACTATATAAAATTAATTAACATCAATTCAGTCGATATGTCGTTAGAATTTTCTATTGAAAAAAGAGAAAATGCAAGAACATTAGATCAAATTTTTTCGCGGAAAAGAACATGTCAAATTCACGCGTTTGCTCGATTTGTTGGAACATTGGTAGTCTTTAGTACGGCATTGGAATATAGCTGCGTATACATCAAAGCTTTTCTGAGAACAATATTTATGGCTCTCTCAGAAAGTGGTAACGATTATGAGGCAATCATGGGCATACCAAATTCCCTTCGCGAATATTTCGACTGGTGGGAAGAGAACCTGCAATCATCAAAGAAATCGATTGGTAGTCCTGAGTATATTCGGGAAATTCTTTCCGATGCCTCTTTGACGGGTTGGTGTGCCCACTGCAATGGGAAAGGAACTCACGGTTTCTGGAAGGATAGCGAAAAATCTTTGCACATCAATTATCTTGAGCTTACAACAGCGTTCATAGCTCTTCGATGTTTCGCCTCTGACTTGCGTGGGTTTCAAGTTTTACTACACGTAGATAACATGACCGCAATTTCGTATATCAATCGTATGGGAGGAATCCAGTACTCAGGATTAGTTAATATGGCGAAGGAACTCTGGAAATGGTGTAAGAAGCGAGAGATTCGCGTTTTTTGCATCTTACATTAACTCGTCACCCTGATGAGTTTCTCTAAATCGTCGACAGCTTTAGCCAAAGGAATAGACTTAAGTACAATTAACTCGACTGTAGGATGGTCGAAAGAGTCCCAGGTGTTTGCAAAATTTTACAATCGACCGATCGAGTCTGATATGAGCAATTCTGCGGCTGCTGTGTTTGACTGAACTGGTCATTAAGCGTTTTATTTTCAGTTTTAAATATTGTGTTTTTTTATTTTTCTTTATAACCAAATCATTTCATAATACTAATAACAAGTTTCTTAACAAAAGAATGTGTAGGTCTAAACATCTACCTATGTAATCTCGAGAACGAGACGATTATATAATTATACGATTAAACAAAATGACCTGTTGTGAAGTTCTATCGTAATTATATCTGAAGTCTCGTTCGAGAGATTACATCTCACCCTTAAGAAGCAAAATATTCCATACTTTTTTTCCTATTCCCGCCTTCATATTTATTAGTCTGTAAACATTATGAGGTTGACGCAGGGAGAGGTGGAACAGGAGGTCGAATATTAACTCTGCACATTCGTGTGACTTAGGCATGAAGTAGACGGTAATACCTATATAATCTCTCGAACGAGACTTCAGATATAATTACGATAGAACTTCACAACAGGTGAGTTCGTTTAATCATATAAATTGTCTCACTTCGTCTCTTTGTTTCGCTCGGCACGAAAGAGATAGTTATCAAAAAATATTTAGAGGCGCCTTCAATCGTACACCGTTCAAACGTACACTCGTTCATTTTTACGGAAATAAATCGTACACCACGATAAATGTTACATAAGTTCACAACTTGGTTAAAGTGTACACAGCAAATATCTTACACTTGCCCAATCTTCGGATCAAAAACTGTACACCGCCGTTTCTTTACACCACAGAAAGTTTACGGATTCAATATGTTACACATTAGTAAGTTTACACTATTTCAGTATAATCCTCGCCAATCCTTACAACTTTAAAACTTTACACATGTAATATACTTCACATGCGTAAGCTTACGCGCGTGCAACCTTACACCGACGGAGAGGAAGGACTGCATTCGAGAGGGACGATGGATGAGCCCCACGGTTATTCTGCAGGTAAGATGAACCGACTATTGACTGTGATCACACGGTAGCCCGCCATGTGGTTCATCTTACCTGCAGAATAACTGCGGCGCTCGTCCAATTCTTCACCGCTTGAAGGCCGTCTTTCCCCCCCGTCGGTGTAAGTTTGCACGCGTGTACGCTTACGCATGCGAAGTATATTGGATGTGTAACGTTTTAAACTTGTAAGGTTTGGTGAGTGCTACAATGAAATAGTGTAAACTCACTAATGTGTAACATATTGATCCGTAAACTTTTTGTGGTGTAAGGAAATGGCGGTGTACAGTTTTTGAGCCGAGGATTGGGCTGGTGTAACATATTTGCGGTGTACACTTGAACCAATGGTACACCGCAAAATCGTACACTTTTTGTTGATATACGATTTATTTCCATAACAATAAACGAGCGTACGATTGAAGGCGCCTCGATATTTATCGATAACCATATATATATATTAAAAAATAGTGATTTAAAAAAAATCGTTCATGATGGATGGTCCAAAAAGTCTCGAAGTTTGACTAGAACAATTTACGATTTTCGAATAATATTGCCAGTTAGGGTGAAAGCACCAGTGAATGGACGATTAAGCGGCTGGTCGTTTTTAAAAGCGTCGCAAAATAAAAATATTGTATGCACACCTTTCGGGCTCGGTTTAGTTGATAAAGTAGATCATCTTGATTATGACAAAAAATATTGCAGACTGTTTTGAAACCTAACACCACGGAAATAAAAGATAAAATGACAGAAAGACGGATACACCAGTGAATGGACACGTATTCGTTATCCAAGCTATCGTTCATAGATATTAGGAAAATAACTCAATAACTTAATGTTACGTCCTGCCCCTCGGGTAACACTATTTTATCGATTAGAAATCATTTAATTTTCATAAATTAATATTTTCTCACGAATCTCGTCTCCGTTAAAATTAGAATTTAAATATTTCATTTCAACTTCCTTTCTCACGCTCAAATTATGCACATCCAATTTTGTCGTTCGGTCTTTCGATTTTCTCTCTCTTGACCGGACGCTAATATCAAATTTCTGCAATCCATATCCGCTCGCGCCAGACGCGAGCGTTCGCTTTATTTAATTTTACTCTTTTCAAGTCTTTTCTGTGCTCGCGCGTGGCGTGCGAGCTCAGCATTTTTGGCCGCTTCACGGCAATTAGTCTTACAGAAATTAATCAGTCTCTTCCGAACTCTTGGACTGGCCGGTCTTCCATCGGCAGTCCAATATTAACAAGTTTTTACCTAAACATCGTACCAAACAGAGAGTCTTGATCGAAACCTAACAGCGAACAGTCAGACCGGTCTTCCACCAGTCCCCGACAAACTAAGAAATCCCGAAAATAAAACTTAGAACTGATCGGCTGCGACCGACAGTTATAATAAATCTTTCATAAACTTTGTCAACCGATAAAATTCGTTTCTTTAAATAATTGCGTATTCTGAACTCTAACGAATCGAGACAAGCTCGATTTAAAACTCATTCGATTAAATGTTTATTCTCGCTCGGTAATTTCCACTAATCAATTGTAAAACCGCATTCCCTTTTCATTTTAATAAATCTACAACTATTTCGTCATAACCGGAACAGAATAATCATTCCGTACGGAGAGCGGACCCTTTCAATCTAGTTGCGTACACGTCCTTCCTTTCCCCGACCTCTGAGGCTCGCGATCCGGCTATCACCTCTGAGCTGACAGCGATAAAGTTTAAAGATACCTCTTATCGCTGCAGACAAGTATCCGTTCGCCGCGACTCGACGAGCACATGTCTCGTAATTCTAAATAGACCGCTGAGACGTAACAGATTTTTTGGTGGCAGCGGTGGGATTCTTCTCCGTGTTCCGTTTTTATAAAAGTGCAGTAACGCGGACAATATTGACAGTTACCAGTGTTTTGAACTAAGTGAACTTTGAAAAAAAAATAAAAATTCAAGAAGTCATGGTTCCACCAGCACGCTGCCCAGACGACAACTCCAAGCAACAGGACGATCGTCGGATTCACCGTGTTCCTCGCAACCATCGTGTAAGTACGATTTATTATTCGAAGTTAACTGGTTTTCCCTGTTCGTTCCTGATAATCCATATACCCCAAGACTCACCCCTTTCGAAAGATATTTGATTAAAAAAAAAAAAAAAAAAAAAAAAAAAAAAATAATAATTTAAAGTATTTCGACCTTGTTCGAAATATTCGAATTTTCACATTCATTTAAATTTAAAAAATGAAAATTAAATCTCGATCTCTCGAGATACTATTGAAAAATATATATATAAAATAATAACTTTCGACTTTGCTCGAAATATTCAAATTTTTCAAATTTAAAATAAAATCTCGAATTCTTTCGAGAAATTCAAATTTTTCAAATTAAAAATTAAATCTCGAATTTTTTCGAGAAATTCAAACTTTTCCAATTTAAAATAAATCTCGAGCTGTGTCGAGAAAACTCAATTTTTTAAGAATAATTCTCGAACTCCTTCGAGAAAATTCAAATTTCTAAATTTTAACAATAATTCTCGGATTCCTTCGAGAGAATTCAAATATTCAATTTTTAAAATTTTATTAAACCTCGAATTCTTTCGAGAAACTTACATTTTCAAATTTAAAATAGAATCTCGAATTTTTTCGAGAAATTCAAATTTTTCAAATTTAAAATAAAATCTCGAATTTTTTCGAGAAGTTCAAATTTTTCAAATTCAAAATAAATCTCGAGCTCTATCGAGAAAACTCAATTTTCAATTTTTAAAGAATAATTCTCGAACTCCTTCGAGACAATGCAAATTTCTAAGTTTTAACAATAATTCTCGAATTCCTTCGAGGGAATTCAAATATTCAATTTTTAAAATTTTATTAAACCTCGAATTCTTTCGAGATATTCAATTTTGTTGAATTTTATTAAATCTCGATTCCTGTCGAGATATTTAAATTTTCAATTTTTCAAAATAATTATCGAATTCTTTCGAGAAATTCAAATTGCCAAATTAAAATTAAAAACCTTGAATACTTTTGAGAATATCCAAATCTTTAATTTAAATATATATTACAATCTCGAATTTTCTCTAGAATATTCGAATTTCAAATTTAAAATAAAATCTCGAAATCTTTCGAGATTTCGAATTTACGAATTTTACTAAATCTCGATTTCTGTCGAGATCTTCGAATTTCAAACTTTAAAATAAAGTCTCGAATTCTTTCGAGATATTGACAAATTTTGAATTCTGTTAAAATTTCGACTTCCGTCGAGATATTCGATTTTCAAATTTTTAATAAATCTTTAATTCGAAAATAAATCTTTTCGTGATAACAAGGTTTTGATAAAATTGGAACTTCCGAAATATTCGATTATTATAAATTTTCGAAAGTTTCCCAAGTTCCCTCCTACCGAATTTATTGTGTTTCCGAATTTATTCAGAAAATTCTAATTTTCAAACTGAACAAAAATTTGAATTTTTTTCAAGATACTTGATTTTTCTAAATTTCAATTCAATTTCAAATAATTATTTGAATTTCAAATAAATGTTCGTACCCTTCGTAATTTCTCGAATAACAACCCGAAATTACTGTTTTATTCACCTAAATCTCTAGACTAGGATTTAAAAAAATGTCACGCTATTCCAATCGCTATCGTGACAGGCCGTCGAAATCCAATAGACGGGACTGCGACTACTCGAAAATAGACAATCGTGATGACCACAAACGAGATTCTTTCCGATCTCGCATTCGTCGCGTGAGATTCGAATCTCGTGACAGATCACATAGTCGCGAAGGATATAGAAAACACTATCGACATGGTGCATCTAGCGAGCACTCATACGATACACACAAATCCTTTTCGTGCGATACAAGTACGGACGATCGACGTGACCAACACCGACACGACTTACGCGAGAAATGTCAGAATAAACGTTACAAACATTCATCTGCCAGGTATCAACCGCGAAATAAATACGATTCTCGATCGTACGCCGATAAGTATTACTCCGACTCAGACTCCGATCGTCACGATCATTTAAACTCCCAAGGGATACGGTGCGACAGCGCGATGCCGTCAATAAAAATCATCCGCACTAATATAACAATTAGTCATGGGCTTCCCTGGCTCCGGAGCCCTATGGATCTAAATTATCCTGAAATTCGTAAAATCGCAACATTGTATGTCATAAACTATAGCACGAAAATCAACATCGTTAAAAAGAGCTATTTACCGTCGCACCTCGAAATTAATCGGAACCTAATCTGCGAAATCAATACCGGTACACGAGACCCCGAGTATTCTCTGGGAGCTATCGAGATGCGTGTTAACGGAATTTTCGCGACCTTTCACGCTGTAACCGATGATTTTCCCATCAAAGAAGATGGTCTCGTAGGAGTACCATACCTCAAAAGTTGGATAGCCATATACGGCGAAACCTTTCCTCATCGCCATCTTGGAATCATCACGGTACCCGCGAACACCCGAGAACTCATATGTATTCGCGTTATTAACGAAATTCCCGAGGGCTACGTACCTCTTGAAACCGTCATAAAGGGCGTGCATTACGGAGATACTGTCGTCAAAAATCAGAGCGGCATAGCGTATCTTTATGTTACTAACACCACGAAAGAATCCGTAGTCGTACCGCGAATAGAATTAATTCCACTCGAGTCTCTAAAGTCACTATCGAAATATAATGCCTCGATGAAGATCGATTCGTTAGTCGAAACAAAAAATGAGAGCGCTAAAGAACCTCAAGATTTAGAAACTACGAGAATCGAAAACGTGAATTGCTTGCGCTACCCTAATGCTGCAAATTCTTCGATCACCGAATCCGATTCATCGATCTGGATCGCACCCGTAACAGACTCGGGACTGTGGTGGGACGAAGAAGGGACAAGTTGGGACGACCCTGCAGAACAACCAAGTTATCAACTATACGAAGAGAAATATCCTCACACTGAAGATCTGTCTCAAACCTCGTTATCGGCAAATCCTCACGACTTAGTTTCACAAAAAACCGATAACTCCACCGATGCTGCGGAAGATCTAATATTCCAGCACACTGAGTCAAAGATCACTACAGTAACGTCTGATAGTTCCGCATATGATCTTTTCAACAACGATAACATCAAGATGCTACACCAACGTCGGAAACGTACGCATTCGTACAACGACACGGGTAACTATCTCGATCACTCAACGCAAAAAAAATTGTGCGCGGAGGCAACTACCTTGCAGACACACGAGCTAGACCATTCGCTGCAGGAATCTGTTGACACCGCGAAACAGCAGACACCGCTGATCACAGTATTCTCGCCGGTACGAGTCGACCCTGACACTGACCTTCAACTTAGCAAGTTAGGAAACTCCATCTTGGATCACTCGTATCTACTTTTGGAAGATAAATCAACGAATCTGAGGTCCCCTACAATGTCAGAGGATGCGCACGGACAATTGCGTGCTCCTACCGGAGAGGCGATTATAATCTCTGCCACTCATAATCGAGAGCTATCGTCAAGTCCGTCCATCTCTATGTTAAAAACCGAGAACATCGTGGACAATATACACGAAACCCTCGCAGAAGACGAAGTTGAAAAAGCATTATTTCAATCGACGTCGTCAAATATTTCGCAATCTCCCGAAAATATAAGTAACAAAAACATGCTGATTGTCGAAAATTCGTGCCGTCAACACTGTTTCACAGACACGACCGACCATCTCAAACGGCCTACTCGAATGAAGGTGTTCGAGTCATTGACACACGGAGCTCACGACGAGGAAGCCGCGTCATCTGATCTCGACGCTAATCAGGGCGAGCCGCCAGCTGATGCTTCCCGGTCTTCCGTCAACGAACACTACGACTCTCTGGCCTACGTGTACGGTATACGCCTGATTCTAAACGAACCACGTAAACATCCGAAGAATGCGGACAACGATTTGTCGATCTTCGAAGAAGTTACCACGGCCTACGAACTAATGATCAACGTTGCGAACGTGCATATCAACCCCTATGCAGCAACTGGGGAGACGATCGACCAAAGGCCTATCGCAGCAATAAGTCGATATCAACCACGACTAGCTACATTCTTGCACGATCTCGAGTTGTCTGATCCCGCAACGAAAACTTTGTACGCAATCAAATTCACGAAATTATCATTGAACTCTCAACGCAAGCGACCCATATTAGGAACTTGCGCGATCCGAAAAGGGATAGGCTAGATCAAAATAGACTAAAAGATCTCGAAAAAAAAAGATAATGAAATTAATAAAAAAGGGAAATAATAAAAAAATAATAATATTAACAATAATATTTTTTTATAGGGTAGATAAAGCTATAATGCTAACAAAATTATTAAGTAAGTGATCAATTTGATTACCCTAAATTTTGGTTGGATTAGAAATCCTTATTTAGGCTATTCGACATTTCAAAACGTCTCAAAACTTTTCGTATCTCGTGAAACTAAATTCGAAAAGTAAATTCAAAACTATTATAATTTTCATGGTTACTATTATAAAAATAATTTTATCCTCATATAATTCTTAAGTTAAAAAATAAAATAAATAAAATAAATAAATAAATAAGAAATATATATATATATATCGAATATATTTCGATCCACCTCTACGCAACAACTGGGGAGGCGATCGACTCTACAAGTCTATCGCCTAAAAATGCAAAATCTGCAGTATAGAGTATAAATAGTAATAAGTACTAATATTAGGTATTGCCGCAAGGATCTTTCACCACAGAATCTCTGAGTAATATGTTTGCTATGTTTTCACCTTCCCCTAATTAGTTTTCAATTCCCGCTCAAGTGACTATCCAACAGTTAAAATAAAAAAAAAGGTCATTCGCAACGTCATATACTACACATGTGAAAACCGGATACACCATCTTGTTATGTCGCTCCTAGAGACTATTCTAACCCGAAGTAACCTACACCGTAAAATATTGGAAAAAGGAAAATTTAATAAACACTAAAAAATAAATTTGACTCGTAACGAGATATGACAACCTTTCCCTTATGCCCTTGTACACGTACTAGGTGCACAAAAGAAAGGGGGGAGGCGGAGTCCTTCTCGTTACCCCGTACCAAATTATATTGTCTACAAAATCCAACCAATAAATGAAAAAAAAATAAATTAAAAAAAAAAAAAAAAAAAAAAAATCAACAAATTCGATACATTTCACGAAAATAATTGCTAGTCCGGAACTGGGGAGGCGTATAACGCCTTTTGAATCAAATTAGTCCAACCGCTATACATATCTTGGCAACTATTCAATTCCTATACATTACACGACAAAATGCATTACAAAGGTCAAAATGGGCGAATAACCCCGTCATTCCATAGTAAACGCACTTTATTCCAACTTTTAATTGATTCTCAAGAAATATATCTGTTTTTGGAACTTGGGAGTGGTGTCCTTTCGTTACTCCGTACCAACACTACAACAGTTACAAACACCAATAAATTAAGAAGGAAAGAGGGGAAAAATTCTCAAATACCCAGATTACAAATTTTCGAAATTTTCATAAACCCGGCAGGAACTGGGGAGGCGAATGCTCGCCTCGGAACAACAAATTCTTAAAAATTTCAGAAAAATCAATTATCCGATGAAAATAAAGTCTCAACATTTTCAAAAAATCCAATTATCTGATGAAAACAAACTCTCAACATTTTCGGAAAATGCAATGTTCAAATAAAAAATCAATGCATTTTTAGAGGAGTCCTTTTCCCCACCCCATACCAAAATTTCCATCATCCCATGTTTAAACCATGTTATTCGAATTTTTATTTTAAAACCACGATGAACATATATCCACACTTCGCAGCTCGGGCAAAGCCTGGAAATTACCACTGATCCAGGGATCAGTTGTCTAATCAAAATCTAGTTTAGTTTCAGAAAGTTACTAGCAAATTGACAGCAGACTTCACGATGTCAATGACCGAAAACAGAACGTATTAAATAGGTAAAAAAACAGGGTATGTTTACAACCCTTTTCCCCCGACAGAAGGTAAGAAAAGATCCAAGAACATAATTTCTCCTCGTCTCGCATTACAACCAATTTTCGAAAGTTATAGATCCATCCCTGTGTCAAGGAAAATACGCAGTTATATCAGCGACCCTGACGAACCTGCCAGAACGTGCTTCCTCACCACAGAGATCTACACCAGGGGAATTTTTACGGAAACATCGTCAGCATCACACCCTAACCGGACGACTCTAACCACCGTATAAGAAGATGAAATCACATAAATTCGCAAAAATATGTAATCGCGGCTACGACTCATGTTAACATTTCTTTTATATATATACATATATCTTCCGATATATATATATTTTTTTTTACATCGGCAGGACTAGCTTCGCCGTAGTTCTTCTTAATAGTCGGGGCATTGTGTAGCCTCGACTAATTATCAGAAGGGGAGGTGTTACGTCCTGCCCCTCGGGTAACACTATTTTATCGATTAGAAATCATTTAATTTTCATAAATTAATATTTTCTCACGAATCTCGTCTCCGTTAAAATTAGAATTTAAATATTTCATTTCAACTTCCTTTCTCACGCTCAAATTATGCACATCCAATTTTGTCGTTCGGTCTTTCGATTTTCTCTCTCTTGACCGGACGCTAATATCAAATTTCTGCAATCCATATCCGCTCGCGCCAGACGCGAGCGTTCGCTTTATTTAATTTTACTCTTTTCAAGTCTTTTCTGTGCTCGCGCGTGGCGTGCGAGCTCAGCATTTTTGGCCGCTTCACGGCAATTAGTCTTACAGAAATTAATCAGTCTCTTCCGAACTCTTGGACTGGCCGGTCTTCCATCGGCAGTCCAATATTAACAAGTTTTTACCTAAACATCGTACCAAACAGAGAGTCTTGATCGAAACCTAACAGCGAACAGTCAGACCGGTCTTCCACCAGTCCCCGACAAACTAAGAAATCCCGAAAATAAAACTTAGAACTGATCGGCTGCGACCGACAGTTATAATAAATCTTTCATAAACTTTGTCAACCGATAAAATTCGTTTCTTTAAATAATTGCGTATTCTGAACTCTAACGAATCGAGACAAGCTCGATTTAAAACTCATTCGATTAAATGTTTATTCTCGCTCGGTAATTTCCACTAATCAATTGTAAAACCGCATTCCCTTTTCATTTTAATAAATCTACAACTATTTCGTCATAACCGGAACAGAATAATCATTCCGTACGGAGAGCGGACCCTTTCAATCTAGTTGCGTACACGTCCTTCCTTTCCCCGACCTCTGAGGCTCGCGATCCGGCTATCACCTCTGAGCTGACAGCGATAAAGTTTAAAGATACCTCTTATCGCTGCAGACAAGTATCCGTTCGCCGCGACTCGACGAGCACATGTCTCGTAATTCTAAATAGACCGCTGAGACGTTACACTTAATATTTCTTTGAATCATTTGAGTTAAATAATGTATTTTAACCACCATAGGGTTTTTTTACTTAAATAATATTGATAATGTTAATAATAATACTGATGAAGAAGAAGAACAAACTTATTGGCTTCGTCAGTCTCAGTCTCAAATTAACTATAAACCTCTAAATATTTCTTTGGACCAGCCTTAAATAATTTATTAATACATTATCTATTAATTAACAATTTTCTATTTCACAAAAAATAAGAAAAAAAGAAGTGCCATGTCCATGTTCCTAACTTCTCCCCATGTCCATTCACTGGAGAGAGGTTCGGAAATCGCAACAGTGAATGAACGTTGACAATTTCGGCATATTTACAACAGTTTATTGAAAAAATTTATTATAGAATCAATAATTAATGATATCTTTATTTGTGCATACTACTTACCCTCAAAAATTAAGTCTAACACTTTTTTTTACACAATACGTCTGCGGCCGCATCGATCGCCGCTTAGTACCCTCGAGTAATTTCCAAATGATAAATGAAAAAAAAAATCTTCTACAGTCGGTAATTTCCATGTACGGGTAATGATAATATTAGCGGTAATTATAGTTTTTTTTCTCAATTTTGATCACCGAATGATTTATTTTTGATCGAGCATTTTTTTTTATTAAGCATATGAGGGATTTCGTCTATTCACTGGTGCACTCACCCTATTCAACGAACCTAATCTTTAGCATATTTCACAATCTCTCAACGTATCGCTCCTGCGTCGGGTCAGCTGCATTATTCATGTTGCACACATAACAACGTCGAGAAAAAGCGAAACGTGGACGTGATAGTTTATTTCCTTTTATTTTTTTGTTTTTGTTTTTGCATACAGTGTAAAAGAACCGACTTTATCGACCGAGGTTATCGACGATTCCTTCAGCAGTCTTTTTTTATGACAATAACTATTGCAAGACAGATGGAATTAACACAGACAAAAAGGATCGAGATAGGCGCATTCTTCCGCGAGACAGTCTAATGGATTTTGGCTTTAGCGCGTTGCTGCAGGCTGCGGAAGAATTTATCCGGGACGTCGGATAACGAGAGAGTGGCTCGGGAAATGCAACAGATCGTGTATATAGATATATATTTACTTATATATATTATGACGGATATTCTGTCGATACTTTCCTGTTTTTTTTTGGGGGGGGGGGGCCGGTCGAGATTTCTTCTCACGAAGTCGGGGCAGGCGGGTATGGACGGGGGGGGGGAAATAATAAATGAAGATTTTGTTTAGAAAAATGACCAATAATATACTCGTTTAATATTTCAGAAGTTAACAAAAAGGAATAATAATTTAGCGAAGTATGAAAACGATGATACAAAAATAATAATCTTTCGCTTCGACACCGGTACTGGTACGTTGAAGACGAAACCAGTAGGAACAATAACAATCCCCGCTTCAACGCCGTTACGGGTACGTTGAAGCGTCAAACAAAAAAAAAAGGAAAAAAAAAGGAATAACCGAAAATAATACTCTGTCTGTACCAGTTCTTTCGACGCCGTTACTGGTACGTCGAATCCTTACTATAATAATAACAAAAAGAAAGAAAAAAAAGAAAGAAGAGGGACTAACAATATCGTAAAGGAATGTGGATCGGGAAAAAATTTACGCGGGGACGGGTCAATCACATGGGAAAAAGCTTGCCGGTGAAAAGAAACTAATCCGTGTTAAGTCCTCTCACGTGTCTCAGGTTTGCCTGGGCGCCAGCTACTTTCACGGTGTAGCATCGAACTTGAAGAGAAAAGCGGAGGAAAGAAAAGAAAAGAGAAAAAGAAAGAAAAGAAAGAAAAAAAAATAGCGAGTGAATTCGTGGCTTTATCGCGGCACACGGCTAGCGGGGGACGAGGGGGGGGGGGGGGGAGGGGAGAGTGAGACTTCTCAGGGCCTGGGATACTGTTCTAGCGGCTCTTAATTCTATAACCTCGGCACATCAAAAGTCTGCTAAAATTCCCGTGTACGGGTCGCGGGGACGGGGGGGGGGGGAAATATGCTAAAATAATGAAAAAAGATTCGGGGTTATTAGCGAAAAATTACCGCCACTCACGCGCACTTAATCGTAGGCAAAATGGCCGACGCACGTGGCAGCCGGTGTTCGGCGGTCGAAGATAGCATCGAGAGACAAAGGCGCTAAGTCGCAAATGACAAAAGAAAAATCCAAGAAAAGAAAATGGTGGCAAAAAAATATCACAACAATTCACTTAAATCTATTACGAGGGGCGGGGGGAGGTTTTCGGGATTCGGGCGAGGGTCGAGTTCGGGGGGGGGTCGGGGAGGGAAGAAGATTTTATCGGCTACTCACTCAACCAGCACGCTTCCTTCTTTACAATTTAATTTTCGGAGATCGCTAATTCCTGGGTCGGCTGAGTCGTTATAATTCCCGTACGAGATTTTCCTTGGGCGGCCTGGTCGTTATGATTTTTCCGTAGGGGATGCTCCGTGGACGGCCTGGTCGTTTTGATTTTCCGCAGGGGGTAATGGTTCTCCAGAGAGAGATCTGGTCCGGGGGGATACAGCCGAGTCGTCGTAAATTCGTGATACTTGTTAGCAATTCTCGCACTCGTCTCGCTGTCACACACGCTCGCTCAACGTCCTGGCTCGAAGTAACGATGGCCTCGCTGTTTCCGGCTTCTTCTTCGTCCTTAGGGTCTGCCTCGTGCTGGAGCGACAGGTGTCGCAAATTCGATTGGCGCTCCTCGGGACTGGCTGGCGGCGGGCGTCGGGATTGGTCGCGGCCTGTTGCGAATATTCTTCGCGACGGAAGGCTCGTCGCGACGCTCGGCGCGCGCATCTTCGTTATCGATTGGTTAATCGATCGACTCGCCATTCTTGCCGCCGGGAAGTGGCGACCTCGGTGGGCTGGCGTGGAACGTCCGTTTGACAGGACGTGCGGCGACGAATAGTGTTTTGCCCGTACGACACACCTCGTCGATTTATACTCGGCATTTCGAGCCGAGGGGGTGTCGCCAGGTGTTTCAGTGTCGGTGGACGGGTCGGACAGGGTGCTCCGACTCGACGGAATTTTCCCAGGCTTGGCTGTGACGGGCTTCTTCTCGGGACTGTCGAGGGCGAATTTTCAGGTTAGTCCCAGGAAGGTCTGCCAGTTTGACTCCACGGTGTGCGTTTTCATCCTGACAGGTCTGTCAGGGTAGCTGGCGACGTAGGACGGTCTTCGATGAGTCTTCGTTGGTCTGGCGAGGGCTTCGATGAATCTGGAGGTGGGTCTTCGGTGGCTGACGATGGCTTCGGTGAGTCTGGCGGTGAGTCTTCGGTGGCTGACGATGGCTTTGGTGAGTGAGTCGAAGGGCTGACGGGGTACCAAGGACTGAGGGTAGGTCGGGGGAGGGCTAACAATGTTGTGTGTCGTTTTTATGTCATAGATTCGTAATCCTAATTACTTATTCTAATTTTTCCCTAGGTGAGTGGCGGGACTCCGAGCCACGCTAAGCGGGGAAAGCTGTGACGCACCACGTCACAATATATATATATATATATATATATATATATATATATATATATACACCTTGTATACAATGTATACATGCCAGCATGTATATTGTATAGATGCCGAGGGCGTTCGAGCGCTACCCGAATGGATATTCGAGCCTAACGTGCATCCGACGGCGCTGAATAGCCGTCGCAGATACCGCGCGCTTTCTGTGTCCAACCCGGCTCCGAAGATGCCAAAGGCTTTTTATCAATATTTTTTCTAACGCTACCTCGAACGACCCACAGGTTACAAATGTCTCTTGAAATTAAAAAATATCCTAAAATAAATAAATCAACAAATAAATTTCGAACCCTCTAAAAATATGTGAACTGCAGTAAAGACATTCATAAACCTACCTCGTCCTAAGCCAAAATTCCAACTTAGCGGAACACCGACGACTTCCGAGCGTTTGAAAAATGTCAACCTACAAACCTGCCGCATTGAATTGCAAATGTAACCGCGAATTTCCTCGGCGGAAGTTGGCGGAGCGGTTTTCCCACCGCCATTACTGTTGAACCGGCAGTCGAGAGGTGAATTAAGCCGGAGAAGTGTATTTATGTTATGCAGGCCGGTGTGCGAGCTCCGCGTTTGAAACGAGGGTGTCGTATGCACCCGTAAAAGCGTTGCGGATGTCGAAGAGGATAAAACCAGCGGAATAAAAAAAAACAGCGAGAAAACTTTCATTACTCGAAGAAGAACTGGTGCTGCGGGTGTGAAGATGACCTGGCCGAGGGGGAAGGGGGGGTGAAGGACTGCAATGGCGGAGGAGGGGGGGGGGGGGGTGGATGAATTTTGTGAACCGTCGAGTTCTCGCGGTCACGGTCGCCGTATCTCGATACTTTTTACCTCCCCCACCGGCCGGTGCGCAGAGAGGGGTGCGGCGTAGGGGTGTGCGCGCGTTAACGTGGGAAATGTCAGGGTGCAAAGCGCGATGACGGAACGCGCTTCCGGTGCGCAGATGCATGGCCGGCGAACCGCGGAAGCCGCTGCGGTTTATCAGAGCGCATCGTCTCTCCCGCATTCTCCTCGGCGCTGTAACTAAAGGTTAACTCGGCTTCCTCTCTCACTCGCTCTCCTATCTCCGGCAGGCTGCGGTATAGATAGTTTTGATGGATATCGCGCGAACGCGAATAGCGAAATGGTTAATTAGCGCGGTTATTAATATCCTATGATAGAAGATAAATTAAAAAATTGGTGTCGCTGAATTTGTTGAAATGCACTCAGAAAAAGGTTTAGTGAAATCAACTACATATAGTTAGTTAAGTTAATTTGGTTTCGTTCAAACGTTTTTCAGTTCCTTCAAATACACTTTGGTCCAATCGATCAATGCAGATTAGTTGAAATAACGAAATAATTACGTTAACATAGTAACTCTGACCTAACCGCAAATTATGTTAGATCAACTAAATTTCAGTTTATTCAACTAATTGGTGTTTAATTTTTAATGATTTATTTTTTCATAATTTTGGATGAAGAATAATATTATACAATTATTTTTTTCATTGAACCCGAAACAAATAATGTTTATATCAACAATCCATTCAGTCAATACTAATAAAATTATTCAGTTCAAATAGCTTCGCTATTCGATTGAGTGAAATAAATCAATTGGTCCAAGTCACTACGTATTCGTTGATATGAACGAAATGTTTAGTTAATTTGCGAAAGACTTATGTTATGGATATAAAAAATAACGGAATAATCAGTATGTTCGTAGTTACATACATCTTAATTTGACAGAACATGCGTTTGATTTACTTGAACAGATAATTTAGTCAAATCATACCTGCTGTTGGATTCAAATTGATATTTTGAACAAGCCCAAGACACTATTTCTGGATACATAAATATATGTACCATATTGCTGTGCTGAAATGAAGTATTACTGCTTCAGTACTTTTTACTTCTAGATTTTAGACGATCGTGATTCAGAAGAAATGAATATACTATCGAAAAGTATGTTGTTTCACACAATCCAATATGGAGTAAAATTGAATTCACATTTACTTCATCCTCGATTCCCATTGAAAAAATATATGAGGCAACATACAGATTTATAAACTCCGGTGTTTTTTAATTCGATTCGATGTCACTCTGTGGAATCATAACTTAAATTCCAGACGTTGCTCGCATATACCACGTTTCATTGTTATACGAAAATGGCTCATCTTGAAAATGATATTATTCAATCCGGCAAGACGTCAATTTAGTCATTCACAAATATTATGCCCACAATAAATAACTTTCAAGTTGTTTGGACATTTCTATGTCAAATCATAGGAGTTAAGTCTAAGTTAATGACGGAAATAACTTATATATCCGATTAAAAATGGACATATCAATAAGCGATTGTAGCGTAGTGGTACTAGGTTAGAATGCGTTAGGTTCCGGGTTCGAGCCCCGCTAGGGTATAAAAAAATTTAATTTGTGAAAATGGTGTTAATTGATAGGTAGCGATTGTACTGATAAGAATTGAATATATAAAAATGATGTAACCATGTGCACAATTAATTATTAGCAAATAACATAAATAACAGTATCGGCACCAACTACAGATTAAGTTGGGACAAACTTTTTTTTCAGACTTTAAAGCTTCGATACATGAAGCATACTTTGATTCGAGAAAATTAAAACCTTTATTCCATTCAATCTGGGCTTTTTCGAAATGAAGAAAAGTATACTTCACTTAAACAAATATTTCTTCAAAATTCAACTAAATCTGACAGTCAATTAAAGTGCATATTTCGTTCGCCACCCGTAACTGCAGGATTTGGTTGATTCAGACCAATTTTCTTTGGCGGCGCTAAACCTTTTTCTGAGTGTACTGAATTTAGTTAGTTTCGTTTAGTTTTTGTTATTTGCGCGCTGCGCGACGCTAAAACCGTTCGGCAGGAGACTTCTTTTCAGGCTAAAAACTGCTCGTGGGTTTTGTGATTTTTTTTCTAGTCGTTCGATTTTCACCCGAAAACTAAAAAAAAAATTATTTCACCGAATTTTTGTGAAATATTGAGTATCTTTACTATCGATTAGTTTTGTTATCTGCTGTTGAACGATGCTGAAATCGTTCGTCCGAAGACGCTCGTTCTCGGGCCGAAAATTGATCCCGGATTTCCTCGGATTTTCACCCGACGTTTTTTTTTTTAATTGGTAAAAATTTGATTTTCTAATTAAACTTGCGAATTGAAAGATATCGAAACGCTTTCGCATTTTTTATCGGAACCATCAGAATATTTAGTGACTTAACGAAGAAGTCATAAAAAAAATGTTAATCTATTTATCGACCAATTGATTAATTGTCAATTAGCCGCGACGCCACAATTCCCGCGACTCCACGATGAATTATCCCCTTCCTCGCGCAACGCAACGAAAATGAATCCTTCCACTGTTTAATACGCCTCGACTGGCACACGAACGAGCGTTATCGTTAAATTTTGATTCGTCCTGGACCCGCAACTCCGGAAACTCAGTTTTCAATCCATTCGAACGCCCAAGCTGCGCATCTGTATTGAGTTTGAGTTAATCATAACTTAATGACCGTATACGTGATCGATTTGCCTTGTTATAGCCCGGTATAGATTGCGGCGTACACTATGGCGATAATTATGATGACAACAGCGAGGTGCTGACGAAGGGGTCAGATGCACGCACGAGCGATGTTCACGGCTCATGAATCACGTTAGGTCAGCAGTAAACGCGTACAGCTCCACGAATAATAATAATAATAATAATAATAATAATAATAATAATAATAATAACAATAATAATAATAATAATAATAATAATAATAATAATAATCTTCGTGAGATTTGAATGTTTCGATATATAGGGTGGGCTCGATATATAGCATATAGGGTATTAGATATATATGTAAACATCTTTTTTTATTATCTAAATTATTGTTCGTAATGCGAGCGACGCTCCGAGAAAACCGAAGGCAGGACTTAATTTTTATATTTTGTTAAAACGACCTGATTAATTTAAAAAAAAAAATACGAATAGTTACACATTTTATTTATATTACTTTTTTATTACTCGTTGGATGTACATTATGCTGATAGGACAATTACTGCCAAAAGATTCTTGTACGTTCGGTGATTTAGGCTATAAGTAGACGGTCGATAATTCCACAACTTTTGTACCTATATCAATCGAGGGCATGTCGTTCTAACCACATCTGCGTATATGTGATTCAACCACGCAGGTCAAAATGCAGCAATAATAGGGCCGGATGCACTGGACAAACGAATAAAAGTCAATTGTATTATACAGCGATAAACAAACGATGCTTTCCACGAGAAATAAAAAAATTGAACCCTGACGTGGAACTTGATTGCAACGTGTCTTTATTTTTGCAAAAAAAAACACGCAATGCTAGATTAGGATAATTGGATAATAACATTTTTGATTATTTTCGACGGTATTCAGAAGCGAAGGGGTTAAATTCATATGTCAAGCCATGAAAGAATACTAACCAGCTCGCCCTTTTTCATGCAACCCTCAATGCTCAATAAAACGATGACAATAAGTATCACAAATTTCAACACAGCGAACTTCGTGAGGGCAGATACAAATAAATGATATGCATTGTTTTTCACGATGATTTATCAATGAAAAGAACGTTTCTTTTCATTGATCAACGAAATAACGAAATATTATCATCCATGAACTTTGGAACATAGTTGGGATTGATGGTAGAAGTTAATTTACGGCCAGTTTAGTTATAACAAATTGTAGTCACTTGACTTTGGTGATCGGCACGAGAAGGTGAAAAGTTTTTTTTTCAGTTGCGAATATAATTTTCGTTAACGGGGCACCCACGTGTATATAGAGGCAGCTACGTACGCATAAGGAAATAGATTTATTGACATTGGTGGCTTCGAGAGATAGTGTTTTAAAAATCAGTTTCAACCGCTGATAACCGAAGCAGACCATACTTTGTTCTCGTATACGTGACGACTGATCTAATAAATAAGATATCATCGCCACACAATGTTCCTTTCTGATTAATACCATGTCAATATTAGCTGTACACGCGAGCAGTCTATTAAATTTTTTGTAACGACCGAGCGAATGAATAACGCGCGTATTTGATTTAGGGATGGATATTATTAATTACATTCATGGTTAAATATCTCGAGCGCGAACTGTCTAATACCTGACTAATATCGTATGACTAACGAATAGTCAGCTAAATATTCATTGCAATATTTTTTACCTCATATGTGCTCAAAGACTAGTAACTACCAACTATCATTTTGAAATTCTGACAACGCATTGTTTTTCCTATTTCGAGGCGCAATGCGGACGAAATAATTTTGATTTCCGTTTTGTCTTCCTTTATTCTGTAGAAATGAATTTTTTTACCAGTGCTTCTAACCTTCAGAACACGGTTGGTCATGGTTGGTGACGAAATTGGTCACGAATTGATTATAAAATCTATTCGCTGAGTACTAAAAAAAAATTGTAATTTGCGAAAATAGTGTGGTAAAACTTTTTTGAGGAATGCTGCGATCACACGAGTTCACAAAAAATGTTTCGCGCGAGTAGCGTACCAAATATTACTTTACAAGGTGTGAACAAGCAGGGTTGTGCGTAAAACGGCCATTTTCGCACCGAGTGTAACAAAAACTTATATGATCCTGGATATAATGTCTTTATTGAAATTTGTCTACAAGTCTTCAACGGAAGAACAGAAAATCAAATGCAGGACTTAATTTTTGTTGTTTTGTTAAAATGAACTAAATAATAAAAAAATACGAATAGTTATACATGTTATTTATATTTTTCCTTTATTACTCGTTGGATGTACATTATGCTGACAGGACAATTAATGCCAACAGATTCTGGTATGTTCGGTGAATTACGCTGTAGTAGAAGCTCGATAATTCCACGATTTTTGTACCTATATCAATCGAGGGATTGTCGTACTAACGACATATGGCTCCAGTTGATAGAAGCGCGCAGGAGAAGGAGCAACAGTCCAATTGGCGGGTGCACTAAAACGAATAAAAGTCCATCGTGTTATATAACGATAAAGAAACGATGCTTTTCACGAGAAATCAACAAATCGAACCCTGTCATGCAACTTAATTCCAGCGTGTATTTATTTTTGCAAAAAAAAATTATTGCGCTAGGATAATTGGATAATGACATTTTTTTATAATTTTCGATAGGATTCAGAAGCGAAAGGGTTAAATTGATATGTCAAGCCGAGAAAGAATACAAACCGGTGAGCCCCTCATTCTGCAGAACGCCTCAGCATCGCTCGCAATGGTCAGTAAAACAATGGCAATAAGTATCACAAATTTCAACACAGCGAACATCGTCCTGCGGATACAAATAAATTACGTGCATTATTTTTCACGGTGATTTTTCAATGAGAAGAATGTTGCGAAATATTATAATCCATGTACTTTATAACTTAGTTGGAATTGATGGCAAAACTTAATTTACAGACAGTTTAGCAGTTTAACAAATTGTACTCACTTGACTTTGGTGGTCGGCATGAGAAGGTGAAAAGATTTTTTTCGAGTCGCGAATATAATTTTTGTTCACGCAACACCCACGCTCTGGCAGCTGCGTACTCATAACGAAATACATATATTGATATTCGTGGTTTCGAGAGATAGTATTTTAACTGATATCCAGTTTTAACTGCTGATAACCAAGGCGGACCATACTTTGGTCTCGTACACGTGTCAACTGATATGACAAATTAGATAAAGTCGCCACACTAAGAAATTTATTATTTGCGACATTAGTGCGATAGAACTTTTTCTGACCAGTGCTGCAATCACACGCGTTCAGAAAAAGTTTTTCGCACGAGTAGCATACACCGAAAAAAAGGTTTGGTAATATCAACCTCATAGCTGCGTTCACGGAAAATTGGTTTGAATCAATCCAGGCGCATTTAAATAGGCTGCACCGTTGTTGAAACAATAAAACTGGTATAATTGTGTCAATTGCGTATAGCAGTTATTGCGATTACAAGGTTGGTGCAAAGTGAACCAAAACTGCATCAAATCAACAACTTTTTTTTTATTCAATCGTATATACTGTCACCATACAGAAGGTATATTATTTTGACTTGAATGGATACTTGTTCAATTTGAAAAAATGTGATTCAATGTGTTCGTACATAAACGAACGTTTGTCATCTTGAAAATGATTTTATTGATTTCAGCAAGACGTCAATTTAGTCATTCACGAGTATTATACCCACAATAAATAACTTTCAAGTTGTTTCAATATTTCAATGTCAAATCATTGAAGTTGATTTTAAGTTAATGACGGAGAATAACTTATATTTCTGATCTAAGATTACACATCAAGTTTCGGGTTTCCGAGCCCTGCTAGGATATATATAATTTTCATTTGTAACAATTGTGTTATATTGATCAGCAGAGATGTACTGATAATAATTGAACGTATAAAACATGATGCAACCATGTATGAAATTAATTAGGAACAAACAACGTAAATAAGAGTACTGGGACCCAACTCCAGATTGAGTTGGGCTAAACTTTTTTTTCCTTTGTGTGATTAGATATTCGTGTCGAACAAAGATTTTTTTTATATAATTGCCTATGCCGTTCGATCAAACATATTCTTAGTTGGGATAATGAAATGATTTTTTCATTGCTGATGTAACTTTTTAGTCAACTTAACTAAATATTTCCTTCGCCGCCCGCAACCGCCGGATTTGGTTGATTCAAACCAATTTTGTTCGATCCAAACCTTTTTTTCGGTGTACCAAATTTTACTTTGCAAGGTGTGAAGTGTGCGTAAAACTGCTCTGAAACAATTTTATTAAATGAAAAACGAATGTGGGGCCTTGTGCGTTAATCAAATACGCACCTGGTCCCATAATTCGTTTTTTATTTTATAAAACCATTTCGGAGAAATACATGTACGGAATATTTTCAGTTCATGTTGTGATCTTTAGCACGACCTAATTCGAAAATATTCGCTATAGAAGTGGGACTAAATGTTAGGCATTTTGCTATTTGGCGTCTCAAGACGTATTACGTACAGAATAGTACATTGTGATACGAGTGTGGAAAAGCGATCTTTCGACGAAGGTTGTGAAGTTGGCTGCACGAGCCGGACGCGAGTACCACGGCAGCACGAGCCGAAGGCGATTGCTGCCCCTGGTACGAGCTGGAGGCGAGGGCTGGTCGTGGTACGAGCGGAAGGCGAGTGCTGCCAACTTCACAACCTTCGTCGGAAGACCGCTTGTCCGCACGAGTGTCACATACTATTTTTTCTAACAAATGCAGAAAAAGTGCAAAGCTACTGACCACACAACGGGTTCCAGGGGCGGAGCCCCTGGTGGGGTCCAGGGGCGAAGCCCCGGCGGGGGGCTGGGGGGGCGGAGCCCCCCGACTGCCCACAAAAATGTGTTTTTTTTCCAGTTTTTAAAAATCATCCACAAAGTTATTAAATGAGCACAAAAAGATGCGGAAGATATTCGATAGAAACGATTCATTTATTGAACACGCTTTTGCTAACTTAAAAACTTATTACAAGTTCTTTATAACAGTAATATATAATATCGTATATTTAGTTAAGTTTTCTTCATCCAAATGGATTAGCATATACGCAATCAGCCTTTTTTCTGTTTAAAAATATACTCTTTGACGTATCTATGACTACGTTTACAGTTTTTTTTTATGCCTGCACGACAGGTTCAAAAAGTTTAGAAATAAAATAAAAAAGAAACAAATCAAAGTAAAAAAAAAATTGACCTTTCGAAACATATTTTGGCCAGAAAAACTGTAAACTTTGAGATCATATATGCCTGCACTCAATCGCGGCTTATTTTTGTTGGAAGTTAAATGTCACCTGACAATTGTTTACGCTGATAGAAAGATTCTTTTTTGGATCTGCGTTTGCAACATCTGGAGAGTTTTCTTTGTTTCTGATCGTGTCTAAGTTTTCGGATATTCCAGTGTCGGAGGTTGCAGATGTTGATGCCTCAAAATTTGCTTGGTCCTCGATCTTTCTTCTTCGAGCATCTGGGCTCGATACAGGCTCAACTGAATCTTGTCGTTTCAAATTGACGGAGCTGCTTATCTGCGCACCTATTTTTTTCTTGTTGCTGATTGAGTCTTCGAAGTATCCCATTGCCACTTTGAGCAGATCTGCTCCCGAATCAGCCAATATGGTTGCGGAAGTACGACGAAACGAATGTCCGGTATAGTCTTGCGGATCCTCGAGTCCTAAATACTCAGCGATCGCTTTTGGCATTGCACCGAATGTGTTAATCCCAGTGACTTGCTGCGTACATTTGCCATCGCACAAACACAAAAAAATTGGTCGGAGTGTGCCTCCTTTGGTCGCAAGGCTTCGTATCTTTTGAAGATCTCGTAGAATTCACCATCCACCGTGAATTTTCTTGGAACATCATTTTTTGTGTGCGGAATCTTGATGAGCACCATGTTGTTATGGTGTTCAATGTCATGAACAGTATTTTTCTTCAATTCGTCTCGTCGGCATGCTCCACAAATTCCAAGGATCAACGCAACCTGAAAATATCATTGTCAATGTAATCATACATGACACTGTATGACCCATTAAGTGCTATACATAAGCTACGATACTCACTTTCATTGCCAGATAGCGATTGTCTGGAGCTTCAGTCAAAAATCTTTTGACATGCTGCGGTTCCAAAATCTTCGATTTCTTGCCTATCAAACCTTTGCTGTTTTTTGACAGGAAAGCGCCCAACTGGCGATAGTTTCCAATGTCGATACGATGCATATTAATCACCGTACTCTTCAGCATCGAATATTTCGACCATACAGTTGAAGGTTTCAATTTCTTCGACAGCTCGTCAAAAAAGACAAGCATTGTTTCCTCTGAGAACGATGTAGTGTGATGTTCTTCCTGCCATTGCAGGAATTGGTCGTAACACTGCTTGTACTGATCTTTCGATTTTTCAGGCAATAAATTTTCCATGATCGCTCTCGCGGCCTCAACTATATGAGATGGTCTTGATTCTCTGCGTGTGTTTTTTGCATTCATTTTGTCACCATTCACGTTTGTGATCGCACACAAAAACGGAAACTCAATGCCTGGCCATAACCTCCTACAACTGTACGCATCTGCGACGTAATATTTTCTCGTCTGACGTTGCGTCAGACGGTTGCGTTGCGCAGTATTACGTTTAAGACCTAGCAGTTGGCTACACTTATTTCGATAAGTGTGAGCGAAAGTATTTACAATGTTAAAAAAGTGTGGACAAAAGTAGCCAGAGTGTGAAAAAAGTGTGCACAAAAGTAGCTAGGGTGTGAATAAAGTATACGCAAAAGTAACTACTGTGTAAAAAAGAAAAAATAGTCGATCTGCGCATGTGCACCATTTTTCGTGCACGCCTTACTAAAAAGAGCCACTTTCAGCACACTTTACAGGCACAAAAAGCGGCACTTTTTATGCATGTGTTACAAAAAGTTATAATCGTGTATGCGAAACACACAAGCACTCCATTGGATGTATTATTAACGTCATGTGCGCGCTAAAACCAATAGCGAGCGTGGTAAGAGAAAGCGGCGAGCGGAGAGCGAGGTGTATAATGATTAGGTCGTATCCAAACTGGTAAAGTAAGGATACAACGAAACATTACCTTCATACTCAAGCAGACGGTACCGACTGCATATAGATACACCATTTACTCCGCGGATTCTATACCGTCCACCATAGAATGTATACGGAGTCGTGCGAATGGACACGGCCGTTTTGGTTTTTTGGGTAGACGATTCCGTTCGTGCGGATAATCAAATTAAATTAAATTGAAGTAAATTAACAACAACACCAACTATTATTATTATTATTATTATTATTATTATTATTTTATATAATAAAATTAATAAGTTTTCGTAACCCCTATATTTTTAGTACCCTTCGACTGGGGAACCACGAATGTAAGTGCCAAATAGATGCCAAATGTACTAATCCGAAAATATTTGCTCTCAAAGTTGGAAAAAAAAATTTGCTTTTTCGTCTCTCGAGACAAATTACTCGCGAAATCTGCCTATTTATGCATTCGTGTATACGCGAGTAGGCGAGAGCACTGTATTGGGTGTATTTTTTTGCCTCATATGCACAAACCAAAATTTTTATCGACATTTATGTGTTTTTTTCCAACTTCGGTGACACCCTGTTTTTCGTGCTTCCGGGCGCAATACAGGTTTTGACCAGTATTGCGCCCGGAAGCACGAAAAACAGGGTGTCGCCTGGGCAAAGTGCAAAAAATTACCCGTTTTAACCGGTAATTTTTTGCACTTTACATTCGAGTTGCGTTTGGCTGGCAAACGACGAATGTGAACACCGAACCGCTACCGAATATCGTCATTTCAAAGTATTTGCTCTCGAAGCGTGGATTAAATGTCCGGCGACATTTTACTTTTGGTGTCTCATGGCGTATCACTCGCAAAATATGTTCATATGTCCAAGCGTGTATATGCGAGTACATGCAAATAGTCTATTGGATGCATTTTTTACCTCATATGCACCGAATAACCAATAATTACGGGTTTTATGTGTATTTTCGAATTTCAACGACACACTATTTTTCGTATTCTCGGGCACAATATGAAGCGAATTTAACGATTTCTCGCACTCTCGAGTGTAGACTTTTATTCGATTTGGTATACAGCTTTCATTTTAACAGTAACGCACATTAAACGGTGACCGCTAAGCTTAGATGTCGGCGACGAACTAACTCGTATCGTGTCTTCAACCTTCATATGCGCCTACACGAGTTAGGTCAAATTAGTTAGAACGTGGAGAGCGAGAAACGAGAGTGAGAGGCCGATAGAGGCAAGAGAACGACGAGAACTAGAGAACGTGGAGAGCGAGAGAAGGTGTAAAGTGAGAAGGCGAAAGGACGAGGAGAATGAGAAGAACGAGAGAACGACGAGGGTGAGGTAGGCCAGACAATGGGAAGAGCGAGAGAACGAAAAGAGCGAGAGAACGGGAAAAGCGGGAGAACGGGAAGAGCGAGAGAACGAGAAGAGCGAGAGAACGGGAAGAGCGAGAGAACGGGAAGAGCGAGAGAACGAGAAGAGCGAGAGAACGAGAAGAGCGAGAGAACGTGAAGAGCGAGAGAACAAGAAGAGCCAAAGAGCAGGAGAACGAGAGGAGCCAGAGAGCAGGAGAACGAGAAGAGCCAGAGAGCAAGAGAACGAGAAGAGTTAGAGAGCAGGAAAAAGGTCAGAGAGCAGGAGAAGAGCCAGAGAGCGGGAGAAGAGTCAGAGAGCACGAGAACGAGAGAGTGGGAGAACCGACGAGCGGAGGGGGGGGGGGGGGGGGGGGGCAGTGGGGGAACGAGAGAACGAGGTCGTGAGAGGTGTAGGCGATTAGGTCGTATGCCAAATTGGTACAGCAAGGGCTGAGTGCGACGAAACACTTCCTTGAATCAGTATAATCAAACAGTATAATTGCCCACAAGATATAGATACACTATTTACTACCATACACCATAGGTTATATACGAAGTAGTTCCAAAACGGACGTGTCCATTTTTCCGCCGAGTTTAACCACATTAAATTAAAAGAAAGTAACCTAATTATAATTATAATTATAGTTATAACCTAATTATAATTATAATTATAGCAATAATAATACATGGAGTAAAAGTGAGAAAGTGAAGAGTGAGTGAATATGGACCACCCGGACTAGCCCGTAAATCACACAGTAAAAAATAATTTGGTAAAATCGGAATGCGAAATTTCATAAAAATTATTTTGTTAAATAAGTGACAAACTTGTTTGTCACTTATTTGAATATACAAAGCTGTCCTTTCATTTCCTGTATTATCGACAATTTGAGTTTGTACTTTTATGTGTAAAACTGAAAAATTAACAAATAAAAAATTGTGGACGTTTGTGGACAACAATTTGTTGTAAAAAGTACAATTTTTTTTTTATTGTGCAGTGATGCATGCACCATAATCATGATGCCGGACCATATTCACCACTTTTCACAATACATGTTTGATTTCCGCCAGGGATATTTTCACGTCAATCGATCTATAGTCGCTCCATTATGGATCGGTTGTCCGCATCTCGTGTAATTTCGTAAAATGACTCGCCCTCTCGAGATAATGATCACCCACGGGGCTTTCAATTTTGATCACGTAATAACGTATATCACCCCGCGCTCGACACGCGCGATGATTCTCTCGAGCTCTCTTTCGTACATCGAGCATTTCCCGAGTGCACGATAGAGAGTGTACTTATCGGCGTTAAATTGACACACACACACACACACGTGTGTGCGTCCAGGTGGGTCTCGTCCAAGTTTCCCGGATGTCGGGCTCGCGACCGTGTCGATGCTCGATCATCTAAAATTATTTCTCTCCGACAAACCGGCGCTTGTGCGAAGCCCGTGCGCGTGTTTGCGTTAGCGTGCGCGCGCACCTGTCGCGGTCCACCTTGGTCATGCTCGATGCATCGATGAAACCGTCGTGTCTCCTCGTCGCTGCTTAAATTCCTTCGTGTGTCCGGTATTAAATATCACCCCTGGGCCGAGGGGGCAAAACGCATTAGGACCCTTAATTCGATATAAGATACTTTAGTGTCTCGCGAAAAAAGTAAACGTTGCGTGGTCCGTTTTGCCCCGGTGGTCCATTTTGCCCATCTGAAGGGTTTAATCTTGTACGGATTTTTTGTATATATAAATTTCTTTTTTTTGCAGTAGTTTTTAATCAAATCCGATAGATACGCTGTTGGGAATTGGAATTCCTGTGGAATGAATATGCGAGGCGGCAAAATGGACCAGCGTCCTCCGTTCGAGATGAGTCTCGAAGAAAAAAATCGATGAGAGTCCGTTTTGCCCCGGTGCTCCAATCTGCCCCGCTTAAGATTTAAATTTATTACGAATTTTGTGTATGTACAATTTTTTTCCACGTTAATTTCAACTGAAATCGTATAGGCGTACGGCCACGAACTGGAATTCCTGTCTGACAAATACAGACGGATTATTCGTTGCAACGTAGAGATAGAAGCGAGTTTGCACAGTCGTGCAGGGAAACATTTGTTCGGCGACCCGCAATATTTCACAAACTACCGGAGGATCAAGCGAACCCGTTCGATGCTCGGGCCGCGACGAACGGGTTAGGGGCTAAGGGGGTGAGGACGAGCAACAGGCCCTCGCGCCAGGCGACGGCAACCCTTGCGCCATATCGACTCGAGGGCACCGAACCACCGAATACCCTTGCCACTTACCCCTAGACTGTGTTGTACGTGTATACATACAGTATGATATTGACGGCCTGATTCAATAAGGGCGTATGAGACCATCGATGCATGCACATATAGTTTGATATATATATATATATATATATATATATATATATATATATATATATATATATATATATATATATATATATATATATGTATATTTAATGTATCATTGCGGTATGCCTCCAGCTAGACGTAGGAGCAACCGTCCCTACCTTTCTCCATTTTGGTCCAGAGGCAGGCAAATTTATTATCGCAATTCGCTCATACCTGTATACATACAGTGCGATATTGATGGCCTAATTTGATGAGGGCGTATGATCTATCGAAATTCCA
Organism: Amblyjoppa fuscipennis; assembly: GCA_963575735.1. Lineage (NCBI taxonomy): Eukaryota > Metazoa > Arthropoda > Insecta > Hymenoptera > Ichneumonidae > Amblyjoppa > Amblyjoppa fuscipennis. The sequence continues at coordinate 13,193,006 of OY754489.1, read as the reverse complement.
TCCTTATACACCCTTCTGGCATTAGACCATCGATGTATACATATACATACCATAGTGCATGTCGTACATTATACATATCATATGGTACATATAGTACATATAGTCTATATAGTACATATAGTACATATAATACATATAGTACATATAGTACATATAGTACATATAGTACATATACTACATGTAGTACATATTATATATGCATATGTAATATTCTAATACAACATGCCTCCAGCCAGACCTAAGAGCGACTGTCTCCACGTTTTTCCACTTTGGTCCAGCGGCAAGCGCTCTATCAGCCGAGCCGAATGAAGCTTTCGCAAAAACTCTAGCGTCAAATGTGTCAAAACCAGATGACAAAAAAATGAGAAAAAAAATGACTAATTTTTGTTTGATATCTGATTTTTCAAAAACATTGCCATTTATTTATATGCTCCTGCTTTCGGACTTCACAGATAAAAAAAAATGGTTGGAACAACAGGAATTTTGTCACCATAACTGATTTACCTGATTAACATATGGATAAAAAGATTTTTTTTGTGGCAGCAAACATTTTGCTGTAGCAACCAAATAGTTTTGCTGCCGCAACAAGAAATTATTAAAGAACTACATTTTGTCAGAGAAACAAAACTATTTTTCTCCGTGTTCAATTCGAAGATCAAAACCCAAACATTTTTGAAGATGGTAAAAATAGAAACCTTGGTCCACTTTTCTCCCCTCAAAACGGCCCGTCCTATTTCATCGATATACGTCGCAAGACACTTTACTCGATCGCTTCGTCCGACTTACCCTGCCGATGATTAATTATTAAAGAACAATGTGATTTCTATCTTGCCGACATTCGCCGCCTCCCTTCCACCTTCGATCTTCCCGGTACCGATGCGAAACGCTCAACTGGCCCGGTCACTCAGCACCGTCGGGTCTCGACTCTCCTCGCCGGTAACAAGTGCCGAGCTTTTCGCAGGGCGGAGAGAGCTTTCGCGAAAGAGAGTACAGCCGCGACCTTGACCTACGGGGTTGTTCGCGCGCCGGCGTCGCGCCCTCTACTCTTCTCTCACTCCTGCATACCCCCACAAACCCTTCTTTGCATCAGAACCCCTGTGTACTCACTATACCATACTCGCGTTCAATCCATCCCCCTCCCCCTCCACCCCCCCCCCTTCCGCCCCTCACCGTGTATTTCCTTTCCGTCTTTCTCGCTCGTTCGGGCCGGCCGGAAACCCGTACGTACGTTCGAAACAAGCCCGAAAGCTTCGCGCTGCCAACCCGCTTCGAACCGCCTCCTCCTCCTCCCGGTTTCAGCTGGCTGGCCAAAGGGGTGAATATCGGGGGAGGGGGGAGGGGGTGGGGGAGTCTCCTGGATACGTTAACCGAGGCGTCTGTCCCGATCCACAGTTGACCGCGAGTCGTCACGATCGCACCATGACGATAAGACGGTGCGGTCGTTTGTAAGAAAAATTACTTCAATTTCATTTTGTTTTTTTTTTTTCCCCCGAAAGAGAGCAGTGAAAGAATCGGCGAAACTGTCGATCTGGCCCGATCGAGGCTCCATTTACGGTCGCGGTAAATTAAGTGGATCGCAGAGTCGACGGGAGATTCGTCGGTCAAAATTCAAGGACGAAGGAAGAATCGTAAACGAGGACCGGAAGGAACGAGACGATTAATTTTTTTGTTCTCTTTTACTTTAATTTCTTTTTAATCGTGTCGATGTCTGCGATGAATCTCCCGTTGTCGGAGAAATGCAGGTGGGTAGAAGCAATTTTTCATTTTTTATTTTTTCGAGAGGCTGTTTTTTTTCAATTACCATTTTTTTTTTAGTGGTCGTTTATTTTTATTGGAAAAATTGGATCGAGGGATGGTTCAGTGGGGGTGCAATTAAAATTTTACGCGAGGGGTCGGCGGGTCTCGTGCTGCTCTCTCGTTATCGGCTTTGTAGGACGAGCGGGGCTTTGTAGTGCGAGTGAAAAATTCTTCGAGTTTGGATTGCGGAGAGGAAAAAAAAAAGAAAAATCGTCGCCTCGAGCGGAAGCCGAGAATAAAGCAAAGGCCAAAGGCCTCGACGGAGTCGGCGATAAGCTGCAAATAATAGACGCAATCGATAGGAATCTTTGGCGTTAAGTTTCACAGCTGATAAGGTGGCAATAAATAAAATAAAAGTAAAACAAATAAAATTGGGGTACAAAATACCGTGGCGTCGAGGACGTCGGTTTTGATTTGTGGGGATCTCGCGTGTCTAGTGTTCCAACTCCCTGTAGAACTGAGGATAAACTATTGTTACCCTCGACCGGTGGACGTATCGGGCGAATTAAAATCAGAGGGGCGTACGTTGCGTGTGCAAGCGTTGCGACATCCGCCCTTACGGTTTTGATCGCGGAACGAGTCTCGTGGCTGGAAAACATCTATAAAAATGATTATAGGCGGGCGATTGCCAACACGGAATAGTCATTCGCTGGCGCGTGTGAAACTTAATGAGGGAAAGACACTTAAACAGAAAAAGTAAAATATATAGTCAACCCGTAATTATTTAATCGATTGAGTCCTTCGAGCCTGAAGTTCAAATACGAAAAGCAAACTTCACACTCCGAAAAGTTAATTTGCTGTTCCTGTTGGGAGAGATCGGATAGATTTGACACGGAAAGCCCTCTACGACTTCCGGAACGACCCACAAACGGTCATGAAAAATTATTTTTAAAATTCAGTCATGTAGATTAAGATGTACCGAGCAACTTTTGTATAGACAATTTTCTCGTAAACTTCTGAGTTTCAGAGATATTTCATCTGACGTTGTCGAACAGTTGTCGGTGAAAGGTTTTTTTTTTTTTTTTAACATCAAAAACTTTCGATAAATTTACATGGAAGCTCCCATATAGTACAATTAATTTTCGTCGTCCAAACTATTTCCCGTTGGCCCAGATAAAAAAGTAATAAATTACAGACAGGTTTTGTGAAAAACTAAACGAAAAACGTAAATACCTCGAATATTTAAAACCCTCGAGCAGGCCATGAAATTGTTTGTCAATACGTTTGATAAAAATGAACGAATTGTTAGGGTAACAAGGGGCAAAAAAGATTATACAAACAAACAAAATAGCTGCCCGTTAGTTATTTAATCAATCAGAATCTCCGGAGTCAAAAAGTAAAAAAACAACGTAAATCCCCTAAATATTCAAAACCCTCGACGTAACACCCCAAGAAATGTTTTATGAATAATAAATCTTATCGAAGTGGACCAATCGTTATGGCTATAAGGGTAGTAAAAGATAATAAAAGAAAATTACCTGTCATTTAATTGTTCAATCAATCAGCACCTCCGGAGCCGAAGAGTAAAAAAAAAAGGAACCTAAATCCCCCAAATATTTAAAACCCTCGACGTAACACCTCACGAAATTTTTTGTCGATACCTCTTATCAAAGGCAACCAATTGTTGGGGTCGTAAGGGGTGAAAAAAAAAAATGTATACGGAGAACTTGAACGTGGTAGAAGGTCGAGTCACGCGAATTTTTATTTTGACGAGCTCGTTTCTTGTACGGTCCCAGTATCGCTCCCCTCATTCCTCGCCCCTTGTCCGTCTACGGTCGTGAGCAACGATACTCGGCATCGCGTGACCGGTTTCGTGGACCGAGCCACCGACGATAAATCGTTTTCATCGATCCTGCGAAATGACGTCGCGGTCTGGGGTGGCTTCCGGTGGCGAAGCGACTGGCATTTCCGGCGTCCCGCTTGTAAGCCCGAGCGAAGATGCTACCCGCGATACCGATAACCTGCCGACACTCCGCTATAGGTAGAGACGATAGGGTCGATAAGTATTATATTAGGGTCGATAAGACACCCGCATGAAACAGTCGAAAAGCTAAATTGCTCAGGAGCTCTGCTTCGTATATATCGGTAGGATCGAGCGATGTCGGTCGGCAAGTTACCGATCGAACGAGACGGTCATTTACCGGTAAATTCACTGCGGCCGCGGACGATCATTCATCATTTTTTTTTTTTTTTTTTTTTTTTTTTTTTTTTCTATGAAATATGAAATAAATTTATTAGACATGTATATATCGAAAAATATGAAATATCGGTAAGGTAGATATTTCCAGCCGAAAATCAATTTGCTTTTTTAATTCGCAAGTTTTTTAATTGAGTTAGAGCGGAACGATTTGTAAATCGTCCGACATTCAAACACATGCGTTAAGGGCATGGGACGCAGACTCGTTCGGTAACAAATCGGTTTCCCATTCACTCCGGGACTCAATATTTCGGACAAAATCAAATTAAGTCTTCGTAGACTATGCACGAAAAGCTTGTTGTCTCTTGACCGAAATATTAATAGTGGTTCAAAAAATAGCGAAACCGATTTGTTACCGACCGAGTCTGCATCACATGCACTTGTTACATGCATTGAAAAGAAAGAAAAAAACAAGTTTCTTTTGTCCGAAGTATCGGACAAGAGAATTTGTCAAAGAAAATAGCGAAACCGATTTGTTACCGACAGCCTTTGCATAACACGCCCTTGGTACATGCTTAGAAAAGAAAAAAAAGAAAAAAAAAAAAAAAAAAACTATTCCGAGGATGAAGTTTTTACCGATCGAAAAAAAATTAAAGTTTAGATAAATCACCAATTGGTACTCGGTACATAAATGTTTCCTTCGCTTCTCCTTATACCGTCTTACCCCCGTGAATTTTGCCGTTCCCAATTCCACCCCTCGCGACCTCCGTTATCTCGCATACTAGCGTCCGACATTCCGATCTTCCGTGTTTCCTTCCGTTGCATTCTATCGGCCCCATCCGAACTCGCTAATGCACTATGCAATGTCCCATTCCCGGTCACCCTCCCTTCTGCACCCGCCACCTCACTCTTGAATTTTTCATTATATCCTCGGCCGTTTGAGGTCAGGGTCCAATCTTTCGTCCAGGACACGCAGAGTGTTTGATCAGGACTTAACGCACTTCGATTTTACCATCCTAGTTCCTTCCACAGTTTTTATTTTTTAATATTTTCAAGATACTTTTTTAAATTATTTTTTTTTAGTGAACCAACTCACGATTCTCGGCCGTTTGAGGTCAGGGTTCAATATTTTGTCCAGGATACGCAAATTGTTTGCTCAGGATTTAACGCACTTCGATTTTACCATCCTAGTTCATTCCACAGTTTTTATTTTTTAATATTTTCAAGATACTTTTTTGAATTATTTTTTTTAGTGAATCAACTCACGATTCTCTTTATGGTTTAATCTCCCATGCGAAAAAAAAAGAAAATCATGTTCGCTGGAAAAAAAATAATCCGACAACAGTTCACTTGTTGCATGCGGACTTCCGTGGCGAAAATGCAAAGTACTGTGAGAACGACAATCTGATTTTGCTTTTTTGCCTTCCGAAGTACAATTATGAGCCGCAGGCTCGCAGTTCGAAGGCTTGTTTGTTAATTTGGTTCGTCCTTTTGTGCCGAGAGATATAAAAATCGCCTTGACACAAGCAAATCGCGCGCACGCTTTAGTCCGTCGTGTCCTCAGAAATTTCATTCCAATCGGGTCAGGGTCTCGCCGATAACGACAATATTCCGCCGTCACATGGCCTGTAATCTTTCACAGATATTACACGATGGACGTGGTCAAGGTGCAGCTCGAGCAGGTGGAACGAAACTCGGCGCCTTCGACGTCGCGTGGCAATTATATATTTTTTTATTTGATTTTTTTTTTTCAATCTTTTTTCGTCCCCTGCGCGACCCCGTTCTCTTTAGATATTTAATTATAGAATTCCTCGTTTTGCATCCGCCCACCGGACGTACTATTCGAGGGTCACTTGTTGCTTCGTGACCTTTTTTAAATCGCAAGGGAGTGAGCTGCGAGATGGAAAAAAAAATATTTATAATTCACACCCCGGCGATTTCTTAATAGCGGAGGGAGATGAAAGCCGTTCAGAAACTTTACCTATTTTTATTGGCGTCGGGCAGATCTAAAAACACCTGTTTCTTTACACTTTATTTGAAATATAATAACAATAATATAATAACGATGATAGTAATGATAATAATAAATATTTACTTATATTGAAAAATGTTGAAAAAGTATATTTGTAATAATTTCTTTTTCCGTGCGGTCGTGTAAAAATTTTAACGATTTTACGAATTATTGGTCACCCATATATTAGCCTCCGCTTTACGCACATCCAGTCCGAGCCATAAAATGTTCGCGGTCAATCGTACAAAAATTTGAATTCCTTACCTAGCTGGAATTCACTTCCTTATTGCACGTCCCCGTTTCCATCTTCGATCTCCCGTTCGCTTCTGCTCTTTCAATCTCGCTGCACATATACATATGTGCACACACGTATGTGTATATATATATGTATATGTATGTATATACATATCGGAGAATCTCCACCCGCACGGGAATTTTCATTGGAACAAGGTCAAGGTCTTTTTAGCGCCGCGAGTGCATCGCTATTGAGTGATAGTGCAATCGTTGAATCTACCATAAACTTCATAGATAGCCATATTACGTCAGTTCGAATATCTCACCCTCTCGCCGATTCATAAATTAAATATCCTTCCCCGTTCAACCTCCCATCGCAACTTAATGAACACCGTCCCGTAATTGCGTCGGGTTAGTTTCTAAAAATATATCATACCTTATTGCCTCTCCCTTTCTCCGCCCCTATCGATTGCCCGATAATCAATCGAATAACTTGTAAGCCGCTTTTAAAGGAGATACTTTTCGTTCTTTATATACATTTTTTTTTATATAGGCATCACTGTAAAAAAAAAATGTAAATTTAATTTACGAGAAATTTAAATTTCCTTACATTATTTACATTAATCGAACGTTAATGTACTTTTACTGTAAAATTACAATACGAGATATTAAGATTACAAATCTTTCGCCTGAAATCTACAAAAATTTTCATAAAAACCACTAATTTTAGTGTAAAATTGCAACGCATATGTATTTGAAATTTCAGAAGCAGTTTACGTAAAAAAGCTTCCAATACTGTTCAGTAATTTTCAAACAAATTTTTTTTACAGTGCAGGAAGTAACCTATATTTTTTTTTTATCTAACTCCAACGGGAGCAGAATTTAACGTGCGATGCGCTGCGTGTGTCTTACGTACGTATTACGAGCGATTAACGAGAGAGTTCGTGCTCGGGAAATCTTATGAGACTGCACAACGTCGTCAGCGAGTAATTTGCATTTTCGACCGTACGGGAGTCCGAAATCGTCGGGGGAGCTCTGGAAACACGCCAAATTTACGATGAGATTCCGTGTAACTCGTATGCGGATTTATATTAGAGACGGAGGGAAAATCTCAGACCGGAAGTCGGGACTGCGATCTTTGGGCGCTGAACAATCGCAAGATCATTCGCCAAAATTTGGAGATGTACATTCGAACTGCGTTCCCGCAATGGCAAATAGGTTGCAGAAATAAAAAAAATTTTCAGAAAAGAAGCTGCTGTGCGCGAATCTTTTGACCCTTTCAAGGGTATCCGTATATATTGTTACGTTCTCGTGGAATAAATATCACGCGTATTAGGTTTTGAGCGGATATTATTAACTACAATGTTAAAAATTTCTGTTTGTATATGAAGTTGAAAATGTGTATGAAGTTTTATGCATATACAGTATATGAAATTTCATTGACAAGTATGTAAGAATATTGCGTTACCGGTATATTAAAAACAATATTACTTCTATAATGTTTTCAATAATAACATAATTTTCATATACGGCTGTCTTAATTTTCAATGCCATCACCGGTAATTTTAATATACAGGTATTGCATTTAAGATTAAATTATTAAAATTAAAATACAATGTATATGAAGTTTTATCCATATACAGTATATGAAATTTCATTGACAAGTATGTAAGAATATTGCGTTACCGGCATATTAAAAACAATATTATTTCTATAATTTTTGTAATGATATCATAATTTTCATATGCGGCTATCTTAATTTTCAATGCCATCACCGGTAATTTCAACATACAGGTATTGCACATAACACACAGTAAAAATGGTACGAACGTTTTTCTTGTCCACAAACGTCCACAATTCATTTCTTGTAAATTTTACAAAAATTTCTTGTCCATTTTACCCAAAAAGTCTGTCAATTTTACAAATACTTTTTGTAATATTAACAACAAAAGAATTATGGACGTTTGTGGACAAAAAAGGTTTGTTAAATGTACAAATCTTTTTTAATGAGCAGTGTATTTAAATTATTGAAATTCAAATACAAAGCATATGAATTATAATTTCATATATCGAGATTGTATATTCCATATAACTTTGTATATTGGAGCGTGTTGTAAATTTCATAACATTTTTAACAATGCACAATCGCAGCTAGATATCTCGAGCTCGAACTGTCACACGTCTGTTCGTTCAGACGTCACAGTCTGGACTGTTTTACATGAGAATCAATCTTATATCGATCGTCCGTTCGTTCGTCTATTGTCAAACGTAACTGATATCGTGCGCCTCAACGAATAGTCACCTACATATTCGTTACAATATGTATATCGCGTCGTTAACGTTTCGTCTTCCAGACACTTCGACGAATCGTCGTGAAACTCGGGCAGCCTACTCGAAGAGTTCATGATTTTTTTTATTTTTTTTAATCTAAATTTTGCCGAAAGTCTACCCAAGTTTGAAGATTACTTAAAATTCAGTTATTTTTTTACCTAATAAAAACAAATTATAAATCCAGAGATTTCTCGATCCTTTATCAAAGACTCCAGTCGTTCTCGAAGAATAAAATAATAGCCGTGAAACTCGTGCACTCTGCTCGGAGATTTTTTTTAAATCACTCCGACGATATCTGCATGAGACTAAATCTCATAAAGTCACAGCGGGTGTGTTCTCCAACGCAAAAACTTCGCTCGGGGAATTTTACTTGGAGAATATATTTCTACAAGTGAACAATTCTTATTTCTTCCTAATGCAGTGCATTGACGAAGACTTGCCAATGATAAAATTTGATCTGATGCAGACATCAGGGTAATTTTTTTTTTGTGAAATTAACAATGAAAAGAATTGTGAACGTTCGTGAACAAAAATAAGTTGTTAAATCGTTTTTAATGCGCGAGCTGAAGAGCGAGCCGAGGACCCCAGACAGTTTCCCGGTTAGGGCCAGTGTTTACCGGACGACCCTTCTTTCGGGGATTCTAATGCAGTGCATTAGCGGAGATTTCTAAAGATGAAATTGCATGTCATCTTTAGAGTAGTCCAAACTCTTCGTTTCCAATCCTTGGTAACAGTCCAATCGACTGGACTACGACCACTGGACCTTAGGGTAGTGAGTGGAGCTCGACGCATCTATAACAACTAAATCTGGGACGTATGGACGTAGTACAGTGGACAAAAGTGAGAGAGGTCTCGATTTTATGCATAAAAAATCGTATTTTTTGGATTTAAATGAAAAATATTGGGTTGGGAGTAAAATAATTGTTCTATTCGTGTTCAGCGGGAAAAAATACATGGAACATAGCTTTGAAACAAAACAAAAATCGAACGAACAATTTTTCAATACTTGAGCCACTTTTCGAAAAACATCGATTTTCATGATTTTCAAACGTCGATATCTCGACTCCCAGTAGAGCCAGGGAAAATCCAAGGTGGACGTCGTGTTCTACGCCATAAAATACGCAAGATAGGGTCTTGTCCGAAGTTCTAGAAGCTTTTTATCCGGTCATTTAAGAACGTTGAAAAACGCGAAAAATGGACTCGAAAGTGCCTTGCAATTTTTTGAAGAATTTTTTTTTTTCTTTTTAAAAAATGAAGTGCCACATATTTCGACGTATTTTTCCCCGTCGAACACGAATCCGCTTGTTTTTTTTTTTTTTTTTTGGGACTAAAGTGCAGTGGGACATTGAAAATCCCGATTTTATGCACGAACAATCGTATTTTTAGAATTTAAATGGAAAACATTGGGCTGGCAGTAAAATAATTTTGAGACATTTTTTTACGTTACGAAAAAGGTGCAAAGTAATTTGCACATGGTTTCCTCATTTATTACAATTTTGAGCATAGCTTCCCCAAGGAGGAAGCTATGTTCAATATTGTACAAGTATTTTGGTCTTCGTACTCAGTAATAGTAGCGGAGAATGTGGGAATTACGGTCACCGGGCAATGCCAGTCACCTCAATTTTACAGAAAATAACGATTAAATAGCATTTTTTTTTTTGCTCGATCCGCTTACAAATGGGATCAGTGACTAATTTATTGTGCCGTGCCTTTAAAACTGATATAAGTAGAAAAAAAAATGTAATTCTCAGTTTACGTCCTTTTTCTTATAAGAAACAGCGTATTTCAAATAAGAATTTTCAGACACAGATAGTTGATAAAATCACATCTCCCCATTTTATATTTCTTCTGTGGTCCTTTATCTTCCATTTTGAATACGGTAAACTGTTAAATATTTTATATATACATTGTAATTTAATATATTACAATCAGTCGGCTGTCGAGGTAACGGCGGTCACATGTACGGCGAAATGACAATATAGCTATGCGGTGCACACGGGCAACGTCGCCTTCATTTTACAACGCAAACATAAACGTGCAACCAGAAAAAAGATTTATTAAAATCAAATAAATTTCGAGCTTCAAATGACGTTTATTAAGATAAAAGAAATGTTTGCTTGCCTCAACAAAATCCTTATTAGATTCAAATAACGGTTATACTTTGGCGTTAGTAAAAAAATTTATTCAAAGATTTGTACTTTAAAATAAATGTTTATTCGCGCCAAAGAAATCATATATTTGGCGTCAAGGCAAACGCGGCTATTATCCGGTAGCGCGCATTAGAGATGTCAATGCGTCGGTCGTTTGAAAACATTCCTCGCTAATAACAAAACTATATTTATTTCTAACGGGGAACCGTTACATTGTAATAGAGAGGCACCTCATCGGTTTGTTTTCATAAAACTTTGTTTAATTCAAGCTGTGTACCTCGATTGAATTGTGGTTATTAAATGAGTCCCCGAACAACTAACATCGAGATTGGTTATGTCATGAGTGTAACTAATGTGCGACGCCATTAGTGAAATCGTGCGCCGATAACGGATCTGTATGCTCATTTTTATAATAAAACATTGCTTGTTGATACTTCGTTGATAGTAAAAAATGGCTTATTTAACAAAAAATTCGTTTCTGCGTCATTCGTATATCACATTATTCCGATACGATCAAAAGTAGCGGGTCTGTCACGAAATAAATAAATAAATTATTTGACGTAAATATCTGTTTATTAGATCCAAGTAAACATTATTAAATAATAAGAATAATACTATCAAACAAAGAAATATATTAGACATTAATAAATGGTCTATTAGGTTCTGAATCAAATAAACATTTTTCTTCGTCCTTAATAAATTTTCTTTGAATGGAATAAACTTTTTTCTGGGTGTGCGTATATATTTTTGTTATGAAGTCGATAGAATTGTTCCGGAATCATTGAGGGAGCAATACGAATAAATCCATAGAAGTGTATATAAGAAGAAAATGTGTTCAATGTCCTGGACATTTCCGTCTTAAAATGAAGCTGGTTATGAGGTTAGAATTTCTGTTTTTGTTTACGTATTCATTGAAAATGTTTTAGTAAAAGCAACAGATAGTAAAAAGCTGCGCCGTTGAAAAAAGTAACTTTATTGAACTTATTTTTTATTTAAATGATACATAATCATAACCGTTACGTATCATAACCGAACATAATCATAACAGTTAGAAATATAATCGTTAGGTTTGAGTCGTCAATTTAAAAAAATAATCTTTTATCTCTTTCGTATCCGATAATGATTTTTTTACCTAAACCATATTTATTGGCCTCCAAAATACAAAAAATAGCCGTTGAACAACCGCGACGACCATTATTCCAAAAGTGACCGTAGTTACCCCGAAAGTCGACTGCGGTTACCCAAAAGGCGACCGTGATTATCCGAAACATTGGACAACGGTGGTCAATGCAAAGATTCTTATAATCAACGAATGGACTTATTATTTCTTTATTTTCCTCACTTATATGCCACTATTTTCAAAGAATACATGATGAAGTGTTTATTAAACAATCCATATTAGCTCGCAAAACGTTGTGTAGCCAGAAAATTAGAAGTTATTCTTAGTGGCCGGCATTCCCCCATTCTCCCCTATTTAAAGTACCGAAAAGCACTCTGATACTTTAAGTACGTACTTTAAGTGCCGAATAAGTGCTCATGTACTTTAAGTACTGCCCAGCCCTGATTAACAGAGACTTGCCAAAGATTAAATTCCATGTCATCTTTAGTGTAATTCTTTTCTTCCAAAATTAACAATGAAGAGAATTGTGAATGTTTGTGGACAAACAAGTGCTTTAAATGCAAAAGTTTGTTAAGCCATTTTTTCTGCGCGAAACTAAAGAACGAGCCGAGTGGCCCAAACATGGTTTCCCGGTTACAGCCGGTGTGTGCCGGACACTCCTCCCGGGGATAAAGGAGGCACGCGACAGTGATGACAGCACTCCGTTAGAGCTCACGACGGTCGTGTGTAGTAAATTGTAGGGAAGATCGATATACTAGAGGGAGGTTCAATGCCGCGAAACCCAGCCTTGAATCGAGGTCAGGTCCGAGGAAAGGCGCTACGTAGCGCCCGCAGCCATAAACCGCGCCTATTCGCTTCGCGTACCTCTTCCTCTGTGTTGGCAAGCTATTGACCGTCCTCCGCACAACTTTCGTACAGAGCCACATTCGATTTTTCTCTACCTGCTTGTTGTTGTTTTTTTTTATTTTTATTTTTTTTTATTACCTCCATTATCGCATCAAAATTTTAACGTCTGAAAATCCTCGATTGAATTCATCGGTCTCCGGAGTTGAAGACACTGGCTCCTTGCAGCTTGAGACTGTTGCATTTCTCGATGTTTTACTTAGCGAGGGAGCTTGACCATTATTTTATTTTCCTTTCTTTTTTTCCTACGTACGTCGTTCTTCATTATTCGCTGGCCTCGAGCGCTTGATAAATGAACTTTGTTATTTTATCCCCCTCCCCCACCTCTTCCGGTTTCTCATTATATCCGACGAAAGTTGTTTTTGCAGTTCGCTGTCTCCGCAATCAGCTCGAATTTCTCGCTGCTTCCCTTTCGTTCGTTTAATTAATTTATACATTCCCGGAAACTTTTTTAATTTTTACCGAATAATGTCATCATTTTTGCGGTAAGCTCCTTTTCTTTTTTTTTTTTTTTTAGATAGCGTATTAAGTTTTGTCTGCTAAAAATGCTTTTCTTTTCTTCGGTGTTACGTTGTCCTTTAGCAGATTTGTTATTTTTCAACGTTCTTTGTTTTTCTATGTTAAAATGATTAAATTGTTTTCTGTACTATCTAAATGATCTTTAATCAAGCCGTATCTCTTCTCGTTATCTCGCATGACACGGACCAGTGTGCAAACGTTCTAGCGTGTTTCGCAGAAGCCACTGAGAGAGCTGAGCCGGCTGTGCCTCGGTACGAGCAACAACAACAACAGCAGCAATAACGGCAGCGGCGGCATAACATCGAACGTCAATAATCCAAACGTTGTTGTTGTTTCGGCGGACGTTGTTGCCAGCGAGCCTCGTAGCGGTCTTCCGTTACTCCAGGTATGGCCGAGCGACTCGCCGAGAGGCGAGGCCGACGGCCAAGCCTTCATATTCCCGGACACTCACGACAGCGTAAACGACAGTGGCATCGAGTCTATCCAGGTAAAATAATAAATTAATATGACCAATATAAAAATAACCAAATAACATCCATAAAATTACCTTAAATAAAAACTTGTAGCTCTTGAGGTCATGTTTAAAAAAGGGTGATTTTCATACTAATTGACTAATATTATAGTATAGTATAGTATAATATTATTTCATACTAATTAAGTTATAAATTAACTTGCAAATTAGCTTTCAAAAAAACTGTGAAAATAACTGAAAATAACTTTTAATATAATTTTGAAAATAACTTACAAAATGGCTTACAAAATAACTTGGAAAATGACTTGGAAAATAACTCGGAAATAACTTGGAAAATAACTTGGAAAATGACTTGGAAAATAACTCGGAAATAACTTGGAAAATGACTTGGAAAATAACTCGGAAATAACTTGGAAAATAACTTGGCAAATAACTTGGCAAATAACTTGGCAAATAACTTGGCAAATAACTTGGCAAATAACTTGGCAAATAACTTGGCAAATAACTTGGCAAATAACTTGGCAAATAACTTGGCAAATAACTTGGCAAATAACTTGGCAAATAACTTGGCAAATAACTTGGCAAATAACTTGGCAAATAACTTGGCAAATAACTTGGCAAATAACTTGGCAAATAACTTGGCAAATAACCTGGCAAATAACTTGGCAAATAACTTGGCAAATAACTTGGCAAATAACTTGGCAAATAACTTGGCAAATAACTTGGCAAATAACTTGGCAAATAACTTGGCAAATAACTTGCGAAATAACTTGCGAAATAACTTGCGAAATAACTTGCGAAATAACTTGCGAAATAACCTGCGAAATAACCTGCGAAATAACCTGCGAAATAACCTGCGAAATAACTTGCGAAATAACTTGCGAAATAACTTGCGAAATAACTTGCGAAATAACTTGCGAAATAACTTGCGAAATAACTTGCGAAATAACTTGCGAAATAACTTGCAAAATAACTTGCAAAATGACTTGCACAAAAAGGCATCTCCATCGCCATGCGGAGCGGCGTGCAGTATAAGTCCGTCGACGAGTCCCCAGCAGTCTCGGCGTCCGAGTCTCTTGCATCCGGACCACGCTCGTCTTCACCTCCACCATATTCACCACAATCACCACGGTCACGGCGGCACGAGAACTCCGCCGTCGCCGGACAGAACGTCCATAGACGAGGAGCCTCCACCGGTGCCCCCGAGTCCATCGAGCTCGACCACGAGCAGCCTCCGGTCCATGCCGAGCTCGACCATGGCCTCGTTGCACTCCTCACAAGACCGGAGACGGAGTAGCAGGTGAATAGTGAAAATTATTGTATACATTAGAAGGAATTACTAAAGTATAGGCCAAGTTCGCTCATTCGTTATAAGTTCGTTATGACCCCTTCGCCCCCTAAATGGACACAAACAGGACGAAGTTCTAACGACGGTGGAGCTCGCGAAGCCTTGCAACGTTGCCGGCAAACCCGTTGGGAATAAACCCTTCATTACCAACCCCTCGCGTGCCGAAAATTTGGGGTCGAGAAGAAACCCTCGTTTGTCCGGGAAAAAAAAATTATACCTAATTCACATATAATCATACATGATTATATAAAACCATTAGGTTGCTTATTTTTATTAAAAAAAAAAAAAACAATCGGGTTCCACATACCACATTATTCTTACAGAAATTGCAACGTAATTCCTACCCCATTAATAATACCCCATTATTCCTACACCATTAATTAATACCCCATTATTCTTACAGAAATTACTCTTAGGCGTCCTCTGGACTCCTAAGAGAATTTCGAACATTCGGGGCTCCTCCGGCTCTCGAGGGGCTTCTGGGGCTGTAATACTTTCTGTGCAGCACTGCATAAAGACGATGGACGGACAAAATCAAAGACCTTAGTTTACATCATCGTTAAAATGAAATATATAAAAATAAATAAATGTTTAGAGATTTCTCACAAAACAGTTTACGTAAATATGAATCACATATTATCCTGTCCGAATATCACCTGAAGATATTTGCATGAGAGTAAATTTCAACAAGTTATAACGGCTGTGATCTCGCGTTGCGCAAACTTCGCTCGGGCATGTTCACTTGAAGAATAGAATTCTACGAGTGAACATTTTTTTTTTATTCCCAAAGCAGTGCATTAACGAAGAGTTGCCAAAGATGAAATTTGTTGTTATGCAGATATCTTCAGGGTGATGTTTCAATTATTTATAATAATTTTTTTTTTTTTATGTCCTCAGAAGGGTTAAGGCGAAGTGAAATATCGCGGTCAGTAATGAACTTTTTGAACTGTAATGAACTTTTCTCAACGGTGCTAAGTTTTTTTTAGGAAAAAGCAAATTCGAGCTGAATGCGCACGGTAATTTCGCATCAGGCCCGAATAAATTTTTTTTTCACAAAGAAATTAGCACCATTGAATGAAGTTAATTTGAAAATTGAAACTATCTCTCTGACACTGATGGCCCCGTCACGTGACTTTCGCATCACCTTAAGTTTAATTGTGTTGTCAAACGCTATGAGGGATTTCCGATGCGAGCTTTAATCGTTATGTTCGAAGGTACAGCGTCTTCGATGCTCTTGATCTGGAGTACGCGCTGCTGCGCGCAGCGGCTCGCGGATCCGTCGGACCTTATTCGTTTTCCGAGTCCCTGCACAAGCTGACCTTTACGCAGAGCCTGGCGTTCCCGGCCCTCGCTCGCGGTCTCGCCTCGAAGCAGAGCGTACCGACACGACGGCCGCAGCAACACTCGGAGAGCGGACTTAACGCGTTCGCCAAAGTCGTCACGGCTCTCGTACTGATGCTCGTCAGCGTTCTGGTCTTCGGTGTCGTTTACAAATTCGTGAGAACGTGAGGATGGCTGCTGGTGCCCGGACGGCAACAGGACTCGCCGCAGGACGTCAGACGCCACGGCGACGACACCGCCGGTTCGGACACCAGCGACCCTTTTAATCTAAGAAATGGTTGAGGATGAAAAAAAAAAAAAGAATTAATTCAGATGAAAACATGACACTTGACGAATACGAAAGTGATAACGATGACAATTGATTTTAAGAACGGTTCTGAAGAGACCCAAAACATTTTTTTGTGTCCTATAGAGGGATTGGAGAGGAGAAATCGACGTGATATATATATATACATATTTTTCAAGTCGATGTAAATTCAAATATTATCTGAATGTGCACAAATTTATTGGGTGTATCGAGAGTGTGTGATATGTATGAGAAGGGAAGGTATGGAAAGAAAAATTAGCTTATATTTATGGTGTCGCAAAGCGATGAAAATTATATTCGACCAGATACGGTGTTTTACTAACGTTAAGAACATGACCTGCTAACGTCGCTCTAAAAAAAAAAAAAAAAATGGCGAAAAGCCGCGGCTGAGAAACTATCAAAGTGCTTTATACGTACGTGTATATTCATCTCGATGACAATCGTCAGTTGAGCGTTCTATCTCGACCGCCTCTGGAATTTTTAAATGTAAAATAAAGAGAAGAAAACCCGTTCGATCGCAACGCCGAAATCGAAGCATCAACGCGACTCTTCTATGAACGAAAAGAAATTAATCAAGATTCGGGTTGACGGAGAAGCGACGGGTTTTTCGGAAGTTATGAGAATGCATTTTTTCCACACTCAAGCTCGATCAATTTCCACAACAACAACAACAACAAAAACTCGACGATTCACGAAATTGCCTGGTAAAATTTGCATCTCAAAGGATCGACCATTATCGAGAAAATTTCACTCGATAGTTGTGACGATGGATATTGCCATAGGGGATGAAAAACAAAAAAAAAATCTTCCAGCTTATCTTACTTCCAAAACAGTGCGAGAAAATAAAACTGCAAACGTTCGCAGTGATGTGGAAAATAAATTTAGGTTTTTTTTTGTTTTCAATTATAGACGTCTATCGATGTTTCTGACTGTAACTGCAAGATGTGATAGTTTTTCGAAGACACGAAACTAATCATGTAAATAACTTATAATATTATTATAGATATTATGTAAATTGATAATTAATTCGCGAATCGTTTGTCCCGTCACTCCTTTGATGCTTTTCACGGAGCAACGAAATTAATGAAATTAATGAAAGGTTTAAAACGTATACATATATTATCACCGCTAATGGTACCTCGCATTGTAAATACTTCGTTAATATATACGATTCACTGATGACGATAATGTCGTGTTGATTTTATTCATTTCAATTTGTAGAATGATGAAATTCATAAATTATTCCCGTTTGAAATTTTACTATCGCTTTCCGATTGGCCTAACGATAATGGGACGCTCCGGGAACGGGAAGGTTGCATTGTGTGTTTTTTTTTTTTAAATTATTTTTATTCATGCAAAAATGTACCCGAATAAACAAGTGAGATGCGAAAAAATTTAAGATCAGTATTTTTTTTTAAATAAAAAAGCAGCTGCGACTCGTTTTTCGTACTCAATTATTGTTTTACGAAAATGAATGCAACATCAATTTGCTAACAAAAAAAAAAAAATTTTGCATGAGAGTATCGAATTTTGCTCCGTTCCCCCGTTTAGTTCTTATAATTCTTTATTCATTTATGTTATCATTCTCATTTATTAGTCAGGTAAAATTAAGATACAACGTGTTCCCTCGCGAGTTCAGTTTTTGGTATTTTTTTGGTTTTTGTTGAATTTTTTTTTCTTTTTTTTTTTTTTGTTTTAATCTTTTCACACACCTAGTGCTAATATATCTACAGTGATATTTTCTCTTTCATAATACATATACAGTTTCGCGGCGTAATGTTTTCCGTGGTTTTTTTCTCTCTATTTACCGCGCTTTTTTGCTTGTTTTTTTTTTTTATACTTCTTTATTAGATCACCTACTACATACACATTTTCATAGTTTTGTTTCATCATCATGTTTTTTTTTTTTTTTTTATATTTCGATTGATTTAATTTATGTACACGAAAATCTGTTTATTGCTAATTTACAAGTTAACGCGCGCGCGCGCGCGCCTTCGTGGTATCTCGTTGAGAGTCGTTTCGCTTCTTTGCTGCTCGTATATCATTTTTTTTTTGTCTTTTCATTTTGAGTTCGCTTTGCCAGCTTTCGCTGAGCGCAGAGATGGGCGTAAAATAAATCGTTCAGCAAAGCAAAAATCGCGAAACGACGAATTATTCGACAAACTATTCGATAACATCGTTCGAATGATTAAAAAAAAAAAATGCCTGCCCATCTCCGACTGAAATTTCGTGACTACGGAGCTTAACTTTATCTAATATTCCAATTACTTTTAATGAAAAAAAAAAAAAAAAATTGCAATTGCATTCCATTTAATTATCTAATAACGTACATCAGTAGTCAGATATCGAAGTTTACATTGCCACATGCGATAAAATTGTAGTTCGAGCGCAACTAACATTAAAATTGTTAATACAATTTTCTTTAAAGTAATTAGTAACTTAGATTTTGTCAATCCCCGCGCGTTTGACGTTCGTTTTTGCTTTTATTTTTATTTTCTTTGTTTTTTTTTTTTTTTTTTTTTTTTTTTTAGGGTATCGATGAAAGGTACATTGTATAATCTATTATAATGCGCGAAGTTTCTCGGGATCGTAGAATTGTACGTTTTGTGATGTGTGTTTGTTTTTTTTTACCTCTTTGTTTTTGCAATAATATCTATTCGCTTTTTCTTTCACTATTGGCGCGCACGATCACGTGCCTCGATGTTTCGACTACATTTTTTTTTTTTTTTTCAAGATTCTTGTTCGTGTCGTTATTTTTCTTTAATTCTCGTTTTACTTCGTACTAGTTAAAATTTATTCTTTCGATTGCTTCGACGCGCGAACCCCGTTACTTTCAGCCGAGAGCTCGCACTTAGGCCGTGCACCTTCGATTTCACCATTTTCGTCGTATTTCTTCATTTATCTGTGATTTTTTTTTTTTACTCTTTCTCCTATTCGAATACATCGTCGAAGGAAAAAATTCCTTGTCTACTGTGTTTTTATATATTTAATCTCGACCGGTGAGTGACACGCGGACGCTCCCTTACGAGGCTCCCTTTTTCACCCTTTCTCATTTTTTTTTTTTACGAGTTCTTTTGTTTCTAACTCGGAAGAGGATAAGAGAGCTTCTCGTTCATATATAGAAAAATAAATTATATCAACGAGGCCCCCCCGCGAAAACCCGGAGAGTGAGTCTTAAACAAATTTTTTTTCTTCTTTTCTCTGGGTACAATATAATAGTTATGTTAATATTAGAGTATTATATGATACAGTTTTCACGACGGAAGAAAGATTTCACAAGGAAACCCGGATATAACGCGCCTGGGCTTCTCTTCAATCTTCTTTCGATATTTAGTTTTTTTTATTTCTCTTCTTTTACATCGCAAATTGATTCACGAATTATCGGTGTTTAGTTGGTGTGTGTGTGTGTGTCTGACTATATTATACCCTAAAAATCAGACTACGATATTACTCTTGTCGATCTCACTTAGATTTTTAAAATCTTCGATTATCGAGAGTCTAGTCGGTTTCGGTGGGGGTTTGAAGTACTCTGAGTACCGCTTCGTTGGAAAAAAAAATGCAACTAAAACGAAAAAGAAAATACTCGTTAATGGTAAATCATCATTGCTAAATTTTACAGTATATAAAAAAAAATCATTTTCCGGTCACAAGTACTAATCTGCAATTACGATATGCCCATTTAGCCAAAATTCGCGCCAAAAAGTGTATTCACGATACGAAAGGGGTTTAAACTTTCCCTTGATTAATTTTTTTTTTCTCGTTCTTTTCGCATTAGTGACTCGATATAGTTTGAGCCGCTCGATACACTTCGCGTTGAGTTGTATCCGGCGTGAATTGTGTACCTAATATATCGTGTATATTTATGTATATATATATATGTATAGTGTATATAGTATACGTAATACTATACGTATCTACAAACCTATGAAACACGCACGAACATCGCGCAGTAGATACAGACCGTATTATGATCGACAGACGTTACAACGTTTGGCCGATAGAGACAGCAGTAACTACTGACTCCAGACGTCGGCGAGTAGTCACGTCGCGTACTTGTCAGACACACCTCTGAGCCTCATTAGCGAACGGTATTGTTTCGTTAAATTCTTTGTCGCTTTCGCCCTTCATCGTCAGACCGCATGCGTTATGTCGTCAATGCGGTAAGTACACGGATACAATAGAAAGTGATAACGTACCGCGATCGTTATTTTGTAAGACAAAAAAAAATTAACGTTTCAGATGTCACTTTCTTGTCTCTTAAATCTCCAATTTTTACCTCGATAACACTTCGACTTCATCCGCGCAAGTGAAGCTCTTGGGTTTTCAAATATGACAAGCTTCCTATTTTATCGATACTGCTTATGTCCACGATTTTTTTTGTATTAATTTTTTTCCCTGCATTTTCTATTATTTCGCATGTATTTCGGCAAGTTACTCGAAGAGTCGTTAATTGTCTCGACGTTGAAGCTAATAACGCAGCGGCAAGATAACCACTCGTTATTCGTCCCGGATTATACGACCCTTTAACGGGAGGTTGGAGGTTTTCCTTTCTTTGCATTTTTTTTTTCTAATCCACTTCGATTTTTTTATTACACGAAACGAAAGTGCTTTTGGGCTCGAACACGCTTTCTTAATTCCTTCGTTATTCGCACAAGAAAAATGCGGACCTTTAACGAATTTTTCTATTTAATTTTTTTCCATTGCGTTCGTTGCTATTCTTTTCCTCATTTTACCCGGTGGTTGCACCTCTCGTGATTTTTTTTTAAACCACCCTACGAGCCATTTTTAGCGTCGAAGAAGGGACAGATCGCCCGACGCTGAGACAGTTTACACCTCGTTTGTTTATTATTTTTAGAAACGCCGGCACGCGGATCGAAGTTATAGCGTTGCGATTTCCCCTTTCCTCCTCAACCCCCTTTATAAACTTGTACGCCTCTTGGAATTTTCCCATGCGCCCCTTAGGCGTAGTGCAACGTGGTCATAATAGTAGCAGCGGCAACGCCTTAAAGTCTCCTCATCGGTTTTTTTACCCTCGAACGGTTTCCTTTTTCTTGCGCCCGAAGAGCTTCCGGCTAAACCGCCCCCATTTCGACGGTGGAAAGAGAATCGGCTTGCCTCCCCTCGACCTCAAACTTGAGATTACGGAAGGGGTTTTTTTTCTTTTTTCTAACGCGCAACTTTTCCAAGCTCTGTTTTTTCCCCCTTCTTAGGCGGTGCGTCGCTCTACTGATAGATTATCGGGTGAGTCGGCTCGACGGGAAGATCGCTGTCCAGGTCCAGCCCGACTCCGTCCTTCGCGACGAGATAGTGCGTCAGCAGCTGACCCTTGCCCTTGACGAAGACCAGACCACGCTGCTCGAAACCGAAGCCAAAAGGCTCCAGAATCTTGCGCGTCTCGTCTGTGACCTGGAATAAAAATAAATAAATGTCAATATTAGTCTAATATTAAAACACACCCAGAAAAATAATTTATATGACGGCCAACGTTTATTTAGATGAAGTAAAATATTTATTTGTATAAATATTTTGCTTCATCAAATAAACGATGGCCGTCAAATAAATTATTTTTCTGGGTGAATTCATATTGATATTAATTAATGTAAAAATATTAATATTGCTATCAATTAATATAAAAAATATTAATATTAATTAATGTAAATACATTAATGTTGATATTAATTAATAAAAAATATATTAATCTTCGTTTCGGCGATTTTTACACGATGAATAAAAATCAAGCAAACGAATCTGTTTTTCCTTATCGCAAGTTGAAAAAGTTTTTTCTCTCAGACCTGTATATGAGCGACCTTCCCAGTGCTCTCCATTCTGGACGCGACGTTAACGGTGTTGCCCCAGATGTCGTAGTGGGGTTTTCTCGCGCCGATTACACCGGCCGTAACTGGCCCGTGATTTATCCCCATTTTCAGGACGAAGTGATTGAAGCTCTGTTCGTTTATGCCGGACAGGGCCTTCTTGAGCTCGAGTGCAAACTCCACGAGAACCGACAGATGATTCCATCGAGGACCATCCTCCGGCTCATTCGACTCCGTTATACCCGAAGCAGCCATATAAGTCGAGCCTATCGTCTTTATTTTTATTATGTCCTTGAATTTGTCCTGGTCCAAAATCTGCAAAAAAAATATCCGTACAGAAACAAAATAATTTCAAAAATGGATACAAATGTTTTTTTTTTTTTTTTGCTTTTTTTCTTTTCCTTCGAATCTTTGGATTAAAAATTTACCGCGTCAAAGTCCGAGATGACCTCGTTGAGAAATCTCAGACACTCGAGTCCCTGATTGTTGATGCTGTCCTCGCTGTAGAAATCGGCAAAGTTCGGCATGCTCGCGAAGAGAACGCCGACCTCCGCGTAGCTCTGACTGTAGAGATCGTCGTGGTGTCTCGCGGTCGAGAGGAAGTAGGCAGCGACGTGGGGCGGTAGGATGTTGTATATTAGGGCGCCGTTGCGCCTCTCCATATCGGCCGCCCTTTCCCTCTGAGCGATCACTTCCCTACCGCGCAGATAAAGTATACGCCTGGCCTTCTCCGCCTGCGAGGGAAACACAAGTGGCCTTTCACTAAATTATTGCCATCGGGTCGCTCATGGGGTCCAGCGTATTTTCTATCGATCTAATCCGAGCCGGCATTCCTAATCAGAGAAGATTTATACTGAGAAGAAATTGCATAGTTGGAGGAACTATGAAATAGAATATAATTAAAATAATAAAGTTACATATATATATATATATATATATATATATATATATATATATATGTGTGTGTGTGTATATATAAAATAAAATAAACTAAATGTATATACGTTCGTTCGGGGAATTATTCCGTACTGTGGAAATAACAATTTTTTTTTCGGTGTATTTTTTATTTTTTATTATTTTATTTGCTGCTGGAGCAGCATCGGCCTTAAGAAGTCGTGAAGCAACCCCTGGTAATAAAAATTGTCGGAAACCATCTCACGGTCGATGGGGTATAAATTCCGCAGGTTCAAGTACGCTGAAGGGGAGGCTCGACGACTTCCGGGCAAAAAAACGGCCTTTATTTATATTCTTAACAGGTTAAGAAGAATCGTGCCATAAATCCGATGTTATTGATTCTTCGTAACGGTGGCGTAATGGCCCAAAAAGATTCCTGGCTCGGAATATAAAAAATGATGGGGGAAGTTTCATCTTTGAAAATATAGTGAGCATAAGAAAAGGCATGATAGTGAGCATGATCAGCTATTTGTTGTTCTCGAATCTGGAGATTTTTTTTTAACACGATCCGGACAGCGTTTGCGTACGGTCGGCAGTGTGGCATTTTTTGTATGATCTTTTTTTACCGATAAAAAAAAATAAAACACTTAAAATCGTCACTCGCAGAAAATAACAAATCCTTCTATTCCAAAGAAAAGAAAAAAATTATCATTTTGCAAGAATAAAAAAAAAGAAGTTAATAAAAGACGTTAAAAAAACATCAAAGAGCGGCTCAAATTGGTTTTCAATTGGCGACGGTTTGTAGACTACTTTTGCTGGAAGTACACCGGATGTGATTTAGCTCAGTTAATTTCGCGGAGGGGACCGCGGTGATTGGCCGGCGGAAAAGGGACCGGCTTCGCCCTCTTCTTTTCCTTCGCAGCTATTCCACTCGTCAATTTTCTCCCATTTGATCCCCTTCAGCGAGACGAATCGAGAGTGGATAGTAAAACGCTATACCGAACAGGGAAATTGTACGCCGGCTCGTTTGCCAGTTAAATTAATCGAAACCCAATCTTCCCTGACGGCGTCACACACTATACATATATATGTACATATATGTGTATGTATGTATAGAGTGAAAGAGAGCGGGTGCCGCCTGCACTCTGTTCGCCGCATGCTATCGATTATGTCCCCGGCGAAAGCAGTCGTCCTCGTTATTGTCTGGAGGCACGAGCATCCCGATTGTTCCATTCCTATATAAATCCGAATCACTGAGCTTTCTCCCGCTCTCACGAGGAAGCTCAAACTCCAATAAAGCCGAGAGCTTTCCTAGCTGCGCCCACGCCAGGGGAGGGAGATACGGGACCAGTGTTCCCATGCCAATTGTTATCGAACGTAACGAACAATTTTTCTCAAAATTTCCGAAAGATTTATTACCCTCATTACCGAACTTTCATTATCGTGATCGGTTTACTTGAAATCGTGACGTTCTGCCGAGACCGTCTGTGAATTATGGTCATTGCATATGTAGTATACGTCGGGGATTCAGAAACGAGCGACTTTTTTTGAGATCTAAGATATTAAGAATTTAAATAATGAGATTTTTTAAGATTTACGGTATCAAGAATTTTTTAAGCATCAAGATGTTAATGTAAGATGCTAATGTTGAAGGCTTTTCAAGGATTAAGACATTTTCCCAAAATTCCAGCAAGATGTGTCGCATCTTGTTACCGCAACTTAATTATCGTAATCGCTTTCCCTAAAATACTAATGTTCTGCTAGACTTGACAAAAATGGAATTTAGTGACCCGCAAAGGCGATGTTTAGTTTGTCGAGTAATTCAGCTCTAATCGAACAACGGAAAGTATTTTATTTGTAGAGTTAAAAGAGATAAAAGAGTGTGAACGACTTCACGAAAATCACTTTCTTGTACTGCGAACTAATACCAAAAAACCACTGCAGATAAATCATTCGGTTTTTAATCAAGGAGATTAGTACACAAGGGGCTTATCCATTAAGACGCTCGGATGTTCGCCTCTGCTGGTATGTAATTTGGACCTTAATCTCCATTTGGTAAAAAAAATTAAAAATAAAAAGAATCGGCTTTTCGTTAATCGGCTTAAACCCCAACAACGTTTTGTCTCTACCCATTCGATTTTTTACCTGGAGTTTCATTAGTACAATTCTCTACGTGAGTCCTCGTAAAGTCAACAGAAATAAAATTTCCTCGACTCTTATGGATTATGTAAAAATTGTATAGAGCAGCCTTCATGATATTTTAAGACTATGTCGTTAGAAGCTCCGCATAGAAAAAAAAACCACATATCGCCTACATATATATTTTTTCATGTTATTTTAAATATGTATTTGTTGCTTCATCACAGAAGGAGCGGCTTTCGTAAAATGAAAATATATATATATACATATATACAAAAAAAGGTGCAAATACATTTTCACCTTTTTTATGTATATATTTCTTTTTTGTCGAAGGGGGACGGGAATTGAAATTGGCGTGTCGTTGACTTACGTATCTGGCGACAACGACGAGGGTTGCGGCGACGGTGAGCAACATAGCTGATAGAGAATACTTGAGTGGAAACGGCACAGGTGGATCAGGCGGTTCTGGTGGACCGGGTCGATAAGCAGCGACATCCTCTCTGTCGAGACTCGGTCCGAGTATCATTATATTAACAGCGCACTGAGCACCGGCGAGCATAAACATGAGCATCGATTTGCCGAGATAGTTTATGTACGCAGGCATCGAAATGACGATGAGCCCGAGTACACCGACGTAGGAATAGTACGAAGGGTACGGACAGCGCGGTGTCCAAATGAGCGACTTGTTCGTCGGTAGCTTTATCACTTCGACGATCGCGCAGTTTGCCTGAAAAGAAAAAACGATTTTTCTTTTAACATACTGAAATATCTTTCATCGAAGAGGCCCGAGGAGGTTTATTTATTTATCGCAAGACTATCAATTTTTAACTGTCCAGACGATAAAAAAAAGATGCGCACGTTTATTTTATATTTTCCTCGGCCATAATAAAGAAATCGGCGAGAAAATTTATTACCATCTCAAAAAGTTGAATATATCTAAAAAAAATTGAACGCTCGCTTGAATTTCTTGCATACTATCTTTTTTTTTTTTATTAAACTTTAGATTGTCGAGATAAAAATAAGATGCTTGAACTAACGAGTCTTTTTTTTATTGGGTGAATCGATAAAAATTTGTAAGTTTTGGATAAAAATAGGAGAAAATAATTGAAAGTTGTACGGGGGGTTTCTTACCATGTCGAGAAGTATGAACAAACTGAGGGACAATATCATTAGCAAAGCGAGTGTTCTCCTGAGCCATCTCGCCCTGACAGCATTGCCGAGGCAGGTGGCACCTGCGAGAACGACCCCGAAAAGTGTAACGACTCCTGCGCCGCCCCAGGTGAAAGGTCCCCAGGGCTGAACCCTCCAAATAAGTGCCGCGCACACCATCACCAGCGGACCTCCCAGCAGCGAGAGAGGCGAAAAAGCTTCGCCGGAATTGTGGAAAGCCGCCTCGACGTTCGGATCTACGAAGTGGAGGGTGAGCCAGGAAGCGTGGCCCCGAAGTTCCGCTCCGCCGTCTGTCAGTGTCACAAAGGCAGAGGCAAAATGTAATTAAAAAAACATAAAAAGAAGAAAAGTAAAAAAAAAAACGTTCAAACGACGAAAGTTCGGAGATTAAATTTTTTTTTCGTTACGAAACTTCAAAGAACATTTTTTTGCATGCATGAAGCTGAAAACGTAGAAAGGTATAAAAAAAAAAAACCCTTTGAAAAAGTCTTTAACGAATCAACTGTGCACAATTTTCTTTTTTTAATGTCACTTAATCTTAATTCAATTTTTTTAACTTTTCGTTATTTTTTTTAATAGGAAAAAACGAACAAGTTCTGTGGAATATTGAATTTATAAAATTTTCTCACCCCGATTGTCGAGTTCCTTTCGCAAGCGAAGCCTGAAGTCTTCCGAGTCCTCCTTGTTCCTGCCGTCCATGTGTTCCATCGTCATTCTGTTGTTCGTTATCTCGGCGTCGGCCAGCGACGCGAGACTTTTCGTTACCGCCGGCTTGAACGGTTTCAGGGCCCTCACTATGAAGTACGTTACGAGGCCTGCTTTCTTTAAAGCCTCCTCGCGTCTCTCGCCGTACGCCGGCTCCACCTCGAATTCCCCGTTCAGGAAGCTCAGAGTGGCGTTGGAAACGTGCACCCTCCTTCGAAACAAAAATTTATCGTTCAGTCAATGACAGAGAAAAATATCTTCGGAAACAAAAAAATTAACGAAAAATGATTTTTTGTTAACATTGTTGGGTGAAAAATGTATTAGACCTTTTTTTTAATCTATTAACAACGACTCAGATGACGATTGCTTGGTACAGTGAACTAAAGGATTGACCATTCGATTTCTGAACCATAAGGGTTATTAATATTAATATTATATTATATGTAATATAATTATTAGGGTGGTCCTTAAATTGAACATTTTTGAATTTTCTGGGGGCCACCCCGCACCCAGAAAAAAGTTTATTAATCGTCAATAAAATCGGATATTAGAATATTTTTATTTGAATTAATTAAATTTTTATTTGACTCAATGATATTTTTACTTGATTCAAGTATATGCGACATTTAACTCCAATAAAATTTATTAGATTTCAATAAAACTCTATTAAGCCCATATTTAAATAAGCAACTTTATTTGCTCTAAATAAATTTTATTTCTGACTGCGTATTAACGTGAGGTATAAAATAAAAATGCGATGCGCGAAGGGTCACCGAAATTAATGCATTTTTAGAGGTCGCTACCGACTATTGAAAAAATTGAAAACTTTAGAGCATCAAAATTTAAAGTAAAAATGAAAAACTCGAAATTTCCTTGAAGCCACCCTGCACTTCCGAAGTATAACGTATAAGAAAAAACTCGACGAAATCCCAACGAAATCGAAGCACTTTTCGCGGTCGCTACCGAGGTTTAAAAAAACAAAGTTTTCGACAATTACAGCTAATAGTTACAAAATGTTGTAGAAGGTGAAAATTTGACGCGGTAAAATAACCGAATATTTCATTTGAAAATATATGTTTGTTATAACAAAAGTTAAATAAAAAAACTCAAGATTTGTCGGTTCTGGTAAAGAGAGTTGATAAATTCCTTGAATAGTCAAAAGAAAAATCAATTATCTTAATCGACGAACGAACGAAACATTTTATTTAGCTAACTGTCTTCAACAGCTGAAAAAAGAGTACTCTCGTTTCAGCTGTTGAAGAGAATTAGGTAAATAAAATGTTTCGTTCGTTCGTCGATTAAGATATTTGATACTTTTTGACCATTCAAGGAATTTATCAACTCCCTTTACCAGAAACGACAAATCTTGAGTTTTTTAATTTAACTTTTGTTATAACAAACATATATTTTCAAATGAAATATTCGGCTATTTTACCGCGTCAAATTCTCACCTTCTACAACATTTTGTAACTATTAGCTATATTTGTCGAAAACTTTGTTTTTTTAAACCTCGGTAGCGACCTCGCAAAGCGCTTCGATTTCATAGGGATTTCGCCGAGTTTTTTCTTATTCGTTATACTTTGGAAGTGCAAGGTGGCTCCAATGAAATCTCAAATTTTTCATTTTGTCTTTAAATTTAAATGTTCCGAACTTAAACATTTTTTAAATAGCCGGTAGCGACCTCTAAAAATGCATTAATTTCGGGGATCCTTCGCACATAGCATTTTTATTTTATACCTCACGAGAATTCTAAAATGTTTAATTTTAGGACCACCCTAATGATTATAATGATTATATTAATACTGTATTAATTTTTAAAATTGACTAATAACGACTTAGGTGGATAATCGATTGATTTTTTTGTCAGAAAATTAAATAAATTTACCCTGCCATACCGCTACTCTCCATTTTATTGGCGAGCTCGACGTCCTTGCTGTAAACATCGAACTGCCACTGTCTCTGTCCGAGTACACCGGCGAGTACAGCGCCGGTGTGAATACCGACTCTCATGTCGACGGGGCTGTTCGTTGTCGCTTGTACGTATTTTATCGCGTCTACCATCGATAGACCCATGTGTACACAGAGAACAGCGTGGTCTGGCCTCTCGACCGGCGCTCCGCTTATGCAGTAGTAACAGTCGCCCAGGATCTTTATGCGCAGCTGTTCGTACCTGGTATTTACGAGGCAGTAGAAATAAAGGATGAAAGGGCTTCACGGTTAAACCTCGGAATATGTACTTTTTTCAATTCGCGACGTGGCAAATGCAGAGATCTCGGGATCCGTTGAAAAATTTAATCATATCAAGTGGAAACGATCTATTTTAGGTCAGACCAACGAGATAAATTATGAATGGACCTTTTGTCGCGGGGAACAATATGGCTAGTTACATAGTTTATGAAACGCGCGCTTTACAGTATGTTCGCGATATTTCGAGGTCAAAACAATATACAAAAGGCCTTATTGAACATACTAAGTCCCATAACAGGGCGAGAAGGTTTATTCAAAGTCAATTCGATAGAAATGAGGAATATCAAGTATGGCAAGTAGAAAAAATCATTTTAGGTCAGACCAACGAGATAAATTATTGACGAACCTGTTGCCGCGGGGAACAATATGGCCAGTTATATAGTTCCTGAAACGTGCTCTTTACAGTATTTTTCGCGATATTTCGAGGTCAAAGCAATATAAAAAACAATGAAGACTTATAAAACGTGTCAATTGCCATAACAGGGCGCGAAGGTTTACTCAAAGATAATCCGATAAAAATTGGGGACATCAAGTGCAGCAAGTAGAAAATTCATTTTAGGTCGGACAAGCAACCCGAGCAATGAATATAACATATTTTTGTTACATCCTACAGACCGCTTACACAATTTCTGCAACCTCTGTTATGCGTAATAACATTTCCGGAGTTTGAGAGCGCGCTAAAGTCCACAAACTTTGAGCCCCTACGACAATTATTAACTCCTCTCGCAACAAAGTACGAGGGGCTTGTTCGTCGAAAATTTCGCAAAGTTTTCCCATCGTTTATTCAAAGGAGGCTCGGGGTCGGCTTACAAATCAGTTGACTGAGAATTTGCATCCGAACAATCGGACTTAAATTGAAGCTACTGCCGTCAAAGTTGCGGACAACTTTTCGACATCGCTCGAAGTGGCAAAGCTCCCTATGGACTGGAAGCTTCCGAAACTTCATGCATCCGACAAAAGGGGTGAAAAAAATTGCGAATTCCACACCCAGAAAAATAATTTATTTCACGGCCGCTCTTCATTTAGAATAAATAAAATATTTATTTGATTTAAATAAATATTTATTTCATTCAAGTAACTATTTACTTAATTTAAATAAATATTTATTTAAATCAAATAAATATTTTACTTAATCTAAATAAACGGTGGGCGTCAAATAAATTATTTATCTTGGTGCAGACTCGTTCGACTATGAAAGCAAAAAAAAAAAAACCAACGAGGAGCGAGACTGAAATACTCGCTCGGCCGAATCTCCTTCAGTGGAACAAGCGGTGTCTGGTCAGACCGGGCCATAACTCCTCGCGGACCTGCATCGGGCTCGTCGCCGTGCCACTGGCGGTTCTTTAGGGATAGTTGTCGAAAAAATTTGAGCGCGGTGAAGCTGACCATATTTTCCACGACATCCGCCGGAGAGTTTGCCAAGCCGAGGTCAGCTTCGGTAATCCGGGCGGTTTAGAAGTGTAGTTGGGAAGCGGTATAAGGCAAGCCGGCATTCCCGTCCCGAAGGAGCCTGCTGGTTATATCGTAGCATTCGCACGACGAGGAGGCGAGTGAGCGAGGTAGTGAGTGGAGGACTCGAATCGATAGGAAGCGGAAAGGACTACGGGGGCGAAGGAAGGTGGAGGTGGACGAGCGAACGACGAAGAGTGCGCCGGGCGGGTAGTCGGGACGAGGAGCGCGGAACTTCTCTGGCGGTACGGTAAATTCTTGTCGCACGAATAGCGTGCCGTGCGTAATAACACACAACATGCCAGGTCAACTCTGCCTTCACCGCTCGTTATCGCTGAATACCGAAATTCTGATTTATTGTTCTTTCTTTTTCACCAATTGGCAACTACTGTAGGGTCGGTTGGCCTTAAGGGGATGCGACTGGGGAAATTTGTTAATAGCTGAACGTTAATTTCCCTTACTTGCGCGAGTACGAAAATTGATCTTGGACTCTTTGGTAAAAAAAATAATAAAATATATAGATAGTTTTTGTGAAAATCTAGATTTTTGTTTGTTTTGCGACTAAGAATATGATTGTCCGAAAACAAAATTACGATTAGATATTTTTTTGATCGCTATCTATTGACGAGACATCGAAGATCAAACTATTCAACAACTCCCCGAGCGCACTCTCGCCTAATTCATTGTGCAACTTTGCTTCTACTTAAGTTAGACCCATTTGTTGGTAGCGTTTTAGAAACTGGAAAGACCAAGCTGCACGATGGTAAAAAAGTTTGTCGCAACATTTTTGAAATGAGAAGATGGTGGTCGACTGAACATCGAAGGCAGCTTTAAAAAATATCGTCTGACCTTACAGCGACGAAATCTTCTTTCCATGCTTCCGGTAACTTCGAATTAAGATCCAAGTTACATCGAAGTATCTGTTCATTTCTCTACCGTTAAATACAATTTGATAATAAAAGTAATTTACCGTTCGCTCAGTTGATCGAATCGGGCGAAAAGTTCGTTGAGAATCTTGACGAGTTCGCTGGCGCTGTAGGTGGACGATATCGCCGTAAATCCGACGATGTCGGCGTAAAGTATCGACACGTTCTCGTGTCTCGACATGTAGATTTTCTTGAATTGCGTGTCGAGGGAAGCCCCGAGATCCTGACGCATCTTGACCGCCACGTGTTCGGGAAGAACGCTCAGCAGTAGCCTCTCCTGTTCGGCGCTCTGTTCCTCGATGACGAGCTGGACCTCGAGGCTCTGGCGAGTCTCGAGGAAAGCTCGACGCTGCTGAAACTCGGCGAGCGAGTAACTCGAAGCACCCAGCGCAGCTGCTCCCGCTGATAGTGTCACCGTTATTATCTGTCGAAATTGGACGTAATTTCAGATTCGATTAACCACGCGCACTTGCCTTTCTGTCACTATGGCTATCATACGAGAGCTTATAATCAATTTTATTCATAGCCATCAGGGAAACTATACTTCAAGGTATATGTGTGAATTTTTTCAGAATTAAAAAATGTAAAAACGCCTGTGGCGGGCTTCAGAGTAAAAGGTTTCCTCAAAAATGGTTACTATCTTTCCTTGGATCAAAGTCTCCCGCGGTCAGAGTGTTCCTGTGAAGTCTCCCTGTATCAGTCTCTTCCGGTTATTAGTCTCCCTGAGTCAGAATCTTCCTGGATCAAAATCTGCCTGTGGTCAGAGTGTCTCTGTTTCCGAGTGTTTTCTGGTCAGAGTCTCCCTTGGTCAGTTTTCCCTTGGTCAGAGTGTCTCTGTTTCCGAGTGTTTTCTGGTCAGAGTCTCCCTTGGTCAGTTTTCCTGAGTCGAAGTGCCCCTGGTTCAAAGCCCCCCTAGATTAATGTCTCCCGCGGACAAAGTGTTCCTGTTCAGAGTCTTTCGCGATCAAAGTGTTCCTGTTCAGAGTCTCCCTGAGTCAAAGTGTTCCTGTTTGGAGTCTCCCTGGGTTAATCTTCCTGAGTCGAAGTGCCCCTGGTTCACAGTCTCCCGCGGTCCGAGTGTTCCTGTTCAGTCCCCCTGGATCAAAGTCTTTCCCGGTCATAGTCTCCCAGCGTCAGAATCTCCCTGTGTCGAAGTTATCCTGCGTCAAAGTCTCCCTAGGTCACAGTCTCCCATGGTCAGGGTGTCTCTGATTTAGAGTGTTCCTTTTCAGAGTCTCCCTGTGTCAAAGTCGCTCTGAATCGAAGTCTTACTAGATCAAAGCGTCTCCCGGCCCGCCCCCCCCCCCCCTAAATGCCGTCTTAGACACTATTTATTCTTAGTCCTTGTAGGACGGTTGTTGAGAGACTTTGACCCGGGTTGAGGAGGGGAGAGGTCAGTGTAAGCACTGCCAAAGCACTGGCAAAATTCTAAGCCCACGCTCGACGAGGACTCGACGCGTCAAGGGTTAAGTCCAAGTCCAATAACGGCCAGCCGGTGGATTATTTCTGGCTTGTTGACCAGTTAATAAAGCAGCGTGCTGCTGATACGTGGGTTAATTGAATTTTTTTTTTTTTTTGTGATAAGCTATAAAAAAAGAAAAATGTAGATGAACACTCGAGCGATAGCAGAGGCGGAAACTTTTTTTTTGTTTCCATGAAACGCGACAATGTAGGTTTTATATGCTCGGGGAACGAGACACATATCCTATCTATATAACGTGTAGTTCTTGTTTTCCACTCTTTGGCTCTCTCGCGTCGCATCGTCACTCGGGCTACCCGACACGTGACAGCGGCAGGCTAGGCTCTATTTTAAACTCACCATTCACCGGAATCCACTCGAGTGTAACTAACGAACGTGTGCACGTGTCGGGAGGTTAGTTTAGCTCGACGTAATTTGCTTCCGACACGACGGCGTTCGAGCAAATACTTTTCTTCGATGATCGAACGAAGGATCGTCACACCCGATAATGCGATCGATCATTTCACCGAATAAGCATCATATAATATAATTTTTTTTTTTCCAATCCACGAGACACTTCTTTTTTCAAACGTTCCTCCAATTCCCGAATATTGACGATGAAAGAGCGAGTATCCAATTAGCATCATGATCATTGCACACATTTTTTTTTCTCTTCATTACAAGATCAAGAACATTTTTTAAAAATAACAAATCGAAGCGCCACATTGCAGAGTTGTTTTAAAAAATGGTATCGACCAGAGGTGTCGAAATTTTTTTGCAGCTCGCCAAAGACTGTATCTCGACATGTGTCAACGGGCTAATTCCGCAATTAAAATCCGTATTAAATTTAATGTACTGGTACAGGCAATTTTTATCCATTAACTGGTATATTAGATTTTATGTACAATAGTGATGAAAAATTAACGTACAGTAGTTTAGAAACACTTGCATTTTCGTCATCATTGTACATTAAATATAATGTACAATTATGTTAAAAAAAATGAATATACTTTTTCATTACATGAAAGTAAATAATTAAAAATAACGTATTTCCAATGTTTTTAATGCACAGAAAATTAATTTTTCATCACAATTGTACACGAAATTTAATATACCA
This sequence comes from Amblyjoppa fuscipennis, assembly GCA_963575735.1. Classification (NCBI taxonomy): domain Eukaryota; kingdom Metazoa; phylum Arthropoda; class Insecta; order Hymenoptera; family Ichneumonidae; genus Amblyjoppa; species Amblyjoppa fuscipennis. The sequence continues at coordinate 13,158,417 of OY754489.1, read as the reverse complement.
GTTTTTTCACAAAAACTTTCCGTCCGACACATCAAATTTCATACAATTTTTTTTTTTTTTTTTACAGTGTCCCCTACATTTTCCCTATGCAGTCAAATGTATACTTTTATCTCTTACATAATTGAATAGATATATTATTTGTACCAAAGCTGAGCGGTACTTAACGTACATTGTACTTATTTGGTACTTTAATTCCGATACTTTATGTACAGGTGTACTTTAAGTACCGCCATTTTTTAAAGTACTCAAAGTACATATGTACTTTAAATACTGTACTTAAAGTACAGGAAGTACTTGAAGTATACTGCACTTAAAGTTCTTTTTCATTACTTAAAGTATTTTTAATTGCGTGAAACGTGAAAATCAGAGCTGGCCAAAGTATGTCAAGGTTATACAAGTTTAATTTAAGTAAGTAAAATATTTCTAGGTGGATTTCTTAATTATCTTGATCTGATCTGATATAGTATATCGCGCGACTAAGGCCGCAGGGTAGGATGGTTCTTAAATTGAAAATTTTTCAATTTTTTGGGGGCCACCCCGTATTATCGTGAGGTATCAAATAAAAATGTGATGTGCCGAAGGTCCCCGAAATTAATGCATTATTAGAGGTCACTATCGGCTTTTTAAAAAATGAAAAACTTCGGAACATTTAAATTTAAAGTCAAAGTGAAAAATTCGAGATTTCATTGGTGTCAACCCGCGCTTCCGAAGTATAACGTATAAGAAAAAAACTCTGAAAAATCCGTACGAAATCGAAGTCTTTTTAGAGGTCGCTACCGAGGGTTTAATTATACGTTATATTTTGGAAGTACGGGGTATCTCCAAGGAAATGTCGATTTTTATTTTTATTTTTACTTTAAATTTAGATGTTCCAAAGTTTTCAATTTTTCAAATAGCCGGTAGCGACCTCTTCAAATACATTAATTTTGGGCATACCCGGAAAAAATACTTGAGAAATACTTCAAGTACAAAAAGTACTAGTGATCCTTAAAGTCTATCGTCGCATTACCTTAATTTGTATGATTTTTCATAAACATATTTTTTTCCTTACTTGATAAACAACTAAATACGATTTTTTTTGGGTATTTTATAAGAACTTAAAGTACTTTATAAGTATTAAAGTACATAGGACTTTAAGTACTTTGCCCAGCTCTGATTTGTACTATTATTAATAATAATAATGATAATAACAACAACAACAATAACAATAATAATAATAACAATAATCAATAGGTATAATATCTAGAAAAAAAAGCTTACCAGGGCTTCTATAGGTGTCTGAGAGGGTGCCTTCGAGAGACCGACAATCGCTACGATATAAGTGGTGGCGGTGCCGAGTGCTAGTAGGGCACAGTGTAGTAGCCTCAGCGGTAACGTAGCAAACAGGAGATAAAGTAAAATAAGTAGCCATCCAAGTCCGTCTCTGGGGACGACATCGGTAGATTTGCAGAACAGCTGAGCGAGAAGCTGTCCAGTGGCGAGATGCCAGGCCACGTGAGGCATAGCCGACCACAGGGTGTCCCTCGCTCGCGTGCCCCTCTCGGCTAGGGCCAAAACGCCCAAATTGAGTCCGAGAAAAATCGCGGTTACGCCGCGTGCCGCCAATTCCGGTTCCGGCGAGGCGAGTGTGTAAACGTCGAACAGTATCGCCGATACGATGAAACAGTGCAAACCACCGCGTTTCTGTTGCAGCGAGCTCGCGCGATATAGCTTCTCGAGCTTCGTGCTGGAGAAGCTCGTCTTCAGCAGGTTCGAAGGCCGTCCGGACTTGAGGTAGGACTCCTCGTTCGGTGGTACCGGGCGTTGCGACATGGTTGCACCTAATTTTTTTTTTATTTTAATTTTAATACTTTTTAATCAATTTTTTAAATTTCTTTTCGGTTTTTCGCTCCCCAAATTTAGTGATCGATTGGAGGTCAGTTTCGATCCCGGAGAAACGTTCCCAACGATCAAGCTTGCACGTCTGAAAAACACTTTCTTTCAATCCTTTTTTTTTTGTAGCTTTCAAGCGGTTGCGTATCGCGCGAGATTTCGAGTACGAGAACAAATTTTATCGGCCTTATTTTCTTTTTTAAATTCCTTTTAATTTTTTTTTCCTTTAGAGAGCACTTAGTCGATGCCGCATAATTGGTACACCGTTATTCTTCATTTTCTAACACAAAAAAATTTGGTATTTATGTCGGAGAGGTGGACTCTTTTTTTATTCACTGAAAATATCCAAGACATCCATGGAAGTTGGAGCTTGCACCCGCTCTGACGTTAGAGTTGCCTCCCTACGCGGCGGATCTCTTTCCCGCGTGCACATCCTCCCATGTACCGAAAATTCGAAACTCGTTGCCGCCTTCCAAAGAGAAAAATCTCAAAACACCACCAAAAAAAATCAACTCTTAAAAAAAAGAACAAAAAAAAAAATTAAAAAACCACTTCCAACCCTCGCAAAAAAATGACCCTTCCCCACTGTCCCCTTGGATCCGAACTGGGACCTCAGGCGCGTAAGACAATCTCTCCAGGACTCGCTTCCATGTCCTCACTGCCGCTTGCGGCCAAGACTTCCGGTCATCGTTAGAATCTCTGCTCGCTCTCTGTTGTCATTCGAAAGTTCGTCGACGATCTGCCGCATGAAAAAATGTCTCGCTCGTCCAGTAAGCCGAGCCGCCAGTCGGACATCGCGCGTCGTCGAAGGATCGTTCGAGGCTTTTCTACGTGATGCGCGGCTCCTCGAGGCGACGGTCACACGTCCGGCCGTGCAACAACGGGCACCGGGCTGTTGGATGCACCGCCCGCGCGCGGGGGACTGGCCGGGTTACTACCAGCGGTTCTACTCTCGTTTCGTGTTCCTTCCTCGTCCTCTTCGCCACCCCGAAGCGTCGTGACCGCCGGAGCCGCTTTTTCCACCCCTCATGCTGCTGGCGCTGGCGCTCTCTCCCTCTGCGCGATGCGATATGAAACAACCGACCAACTCCCTCCTCTCCCCCCCCCTTCCGTCCCTTTTCCATCTATCCTTCTCACGTCCACCGACCGCGACGCCGTCGCCCCTCGTGTTCCTCATCGGCGTTCCTCGTCCAGGCTTGCGCCGTCGAGGCCGGGTCGACCCGCCCCGCGCGCACGGTCGATATTCAACCCACCGCAAGCCAACCCTTACCTCACGCGCAACGCCGAGAACCCCGACGGTGCGACAGAACCGGCAGAACCTTCGACGGACGTGCCAGGGTGGGAAGGGGAGTTTTTTTTTCCACCGTAGAAACTACGAGGAACCAGAAGAAATCGTCGAGCCGTAGAGACCGAAGGGAACGTTCCAAGCTCGAGGAAAGGACAACCCCGCCTGGACTACCCTAGCCGCGACCTAATGCCGACGCCGGTTACCTACCCTTCGTGCATACTCCAAAGGCCTCCGATCCACCCTCCCCCCCAACCCCCTACCACTTTGTCCAGCTTCTTCCTTCCGCTGAAATGGGACGAAGAACGGGGAGAGAGATGGAAAATGAGATTGCTTTCTTCACCTCCGTTGTGGAGTTTCTTTTCTTTTCTTTTTCTTTTCTTTTAGTCTTTTCTTTTCTGTTTTTTTTTTTTTTTGGCTCCTCTTAGACTCTCCTTATTCGGTCTTTCTTCTCCATCCGCATCGCCGGGCCTTCCTTTATTTCTATCCACTTTCGCGTACTCTCAATACCATTCGCCCTTTTTCATTTGCCTTTCTGCTCTTTACATGGGGCTTCCTGGGGGTGGCGTTTTGTCCACTTTGTCAGTTTTGTTCAATTTTGTTCAATTTTGTTCAATTTTGTTCAATTTTGTTCAATTTTGTTCAATTTTGTTCAATTTTGTTCAATTTTGTTCAATTTTGTTCAATTTTGTTCAATTTTGTTCAATTTTGTTCAATTTTGTTCAATTTTGTTCAATTTTGTTCAATTTTGTTCAATTTTGTTCAATTTTGTTCAATTTTGTTCAATTTTGTTCAATTTTGTTCAATTTTGTTCAATTTTGTTCAATTTTGTTCAATTTTGTTCAATTTTGTTCAATTTTGTTCAATTTTGTTCAATTTTGTTCAATTTTGTTCAATTTTGTTCAATTTTGTTCAATTTTGTTCAATTTTGTTCAATTTTGTTCAATTTTGTTCAATTTTGTTCAATTTTGTTCAATTTTGTTCAATTTTGTTCAATTTTGTTCAATTTTGTCAATTTTGTCAATTTTTTTTTGTTCGTCGCGTCAAAACTGATTTTCTGTGTCGCGCGTTCGTTCCCGTGCCATTTCGCCGGGAATCGATATTTTTCGGCTTGTCTGTAGCTCGATCGATTCGCCGGACTGTGGACCATCTGTCCAAACTACAGTTGCCGGAAACTTTATTGAAAATAGTTCGAAAACTGATGAGCGTTGCTCGGGGCTTTTGCGAAGTCGGTGAATGAGGGTTAAACGACTCGGAGAGTGAATCCCGATAGTCGACGATAAGTAGAGGAACGAATGGGGTATGAAAAGAATGTGAAACAGTCTCGGAGAGATATTTTAAAGGTATGAAAAAATCAAATAAAAGAAAAGGGGGGATGCTGATACCCGGTCCGTATATCTTCGGTCTCGGTATGTAGTACCATTGCGCTCGGTGGTTACGGTTTTATCGGGATTCTCTGGGGCCCTCCCTCTCTCCCGGGAAACGAGTGTTTCGGTGGTAAAGCAGCCTACTCGGTTTGAACACTGCGGTCTGGAGTGAGAGAGGTCGATGTCTCTCGAACGGGATGAGAACGCGGTACGAGGGAGAGAACGGTACCGAGGCGCGAGGGAGAGCACTCTCGAGTGCTTCGTGAAAATAATTGGAGTGCTGCCAGTGAATACCATTCCGGCATGGACGTTTCGGGAAAGATAGAAGAAGCCGCTTTATCGATGAATGATCGATAAAATTTCAACCAGAAATCACGCGTATCGAGAGACATAATCGTTTGCGACATCATTCAACGTTCCCGTGGGTAGAGGCGAACGACTCCGGCTACCCGTCAGGTTATACCGTCTTTCCCGGCGTCTGGGAAAAGCTACTTCGGCCGAGCTACTCCGGTATCTCGGGTACCGATGTTTGAAGAAGAAACACTTTTCATTTAAATAATGAAGATTTATTGCACGACTCTTGAGAGAGAAAACGTTACTCGGGCTGGCGGAACGGGACTAAACGACGCGCAAGCACTTTGAGTAGATAACATTTAATTGAGATTACTGTGCCGGAAGGTAAACTGGCTCGAGTCGATATTCGAGAAGACATTTCTTTCCTTTGATTTCTCGGAAAATATTGTTTGGTAAAATATGCTCTATGAACTGAGCGGTGGGTTTTTTTTTGTTTTGTTCATCAACACTGATAAGAAATATGGTGGAATCAACTAAAGATTCGGGCAGGGATATTCCAATAAATATTTTGCTGGTGCAGCTAAAAGATTGGTTAGTTCAATAATTTTTTGAATGACACGAACATACCAACCAACCAATATTTCCATTTCATATTCCAACCAATATTTATTTGAATGTCCCTGCCTGAACCTTTCGTAGATTCGACCGTATTTCTTTTTATTAGTCCACTGTGTAAAATGCTTTGTAAAATCGTTTATTACATAATCGTAGAGATAAATGATACAACGCAGACGATAACTACATAAACTATCTATAGTCATGAGTTTCCATGGAAAATTAATTCGGGCCCTTGCGTATCAGAGAAGATGTTGAATAGTCTTGAGAATATCATCGGGTATGACATAGCCGAGTTGGTACATCGCCTTGACGAGACGCGGATCCGTGGACAACGAATCGATCCATTTGTAGTACGGTAACTCCTCCTGGAAACCGCCGTACATCTTTGGCAGACATGTCGGTGCAATGTGCTTGTGAAGACTCGTCATATCGTCGCCATGATAGAATATGCGATTAGACATGTTCGCGTCCAACAGGGGCGTGAACATCGCGAACATCATGTCGAAGACCCAGGACTGATGGAGTATGTGAATCGCGTGGGTCTTCATCGGAAATGCCGACACCATCAGTGCCATCACCATACGGGCGATCTGAAAAAACATCAATTATTTTAAGTCAATTTTCATTGATTTTTAAATTTCAATTGTCATTTATTTTTTAATTTCAATTGTCCTTTATTTTTTTATTTTTCATTTCATTTTTCATTTCATTTTTCATTTCATTTTTCATTTCATTTTTCATTTCATTTTTCATTTCATTTTTCATTTCATTTTTCATTTCATTTTTCATTTCATTTTTCATTTCATTTTTCATTAAATGTAACAAATTTTTTTTTATACCTAATAAACTTTTCTCTTTTCACCGATATTGTATATTGCCAATTGGCCATCGACCGCAGTCCTTCAGCCACAAATGTTACAAGGTTATTTTTTGCGTTTCATTGCTTGCGTGAATGCAACTCTTACTGCTTTGTAAGATAAGAGTAAATGTTCAGTTGTCTATTTCATTGTTCATTATTTCTAATTGTTGTTATGTTGTACGTGTGGGATATTTAAATCTACGTGATACATTTTGTTCGAGTTGTATACAAAACGGTTTTATATTCTCTATTTGCATCTCTTTGATTTCAATTTTCATTTCATATATCGATAAAGAATAATGAACAATTTCAATATAAGCTTCGCCGGGATAGAAAAATCTTATTAGGACAATCTTTTTCCGTCCCAACGACGATAATATTGAAATTGTTCATTATTCGTTTGTCCACTGAATGAATAACTGACTGACACATTTTTTTCATTAATTTTTGTACCTGTGGCGTTATGGTCCATGCATGAGCCATCGTGATTCCCCTCAGATCGAACAGCACTACGCCACCGAGAACCTGCGCGGTTGGCTCGAGTATACCGAGCTCCAGTATGATCACAGTTGCCTTCAATAGCTCCTCGATGCCATACTTCTTCGGGTCCCAATTGCCTATTCTGTAGATCATCATTCTACGTCCGCATTGAGTCTTGTAGTCCGGCACGGTCATGACGTCGTCGTCACCAATGTGCCTCATCTTGAGCGGATTTACGCCCTGGTGAATGTCCGGATACTGCTCTTTGAAGTCGAAGTATCTTACCACCTATTTGCAATTCAATTGTTTTTTAATAATTTTTTGTAGTCGTAGTGAAAAACATTTGTTATTTTTTGTTATCTTTCTTTCGTTTTTTTTAAATTCATTGCAATGCCTTAGCGTGCGCCAACCCATGTAGGTTTTGCCGATGGAACGGACGCGGCCGATGGTCGGGCTAATGTCGGCGTGGCGATTGTCGAATCCCCAAAGCTCTGCCAATGTTCGGCCAAATATTGGTTCGCCAATGGTTGGTTTGACAATTTGGGGCCAATGCTCGGCCATATTCGACTCCCCAATTATTGGCTAGTCGATTTGAAACCAATGTTCGGCCGAGTATTTGCTAACCATTGGTTGGTTTGAAAATTGGGGGCCAATGCTTGGTCAAGTATTGACTCGCCAATAGTTAGTTTGTCGATTTAACAGCCGGTGTTCGGCCAAGTATGAACTCACCAAACGTTGATTTTCCGATTTCAGGCCAATGTTCAGCCGAATACTGATTCGCCAACCGTTCGCCGGTTAATGCTTAATCCAACGAACCATCGGTCCGCCGATTTTAGGCCAATGTTCGACCAAATATCGTGTCGCCAATCGTTGGCTTACCGATGTGACGCCAACATCGGACCATCAATTATCGGCTTTCGCCGCTAGATGGCGCGAACCCAAGTTGTTTCTCGTAAGCGAAAGTGCACCCGAGCGTCAATATAAGAGCGTGCGAAATGCCACGTTTTTCAACTTTCGCAAAGCATGCGTATTATTTTTGGATTGCGTACTGAGTAGTCAATAAATGCATTGACATACCGATACACAATATGTATTACCAATACATTGAACAGAGTACGATCGCTTTGAGAGTTCTCGCAGGAGAAAATATGTAAAATATGATGTCTCGCAGACAGGCGAAGGATAATACAGGGATATTCTAACTTTTACAATATAAAAAAAAGTATTGCTTTAAAATCACTCTCGCCGGATGTACGTAACCTATGGAGGGCCGACAATGATAACCAATTATCGGCCGATCCCCTTGATCGACTTTGGGGCCAATGTTGGGTGCCAATATTGGCAAGTACTTATCATCCAAGGCTCCCTCGATGATTGGGCCAAGCTCGCATGCCAATGTTGGCAACATTGGTACCAAGCTTCGCCCAATCATTGGCCACATCCGATCACCCTACATGGGATAAAAGGCCATTTTTACCGAAGTCCTCAAGCCCTTTGTTTATTATTAATTATCAATTTATTTTGTTTGCGATAAATATAATCGAATATATTTAGTCTGAAACGATCGTTTTTTTTTTTTTTTTTTTTTTTTTTTTTTATATATAAAAAATAAAAACGAATAGTTGAAATACGAAAGAAACGTATCGTTCGGCTTTCGCGTGTCCCGTTTCTTTCCTGTCACTCTACGGTCTCTCAGGCCGAGATATTAAATAACTATGTTGCGGGTCCCGGCCAGTGCCGGACGAGCGTTATGCAAGCTGAAATTAAACAGCCTCCGGACACGTCTGGCCCGAGAGTTGCGGTTCAGCGGGCGGCTCTCCTGCTGGACTCCGCAGTGCAATCCAGCCGGGAAGCCGGTCTTTCCTAATTTACAATCACACGGCGAGCAAACACGGGTAACTGCTGTGTAATACACCGAAGTGAAAAACGAACGTGAAATTATGTAATTCCAAGCTCCGTGACGACGTTGTGTGATACCTCGCAATCGTCCGCCTTTCGTAACAATTTATCGAACTTTAACATAAACAAAAAAATCTTGAATCAACGACGACGAAAAGATTGGTTAAAAAAAAACACTTTATACATTGATTTTATACATTGATACTTCAGTCGACAATCATCTTTTATTTATTTATTCTTTTTATTGTCAAATTTAAAAATCGTCTAATTAGCCATAAAGTTGATCGAGATTTTCTTCTTAAAAATATAAGAATCTTTATTACCGTACAGTTATAAAATCCGCAGAAATATCGAAGCCGTATCGAATTATCCAATTCGACCCGACAAAAGGAACAAAAAGAAGAAAAAAAAAAAAGGATGAATCCGTTCGCCGAACAAGGCGCAAAATTGAAATTTTAACTGCGTGAATCCCTTCGCAAATGGACTGTCTGAGTGGCTGGATGGCTGGAAGGCCATCAGGGCGCTTCCCCGGCCGAACCGAACGGAAATTATATTCACTGAATAAAACGAGAGCCTCGGAACCCGGAGTGGTTGATCCTCGAAGCTTTTTTAAATGCAAAAAAAAATGAAAAGAAAAAAAAAAAACTTAAACGAAGTTTCCAGAAGATTTATGCGAATTGGAAAAAGCGTTTCGAGTGAAGTTCGAGGAGAGCGCGTAGATGGACTTCTACGATGGAATAAACGAGGAAAATCGAGACGGAGTCTGGAAAAAAAAATGTGCGCGCCGCAAGTATGTTATAATGCTACCGGTGAGCTGGCAGTGTCACACAATTTACTTGAGCGACCGGAGGCTATGCAGGGAGCGAGCGGTGGTTTCGCCTTGGCACTGGTACGCAGCTCTCTTATCTTCGAGACGCACGGAGCTCGCGCTGCTGACGAACTATCGGTTATATTTCCACTTTAATCTCGTGTTACGCGACAGATACGCCGCCAAGTACAGTCCCGAGATTGAATTTCCCGCTCCGCTTCGATTTTCTCAAAATACGAAAGAAAAAAAAAAGATACTGAAGAAATAATTAATATTTTTTCTTTTTCTTTTTAATTTAAATTAAAAAAAAAAAATAGGAACAGTGACGGTGTACGTGCCGTCGCGATGTCCTCGAGAGTTTTAGCTACGACTTCGCGAAGGCGACATTCAAAGCCCGGACTCCTCGACTCAGCATACTCACCAATCGATGCGCCCGATTAACGTTGAAATTTCTCGCTCTCAGGAACCTTATGAGAAAAGCGTCGTCCACCCTGTGAGGATTGCACTCCCCCCTTTCTGAGTGTAAATGGAAACGTAAATTAAAAAAGAAGAAAACATTTTTTTTTTTTGATCGTGATAAATAGTTTTTATAACGCTGGATATGCGTCTTAAGTTCGAGAAACATTAGAGAAAATTTCAAGTACTTTTCGACGGTATAAAAATCTGAAAAAATTCATGCATATTAAAGGTACTGAAAAGATTAATTTCGCATAATAATAATTTCAAAATGTTATTAACAAATTAATCAAAAAATTAATTGTTTAACAAATTATCGGGCAAACCAACTTTTTTTTCTTTAATGAAAATGATTCGTTCATTTTTCTGAATACGTATGAATTTTTTTCAGATTTTTCAGTCAACTTTGATTTTTCTGTTTTTTCACACATTTTTTCCGTATAAAAAAAAAATCAAAGTTGACTGAAAAATCTGAAAAAATTCATACATATTCAGAAAAATGAACGAATCATTTTCATTAAAAAAAAGTTACGTTGCCGGATAATTTGTTAAACAATTAATTTTTTGTATTCATTTGTTAATAACATTTTGGGTTTATTATTATGCACAATTAATCTTTTCATTACCATTAGTATGTACGAATTTTTTCAGAATTTTATACCATCGAGAAGTACATGCAATTTTCTCTTATTTTTCTCGAACTTATGCGAAATGAGCGCAAAGCAACATAGCTACCTTAAAAGCATTGTTCCGATACGGTGCTCACAAAATGTTGATATGAAAAACGATAAATGTGAAATCAAAGATGCAAAAAAACAGTAGATTTATAAATCATAAAAAAATAGTAATTCTGAACCATTTAACGAGATGAAATTAGATTCTATTATCTGTTTTAATTTTATGCACGGAATACGATAAAATGAACTAATATTTGAAACACCATTAAGGTAGCTCCAGCGAGTGGTGTTCATTTCACCTAAATTCGAAAAATTCGGGCAAGAATTGCAAACACTTCCCGATGTTATAAAAATCTGAAAAAGTCATACTTATTATAGCCACTGAAAAGACTAATTTTGCTGAATAATTTCAAAATGTTGTTAACAAATTGTTGAAAAAAAGTTGTTCATCGAAATATGCGGTAACTCAACTTTTTTTTAATGAAAATGACTCGTTCATTTTTCGGAATACGTATGAATTTTTTCAGATTTTTATCTTTATTTTGATTTTTGCACATTTTTCCATGCAAGAAACAAGAAAAATAAAAATAAAGATAAAAATCTGAAAAAATTCATACGTATTTCGAAAAATGAACGAATCATTTTCATTAAAAAAAAAAAAGTTGAGTTACCGCATATTTTGGATGAACAATTTTTTTTCAACAAGTTGGTAATAACATTTTGAAATTATTATGATGCGAAATTAGTCTTTTCAGTGCCTATAATAAGTATGAATTTTTTCAGATTTTTATAATATCGGCAAGTGTTTGCAATTCTTGCCCGAATTTCTCGAATTTAAGCGAAATGGACACCACTCTCTGGAGCTACCTTAAGTTTGTAAAAAAAAATGATTATAAAATAGATGATATTAAAGGAAATCATATTAAACTAAATGATGTTTTAAAAAATCATATAATATCCTTGATGTAAGAAGATGGCCGTCGCCTTCCCGATCTACCATGCGCACCCTCGAGCGATTAATAATTACCGTATATCATATCTCGTAGATCCTGAAGCGTCTGACACTTGACCTCGTCGGTTTCGCCGAGCTCCCGGCGCGCATACTCCATCACCTCGGGCGAGGGTTCATCCAGATTCAAGCGGAGCAGTGCGTCCTCTTCCTCCTCCGGTTCCCCCCCCTTGTCGCGGTTTTCATCGTTGTTGAATATTTTTTCGGTTTCTTTTATCTCTTTCTGGGGACTACCGGCACCGTTGCGATCGTCTAGCAAGCTACTCGCCAAACGATCCCCGTGATCCTTGATCCTCGGTATGGCGCTCTCCTCTATCTCCTCGCTGTCCCAGTCCTTTTTCTTGTCTTTGTCTTTGTCGATCAGCAAGCCGTCCAGATGCTTCGTCACGTCTATCAGACTTTGAAGAGACGACAAATCGTTAGGTATTTTCCAATAAAAAATCATTGATAAACAAATCTTTTAAATGTACTATTATAGTTTTTGGAAAAAATCAATCGTCGAATTTTACTCTCCGGACTCCGATTTTTTTCGCGATAACAAACTGGCTTCCAAATCGAACCCCGAATTACAGAGTTATTTTGCTCGATGTGGCGAGATATTGAAAAAAATTGCCGCTTGAAGCGGCACTTTCGATTTGATTCGACTTAAAAATAAATAAAAAATCTGCAGTACACAGAAAAAAAATGATTAATCTTAGCAACTGATAGTAAATTGGTACAACTTGTGTTGAGTTGAATCAGACCATTTTTACACATTTAATTATATTTCCTTAATTTATTTTTTTCCAAGAACGAATTATTGTCCAAGAAGTATTTGCCCGCATGACTTCTTTTTTTCTCAGCGCATTAATTCAGTCAAAACCCTCCCAAAAGTGAAATGTTGTTATTATTATTATTATTATTATTATTTTATATAGGTTTAAATGATTACATTGTATTATAAAAATTACCCATCTTTCATCGTCTTCTCGTTTATCTTTCCGTCTCCGTTTTTCATCAAAATAATGTCCTTTTCCTGTGTGAACAGGGATCCTTTCCCGTCGATCCCCGACATCGTCTCTCGATTGGTGACCACTCGACGAACTTCGGACAGGTTCAAACCGCGCAGTTACACCGTCGAATCTCCGTCTCTGGGTTCTCCGACTCGTTCTATGCTTCCACGATTTGTTGCTCCCGTCGCTGAGATCGATTCCGTACGCATTGTATTTCGAGCCTCCTCCTCGAGATCACCACGTGGCACTGAGAGAGTGATCTCTGAACAACTACCGAGTCATATGGTAAATTTCGACCAGGCAACATGGTACACCAACGCCACCACTAGCGACATGAGAAATTTTCGCAGGGGCCATTGCAATTTTTAGTAAACGTTTTTTACCCGACCCATATGATAATTTTTTCCAGACGGCGGGTTCACAAAATTTGTGCGGATCTTTCTAAGAAATTCGTGAATTAAAACTAGGAATTTCATTAATAAAAACTGAGAATTCCTTGGATTAAAATTTATAATTCCGAGGATTAACACTGAGAATTCCGTGGATTGAAACCGAGAATTACTTGGATAAAAATTTAGAATTCCGAGGATTAACACTGAGAAATCCGTGGATTAAAAGTAGGAATTGCCTCGATTAAAACTAGGAATTCCGTGGATTAAAAGTAGGAATTCCGCGAATTAAAACTGAGAATTTCGTTGATCAAATTTTTTGACGTATGTGTGCATAAAAAAGATTGGATCGACATGATATGCCGGTATGACCTAAAAACCTAAAACAAACGGTTCGCGATCGCGAAGCCACCGTTTAATATGGGTGCATTCTTGAATGCAGTTCTGTTCAGCTCGACTAAATCCAGAAATATTCGAGATGTATCTTTGGGTGCGTTCTTGAGCACAAATCTGCTCAGCTTGCGTTTTTTATTTGTAAATGTCCAATGCTAACGTGTTATATTATGTTATGCTTTGTTTTATCCTCTCTATTGTTTATGTGCTTAGACTTAAGAAGTCATCCCTCAAAATAAGGGCAATAAACATGATTCTTGATTCTGATTCGCTGTTCACTACTGGTGGATTTTTTAAATTGCCAACGATATAACCGATTCGTTTCGTAGTATAAATTTGGTCTGTTTTGATAACAAAATAATGCTCATCAGAGCGGATTTGTGTCAAAACTGATTCCTGAACTCAGAGTGAATTGGAACATACAAATGACCATGTCAGCGGCGCATACATGTGGATTCATCTGAAATATTTCTGAATTTAGCCGAACACAGCAGAACTGCATTCAAGAACGCACCCTGCAAGAATACGCAGCTGAAATGGAAGTTCTTATATTCCAATCTGCTCTCAGTTCAACTTTTAGTTTTGACACGGGTGTACTTTGATAAGAGTTATTTTTCTATAAAAACGGACAAAACGTATTCCGCGGCCGAGCTGGGCAGTACCTAAAGTACAATAGTACTTATTTGGTACTTAAAGTACATACTTAAAATATCAATGTACTTTTCGGTACTTTAAGTACTATTACTGAGTGCTAAGACCAAAGTACTTGTACAATTTTGAGCATAGTTTCCTCGTTGAGGAAGCTATGCTCACAATTGTAATAAATGCGAAAACCATGTGCAAATTAGTTTGCACCTCTTTCGTAACGTAACAAAATGTCCCGTAAAATCATTTTACTCCCAGCCCAATGTTTTCCATCTAAATCACAAAAATACGATTTTTCGCGCATAAAATCGCGACCATTCTCACATTCGGCCACTGTACTAGATCCATACGACCTAGATGTAGTTGTTATACATCCAGTCGACCTCCATTCAGTTCCCCAAGGTCCAGTCGTCGTAGTCCAGTCGATTAGTCTGTTACCGAGGATTGGAAATGAAGAGTTTGGACGTTTTGAAAAAAATGTTGGCCCTGAACAGAGCCATTTGATTTGAATATTTCTCTCTAAATTTCGTGCTTATAATTTCGGAACTCTGCCTCTTCCGATTAAAAAGAAAAAGTACTTTGTATTTTATAAAAGTACTTTAAGTAGGGAAACTTACTTTGTACTGAAATTACTTGCGGTACTTAGTACTTAGTACTTTAAGTACTTTTCGATACTTTGCCCAGCTCTGTTCCGCGGAAACAAGCGGATGTTTCGTTGGCAATTTAAAAAAACCACCAGAAATCGACGGTCACAAGTAAAAACACGCATAGACGAGTAGAACTACATTCAATAACGCACCCTATATGCACTAGTAAGAAATACTTATATTCTAGAAAAAATTATGGTATGTTCGGGTAATATCTGCGACAGCAAAAATTGCCATATTTTCTGGCAGAATGTGTTAAGTTTAATCCGATTGTTTGCCAGGATGTCGCCGCAGTTCCCATATACCTGAAAGTTCCATCAGTTTTTGCCATATTTATGGTAATTTCTATCAGATTCTTCTCTCAGTGCAACCCCCTTCCATGACGATGTTGCCACAAAGCTTTCAGTGCAATAAAGCTTTTTTAATGAAGCCTGGCAAAGAGACCACTGTTTTAATAAATAGTGGTCTTTTTGCCAAACGACTAACATACACAAATTCAAATTCTCGAAATACGATCAAACGAAGTTACTTGAAAATTAAGTTCTATCGTAATTTTATATAGAGCCTCCTCCGAAGAGATCATACACAGTAAAAAATAATTTCGTAAAATCGAAATGCGAAATTTCGCAAAAATTATTTTGTTAAATAAGTGACAAACTTGTTTGTTACTTATTTGAATATACGAACCTGTCCTTTCATATCCTGTATTATTGACAATTTTAGTTTGTACTTTTGTTTGTAAAACGAGAAAATCAACAAACAAAAAATTGTGGACGTTTGTGGACAATACTTTGTTGTAAAAAGTACAAATTTCTTTTACTGTGTACTTCCACCCAAAAAAAAAAACCCTTAGCCCAACTAAAGTTATAGCAACACTTTAAAGACATGACGTTACGGGCTGCGACACGATCCACGCAGGTGACGTGGAGAACACGTTAAAAAAGTTTTATTATACTGTAAACTTTGTGGCACTAGCAGCGATCGCGAGCGTATCCTGAAATTTCGGTATTTGGTTTTTTGTTCTTTGACTTTCATAGATCAAATGTTATTTTCTAAGAAAAACGATATACGCGTTGCTATTAATAGCCAACGTAGTGTCTATACCTATAAGAACTTTAACCGAAACAGCCGTCAAACACACGACCAGAAAAATAATACATCTGACGAACGCCCCGCAAATAATAGTAGGGTAAATCAGGGTGAGATGGCCAGGCGGGTGAGATGACCACCCCTAATATCTTTTAACGCAACAGACGAATGGCGCCACCGCTTGCACAGTTTTTAGTATATGTGGATACAATGTGATTGCACAAAAAAATTTAAGATTGTACGTGCAAGGGTCAGTACGAGCGGTGAATCCCTATTTCGAGGTAGCCAAAAATTTCCCGAGCTATATTTCTAGCGCTCTAGAAATTTACTAAATTATAATTTTGCTAGTAAATCAATATTGCACACTGTAGTTGGATCTTTCAAGAAAAGATTGGTGCGAAGTGAACCTATTTAAAAAAATTTCTTCTCTGAACTTAAGCAGTGGATATTTTTCCCGAAAAATGGGTGATATGGCCACCCATGTTCCGGGGGATATGGCCACGTCAATGGCGATTGGCCATCGCCTGCAGCAGCGAGCGAGATGGCTACGTCACTGGTGGTGGGCGATTACCTGCAACAGCGGGCGATGGCATTATCGCTTGGATATTGCGGGTGAGCTATCCACATGAACGGTGGTGGGCCACCGCCTGCAACATCGGGCGGTGGACATATCACCCGGATATTGCGGGTGAGATGGCCACGTCAATGTTGGTGGGCCACGTGGCCATCTCACTCGCACTTTTCGGGTGATATGGCCGGTAAAACCGTTTTCTTTTTAGTTTAGCAACTGAAACATTTGGCAGAAGTGTTTATTGTTTTTCTGTAGGTTATATAGACAACATGAAATATAGCAAAAAATGTTTTGTGCGATTTCGTTCCTTCTCTAGGCTTAATTGACTACCAGTATTACTGTGGCCATGTCACCCGTAGTGTCCGGGTGAGACGGCCGATCGCAAATATTTATTTACAGAGCTGCAATTAAATAACACATCGAAAATATCAAAAGTTCTGAGTTAGTTACTTTAGTTTAATGTTTCTAGAGTTGGTTACAATAAAAATGTAAACGTTTTTTAAACGTTAAACCTCTAATTTTCGTTGTTTAAAAAATCATGGCCATATCACGCCGATTTACCCTATATTACGATACTAGTGCGAAAAAACTTTTTCTGACGAGTGTTGCAACCACACGAGTTCAGTTTTTCGCACGAGTTTCGTACAAAATTTTATTTCACAAGGTGTAAAAACGAGAGTTTTCGCATGCGAAGCGTGTGTAAAACTTCCATTTTCACAATCTGTGAAATAATAGTACATTACTCCACGAGGGCGAAAAACGTTTTTCTAACGAGTGTGAGTTTGCAGCACGAGCCGATGGCGAGTGCTGTGATCACACGAGTTGGCGGTTTAACGCACGCGAAGCGGGGGGAAAAGTGGCCATTTACACACCGTGTGATGAAAATATTTATTTAAATCAAATAGATATTTATTGAAAACAAATGAATATTTATTTGCGGATCGCCCGGCAAATAAATTATTTTTCTGGGTGCATGGATTCGCAATTGGTCATCGAACGACCCCAGCCAACCAGGCAGCATTTCTTAAGCGACGAAACAACACATATCGAAAATGCGAGTTTTTCGGCCATCGATTTTTTTTTTTTAAGAGGGAAAGATTAGCATGAAAGTGGGCTTCCTGGTGATCTCTTCAAAAGAGGCTCTGTATACAATTTCGGCAGAACTTCACTTACAAGTAAATTCGTTTAATCGTTCGATTACACGCGAGTACTCTCGAGCTCCCCGGATCGAGTCAATCCGTTATCGGGCCGAGTGCGTTTGGCATCTACGTACCTATTCGCCAGGGAAAATTGCGCGACGATGAAATATCCCGAAGCTAGATACCTTACGTTTCGTTTTTTGTTTCCCTTATTATAAACTAATATGCATAGAGGCTCGGGCAATTAGCTGTACGCTACGAAAACGGTCAATAATTATTACACGCAATCATTATTTTAGCGATATGCATTTGAAAGGTATTTTTTTTGCCATTTCCAGTCTCCGCGGTTATCTGCGTTAGTCGATTCATTCGGCGACCGCCAATGATAATTATACGCTGCCGTCCGGACTCTATCATGAGCAGTTTCGTATCATTTTTTTTTTTTTTTTTTTTTTTTTTTTTTTTTTTTTTTTTTTTTTTTTTTACAGGCATTCTATTACGTTATTATAGTCTGACACTTTGAAGGATTCAACCTTTGCATTACAGGCTTTGCGTTGCCGATTTGCGACACGCGTTTCATGGGTGAAAGAATGACGAAACTATCGTGCGGAGCAAGGGGTGAATTTTTTTTTTAATTCGATACAATTATTTTTAAATGTATCGTGTAAAAAAAATAAATAAACCTTCGACCGCCGAAGCTTTCTCCGTTCAACCCAATATTTTTTTTGTACGTGACTTGAAGTGAAAAAATGATAATAATAATAACTCAATATCATTTTCGGACATCGCGTGAGGGAATGAATTTTGGCGACTTGCCGAGCCGCGAAACGTTTTTTGCTCGGAATTTACTACAGGGAAAACGATAACACCGATGTTTATCTGTGAATCCTCGCCGGAGAATGAGCGCTACCGAACAATTGCACACGTCCGCTGAGATAATAATTATCGGACAGTGTGCGCAGCGCAGCGCCGCATCGATGTTTGTTCCGCATATTTTCGTACACTCGTCATAATTTTAATATCCTGGTGCAAACATCGTCTACGCAAACACTTCACGGAAACGATAAAACAAATCAATAAATGAAAATTGAACTGTTAAAAAAAAAACATCGAAATATTAAAAAAAGCAATATTAATTCTCGCGCACCATATTTTATCCTTCGCAGATGCAAATTTACCAATCTTTTTTTCTCCACTTTCCAAAGCCGGATAAATAATCAAACGAATGCATAAGTATTTGCTACATTAAAAAGTGACAATATTTTGTGCATAAAATTAATGATATTTTTACGTGAATAAATCTATGCACAAGGAAAATGCTCATTCGACCTTAATCGCACGATAGCTTCGACGACGCTGCGTACGAATTTATTGGCAGCGGATTTTTTTTTTATTTCATGTAATTTCCTAAGTCTCCAAAACAATTTTAATTCTCGCATACCATATTTTATTCTTCGCACATGCAAATTTACCAATCTTCTTTCTCCACTTTCCAAAGCCGGATAAAAAAAAACAAAAAAGTGCGGTTTACTATTAAAAAAATTACTAAACTTGGTGTAAAGAAAAATAATAGTTTCACGTGAATAAATCCATGCCAAAAAAAAAAACGCTCATTCGACCTTAATCACGCGATAGCTTCGACGACGCTGCGCACGAATTTATTTGGCAGGCGATTTTTTTTTTTTTTTTTCATTTAATTTCCAAAGTGCTTTTAGCTCGGATCTACATTAAATGGGACTCGAGATACCCAATAATCGAAACTGAATTGCCCGATAAGGCGCGGATGTTGTATTGTGGAAGGGGGAGGGCGAGAGGCGTCGAGCGAGGAATGACGTGGGTCTGCCCAGTTACTGCAGTAACCCCTGGCGTTCACGTTGCTGCTTACAAGCGAACGATAATTGCACCCGCACCCTCACCGACGAGCTACAGGCCGACAGTGGAGCAGCCGGCGCCTGGCAGTCGGAAAACCGGTACGGAAATGTGACGGATAAGCGATTCCCGCCGAAATTGCAAATTGAGGGTGTACTGGGAGAGAGAGAGAGAGAGAGAAAAGAGAGTGAAGTAGGGAAGGGTGGAAAATTGCCGGAGCGTTAGAAAAAAAAAAGTGTTTGTGGCTGCACAAGCGATTGTAGGTCGGTGAGTGGGGACGAACGGCAGAGTTGAAGTACACGAATTCATCAACGGGATGAGAATTAACACCGAGGGGGTGATGAAAAAAAAAAGGACGAATGAGTCAAAAGGCCCGACGGAGGGCAACATCAATTTGCAACACCGGTAAAAATGGAATTATGGACGAAAGACCGGAAAAGTGTACCGTTCACTTTTTTTTTAATTATCAAATTTCAATTCCGGAAAAAAAATTAATTATTGTCTCATTATTGAATTATGGACGAAAGACCGAAAAAGTGTATTGTTCACTTTTTTTTGTTAATTATCAAATTTCAATTCCGGAAAAAAAATTAATTATTGTCTCGGAAAGACAACGGCACTCCGAAGGGCTACACTTTTTTATGACGTCCTCGGAGGGAGAGCGGGGCAAAATGGGACAGTGGGGGCAAAACTCAGTTTTCCATTAATTTTTGGATGCCCTATTTTGTTCTGACGATACATCCGGATTGTTAACCCCGTTTTTCCCCACTCACCACCCTCGTCACGATCCAAAAATTATTGGGACATTGCATTTTGTCCCATTATTCTGTTTTGCCCCACTGTCCCATTTTTCCACAGCTCTCCCCTACTTTTATCTAGGGTCAAGAAATTTTTTCATATTTTTTTCAACATCATTTCCCCCAATTTTTTTTTTTTTAATCTTCCTTTTCGCATTGAAAGTTTGCGTTCTACAAACTGAAAACGACACAAAGGACTCAGTAAAATAAGTTCCGGTCTAAAGTAAATAACACTCTTTACTATATTATTAATATTAATATCTTTGAAGTAAATTTTTGTTGAAGCGAAATCTACGAGGCTTCCATTAAGGTAAGTACTTGCTGTGCAGTCCCGTCAAACGTGAGTTTCAAAGAAAATTTCGAACACTTCTTGATGTAATGAAAATCTGAAAAAAAAAATCAAGTGTGTGCGAGGTACTACAAAATTTTTTTTTGTGAAATAATAATTCCAATTTGTCATTAACAAATTAATGAGAAAAATTATTATTTAAAAAATGATCCGGCAACTTAACTATTTTCCTTCATAAAAATAAATCGTTTACTTTTTTGAATACGTATATATTTTTTCAGAATTTTTTGTAATCTTTGAAAATCGTGTTTTTTTTTAATGTTCAAGCTATGAAAAACGCGGTTTTCAAAGATTATAAAAAATTCCAAAAGAATTCATACGTATTCAGAAAAATAAATGAATTACTTTTATGAAGGAAAATAGTTAAGTTGTCGGGTAAATTGAATAATAACTTTTATCTTCAATTTGTTAATGACAAATTGGATTTATTATTTCACAAAAACGATCTTTGCAGCACCTTCCATACACTTGTTTTTTTCAGATTTTTATCCCATCAAGAAGTGTTCGAAATTTTCTTTGAAACTCACGTTTGGCGACACTGTACCGCAAATATCATCTCAACGATATGCAATGCTAATTTTATAGCCTATACGTTTTTCATTTTCCATAATAGTTGTTACTTCGCAAATCATTTTATATTGGCCTTTAAAAAATTATGTCGGGCTTTAAGAAATAAAAAGCAATTACAATAAAAATAAATCAGTGAAGAAATGAAGGCAAAGTCAATACAAAAAGTACATGAAGAGGCGAACGCTTGCACGAACATTGAGAGCAGAAGTAGTAACGGCAGCGCAGTGACTTTCCGGGCCGGAGGGAAAAGGGGGGGGGGGGGGAAAGGGCGGGGTGGATGAGACCCGAGCAAATTTTGGGAAACGAGGCCGATTCGATTATGTCGTCGCTCGGGTACGACGCGAGTGCAACTACACATACATCAAATGTGACAGTGGAGTTGAAACTACGCCGGTCTGTACCGGAGATTTCCTCGTTCGCCTCGTACACGCCTCCTGCCTCGATCGTTCGCTCGGTCTTCCTCCGAGTACACGGAAATTTAGTGACTAAGATAACATTGAAATTGTCTCACTGCTTTTGCATTACACTCCGCGCATGCAATATATAAAACAAGTCAATCAACAAAAATCGAATAATTAAAAAAATTATTACATATTTTGGTCTTCGTACATTGAGAAAAAAAATTGGTTGGATTAACCAAAAGTCGCGGTGACATAGGTTCAAAGCTGTTACTTGTTTGGTACAAATAAAGCATTGTCTTGTTAAACGACTATTTGCTTGAATTTATTCAAAATTTGTTGATTGACAGAAACAATTTTTTGTACCAACAAAATACACCTTTGAACTTATGTCATCGCGCATTTGGTTAATCCAACCATTTCTTTTTCTGAGTGTCATCGAAAATTTACAAACTTTTTTTTTTCTGCATTTTCAAAACACGGATAAGTAAACGAACGAACAAATGAATATTGGTACAAAAAAAATTATCATTGTCATTAGTGCCAAAGTTTTACAAATAAAGCAAATAAAGCATTGTCCTGTTAAACGATTATTTGCTTCAATTTATTCAAAATTTGTCGATTGACAGAAACAATTTTTTGTACCAAAAAAAAAAATACACCTTTGAACTTATGTCATCGCGCATTTGGTTAATCCAACCATTTCTTTTTCTGAGTGTAAACGAAAATTTACAAACATTTTTTTTTTCTGCATTTTCAAAACACGGCTAAGTAAACGAATGAACAAATAAATATTGGTATAAAAAAATTATCATTGCTATTATTTTATAATTATTAGTGCCACAGTTTTCCTCTCTCGCTAGCTCGGTTTTCCTCCAAGAACTCGGAAATTCGGTGATTGAGATAATATCGAAATTCTCTCACTGGCTTTGCATTACATCGATCAGGTTCGAAGCGCGTTGTAACACACACGTAACGCGTCGCATACATAAAGATCGCCTCTACGCAAACACCCCGCGGAAACAATAAATCAAATCAATTAATGAAAATCGAATAATTCAAACAAAACAAATTTAATTCCCGCGCACCATATTTTTGTTCTGCGCAAGCGAAAATTTACCTATTTTTTTTCCTCCATTTTCCAAACCCTCGTAAATAAGCGAATTATCGTTACAAATTTAAAAAAAAAAATGATTATCGTTAGTACCAGAGATTTTGTCGTTCGCCTCGAACCTCGTTGGCTCGCACGGTTTTACTCCGAGTACTCGGAAATTCGATGGCTGAGATAATATCGAAATTCCCTCACTGGTGTTGCTTTAAATGGATCAGATTCGAAGGGTGTTGATGTAACACACGTAATGTATTACGTATGTACAGAGATCGCGAACTCGCGAGCGATTGCCGAGCGTTGTTAACCGCTGGACGAGACTCGCGGGACTCGGGACATCAGTGAACGTACCCAGAGAGTATGAGTCAAGCGGCGAGTTACATTTGTCGCGATGATGCAATTTTACCAATGCACGCACGGTAGTAGGGGATAAGAGGGGGTAATACGGGTCAATTAAAGTAGAATTCATTAAACTTCGTTCAAAATAGTATTTCCCTTAACTTTTTTTTTTTTTTTTTTTTTTTTTTTTTTTTTTTTTATCGCTCTCAATGAATACCCGTAATTCATGCTCGAGCAGTTTCGGCCGAATGTACCTCGCGCTGGATGTGCAAAACGAGCGATTTTTACGGTCAAGGTTGCGATTTTTGAGGCTCGTACAATGAAACGGAGTTGGGTGGAGATTGAGGAATTTTTTTTTCAAGTCGTCGAAGACCCTTCCTCGACGTGTGCCAAAGGGCGATTTAATTCGTCGTACAACG
This sequence comes from Amblyjoppa fuscipennis, assembly GCA_963575735.1. Classification (NCBI taxonomy): domain Eukaryota; kingdom Metazoa; phylum Arthropoda; class Insecta; order Hymenoptera; family Ichneumonidae; genus Amblyjoppa; species Amblyjoppa fuscipennis. The sequence continues at coordinate 13,135,079 of OY754489.1, read as the reverse complement.
GGGCGAATAAAAATTATAATGTGGAATTGAAATTTTTGCCGACTAACGCCGATCAGTTCTGTAAGGATTTTTTTTAGTCCGATGTTTAAACCATTGCGCAGCGTTAAATTTATTTTGTAATTTTTGTTTTTTCTCGTCGAAGGCTCAAACGAGTTTACCCGATTCGACCCGACTCGCAGCTCGGCCGGGGCTCGCGTGAGAAAAGCGAGCAGGCACGGTACGGGAACAAAAGTCGGTTGAATACCGTGGTAACTCGGACTATAAACTCTGTAGAATTTCAGTTCCCCTTTGTCTCCGGCGTACGTTCCGGCATACAGGAGTGAACGAAACTTTCTCGTTCGTCGCTGCAGCTTCCAGACACTGTCGAGTATATTATTACGAAGTGTAAAGGTAAAAGAGGATGAAGAAAAAAAAAATGAAAGAATAAAATAAGCAGCAACTGCGATAAAAATCCTCAAAGTTCGGTACAAGGACTGCGAAATGAAATAAAAATTAACGTAAGGAAATAATTGAAAGCAAATAAATAAATAAAAATAAGTAAATAGATATAACTAAATTTACGATGTGATTGCAGTGATCGATAAACAGAAATGTTGTTATTTAACTGCGGCTATGAGCGACCCGTTGGCACATTCGTAAGGTGGAAAATAATGTGCGTACTAGAATAATGTAGAGAATATCAACAACTCACTTCTAATGCTATTGTATATGGGGTATTCCATACCGATTCGACCTACGTCGGACCCTCGGCCTCTTCAATTCGGTTGGTAACTTTTTATAATATCGTTCTAACTCTGAAAATCGCGCCAATTTTTTTAAATTTTTTTTTATTTTTTTTTATTTGCATTAATTACAGTTTATCAAAGTTAACATATTTTTTGCCAGAATAAAAAATTCTGAAAAATCCTTTATTAGATATGAACATTTTCAAGCCCAAACCCAGTATCGTAAAAGGTTTGCGTCTAGATGTTTTAATCTTTTTTTAATGATTTAAAATGATTTAAAATTATATAAAAAAAAATAGAAGCTAATGCGGTACCACTTTTGTTCTAGGCTTGAAAATTTTCATATCTGATACAGGATTTTTGAGAATTTTTAATTCCGGCTAAAAATATGTTCACTTTGAAAAATTGTAATTAATGCAAATTAAAAAAAAATTTGGAATGATTTTTAAAGTTAGAACAATATTATAAAAAATTACCAACCAAATTGAAGAGGTCGAGGGACCGACGTAGGTCGAATCGGAATGAAATGCCCAATATACTCTCAACAAATAATTGTCAATGCTCCAAAATCAAAGAACAACAAAAGTATTAACTAAAAGAAACAACAATCTCTATAGTACAGGAAAACAGTCTTAACCTGAAAGATGCACGACAGGAAAACAAAATACAAGAGCACACAATAGGCTCCTGGCAACAAATAATAAAGGTGAGCTCGCCAAATTCCCACAGATAAGATAAATGTCCCCATTACCGATCCCTATAAGGCCGACCAGGCAAAAGAATCGCCTTGTTAAACGTGACAAAAGTAAACTCGAGGATGATTTTTACATCAATCGATAGCTTTAATCATACGCTTTTCAAAAATCGTAGAGTTAATCTATTTCGTCAAGTATTTTCCTCGATAAAGAGTAATAAAGCCGAACCAGTGCATGTGCCATCTACCGACCAGCTGTGTCCGATTCCAACTGGGCATGCTCCCCATTACCGACCATCTTTTTTTACGGCATGGATGACAGAGGTTGCAAAGAAAAAACAAACATAGGGGAGACCGGGGCAAAATGGCACAGCGGGGCAAAACGGGACAGTGAGATAAAAACTGAGCCTTGCAATATTCTTTGGATGCCCCATTTTGTCCCAACGACACATCCGGGTTTTCAACCCCGTTTTGCCCCACTTACCACTATCGCCACCATCCAAAAGTTATTGGAAAATTGCTTTTTGTCTTATTATCCCGTTTTGCCCCGCTGTGCCATTTTGCCCCGTTCTCCCCTAAATCCAGACTTCGAACTTCAAATCTACAGCGTTGTATACATACTCAGTCTAAACTTTGCGGCAAAAGAAAATTTATTACATTTTTATTGGTTATGCGAAAATGAATTGACGTTTACATATACGGTAATGGGGACAGGCAAGAGTTTTGCTGTGCCCAACCCCGACCAGTAAATAAAAAATAAAAAAAATGGTTAACCGACTGATTTTTTTTTTTTCAGAAAATATAGATCGAATCGCAACGAACCATTTAACGCTCGAACTATTAATTAAAAACGGATTTTTACCGAAATATTTACAATTTACGCGATCGACATTCCTTAACTTTACTTCTAAGAAACCGCTCGGATAGTGACGTTCGGTAAGAAAAACAATAACGTTATGTACTAATTATTACATTTATCCTGCACTTTACAATCCTTTCACACTATATAAATTTCTGAATATTTCTAGACCAGTAATAAAAGTTTTTATGCATTGGCAGCCTCGTAAATGACGTTATACGATGAAATGGTCGGTAAAGTGAGCATGGTCGGGAATGTGGACATTTACCTTGAGGATTATACAGATAAATGGCAGATAGATTATATTCTAACGAATAACTAGCTGACTATTCGTTAGGACACACGATATTAGTTAGGTTTGACAATAGACAAACGAACGGACGATCGATGCAAGATCGATCGTCGTATAAATAGTCTTGATCAGACTTTCAGAGACGAGAGACATTTGACACTTGATACTCGAGATACATAGCCGTGATTGTACTGATAATATCCGCCCCACAATCTAATACGCGAGTTATTCTTTCCCACAGTCGTTACAATATAATTAACTGAAATATTATTTAAAAAAAAAATAAAAAATAAAAAAACTGTTTAGAATAAGATTCTGACCAAGATATGTAATTATATCAACAAATAAATTTCTGAAGAGGGCCAGCAATTTGGCCGAAAATTAAAAATGAAGCAGGAGTACGCACATTATTCTCCACCTTACGAAGCCGCAGTAACAACATAAATAAGTAAATCCGTGTTGTAATTTTTTACTTGCAAGACCGCATGGATGTCGTGTCTTCGCAATAAAAGAGGGGATATCGAAGGAAAACAGTGGCCGAGCATTACCGAACGCTGCGGACCATTGCGAAACGTGGTCAGGGTCATCCTGTTGCATCCACGGAGCGGTGCTTTCACTAACGAGAGACCCCCTGTCCGCGCTGCACAATGTACGACGATACAGATAGCCTCTTCCTCTCTACATGCCACGGGCGGGTGGGTGCTGTGCGCCTTAGAAGACATCGCCACAGCTCGCGATCGTAGATAAAGTGCGACGAGGCGCTCTCCATGCATGGCCAAGTCGCAGATCCCAGCATGCATGGTCTGACCCGCTGCTGCCTTTTCCCCTTTAGTTGGGCGCGCGAGACGCTTCGCACCGTTGTTGAAGCTCCGCGTTTTTCTACCGAGAGCCCAAGCGTACATAAAACTACGAGCACGACTCTTGTAAGTTTATCGCGATCAATTTTTTTTTGTTGCCTTCTTTTTGCTGCGAATACACGAGCCGATTAAGGTGGTTACACGGAGCCGGCTTATTTCGATACCCGCTCGATAGGAAATGAACTTTTGTAGTTTGTTTTGTTTTTTTTTTTATTTTTTGTTTTTTTAGAGTGTATTCTCGATCCTCTTTTGAGAGAAGTCTCTTAATCGTCTCCTCCAAACTTGCAAATTGATCGTCAATTTGCAAATGTTGTCGATACGATCTATAATTGTTGAAAAATATTTAAAACAATATTTTTGTACCGTTGTTGCATGGGCCGTGTTGACTTCTTGTTGTTATAGTTGATTCTTTTTTATAGGTGTCATAGGTGTTACACTGAGAAAAAAAAATGGCTGGATTAACCAAGGTGCGTTCCTCCACGTTCAAAAGCGCTATTTAGTTGGTGCAATAAAAAAATTCATTTAAATCGAAATATTTTGAAGCGACTGAAGCGAATAATCGTTCAAAAAAAATAATGATTTAGTTGTACCAACCAAATAACAGCTTTGAACGTGCGTAACCGCGAATTTGGTTAATCCACCATTTTTTTTCTCAGTGTATGGGTGATTCTTTTTGTTATAGTTCTCTTTTTTTTCTCGGTTTCTCTATATTTTATATATTGTAACGATGGTCAAGCCCGAGTATCACCTTTTCGCTGCGCGTACCCTTCATCCCTCTCGCTCTTACAATTTACGACGCCATCCGCTTTCCGACACCCGCCGCGGCACCTTTCCGAAAGGACGTGCACGTGCATCCTACCCGTTTCCCAGAAGGCCTAACAACGCCTATTTTCCATCCCCCAAATATCTCACCGTACATGACGTAAATCTATGTCCAGACAGGCTACTCCGTTCTCCTCAATACCGACTGACCTTCCAAGAATCTTACGCAGCTGCAGCCAGCATCTTCCACAACACCTGCCTTTTTCAGAACACTCCGACGCCTAAATTCTCTCCCCACTGCCTACACTTTCCCACAGACAAACCTATAAGAACCACCCTCCTCTAGGCTAGTTAGTTAGTAAGTTACCGAATTTCTGTACGACAACGTCACTCTGCCAGTTTGCACTTAAATAAACGATTCAAGCAGTTCGCATAGTGTAAACCGAGTCTTTCCTTCCTAAAACCGCGTTCTGTAGCCGAGTTGGCTACTCGAATATAATAAATAAACGTTAAATAGAAACCCGCGACGTCACAATATTTTATATTCTTCATATTCTATGTATTTTCGTTTTCGTTAAATAGAAACCTGCGACCTCACAATATTTTATATTCTTCATATTCTATGTATTTTCGTTTTGTATTTATGCTATGATTGTTATTTTGGCTCAATTTCTCAGTGTATATGCCTAGAGGATCCTTGGTCCTAACGTACAAATTAATTCACTACATACATACGTACATACACTACAATTTTTTATGATTATAATTTTACTTTTCGAATCGAATTTTTTTGAAATCCGGTTCTATGTGCAATTACGATAATCTCGTATATTCTCGAGAGCAAAAGAAGCTTCAAACGAGTTCTGACCGAGGAGGTGGGGTAGTGCGAAGTTTAGCCTACATTCAAAGTCTCCAACGATATAGGTCAATCACTGATCGGACTTTCTTCGATCTCATATCGGATATGTGACGACCTTTGTAAGTTTATTGCGATTAATTTTTTTTTTTTTTTTTTTTTTTTTTTTTTTTTTTTTTTTTTTTTCATTGATTATATACGAGCTGATAGCGGAAAAGGAAAAGTAGTTACGCGGATCACGGAATATTTCGATACCTCTCTGATAGGAAATGAATTTTTATAGTTTTTTTTTTTTGTTTTTAAGAATTTATTCTTGATGCCGTTTTGAGAGAATCGTCTCGTCCAAACTCGCAAATTAATCGTCGATTTGCAAATTTGGTCGATACGATCTGATTGTTGAAAAATAAAAAATAAATGTTTGTACTGTTATTGGGTGGGCCATATTGACCTTATATGGCCATATTGAGTTCATGACAAAACTTTCCGTCTATTGACTGGAATTTTTTGTAATCATACTTTTGCTTTTTAAATAGAATAAAAAAAAGAATCTGTTCCTACCTATAATTACGATACTGTCGTGTGTTCTCGAGAGCGAAAGAAGTTTCAAACGAGTTCCGACCGAGCAGCTAGGATAGCATGAAGTTTAGCCTACGTTCGAAGTTTCCAACGATGTAGGTCAATAACTGCTCTGACTTTCTTCGATGCCGTATCGGGCGTGTGAATTGATCCTGCGTACAGACACTTAACATTCTATTCGTTAGCGTCAATAAATCAATTTCTGGGTCAACAAAAGTTAACTCGATTAAATAACAAAAAAATCCTAATTCAAAAACATTAATTTCTTGGTTAAAAAGAATAAAAAAAATCTCGTTTCACGAAACATCTTCTCCCAAAAAAAATGAAATCTCCTCTCGCCTACCAACAAGCAGTGTTCGGCGGTGCAACTTGTTTGCAGCAATGATTTACAAAACAATTTTTCCCTCAGCGATACACACGGTTTAACAAAAAATAAATCTCTTTCACCAACATCACAAAAAATTCCTATCGTATCAAAGATCGATAACAATTTCCGCGTTCCTCTTAAAGACGAAATCGTTCTTTGTTTTGTTAATAAAATTTTTTAAATTTCTCCCATCAGATTCGCGACGCGTGTCGTTCCCGGTGCAGCATCGATAACGCGTCGCCGGGCGCACTGACGATCGGATTCTCGCGAAACATAGCGGTGGGTCTGGAGCGGAGCACCCGGGAGTGGTGAACACGCGGCAAATACCCTTCCGTGTGCTGCCGATCCTTGTCCGCTCCCGCTGACGCTGCAGTTGCCGGTAGGCCCAATCGTTCGAGAAAGTTGCAGACACCGCGAAACGACCGAACCGACCGGCACGGTGCGACGGGCTCCCCGCGATCGCCTCGCCACTCCGCCGAGACGAGAGCGAGAGTGAAGTGACTTGTACGTTGGCATTATAAAGACCGGCACGGGACCTCTTGCGCAATCGGCCCGCACTTCGCCATACGCGAACTTATGCCCGAGGGAACCTCTTTGCGGATTACCTCTCTAATGCAACGCACGTGGCTTATCTCTCGAACCGATCCGCGGCTCGAATGACGTTGCCGAGTGAAACTTGCATAACAAAACGGGTTATCGCATCGGTCATTCCTTTATTTTATGTACTGTGCATGACTATATATGCGAGACAAAATAAACGAATGATCTGTCTGCACCCCATAGAAGTAGTGCAGAGAATGTATGGGATGTAAAAGAAAAAAAAAAAAAATGAAGAGACAACAAATGCTTGGCTGTGCCGAGGAACGGCGGTCGGTAAGACAGAGCAGTCGCCGGGCTTCCGGCTTGGCAGCGACAAATTAGTGCCACTTATGGACTACTGCTGTTACTTAAGGATGCATCGCACATGCATTCCCAACCAAAAGTTTAATGCGATCGAAATTTCAGTACTTCGCGACATGCCAAAAATTCGAAGACAATCAGCCGCATTGTGTATGCCAAGACCTTTGATTTTGCGTAATAATAATGCCAAAAAGTTATTAACGAATGATTCGAAAAATTAATTGTCAACTTTTGACAACTTTTTATTTTCTCTTTTTAAATAAATTCCTTGATTTTTTTTAGAATTTATACGAATTTTTTTCAGAATATTCTATCATTTCAAACAAATTTCTTTCGATAATTTAAAAAATCGATGTAGACCCATGAATTTCGGATGTGTTTCGTTATCGCGATTGTACAGTACACACAAAATGTTTCGAGTGTTCGAATGTTTCTTAAAAAAAAAAAAATTCCAAAAACGGAAAATTGAAAAATGATAGAAAATTCTGAAAAAATCGATGTGGCTTCGAGAAAATCAGTGAATTACCTCGAAAGTGACCAAAAAGGTTTACTGATTATTTGTTGAACAATTTTTTTGTTCAGCAATTTGTTAATAACTTTTTGGCATTATTATTATTATACACAATGAATGTTGTTGGCACATTTAATACAGATAATTTTTTTTTCAGATTCTTATACCATTTGGAAGTGTTCGAATTCTGATTAGATCTCACTTTTGACTCGGAATGTACGTGTGAAACATCCTTAACGCTTTATAAATCACAGGGCCCGAAGCTGTACCGAAACGGGACAAAGAGCCGCGGAGTGGGGACAACGCGTTGCCACGTTAGCGCCTGAGAGTGGGGACAGAGGTGTGACTTATAGAGGGTTAAGCCAGCTTCTCTTCAAAATTATGCTAGCTCGCGAAGACGAAAAGGATTGAAAGAGTCGAGGTTAATGAGAAACATTACACGATGTTGCATGATAAATGAAAAAAAAAACAAAAGGAAACTAATCCTTGCGAGATAAACAGATATGGGATGTATTGAATCTACGATGAGTCGACGAACGGCTCTCACTTTTAAAGGACAAATACTATCGAATATCTGGGTGGCGAATTCGTCGAGCATCTTTCATGGAAGAGAATTAGCGCGTTCGAAATCGAGCAAAAATTTCAGATGTAAAAAATATAATTTAAAAAACATTAAAAAGTATGAAATAAAAAAAAAATTATAAAAAAATTTAAAAACCTCCCGACTGCAAAAAGTTAAGTCAACAGAAAGTTAGGTTAACTTTAAAAAAGGTAAAATAATTAATGTATGCAACAACAATTAATATTGTCATTAAACAATAATAGTAATAATTAACAATAAAGAATAATTGTAAAATTAATTAATAGAAATTATATCAATTCGTTCATATTCTTCGCTTCAGTCGGGAGACGGCTTCCGAACGACAAATTTATATAATATATAACATTCTGCTACTAAGTTTATTTGTGTGTATATAGAACTGTGTTCGGAAGCCGTCTCCCGACTGAAACGAAGAATATGAACGAATTGACATAATTACTATTAATTAATTTTACAATTATTCTTTATTGTTAATTATTACTATTATTGTTTAATGACAATATTAATTGTTGTTACATACATGAATTCTTTCACCCTTTTTGAAGTTAACTTAACTTTTTGCAGCCGGGAGGTTTTTACATTTTTTTATATATATATATATTTTGTAACGTTTCATAGAAATAACAACTTTTAACAACAAAGTACGACTTTCTACAGCATTATAGACTGGGATCAAAAATGGAAACAAGTACAGCATGATTACTTGTTATTTATAGTAGAAACTATAACTTTTTTACGAATCATAACAATATTTTACAATTTCGATGAACTGTCCGAAGAAGTAAAAATGTAGTAGGACGTAGTTTTTCGTATCTCCTCATAGAAAGTACGGGTTTCCATGTGAAATTACAATTTTCTACGGATCACAACGATATTTAACAACTTCGGCCTGCGGAAGTGGAAATGTAGTAGGACATAGTTTTTTGTATCCCCTCGTAGAAAGTACAAGTTTCTATGTGAAATTACGATTTTCTACAACTACTAGTTGTACTACTACTACCACTAGTTGTACAACTAGTAGTTGTAGAAACTTGTAATTTCACGTAGAAACCCGTGGCGATCTACGACTATCTACAAAGAATTCCGAGATTTGGAACATATCTACAGGTAGTTGTCAATTTTTGTGAAAAGTTGTAGTTTTTTCCGCATTCTTTCATCCCATTAAGCAATAGTTTGCCCTAGAAAATTGTAGTTGTTACTACAAATAACTACAATTGTCTACAAAAATCTACGCGTTCCCGCGATTAGCGTGTTGCCGTCAATTTACAACTTGTTACGATACTGTACAACTATCTACAAACATGTTCCAATTCTCGCACTTTCTCATAGATAGTCGTAGCTTCGGTGTCGCTTAGCATTGTAAGTTGTAACTTTGACGATGTTTTGCGTAGTAAATTGTAGCTTTGGCGTAATTTTTTCGACAATTTTGTCGTACAAAGTTGTCGATACAGCGCAGTAAGTTATAGAAAAATGTTCGCCGGGGTAATCAGCGAGCAGTATCGGTCATTCCTATGCGTTATACTTTTCATATTCATTACAATATAAAGACCGTTTGAGATCTTTGGATTATACGATTCTTTCGACCGGTGATTGTAAAGATTGCAAAGATTCAATTTTTATTTTCGGGTCGTTTATACTTCCATTCTTTTTTGTTTCTTTTTTTTTAGAGCTTTTCCCAATTCCATTTTTGTAAGGCTACAGGCTGTTACTACTTTGCGCTTCACACTACTGGACGCTTTACGCGATCCACTACTACTTTTGGGAATTTGTTTATCTCCCAAGAATTTTTTTTTTTATCATATAACATCATGTAATGTTTCTCATTACCTCGACTCTATCCTCTTCGCCTTCGCGAACCTTTGCCTTGCGATAATTTCTAGGAGAAGCTGGATTAAGTAACAGCCAAAGCAGGCGAGAGAGTTTCCGACGTCGCGACACCGAGCTTGGAGTAAGCTCGTAAACAGTAATTCCAGAAGTGGCACTAATTTGTCGTTGCCAGGCCGAAAGCCCGGCGAATACTCTACTTTACCGACCGACGCTGCTTGGCACGGCCAAGCATTTTTTGTCTCTCCGTTTTTTTTTTCTTTTAAATCCTACAATTGCTCTGCAGTATCAGGACAATTTTTTTTTTTTTTGTCCACCTACGATGCCGCGCGTAAAATGACAGTGGGATATTCGTACATTGTACGAAGCGTTGCACAATCTTCCGCGACTTTGTCGGTGCATTATAATGATTGTATAAATCAGCCACATTGCGTAAGATTTGAGTGCTGTATTATTTTTGTGGGAAATGACGGGTATACCGAAAGAAGGACGATGAAAGCCTCCGTCAAATTTTTTTCCTTCCACGTTCGTTTTATGTTCCAGGAGTCCTTTTTTGCTCTTCTGATGGGTTTGTCGATGACCAATTGAGGAAAAAGCAAAATAGGTGGCAGATTTGAGACGAGTAAATGTTTTTTTGGTTCGCTTCAGTTTGCGACAAAAAACGCGAATTTTGTTTTTTTTTTTTTTTAAATTAAAACGGCGATATCTTTGCTTCTCGATGAAATTTTGGCAAAACAGAGGTGCCTATCGTATTCTACGGGAAAAAATACACGAGATAGGATAGTGTCCATAAATACACAAACGTTTTTTCGACCTGTTTCGGGACGTTGAAAAACGCCAAAAAACGTGACAAATGGCGAACCTTCGATTTTTTTTTTTTTTTGGGGAAGAATTGATGTGGTTAAAAAAAATGTTGTAAGCCGTGTAAGCCACACATTTCCATTTACTTTTTCACGCCGAACTCGAATCCGATGGCAGTTTTGGCCCCGAGTCAAGCGGGTCACTGATAATTGGCAAAAACATAAACATAATGTTTTTTTTTATTTTCCGATACGACCAACGCGCCTCGTAAACAGCCATTAAACGACGACAGTACACTTCGATTATTTTCGAACAGTTCGCGACACTTTTTATCTTCGATTATCCTTTCGATAAATTCCCCGACATTTTTTCTCACCGATGACAAACAAAATTGTAAAAACAATTTTTACATTTCCGTTTCGAGTTCCACGTAAACAGCTCTCAGCTTCAGGCATAAAACGACGACACGCCTCGATTGTTTCTTCACTGTCATCACATTTTTTTGTATTTTCAATCATTGCCATCCATTTTGCTTCCTCGTGTGCTATGTTTTTGCGAAGAAACTATTTTCAAGATTCCAGTGTCACAGTATTTAACATAGTTCGGATGTGTGTGTGTGTGTGTGTGTGTGTGTGTGTGTGTGTGTGTGTGTGCGCGCGTGCGCGCGCGCGTGCGTGCGTGCGCGCGTGCGTGTGTGTGTGTGTGTGTGTGTGTGTGTGTGTGTGTGTGTGTGTGTTACACTTCAATAATAATAAAAAATTAATTTAAACATTTTTAAATGCAACCGAGTCATATCTTCCTCGACCAATGTCAAGTCATCATGGCGTGTCGCCATGACCGCTGTTACGATGACAAAAAAACCGAATAATGGTTATAACTCTTTCGCTCCTCGGTGACTATCGATCATGTACGGAGGAACGATTATTTATCTTTTTCTCAACGTAGCGAGATTGCTCTCCGAACGTGCTTCCACTGGCTCGAGACTCCGGCCAACTCTTCACAGTCGATAAAACTCTTGGACTCTCACCTACGCGAAAGACGTCATCGTGCTCGAGAGTTACGAAGACGAGCAGGAAACGCCGAAGGACTCACCGGGACAGCGAGATGAGATGGAAAATTGCATTAACCATGACTATTTAATGGATCGCTCATTCGGCAAACAATTCTCAAAAAAAAAGTCAGAACTCGCGCCGTAAATTTACTATTTACATACACGTATATTTCAATTTTTTTATTCTTTTGTTTTTATTTCAAGTAGCTTCGGACTCTGACGCTTGCAAGGATCGTCGACGATTCACCTCAGCGTATGTATATATATATATATATATATATATATATATATATATATATATATATATATATATATATATATATATATATGGCTAGCTATCTTTTTTTTAACGTGGCGTCGAGACACTACCGTGTCTCTTGATCGTTCTCCTCGATTGTGAGCTGTGTGTGAGCTACGAACGGGCTATTATTTTTCAACGGCCGGAGCATCCATCGTTTTGTCCTTTTTTCGACATCTCGTTTTTTTTCGTCTACCGACAAATGTGCTATAAATCTACTACTATTCCACTATACTATACTATACTACACTACACTACACTACACTACACTACACTACACTACACTACACTACACCATGCTACGCCATGCTACGCCATGCTACGCCATGCTACGCCATGCTACGCCATGCTACGCCATGCTACGCCATGCTACGCCATGCTACGCCATGCTACGCCATGCTACGCCATGCTACGCCATGCTACGCCATGCTACGCCATGCTACGCCATGCTACGCCATGCTACGCCATGCTACGCCATGCTACGCCATGCTACGCCATGCTACGCCATGCTACGCCATGCTACGCCATGCTACGCCATGCTACGCCATGCTACGCCATGCTACGCCATGCTACGCCATGCTACGCCATGCTACGCCATGCTACGCCATGCTACGCCATGCTACGCCATGCTACGCCATGCTACGCCATGCTACGCCATGCTACGCCATGCTACGCCATGCTACGCCATGCTACGCCATGCTACGCCATGCTACGCCATGCTACGCCATGCTACGCCATGCTACGCCATGCTACGCCATGCTACGCCATGCTACGCCATGCTACGCCATGCTACGCCATGCTACGCCATGCTACGCCATGCTACGCCATGCTACGCCATGCTACGCCATGCTACGCCATGCTACGCCATGCTACGCCATGCTACGCCATGCTACGCCATGCTACGCCATGCTACGCCATGCTACGCCATGCTACGCCATGCTACGCCATGCTACGCCATGCTACGCCATGCTACGCCATGCTACGCCATGCTACGCCATGCTACGCCATGCTACGCCATGCTACGCCATGCTACGCCATGCTACGCCATGCTACGCCATGCTACGCCATGCTACGCCATGCTACGCCATGCTACGCCATGCTACGCACACAGTATGCTATGCTATGCTATGCTATGCTATGCTATGCTATGCTATGCTATGCTATGCTATGCTATGCTATGCTATGCTATGCTATGCTATGCTATGCTATGCTATGCTATGCTATGCTATGCTATGCTATGCTATGCTATGCTATGCTATGCTATGCTATGCTATGCTATGCTATGCTATGCTATGCTATGCTATGCTATGCTATGCCATGCTATGCTATGCTATGCTATGCTATGCTATGCTATGCTATGCTATTGTTACGTCCTGTGAATTTTCGGCCAAATTCACCGACGCAACTGACCAAAAATCCACAAAATTGGGACGTATTCGTGGAAAATAATTAGCCGCTGAGAAACAATTATGTGTGCAGTAATGTATCAGCTAATACTGAATGACTCGATTCAGTGATTGGCATAGCAACAGATTGGTACGGTCATGTAACCAAAAGACGCAACGGAAATAAAATATCAAAGGGATATTCGGGTTGCTAGAGGGGTATCATCGGCAGCGAGGATGCCTTCGGCTACCTGAAGACCCATTGTTTCAATTGAGACGAGAAAGGCTATCCGAATCTTTAGCTGTATGCGTCGGGAGACGGTGCCTTATCTCTCTAACACGTAGCGCGTAGCGACGCACGTACGCACACAGCGGTGCAGCCAGAGAATTGGTGTGACTGCCTCGGGGCGACTGATTGGGAAAATCACCGTTGGCTCTTACGAGTGCAGCACCTCTCGGGGCATAATTATGCGCAACGTTCAATTAAAATTGTGGAATTGATGTTAATGAAAACAATGTTGAGATGAAGCGGACGTGGGAGTTTGGTCGGAAAGTAATAAATTCGTTAATTATCCAGTAGAATCACGCATGAAAGGTATTTTGGGTCAAATAGTTAATATAAAATTATTATAAAAATTTATGAAATATTATCATCTATTATTATAATCATTAGGGAAGTTAATTAACCCGATAGAATCACGATTTTGCTATCAATAAAATAGTTAAATAAATTAGTCAATAACAGGGAATTAGTTATTATCGTTCAGAAAAATATTCAGGGACATTATTATTAATTTAAGAAAAATTAGAAAAATTATCCGTTGAAAAACAGGAATGAATGAGCAATATTTAAAATAATTCGTTAGATCAGGGTTAAAACTTTTGATAGAAGCATCGTAGGAACTTCGTTCAAATTTGTAAACTATTATTATTTAAATCAAAAATTAATGGAATAATTTGTTTATCCGGGAATTTGTTGTAAAAACCGAAATTGCGAAATTATTAAAATAAGTTACGGAAGACGCCGAAACCGATCGATAATTACCACGGAGGGGGCAGCTGATGCAAGGCACTGCTTGGAGGCGCGGGTGCCCCCCCCGATCAAGACAATAAAAGAAGCTCCCCAAAGGGCGCATTATCACTTCATCACTGACCACTTCCTCACTATCTGGACAGCTACGTGTCAGTCTTCGACACCTCTTCGAGACATTACTTGTTCGCAATTCACTTGTCGATACCCAGTCAGAAATTTATTTCCATCATTAAAATCTGAACTTTGAAGTCGAAAAGTTAAATAAAGTCTTTAAATATTTCAACGGATAAATAAATCGGAGTCTCAACGGAACATTATTTCATCACCTATACTCTTCATTGTCAACATTCATTGTCTTTAACATTCCTCGCGGACCCAATCGACTTTCACTGAAAGAAAGAGCGAAGGAAGGAAGGAAGAAGGAATTCGGGATTACGAACTTTACATCCTCATCAATCGATCATCTCGAGTTAATCGAACATTTCATTCATTCCTAATCACCGTAAGTTATCAAATCCTTTTATTTTAAAATCATTTATTTTATTTCATCAATCGTCTTTGGAAATTTTATTCTTTTGTTGATTTTACCGATCAATAATTAAATACTTTCGAATATCCGGGAATAATTAATAATCTATGGGAATCTGAATAAGTTAATAAATTGAAGAGATTTAATATCCGGAAGTCGAGGTTTTCCAATCTTTCCAAGTGAGAACCGAAGTATAGAGCAACGAACTCGACGGCCAGTGATAACGTTAGCTCGACTCAGTGCAGCGTGGTGCGAGCCATCGGGGGTCGTATTACACCTAGGCCTTCGTACGGTGTGTCAGGGTCACGCAGAGATTCGTAATCGTCCAAGTGTGGTAGAGACTGCGCGCTAATAATCGAGCCACGCATATTATTTTGGCACACAGACTTAGCCCATCCCTGAATAAATTTCCGAAAGGTTAGATTCAAAAGGGGCATTGTTCTGAAAGAGCGTCACATGCGATAAACGCGTAAAAGGGAGAGAAATCTCCTTGACGGTAGATGCAGGAAAAAGCTGTTCAGGACGTAACATAAAAATTGGGGGCTCGTCCGGGATAACTAAAATTTTGTGTGTCATAATTAAATAACTAAACAATTTCAAATAAACTCATAAATAAATAAATCATTTAAAATTAAATAAATAAATAATTTCAAATAAATAAATAAAATCGGTGAATTCAATAATGATAAAACATAAACAAATAAATAAAATATAAATGCCTTTTACTCGATCTCAGGGAAAAGTTTCCGATAAATGCCTTAGCATATATCCAGGAGATAAAAGGAATTCAAAGCCAAAATCTTCCAAACCATTGCCAGCAATTAAAAGTACACAGTCAAAATCTACGGATACTTCGGAATTAGAAGAAATAGATCTTACAGAAATTGACAATTTAGTAATAACCAGTCAACAGGATAATATTGAGCTGTGTTCATCCGGAACAAAAATAAACGAAAGTGCCAAAGTAGTTGAAGGTGAGAGTGAAATAGAGCTAGCAAAAGAATTTGAGGAAAGAGTGTTAGAAACCCATTCAGAAGGGCTAGATGAAATCGCAACGACAAGAAAATCTTTATCTCTCGTGAAAGCGCCAGGTGAAAAAATTGCGAACGAAAGTGACAGTTCTAAATCATCCACGACGGAAGTGAAAAGTGTCAACGAAAATAAAAATGTGAACGAAAATCAGAGTGACGGAAACCAGAGTAACGAAAATCAGAATATTAACGAAAAACAGGATATTGACGAAAATCAGAGTAATAACGAAAGTCAAATTGAAGTGTTGAACCGTGGATTGATAAGAGCACATAGTGAGTCCTCATTATTAAGTCCTCATACTTCTCCACTGTCAGTACATTTAGCTAGTGAACATAATACACCGGGTGTTCGGTTTAATTCAGGAATAAATGCAACATCGACTCAACTTGTCAGATCTTGTTCAGTAGACACTTCAGTTAAACCAAAGTCATTTGTAAAATCGTGCATAAAAATAAGCTCAATAAAAACAAAAAGTGCGCCGAGTGTTTGTATTGAGGATCTATTTGAGAAAAACAGTAAATCAGTTGAAAACAAAAATCAGGTTTTGAGTCCAATAAACGATATAGTTGATTCAAAAGTAATTGACATTGGGAAAATTAGTGATTATAGATTGGGAAAATCTAAAGCTGAGCCTCCGTTCACCGGTAACCTAGTATCTTTTAAAACTTGCGGTAAAACTTTACCAACATTAGAACATTTGCGACAAATTTTTGCAGTTTGCGGCGCTTCACGTCAACCATCTAGAATAATATCGAACGAGGTAGTGAAAAATCTTTTTGAAAACATGGATGGGAAAGGTGAAAATACTGGAGTTGGGGGAGGAGGTGATCGTGGTGACGGGGATCGTGGCGGCGGAAGCAATAATCCCCCTCGCTGTTCGAGTCCTTTTATTGGAGCGCATAGGTCACTTCAGGGTACAGAACAATGGCGAGAAGCAGTGAGAATGATTCCAGAATTCGATGGAAAGCGAGAGTCTTTGAGTCGTTATCTCGGATGCTTAGAGGATGCTGCAGCTATGGTAGGACCGGAATTTGAGTTGGACTTGATGAGAGTTGCTAAAAATAAATTAGTCGGAGAAGTATGGAATAGAATTAGTACCAATCGGTTTAGCCACATTGCTGATTATATGGAATATCTTCGAAAAATATATGATCCTCCGAGGGACATATATCAATTACAGGGTGAATTGGGTAGCATTGCGCAGTTGAATCATGAAACAGTCGCCGAATACGCGTATAAAATTCAACAGTTGGTCACAAAATTGGAAGAGTCACGACGATATATTGACGGATATTTAGACGAGGCTGATAGAGAGGCGATCGAGAGAATGGCGATAAATTGTTTTAACCGTGGATTGCGACCCGAAATATTAGATAAAATAAAAGAGGAGAAAGTAACGCTTCAGGATGCGGTGGGCACGGCATTGGCTGTTGAGTTAGACATATCCGAACGAAGTAAATTGAGAGATAATGCAAATTCAAAATTCACTCCGATAAAGGATATAGACAGAGGTGTGAAAAAAGTTGGCATAAAATTTGTTGAACCCACGGAGAATGTCACTATGGCACCATATACTGAGGCACCGAAAATAATAAGCTGTCAATACTGCAAAAATCAAGGACACACTGCCAATCAATGTCCTAAAATACACGAAAAAGAGATAATTGATGTTTGTCAGTATTGCAACAAAAGAGGGCATCTGGCAGACAAATGTAGAAGCATTGGATGTTCAATTTGCGGTCAGAAGGGCCATTGGGCCGAAATTTGTAAACAGAAAGTGCAAGGTGAGGGTGAACGAACGTCTAATGAACGTCCTAATCCACAACCCGTTCAACAAAATTACGGACAAGGTCAAGATCAAGGAACTTTTCATTCCAATAATTACAATAATAATCGTCAAAATTATAACAACAATCAAGGTTTTAATTCAAATCCGCGATACAACTATAATCAAAACCCAAATTTCAATCAAAATCGAAACTTTAATTCAAACCAAAATTTTAATCCCCATCAAAATCGAAGTTTCAATTCAGGATTCAACCAAGATCGAAGTTTCAATCAAAATTATAATCAAAATCAGAATTATCAAAATCTAAATTTTGGTCAAAATCGCAACTTCAATCCAAATTATAATCAGAATCGAAATTATAATTCAAACTATAACCAGAATTATAATCAAAATCGGAATTTCAATTCAAACTTCAATCCAAATTTTTACCAAAATCGAAATTTCAATCCAAACTACAACCAGAAATATAATCAAGAGGGTGAATTCGTACCCAGTGTTTTCGATACAGACTATATCGCAACAGTAGACGAGCAATGTCAAATAATTGACATATTTTTGGTAAGGCCGGAGGAAGGAATTATCCCTCCGACGATTCAATTAAAAAGCAGCGACCTTCAGGACTCTGTTATTATGCTATTGGATACAGGTGTCGGTAAAAATATTTTAAAAGAAAAATGTTTGAACGAAAGTAATACCATATATACAGACGAAATTTTGAGACTTAGTGGAATAACGGATGAATTTGTTTATACATCAGGATATGTTATTATCGAAACTTTGGGGCGAGAAGTGGTGTATCATATTGTGGCTAATAATTTCCCTACTCAGCAAGATGGAATTTTGTCTAATGATTATTTTCGGGATAATTTGGCAAAAATAGATTATGAAAATAGTGTGCTCAGAGTTCGTGACAAGGAAATCGAATTTTTCACGCGAGAAAGTATGATTTTTCCACCAAAGACTAAAAAGATTTTTTATGTAAGACTAAATGATGATACAATTCGCGAAGGATTTTTACCTCCGATTGATTTGGGAGAGGAAATAATTGTTGAGCAGGGTCTTGTACAGAACATTAATGGGAAGTGCTTTATCAATATCATTAATAACAAGGATGAAAAAATCGAAATATTGATCCCTACCATGAGATTGGCAAAAAGCTCTGCTGAAATTACGGAAGTGACGGTGGTAGAGGAAAGAAGAATGTCAAAAGAGGAATTATATGTAATGGGTGAAAATAATGAAAATGGTATAGATAGGGTTCAAGGAAATTCTGGAAGTGTCAAGAGTAATTCAATGTTAAAAGATAAAAATGACGAGATAAAATTGATGAAAAATAATGGGGAAAATGAACAAAATGACGAAAAGAAATGGATAACAATACCGTACGAAACGTTTCAATCAGCAGTGGAAAGAATAAAAAGGGACATGAGCGAAAGAAAGAATTTAAATCAGGGAAATTCAAGTTCAAACGAAATAATGACAGAAAATGCAGTAATAAATCAGATAATTGTTACAGAAGAAGGTATAAACAAAAGAGGAAATTCAGACAAAAATAAAGATAACGAAAATTTAAAGGAGATATCGAACGATGAATTGAAGCTAAGGCTAAAAGAAATTGGAAATTTGAAATGGAAAAAGAAACAACAAAATTATTTCAACAAAAATAACAAAATAATAGAAAATATTCGATCGTATGAGGCTTGTGATCCCTTGAAAGGAGCTCAATTTTATGATTCAGAAAAATGTTTATGTATCAATGTTAAATTTCAGGATAAGACCCGATCACCTAAAGTATTGAAACTGTTGAGGTTGACTGGATTAGATGAAAAGGAAACAGCAAATGTTAAAATTACAGTTGGCAAAATCAATAAAAATCTTGCGGAAATGAGTACGACTTTTACTAAATCAAACAAAGAGGAGACTGTCATTGCAACATTCATTTCTGGAAAAGGATGTGGAAGTGAGGAACAGAAAAATGACAAAAGCAGATATACACCTGATAATAGTGATCGTTCAAGGAGCGAAATTCCTCAATTTGAAAAAGGGTCAGGTTCAGCAAAAACTAATGATGGAATGAAGCAAAGTAATAATTGTGATAAAGTAAAAGAATTACAAATGCCTGAAATGAAATCGACATCAGAGTCATTAAAAATCAAGGAAGTAGAGAAATCGTACGCATTTGCAACAGAGGTAAACTTCAATCAACCAATAGAATATTGTGGGTCCTTAGTAAACAAGGAATTAATTCAACATGTGGTACATATCTTTGAACATATTGAACAAGATTTTAACCATCAAGATTTGGTAAATATTGCAATTGTTTCAGTAAAAGACCATAAAAAGATTATAAATTCAGAAAAAGAACGAGAAAATGAAAAGATATTAAAATGTGAACTACAAATTTCAATCGTAAAAGTGGATAATGATTTGATAACGAATAACAAGGAAATCAAATATTCAAATACAGAGATAAATACAGTAAACAAAGAGGAATTTGATGATGGCAAAGGCCTTCTAATTGAAAAACGAGATAGAAAACAAAAGGTAAAAATGAGGGTACAATTGCATGAATTTTTATATCGCCTTGCATTAAATCAATGTACTACAGAAACAAAATATCTGAGCATCATTATGGAAACAAAAAACGAATCGGAATATTTGACAAACTTAAAGTTGATACGATTTACGAGTTTGAATGATAAAGAATCAAATATCGTACGAGAAATTGTTAAATATGAAGCAGATAATATTTGTATATCAACAAAGAAGTTAGAAGCAACGCATCTTGAATATTTAGAAAATGTTGACAGTATAGAACAATTGAGTTTCGAACCAAGGAAACTAAAAGAATATGAAAAAGTGGATAAACCAGTATCTTGCTTCTTAAAAAGTATACCAAGTAATATACGAGTAAGAAAGGGTCCGGGTGTATTGAAAGAGGCAAAAACGCAGTATCACGTTTTCAAAATGAAGAGTATGGCAATTGTGTATAGCATATTTTGTTTCATAATTAGTGGGTTGTATTGTTGCATGTCAAAAATAACACTTGGAAAGGTCGAAATTGAACTTACAGTAAATAAATTCGAAAGAGTAATCGAACAAGTCAAATGTAAGAATAAAGTTCAAAATTGTAGTAAAATAATGCGTGAAAGAAAGGTGATTTGTAAAATGAAATATCGGTCGTCCAGAGAAGCTCAGGAAAAACCAGTAAATAGAACTATGAGGAGAACGAGAAGCAAGGAAATAGAGCAGTTTAATGAAATCAAGATTACGCAACCTAGAACGAAAATGAAAGTCGATAAAGTATCAGACTTAGGTAAAATTTCAAGTATAGGTTTTTTAAGCAAGATCTTAAATAACAACAAATATTATAATAACTACGAAATAATCGACACAATAGCAACAATATTACGTGAATCATTTCAAGTAACGTATTTACTCGCATTCATATAAAAAATCACTTAATTAAACAATTCTAATTAAATAAAAATAAATATATAAATAAATAAAATCGGAAAAAAAGATAAAGATAAAAATTTGCCCATTACAATTTTAATTTTTCAAGTTCGCCGAATTTGTCAGAAAATGCTTCCCTCGTTTTTAAGTTCATGTATTGAGTTTTCAGTCATTGTGTTTTGAACATTTCTTTTGTGAGAATGAGTTGAATCCTTAACCGATGAATAAGGACCGGATAGGATTTTATTACGTTGATGATGAGTAACTATTATTTTTGTATAATCGATGGAAAATGGAATTTCCCGATTGTAATTGAAGTTTGTTTGAGAAATAAGCGAAATAAATACTGAAAATGAGCATATAAATGACTGAAAGGACGGAAATTGTTCAATGATAAACAATGGCGAAGGAAAAATCGGATAATAGTTAAAGCTTTATGGGATTTATTGATCACGAATGAATTACAATTTGAATATTTACAGAAAAAGAAATAATCAGTTGATAAGCGAAAATGGAAAATAATTTGTATTTGTCTTTGTAACATTTAATTTTATTTAAAAAAAAGGAAGACAATTTTCGAATCAAGTGTTTGATGAAATAACTTCATAGATTCATATTTGTCATATTTGTTTGTTCCGTTATTGTTATTGTGGACCATATCATGGTTCTATCCTTTTCCTGATTGTTAACCGTTCCTTCCTTGTTTATGTCAAACTTTTATTATCTCATATGTTATCAAAAGTTAAAAAAAAAAAAAAAAGCAAACAAACAACATGAAAACAAAGAACAATAATAAAAATGACATATATACGCACAGGTTAAATTACGTCATTTGTGGCATAATAAAAAAAAAAAAACGGAAAAAAAAAAAATCAGTAGTATATTTTTAAATCGTCTCTGTAGTTATAACCACATTAGTCTCTTAGTCGTTTAAATGTTTGCACGGACTCAAATCATTGTCGGATGCATTATTTCTTATTCAACGAACTGTTAAGTTAGTAACATCCGTTTTTTTTCATCAGTTAGATAAGTTTAATTACACATTTCTTTTATCGAATGATTGTCATATGTGGGGAAACTTTATTTTGTTTGTAATTATAAAAAAGGAATCAATCCTGTCAGAAATACATTCAGGTAGGGACACGATTTTAGTGAGTTCATCTGAAAACAGCCATCTTGAGCAGTAGACATAGGCATAGATAAGGAGGTAGCAATCCAAGAAAACTGAAATGTGGGCCAAACATAAACTTATAACAGACCTGCCCCGAATTAAAACAATAATAATAATACTAACATTAATAAATAATAACATACATATAGACATATATATATATCTTTTTTTTTAATTGTTGTATTAGCGTGTCAAAAGAGAATATAAGAAAATTTAGGGATCAGGATATAACAATCATATTTAAGAAAATTGAAATTAAAATGTTAACGAAAATGTCGATTAACGTACCATTATTGGTGATAGGTCTCCCGTACATCTTATATATTAAAATAATTCAATTAGCATCGATAAAAAAAATAATAATAATGTAGATTTGCTTAGTACACACATAAATGTCAAACTAAATTTGATTTCTATGATCATTTTTAAATAAGAAGGTAAATTGTTAAAGAAAATAGTTATAAAAAAAATGTACAATGAGTTGACCCGAAAATTAATGTTTGAGCATTGTCTCTACCGAGACCGAGCGTTGTTCTTCGAAGCAACTCTCGTCTTGCGGGGGAGGTGTTACGTCCTGTGAATTTTCGGCCAAATTCACCGACGCAACTGACCAAAAATCCACAAAATTGGGACGTATTCGTGGAAAATAATTAGCCGCTGAGAAACAATTATGTGTGCAGTAATGTATCAGCTAATACTGAATGACTCGATTCAGTGATTGGCATAGCAACAGATTGGTACGGTCATGTAACCAAAAGACGCAACGGAAATAAAATATCAAAGGGATATTCGGGTTGCTAGAGGGGTATCATCGGCAGCGAGGATGCCTTCGGCTACCTGAAGACCCATTGTTTCAATTGAGACGAGAAAGGCTATCCGAATCTTTAGCTGTATGCGTCGGGAGACGGTGCCTTATCTCTCTAACACGTAGCGCGTAGCGACGCACGTACGCACACAGCGGTGCAGCCAGAGAATTGGTGTGACTGCCTCGGGGCGACTGATTGGGAAAATCACCGTTGGCTCTTACGAGTGCAGCACCTCTCGGGGCATAATTATGCGCAACGTTCAATTAAAATTGTGGAATTGATGTTAATGAAAACAATGTTGAGATGAAGCGGACGTGGGAGTTTGGTCGGAAAGTAATAAATTCGTTAATTATCCAGTAGAATCACGCATGAAAGGTATTTTGGGTCAAATAGTTAATATAAAATTATTATAAAAATTTATGAAATATTATCATCTATTATTATAATCATTAGGGAAGTTAATTAACCCGATAGAATCACGATTTTGCTATCAATAAAATAGTTAAATAAATTAGTCAATAACAGGGAATTAGTTATTATCGTTCAGAAAAATATTCAGGGACATTATTATTAATTTAAGAAAAATTAGAAAAATTATCCGTTGAAAAACAGGAATGAATGAGCAATATTTAAAATAATTCGTTAGATCAGGGTTAAAACTTTTGATAGAAGCATCGTAGGAACTTCGTTCAAATTTGTAAACTATTATTATTTAAATCAAAAATTAATGGAATAATTTGTTTATCCGGGAATTTGTTGTAAAAACCGAAATTGCGAAATTATTAAAATAAGTTACGGAAGACGCCGAAACCGATCGATAATTACCACGGAGGGGGCAGCTGATGCAACGCACTGCTTGGAGGCGCGGGTGCCCCCCCCGATCAAGACAATAAAAGAAGCTCCCCAAAGGGCGCATTATCACTTCATCACTGACCACTTCCTCACTATCTGGACAGCTACGTGTCAGTCTTCGACACCTCTTCGAGACATTACTTGTTCGCAATTCACTTGTCGATACCCAGTCAGAAATTTATTTCCATCATTAAAATCTGAACTTTGAAGTCGAAAAGTTAAATAAAGTCTTTAAATATTTCAACGGATAAATAAATCGGAGTCTCAACGGAACATTATTTCATCACCTATACTCTTCATTGTCAACATTCATTGTCTTTAACATTCCTCGCGGACCCAATCGACTTTCACTGAAAGAAAGAGCGAAGGAAGGAAGGAAGAAGGAATTCGGGATTACGAACTTTACATCCTCATCAATCGATCATCTCGAGTTAATCGAACATTTCATTCATTCCTAATCACCGTAAGTTATCAAATCCTTTTATTTTAAAATCATTTATTTTATTTCATCAATCGTCTTTGGAAATTTTATTCTTTTGTTGATTTTACCGATCAATAATTAAATACTTTCGAATATCCGGGAATAATTAATAATCTATGGGAATCTGAATAAGTTAATAAATTGAAGAGATTTAATATCCGGAAGTCGAGGTTTTCCAATCTTTCCAAGTGAGAACCGAAGTATAGAGCAACGAACTCGACGGCCAGTGATAACGTTAGCTCGACTCAGTGCAGCGTGGTGCGAGCCATCGGGGGTCGTATTACACCTAGGCCTTCGTACGGTGTGTCAGGGTCACGCAGAGATTCGTAATCGTCCAAGTGTGGTAGAGACTGCGCGCTAATAATCGAGCCACGCATATTATTTTGGCACACAGACTTAGCCCATCCCTGAATAAATTTCCGAAAGGTTAGATTCAAAAGGGGCATTGTTCTGAAAGAGCGTCACATGCGATAAACGCGTAAAAGGGAGAGAAATCTCCTTGACCGTAGATGCAGGAAAAAGCTGTTCAGGACGTAACACTATGCTATGCTATGCTATACTACAGTAGAACCTCGGTTAGCCGAACCTTTATTATTGGAACCATGTCGCAAAATTTCGTTGTGACATATCGTCGAGCGTTACTTTGTTGCAAGCGTCTGTGAGTTTGTATCATGTGCGTATACAACCAAAAAATGACGACTTTATCAGAAAGAATGCTTAAAGTAAGCGTTTAATAATATGCGCCAAAGTATACATATAATGTTTGTATGCGAATTTATATTTTAGAAAACTCATATTCATTACGTATGTTATTAGTAATTTTTTTTTAATTCATAACTCGATTATCCGAATAATTGTTAATCCAAACGGTTCTCGACCCCAATTAGTTCGAACAATCGAGGTTCTACTGTAGTATAAATTTTAATATAAGTTTACTATTTACATACACGTATATTTCAATTTTTTATTATGTTTTTTAATTAAAGTAAAATTAAAGTAGTTTCAAACTTTGATCCCTCGAAAGATCATTAACGATTCGCCTGAGCGTACA
Organism: Amblyjoppa fuscipennis; assembly: GCA_963575735.1. Taxonomy (NCBI): domain Eukaryota; kingdom Metazoa; phylum Arthropoda; class Insecta; order Hymenoptera; family Ichneumonidae; genus Amblyjoppa; species Amblyjoppa fuscipennis. The sequence goes on along the minus strand of OY754489.1, from coordinate 13,109,520 downwards.
TATATTTTTCTCCTCGACTTTATTCTATTTGTGAGCTACGAATGGCCGAGTATTTTTCCACGATCGGAGCATCCACCGTTTTATCGTTTTTTCAATGTCTTGTTTTTTTTTGTCTGGCGGCACATTTTTTTTTTTTTTTTTCACTTTTCGTTGCGAGAAGCCGAGAGTGGAAGATTGCCGGAGGCACGAGCGAGCGAATGAGCGAGGCTTCGGGCCGACTCTCAACAATACTGCAGCGAAATACTTCGCTTTCCCGGAAGCCTCTCTAGCATGGGAATTGTGTAATCCAATATACATATCTGCATCTCCGGAAAACATGCTTGATGTTTGTATGCAATTTTGTAGTAAAAAAAAAGAAGAAAAAATAGACATAACATGGTAAAGACGTAAGAATTAGATAAAACCGCGCTCATGAATGTTAACAGGCACGTCGAGATTGTAAGTAGCGGCGCAAATTTAAACGATCTAATTACCGCTCACGGCGTACGGTAAACGTGGTGGAAACCAAAGCGGCGGTGCATATTCACCGGTTTTACCCCATTTTGCATTCTGAATAAATTTCATAAACCTTCGCTCGAATTTTTATTCTCCCTCCACGAGATTGAAACTTTATTTTATTTATTTAATAAAATGATTTTAAATAATAATTTTTGTAATTTTCTTTTATTTCATAAGTATATATTTTTTAAAACATGACATTTCCCAATATCATGAAAATAATCATTGGTAATATTATTTAATTTTTTTATTGCTGATTTCGGAGATCATTCGAAGGGTTGTGAAAGACGGCTCGCGCTTTGATCCCTGACGATACACGATGCGGTACACGATCTTTTCACTCGGCGGAAATAATTGCGGCCGGGAATAGCGAGTGAATAGGATTCTTCCGCGAGTGTGTATCGTGGAGGGGTTGCAATTTCGCACTGTGCCCCGAGAGGGTGCAACTCGCTCGGTGTCGTTCTCGTTCATTCGCGAGAAAACGCGACGTCACCTCGACGAAGAGGCCTCCTCCGGTGTCCCCGAGTGGGCGTAATAATTAATGTCCGTAGTGGCAAAAGGAATTAAGAGAGGGGCTCGCCGAGTGTACCGGAGTCCTCTATACTGGACCGAGACTGCTAAGCCGCGGCTAGGATAGATTAAAAAAGTTTTTTCATTCTTTCTCCGGGAACAGGTAGAAAACCGGAAAACGAGAAAGAGTAAGACAGGATATGGCTCTGGAGGCAGTCACGTGCCCCGCGGGCTCGTTTTCCTCCCCTAGCCGCCCTGGATCTATTATCTCATATATATACATACATATATATATATATATATATATATATATATATATATATATATATATGAGCTGGGCAAAGTACTGAAAAGTACTTAAAGTACTTTTATAAAATACAAAGTACTTTTTCTTCGTAAGAGGCGAAGTTCCACGAATACCAAATTTGGAGAAGAATTTTCAAGTCCCTCATGGAAAAAAGATAGGTGTGAAAATATATTTTTCGATATATCGTAATATATATGTGGAACATATTTGGGATATATACAATATATCTACTACTAAGAATATATAAAGAACTAGAATATATCTCAATTATATTCTAGTTACATTTAGTATGTACCTGAAATATATATAAAATATATCCGACATATCGAATTTTTCGTCGATGTATATATCTTATACTGTACGGGTAATATATCTGAGGTATATCTTCAAATACATTACCAATATATGCGACGTACACCTCAAAATATACTGGGAATATATCCGACGTATATCTTAAAACGTAACGAAAATGTATGATACGTATATTTTTAAATATACGTGCAATATATTTGGTATATAGCTAGATATAGGGGATGCACACCAGGTATATATTAAATATGCACCCTATAAGAAAATACATATTCACTAATGAAAGAACGTTATATTTATTAAGGCGCACACATCAATCAATTCAATTTTTTTATCCAGGTCCTCGCTTGTAAAGTTCGCAGCTGCAGCCGCCGTTACCCTCCCCCCCCCCCAATACTGTATCGCATTTGCACGAGGACGCAGGAAAACTGCAGAAAACCTGCGCCGATACAGCTGGTCATTCCAACTGAGTCTTGATGTTCGCCTTCGAGTACGAACACCAATCCTCAGAATTCGACCACCCGCTCAACGGTTCCAATGCGCCAGTTAGTGCACGGCTGGGCGGTCATCCATCCAAGTACTGGCCGCAAACGATTCATCTTGACTCTGGGGACCGCCGAAGCCACACACCAACCGCGCATATTTACCGCTGTCCGTCATATAATAAAAGATATAATTTTAAAAATGTTCAGTTCACTAGCAATTGGTTCATCATTACATTACGTAACTTATTATACGTTACATTGCAGTCATGAAACGTTTTTCTAGGTCTATTCAGTTTATGTTTAATACAGATGTAAGTAGAAAGGGGAAAGTGGGGCAAGAGAGGTCTAATTTGCCACGCTCTCCCTTACTTGTATGCAAATACAGGAAAACATGTAGCCTATTATTCTCTTTATATACAATAAGTATTCAATTTACATGTGAAATGTATTTTCAAATATACGACAGATACACTGGCACATATATCCGAAATATATTTTATTTACAATTAACAAGTATTCAGGTTATATTTGGAATATATCCCCGCATTTACGGAAAATATACCGGCACATAAATCTTGAAATATATCTGAAATATACGTTGTTTATATTTGATAAGTATTCCGATTATATTTCAAATATATTTGCATATATATGCCAATATATATTTGATTACCGGTGCGGTGGTCTAGTGGTTAGCGTGCTCGCCTCTAAGACCTAAGCATCGGGAGGTCGGTGGTTCGATTCCCGGCTTCGTATGTTTCGCCGAGAAGGGAAAAAAACATGGAAGAGACGAAGCTCCAGATATATACATCGGTCACTCACACTCAGTTACCGCGGTGCGAGTGTCGGATGTATATAGCTGTACTCCATTGTTTTCATTCTCGGTGAGACGCGACAAGCTCCGACGTCGGGAATCGAATCTGAGACCGCATCGGCGTAGGGGACGTAGCGTACCCATCGCCCGGGACGCCGAGTCTGTGTATCAGACTCGACGCTCCGCAATAGCTATCCCTGGCCAGAGTGTAAGCTATCGTGCTCGGGCTTCATGGCACCGGGGTATGGTGCATCATAACGATGCTTCTAGGTATACCAGGCGACTATCCTAGAATACTTGGAGCCTTGCCTCCTTAACCTGGGGCTCTGAGGAGGCCGACAATGATATCCCTAGCATGACTACATTTAGGGATGCCGGGGGACGGGGGACTAGGCCAACGATACTCTGAGCAACTGGCAACCCAAAGAAGGGATGCGGTGGTGCGGAAGTACTGGCCCAGATACCCTGTACAACCGGTAATAGCCCACGAAGGGTTGCTGGAGCACGGGGGACTGACCAAGATACCTTGAGCAACCGGCAACCCCGAGAAGGGATGCTGGGAAATGGGGGAGTGGCCAAGTTACACTGAGCAACCAGCAAGCCCACGAAGGGTTGCTGGGGACCGCGGGACTGACCAAGATACCCTGAGCAACCGGTAATCCCTAGTGAGAAAGGTGTCAAGTCGCAGAAGTAGGTGCGAAAAAGTCAATGACATCACGAGGGACGCCTGTCGGTTGTGTTCCGCGTCTGAGGAATACAACGTGGACAATTAGGGCGGTGCGAGTGCCCCACGGGGCCCGAGTACAATGGTCCAGCGGGACTGAGTGCTCGTATCGCTAACAAAAACAACACAACAATATATATTTGATCGTATATCGATACATATATCCTGCATATCGAATTTTTCGTTTAAAATATATGGGGTATATTCCATATATATTTTTGCATATATCTTACATACCTACCTTTTTTCCATGGGGGGTCAACGGCCCTGTTCCGGGCCAACGTTTTTTCAAAACGTCCAAACTCTTCGTTTCATTTCGTTAGACTACGACGACAGGAGTGGAGGTCGACTGAATGTATAACAACTAAATCTGGGACGTATATGGATCTAGTACAGTGGCCGAAAGTGAAAAAGATCTCGATTTTATGTAACAAAAATCGTATTTTTGGGATTTAAATGGGAAATATTGGGCTAGGAGTAAAATAATTGTTATATTCGTGTTCAGCGGGAAAAAATACGTCGAATGGAGACTTGAAACAAAAAAAAATCGAGTGAACAACGGTTTTCCACTTTTGAAAAACGTCGATTTTCGTGATTTTCGAAGGTCGATATCTCGGCTCCGAATGAAGCTAGGGAAAATGCGAGGTACTCGTCGTGTTCTACGGGAAAAAATACACAAAATAGGGTTATGTCCGAAGTTCCAGAAGCATTTTATCGGGCAGTTTCAGCACGTTGAAACTGCCCAAAAGGGGCAAGAGGGTGGGGGGCTTCAAATTTTTTGACGAATTTTCTTTTTTCTTTTTCAAAATGAACTGCCACGTATTTCGACGTATTTTTTCCCGCTGAACAAGTATCCGCAGGCTTTTATGGGACTAAAGTACAGTGAGACATTGAAATTCTTGATTTTATGCACGAAAAGTCGTATCTTTGGGATTTAAATGGAAAATATTGGGCTGGGAGTAAAATAATTTTGTGAGACTAGATATTTATTTACGTTACCAAAGAGGTGCAAAATAATTTGTAGATGGTTTCCTCATTTATTACCATCTTGAGCATAGCTTCCTCAAAGAGCGAGGCTATGCTCAAAATTGTACTAGTACTCAGTAATAGTACTTAAAGTACCAAATAAGTACTCATGTATTTTAAGTACTACCCAGCTCTGATATATATTATTAATATTATTAATAAGGCGAACTTTTTAGCGCCTTCGCTGCAGCATTAAACACGCTATACGACGAGGCCCAACGAAACTGTAATGGCTCACAATGCTAACTGAAAAATTGTTAGTTGGATTAAGGGAACTCAAATTTGATGGGTCGTAAAATCCTAGATATTTTTCTTCAATTTTTTAACGAATAAACTAAATTTCCGTATTTTTGGTACGTCAAATTGACGAATAATTATTTCATTATTTATCTATTTTTATTTATACTTTGAACATCCAAAATACTACAAAAAAAATATATGTATAATACCAGCGGTTGTTGTGACTCGCGAGCTCGCAACCATCGACGCTCACAGACACTCACAAATACTCGGACAACCCCCGAGACTCTTCTAAACATTGTCGCAGACACTCTTACTCATTTGTCAATAAGAGCGCACCCAGAAAAACAATTTGTTTGACGGGCGTCCCGCAAACAAATTTATGTTTCATTTAAGTAAATATTTATTTTCGGGTCACCCTTATCAAAGGGACTTAGATTAGAAAGGCCTTAAGACACGGCCGCGACGGTTAAACTTTTTTGTATTATAGGATAAACCGGCCAATGAATGGACAGGACCAATGAACGAATGAATGAATGAATAGATTTATTGTACGGCAGGACCAAAGGTCCTCTAGGCACATATACAACGCAATTAATTATCGTAACAAACTCACAACAACTCATAATAAAATGAAACAAAATAAAAATAATATAACATAAAACAAGATGAAATAAAAAACCAAGATAAAACAAGATGAATGGACACGTTCCATAAGAGCACGTGCATAAAAAACGTCTATTCACTGGGTTTTTCGTCTGCTTAACTGTCCATCCATTAGCCGGTTTACCCTAGAGGGATATAGAAAAATTACAGTGCGAAAGATTGCATCATATATAATATTATATTATTATATGTGGTAGAACCTTAAATTATACGTATTGTCTCCTGGGTGATCCGTGTTACCCCGGCGTCCGCTCTCTAATTTACATAAAACTGGCGTATAATCGCGACAATTAGGGAGAGGGGAAAAATGCGAAAAAAAATACTGAGAAGCAACAGTATGAAAAGGAGCGCGACGACGAAGAGTGGGAACAGAAAGCTGGAAGGGAATTTAAAGACTAAAAAAAATGAAAAAAACTGGTTAACCTCGGCGAGTCCAGAATCGGCGTCGTGCGCTCTCTCGCGTCTCTTGTACTATTAACTCGGCTTAATATCTATATTTATTATTTCCATACTCGATGATACAGCGTATCAATATTGCCCAGCGACGGGTCCACGGACAGCTAGTTTTTATGTCCACCTTCTTCGTTGCCGATGACTTTGTCCGGGCAGACGAAGTAATCGAAGTCCACAGAGGTCGCCTGGGTGAATAATCAACTGCGTCACGATGTCCTTATCCGATTGTTTTTTTTTCTCATCAGCGGTGGAAATTTTTATTTTCTACACCGAAAAAAAAAAAGTTTGGTAATATCAAACTCATAGCTGCGGTCACGGAAAATTGGTTTGAATCAATCTAGGCGCATTTAAATAGGCTGCACCGTTGTTGAAACAATAAAACTGGTATGATTGTGTCAATTGCGTATAACAGTTATTGCGAATACAAAGTTAGTGCAAAGTGAACTAAAACTGCATTAAATGAACAACTTTTTTTTTTTTTATTCAATCGTATATACTGTCACCATACAGAAGGTATATTATTTTGACTTGAATGCATACTTGGTCAATTTGAAAAAAAAAATGTGATTCGATGTGTTCGTATATATATGAACATTTTTCATCTTGAAAATGATTTTATTCAATTCGGCATGACGTCAATTTAGTCATTGACAATAAACAACTTTCAAGTTGTTTCAATATGTCAATGTCAAATCATCGAAGTTGGTTTTAAGTTAATGACGGAGAATAACTTATATATCCGATTCAAGATTACACATATTAATAAGCGATTGTAGCGTAGCGGTAAGATACACAGTAAAAAAAAATGTGTACTTTTTACAACAAATTATTGTCCATAAACGTCGAGAATTTTTTATTTGTTAATTTTTCGATTTTACAAACAAAAGTACAATCTACAGTTGTCAATAATACAGGAAATAAAAGGACAAGTTCGTATATTCAAATAAGTGACAAACGAGTTTGTCACTTGTTTAACAAAATTATTTTTACGAAATTCCGCATTCCGATTTAACCAAATTATTTTTTACTGTGTACTAGGTCAGGACGCGTTAGTTTCGGGGTTCGAGCCCCGCTAGGATATATACAATTTTCATTTGCAAAAATTGTGTTATATTGATAAGTGGCGATGTACCGATAACAATTGAACGTACAAAACACGATGTAACCATGTATGAAATTAATTAGTACCAAATAACGTAAATAACAGTACTGGGATCGAACTCCAGATTGAGTTCACTGTAAAAATAATCGGTGTTAAAATTAACACCGTTTTAACACCAGCGCGGTGTCTATATAGGTCCATCAATTTTGTCTTAACCGAATACTCTGCCATGGTGTAAACCGACTGTGTAAGAAATTTAGTGTAGATTATGAATTTCACTCAACACCGTATAGTTAAAACCAATTTACATTAATGTTGTTCGGTGTATAACATAATATCCCAATGGGTTGGAGAATAGCACAAGATGGTGCAACTATTGGCACATATCGGAGTCAATATTAAATCCTATAAAGTCCTTTATTAACACATGAACGGTGTCGACCATCCGCATTGTGAGCTGCTTAAGAACACTGTAATGTGTAACAGATTGACACAAGAAATGAATATCTAGTCTCACAAAGGAAAAAAAAGTTTGGCCCAACTCAATTTGGAGTTGGATCTCAGTACTGTTATTTACGTTATTTGTTACTAATTAATTTCATACATGATTACATGGTGTTTTATATGTTCAATTGTTATCGGTACATTGCTACTTATCAATATAACACAATTTTTACAAATAAAAATTGTATATATCCAAGCGGGGCTCGAACCCCGAAACTAACGCATCCTGACCTAGTGCCTTACCGCTGCGCTACAAACGCTCAGCGATATGTGTAATCTTGAATCGGTTATATAAGTTGTTTTCCGTCATTAACTTAGAATCAACTTCAATGATTTGATATTGAAATATCAAAACAACTTGAAAGTTATTTATTGCGGGTATAATATTTGTGAATTACTAAATTGACGTCTTGCCGAATTGAATAAAATAATTTTCAAGATGACAAATGGTCGTATATATACGACCACATCGAATCACATTTTTTTTCAAATTGACCAAGTATACATTCAAGTCAAAATAATATACCTTCTGTATGGTGACAATATATACGATTGCATAAAAACATGACTTGAAATAACTCAATTAACACCGAAATGATAAACTTATATGTACACCTACGGTAGTGTTAAAATGGTATTAATTTTAACACCAAATTGATGGACCTATGTGTACACCAACAGCAGTGTTAAAATCGTTTTTTTTTATTTCAACACTGAATTATGACAATTGTATACCCGTATGGTATTGATTTGCTACAAAACCGTATGGCGTAACTTGTAACAAAGCAACACCAGATCTTGTTTTTACACTTTGCATTGAGTAAAATGGACTCAATAATGGTGTTGTTATTAACACTGGTGTTTTTTACACCACACACTGTGGCAGTTTACATCGGCAAATTTTTTACAGTGTTGGGCCAGCCTTTTTTTCCTTTGTGAGACTAGATATTCGTTTCAAACAAAGATTTTTTTTCGATATAATTGCCTATTCCGTTTGATCAAACATGTTCTTAGTTGAGACAATGAAATTATCTTTGTAATGCTGATGTAACTTTTTAGTCAACTCAACTAAATATTTCCTTCGTCATCCGCAACCGCCGGATTTGGTTGATTCAAATCAACTTTGATTGATCTTACCAAACCTTTTTTTCAGTGTATTTCTTCCTTTTTGGGCAAAATTTTCCGATTATCTTCCGACTTTCCTTGACCGAATGTTAATTTTTTCACGGAGTGAAGTATCCATTGTCGGCTGACCCGCAATACCCCCATTTAATTATCAAAAAAAAATTTATTACCTCGATCCATTCATCTAATTCGCATGACTCGCTTCAACCGACGCTGGGTAACGAGATTCTGCATAATCCTATGAGAACCATTCGACTTCACGCTCCTATTTATATACCCCTGTATATACTACGTTATCACGTGTGACTGCAGAGCGAGAGTTTTATTTATTCAAGCGTAAAAAAAAAAAAGGTCTCGTTTCGTCATATATGAAACGTCTCGCTTTTTCGCTGTCTTCGTTATACTTACTTTTTCATTTCCATCATTTCCGTCGGAGTTACCTACATGAAAGGGACGATTTTTCGCGAAAAAAGACGTAGTAAAAAAAATATCCCGCCCGTCGCTCTCGTGTGTGACGTTCCGCATGTAACTTTTTTTTGCCTCTTTTTGCGCGGCGAATATTTTATAGAATTTTTTTTTTTCCTTTTTTTATCGAAAGTCGACCTGAATTTTCTTTTATATCCTTTTATTCATGCAGCTTCTACCTGCATATGCATGCGCGCCACCGTGGCAGGGTGGTTTCGAACGTTTTTCAGCTTTATCTCCCTCGCTCTGGACTTCTATTGAGCATGCCGAACGTTCGTGCCTCGACGTTCCGGAATTCGAACGTTCGTATTCACATTTTATGTTCCGGTTCGCATTTACGCTCCATAACTAGTCGTAAATGACTTCTCGACTGTGTAAAATCGATCCCGCACGACTTTTACACGGACTGCGAAATCGTCGAAGCGGCTTACTATTCACGCGGCATGTACCTCCGAATTTCAAATCATTTGTATTTATTTCTTTGGTTAAAAAAAAAAAAAACTTTTGATCAGTAAACATATTTGGAAAATTTCTTGTCATTTTCCATCCAAAAAATTATGTTAATGAAAATGAACTTCAATTGAAAATGTCTCGATAATAAAAATATATAAATGAAAAAATGATTATCAAATCCATCGTTTCATTTTTTTTAATTAATCAGTTTATCGATAAGCATTTTAAGTACAAACCATTGCGGGTTGACTACGCGAAAGATATTCACAAGTTAAATTTAATACTCTGATACAGATCAATAAAATTTAATATACAAGTACGAGTTTTTACTCGTACTTGTATTTTACTCGTAATTGTATTTTACTCGTAATTGCATTTTACTCGTAATTGTATTTTACTCGTAATTGTATTTTACTCGTAATTGTATTTTACTCGTAATTGTATTTTACTCGTAATTTTATTTTACTCGTACTTGTATTTTACTCGTACTTGTATTTTACTCGTATTTGTATTTTACTCGTAATTGTATTTTACTCGTACTTGTATATTAAATTTTATTGATCTGTACCAGAGTATTAAATTTAACTTGTGAATATCTTTCGCGTAGTCAACCCGCAATGGTTTGTACTTAAAATGCTTATCGATAAACTGATTAATTTAAAAAAAAATGAAACGATGGATTTGATAATCATTTTTTCATGTATATATTTTTATTACCGAGACATTTTCAATTCAAGTTCATTTTCATTAACATCATTTTTTGGATGGAAAATGACAAGAAATTTTTCAAATATGTTTACTGATTAAAAGTTTTTTTTTAACTAAAGAAATAAATACAAATGGTTTGAAATTCGGAGGTACATACCGCGTGAATAGTAAGCCGCTTCGACGATACAAGTACGAGTCAAATACAAGTACGAGTAAAATACAAGTACGAATCAAATACAACTACGAGTCAAATACAACTATGAGTAAAATACAATTACAAGTAAAATACAAGTACGAGTAAAATACAAGTACGAGTAAAATACAAGTACGAGTAAAATACAAGTACGAGTAAAATACAATTACGAGGAAAATACAATTACGAGTAAAATACAATTACGAGTAAAATACAAGTACGAGTCAAATACAAGTACGAGTAAAATACAATTACGAGTAAAATACAAGTACGAGTAAAATACAAGTACGAGTAAAATACAATTACGAGTAAAATACAAGTACGAGTAAAATACAAGTACGAGTAAAATACAAGTACGAGTAAAATACAAGTACGAGTTAAATACAAGTACGAGTAAAATACAAGTACGAGTCAAATACAACTACGAGTAAAATACAATACGAGTAAAATACAAGTACGAGTAAAATACAAGTACGAGTAAAATACAAGTACGAGTAAAATACAATTACGAGTAAAATACAAGTACGAGTAAAATACAAGTACGAGTAAAATACAAGTACGAGTAAAATACAAGTACGAGTAAAATACAAGTACGAGTAAAATACAAGTACGAGTAAAATACAAGTACGAGTAAAATACAAGTACGAGTAAAATACAAGTACGAGTAAAATACAAGTACGAGTAAAATACAAGTACGAGTAAAATACAAGTACGAGTAAAAATGCAGAGACTAAATTTTACCGATTTACACTGAATTGCCAATAGTGAGTTTTTGGCATGGGAATTGAAAGATGTTACTAGTATTTTTAATCACCATGCGTATACGTTCGACTGACGGTAATTTTTGTTGTCAATTGACGAGAATAAACCGTCGCGATGAATTTCTCTATCTTGCCGTCCAAAGGCTTTCATGGAGTCCGCCAATCGGCGATAATCCTCGTCATCGCGACAGTTCCCGCGTCGGCGAGCGTAAATAAATTTCCAATGGTCGCGATCGCGGCGACAGATCGTTTTATGGAAGGGGCTTCCGAGGGTCAGAGTGCTTGGACGCCCGAGGGCCTCGCTACCCGTGTTTATAACAGAGCCGAGCATTCGCGATCTTTATATGCGTCTTGTTCGACACCGAACTTCAATTCGTATGGTTTGGTCTCTCGTCGCGGTGTAATATACTCGCAGGAAAATATCGCACGCCGCTAAGACCCAAAACAGCGTTGCAAGTGTTCGGCAAACATATATATATATATATTTTTTTTGTTACTGTCAAATGTGCTTAAAATAAATTTAATAAAATTATCCGGCATTTAAATCAACTAACGATTTACATTGGAATATAATCATACGCATCTCTACCTTATTTATCGACGAACAGACGAAAAAATAAAATAACATCGGTGAGTGAAAAAACTTAATCGTGCGTAGATATTCGACGATAAGACACTGTGCACTCGACACCCGATGCACACGTGTTACGCTTAATCGGGTGGTACATTGGAGATAAGTTTTCGGAGCAGATAGATTGGATACACTATTGTCTTTTTTTTCTTCGGCTAGTTTACTGTAATTGCTGTTGTTGCGTGTTGTATTATTTTTGGCGAAGTTCGAGGCGAGTGCGACGTTCAATAATTTGCGGGAAAAAATGGTCACCTGCTCGGTGGAATTAACTTCATGGTTGCCGAAGTTAATTGAGGCTTGATTGCGTTGTAAATTCGTAAATTTTTGGGATCGATGGTCAATCAGGGGCGATGAAATTTGATTGATCTATCAATATTTTAGTCGTTTGCTTTTTAATATTTTAGTTCTTTAATCAACTGTCGCAACGCTCGCGCGAGGTTGTACGTCACTGGGAATATGCACGGAGAGAATTTTTTTTGGTTATAATCTCTACAAAAACATAGGAGAAAACCTAAAACAGCAAACTGAAAACAGTCCGGCAGTTTGCGAAATCTCCCCATACTGTTGAGTGAAAGTGAATAATACGTGTGTACAATGTAGGGAATCGTCTCCATACAGAGTAAAAAATAATTTTGTAAAATCGGAATACGAAGGTTCATAAAAACAATGTTGTTAAATAAGGGACAAACTCGTTTGTTCAGGTTTGAATATACAAAACTGTACTTTTATTTCCCGTGGCATTAACAATTTTAGTACCCTTTTTTTTTTGTAAAACTTGAAACTGCATCGAAAAATTAACAAATGAAATATTGTGGACGTTTGTGGACAATAAATTCTTGTAAAAAGTACAATTTTTTTTTTTTTACTTTGTACATGTTGTGTTGTCCATATCGTATGGTCAAATTAATCACACGGCCATTTATATATTCACGCCCTCTCGATTCTTCTGCCTATTGAGACCGATAAAATGCCACAGTCATTAAATAAAGCAGCTTCAGTGGTATTTCTTTATCTACATTGATATAAGACCTATCAATGTAGCTGAAGACGTGGTTTTTTTTTACCTCAAGAGTTACTATTAATTACTAATTGTAATTGGGAAACAGGAAAATGACGGTTTTTTAAGGAATAACAATTTCCTCAAGAATTTTTGTATACAAAATATAGACTTTATTGCATTACAAATGGTTTACTGCTATTTAACTACAGCTATAGCAACAACTTCATTTGTTAGGTGTAATGAAATATAGAAATATCATAATTTAGTCAATAATTTCACGATACGTCACCCTGAATGACGTTTTCTGGGATAGCTCTGCCGGGAACCGAGCGAAATATTGAAGGAGTGGGTAGTACGAGCGTCCGCAACAGTATAGTGAATCTCGCAATTCCCTTTCGCTATAATTTCCATTGTTATTGGACGTGTCCATCGCACGCATACACTGAAAACAAAAAAATTTGTTGAATTAACCAAAAGTAACGGTGACGTTACGTTCAAAGGTGTTATTTGTTTGGCACAAATAAAGCATTGTTAAACGATTATTTGCTTCAATTTATTCAACATTTTTCGGTTGAAACAAACGTTTTTGTTGTGCCAACAAAATACACCTTTGAACGTATGTCACCGCGCATTTGTTTAATTCAATAATTTCTTTTTCTCAGTGTAGCTAGGAGTAATTAAACGCGTAGGCTCGTTCATATAAACACGGATGATTGTATACACTGTCGCCTATATATGTCCCTGATTTCAATATACACAACAAAAAAAAAGCTGCGCAAATTATAAGTGCTGTTAAACTACTCTCAATGCGTTTCTTCCCTAAAAGTCAAATAGTGAAAGAAACTCATGATTCGTCGTACGATACCTCATTTTTTCCGGTTGTTCGCATCAAAAGGATCAATAAAATGTAGAGACCAAAACATCGGTATGATTCCCATCTTTCGTCCAGCACATAACACCATACGCAGAGTAAAAACATAGCTACGCATAGCGTAAGTCGCCAGAAAATTGAAATATTATTCCATTGCCATGTTAAGTCGAGAGATTATCGCCATGTTCTTCTCTCCATGTGATATTCTGAGATTTTTTTGTTTATTCAAAAAACACGATAACCTCTGGGCAAACAAAAAAGCATAGAACAGTTTAGCGTGCGATACTCTGGGCTGGTCTTTGCAAGTCATTCGATCGCCGAACGGCTGACCGTACGCTGACGACTCGCCGTGTCGCATAATCGGAAAATTGCACAACAGCCAGTCTATCTTGCCGGCAAAATCGAATAGCGAAATGTGCAGCTACAGCAACTCCTACGTAACATTTCCGTTAAAAACATATAGATTTATTTACGTATGTATTTAGTTGTGTATATATATATATATATATATGTATGAGCTTCTGGTGGCCCTCGCGCGTCGTCTGCATCTATTTTACTATTGTAATTGGTATTGTTTCGCGTGCGTCACATGAGCAGTCTACAAGATACTTACAATTTCATTAATTACGAATTAAGTATTTATTAACCTTTTTTTATAAGTCACACCGACCAAAACCGTACCGAAACTAGGGCCGTACAGTTGAGCCGTCTTGGCCGGCTAAAAAATCTTATCCGGCTAATGGACATTATAGTTTAGCCGGCTAAGCCGTCTTAGCCGGCTAAGATGGGTTGGCCGGCTAACAATTAGCCGCGGCTTAGCCGGCTATGATCGTTTGGCCGGTTAAAAATTAGCCGCAGTTTAGCCGACTATCATTTTTTTATTGTGTATTACAAGTAAACTAATCAAATTAATGAGACATTTATCTTTGGCACATTACCTGCTGTATTTATTCATTTCTATACTATTATTTGCTTACATTTGACTGTCTTTAAGATTTTCAAAATTTGTTTCCCACGAACGAATTTTTATAGCCAATATTATAAAAGTCAAACACGACGTTGATGTTGAGAAAAGTTGAAAATTGAAATTTTCATATTGCGTCCTCGTAATGTTCCTTTATTCACAAAGCTCCCTCTATGAAAAACCATTTTCTGTATTTTTGATTTTGTCGTGGAGGAAAGTTTGCGAATAAAGGAACATTATGAGAAAACGATATAATAATGTCAGTTTTCAGCTTTTATGAGGCATATGAGCGATATGAACATTTTAATTTTTACTTTTTTCAACGTCAACGTCGTGTTTGACTTTTACAATATTGGCTATAAAAATTATTTCGTGGCAATATTAAAGGTAATCGGATTTATGCAAATAATAGTACAGAAATGAATAAATACAACAGGTAATTTGCCAAATGTCTTGTTAGTTTCATTTTGTTAGTTTCCTTGTAATTCGCAATAAAAAATAATAGCCGGCTGATCTGCGGCCAATTTTTAACCGGCCAAACCAACTTAGCCGGCTAAGCCGCGGCTAATTTCTAGCCGGCCAAACCATCTTAACCGGCTAAACTATAATGTCCATTAGCCGGATAAGATTTTTTAGCCGGCCAAGACGGCTCAACTGTACAGCCCTAACCGAAGCGGTTCTAACGGACGCGAAGTGGGGGGCCATGTGTTGCTACGAAGGCCCCGCTACGGTACTGTCCAAGAGTGGCGATAGAGGTGCGACTTATAAAGGGTTAATAATAATAATTTTTTATTATTTTTAAAACTTAAAATAATCAGAGCCTGAACAAGAGCAAAAAAAGGGACTTACGTCCATTAAAGGGACTTAGAATAATAAAAGTCCGTCGCCTACCCCTCCCCCTCGGATTCTTGTGTACGGCAGCGAGACTTTTATACATTATAAAGACACATGTCTCAGTACGTCGATTTCGTTTGAGATAATAAAATAAAAATCGTTCAATTTTTATAAATCAGAATTGATCGCATTCATAGTTTGACATAAATCAATAATAAAATTTATCTTTTAACAACGCAGCGTTTGAGGTAAAGAAATCTTATAATTTTTATTACAAGGAAACATTACGTCTCACCCCAATTTTGATAATTCTTATATATGCCGTAGACCTCGAAAATCTAAGAGACACGTTTTTTTTTTTATTGGCAGAGGTGACCATTTAAGGGGTAAAACAGGCCCCAAAAGTTTGGCGAAAAATCGTCTGAAATTTTGATTTCCATAGAAGCACTCGACGGATTTCAGTGAAACTTGGCACGAATATATTTTATGTCAGCACGATTCAAGAACAATATTGTCTGACAAGGATGCACCCTCGTAAGGGGGGTAAACTACCCTTAAGATTTTTTTTTCGTAAATGAACAGTCTGATCGAATTAAAAAATAAGGTGACGTTAATGCTTACATCAAAATTAAAAATTAAAAAAAAACTCCCGACTGCAAAAAGTTAAATCGACAGGTGAAAAAACCCATGAAAAAATTAATTAAAGAAAATAAAAATCTTAAGGATAGTTTACCCCTCTTACGGAGATGCACCCTTGTCAGACAATATTGTTTTTGGATCGTGCTGACATGAAATACATTCGTGCCAAGGTTCATTGAAATCCGTCGAGTGCTTCTATGAAAATCAAAATTTCAAACGATTTATCGCCAAACTTTGGAGGCCTGTTTCATCCCTTAAATGGTCACCTCTACCGATTAAAAAAAAAAAAAAAAAAAAAAAAAAAAAAAAAAAAAAAAAAAACGTGTCTTAGATTTTCGAGGTCTACAGCATATATAAGAATTATCAAAATCGGGTTGGGACACTTGGGAATCTGTCCTTGTCAGACATCGATTTACAGTTCACGTTTAATTCCACCAATATAACATATCTCGCGAAACGTGTTTAAAATTAATTTCAATATTGGTTAGTGCCAAGTGAAGAATTGTTAAGTTCGATCGTGGAAAGCTCGTGTTTCCACGTAACCCGGTAGGTGAACGACAGGCGATTTAACGTTCGTGGAATAATCGGCAACGACGTCGGATATGCGGGCATCGTCGTGTGATCGAGTCGGACACGTTGCACCGCGACCGACGTGTGTGCATATCCACGGACGGAGGATGTTACGCACGATTCCGGTATAATGCACGCGGGACGGACGTGTGCGAAACTATATTGATACTAATGTAAGGTATCCGCGGAGCGCCTGACTGTCCACCTCCCCGCAATGAACGCATTGCTGCGAGCAATTACTATCGCTCACTCAAGTGTCTCTCGAACACCTGCCGACTCCGGACATGCGCAAGTTTGCCCACAAATCGTCACTGACAGCTCCGAGTAAATTTTATCGGGTAATTAAAAAAAAAAGTTACACCAAGCAAACAATTCGCCCTAATGGAATCGCACTATTTGAAGTAGGGCTTACAAAAAAATTATCGTCCGAATGACAATCTCATTGCGCTAATATTTTTGATTGGTGTTAGAAATTTTTCATCGATACCCTATCGATACTTCGTAATGATCACTGAAAACATTCTTTTTTTTTTATTACAATTTTTTGCAGATAGAAATTGACATATAGAAAAATAAATTATGCATAATCGTAAAGATATTTACAGGATTTTTGTTGTGTTTTTAATTACGAAAGTTTTGGAGATGTAAATGCAAAACTTAAAATGATAAAATATTTATAAAGGCAGAGATGTTGTTTTTTAACGTCATTGCAAAAATATTGTTACGCGATGACCGAAGGCGAAGTGCTCGAGTCGAGAGCATTCAATTATCCATAGAATCGTCGATGAATAAACATTAATGAATAATAAACTGAAGTTGTTTTACAGTTTTGTTTTTTTATATATAGACGTTTCGCATGCTCTCCACGAGGCAATTTTTTTTTCCATCGCGCAGATGCGTCATACTCGTCCAAAGCCTTATCATAATTCATGTTTTTTTTTTGCCTCCAAGTTGCATATTTTTCTCGAACGAAGAAAACGAACAAAAAAGTATAATTTCTGCACTCGTTTGCTACTTCAGCGCAACAGGCAGCATGCTCGCCCCTCATTATTCGCTATGAATGTCTAGCATTGCGCCCGAGGCCTCGAATCCGAAGAGTTGCCTCGTCGGAACTTCATAGTTTCATTTTTTTTTTTTTTTTTTCTTTCTTGTTCGTAACTTTATTTTTCTTACCATGAAGTCGACGCTGCTGTTCGTAACTTTATTTTTCTTACCATGAAGTCGAAGCTGTGAGAAATAGAAGGAAAATCCACGAGTGGAAGTATTTTCGTTTTTTTTTTACACTAAGTGCCCCCACCTGTTTACCCTCTTATCGTTAATTACTTCGTTACCAGAATTATTAGTCAAGGAGGAACGTCTCTGGAGTGAGCAGTGGAAAAGGTACGCGCTGGACAGACATTCACGATTTTTTTTTATTTTTTTTTCTAACTCAACATGGACTCACCAAAAACCTTATATATTCAAAAATCTCGATCAACATTTTACGTTTTTCCACTGGAATAAAATTACAGACATTTTTTCTTATCACTAACAACCATTTACGAGTTATCGGTAGAGCGGAACCGGCTCTAAACTCGGCAGTGGAAAAAGTACGCGCTGGACAAACTCGCAATTATTTTTCTAACTCAACGTTGATGCGTCACAAAGATGGTAAATGTGAATTATATATATATATTTTTTTTCATCTACCGAACCGCAAGTAAACATTGTGTGCACGAAGCCGAGCGTGACGAGCGTTGTGCGCTCGACTGACAATAAAATAAGCCCGATGTCCCGATCCTCTGATCCGCCACAAACGTCGACGTAGAGGCTCGAACCAGGTGTTTATACAGACACAGGTCCACGGGTACATAATAGTATTTTATGCCACAAGGGAGGAAAGTGCGTTTTCTCACCAAGTGTGACGTTTGATTCAGAAATTCACACGATATTTTCTTTCCGACTTCGTTAAAATAACCACCTTTCTTGCGTCGCAAAATCGTCATATTCGCCAATGACCATTACTGACCCGGGAGTAATAGAGCTTCCGGAGGGAGTAATGAGCGCCATTACTCCCTAAGGAGTAATGGAATTGTACTGCGCATGGGCACGTGTTAACAATGATCATCGGTCAATAATAGGCTATTTCCCGCCCGTATTGCACGCAAGGAATGTGTTTATTTTAGCACAGTCGGAAAAAAACTTCTATTTCTCTCGCCATTTTTCATGCCAGTCAACATTTTTCGTTTTTAAACTTGAATAAAATTACTGAACATTTTTCCTATCGCTACCGACCGTTTGACACATTTAGATCTCCACTACTCACAATTCTACCACATAACAACTCTACTTGTCTAGCCTTGTATTCCGGTAATATTGTTTCCATTCCGGTAGAGTTTTATTTCAATTCCGGTAGACTTTTATTCCAATTCCCGTAGAATTTTATTTCAATTCCGGTAGAGTTTTATTTTAAGGAGGTTCGGTGAGGAAAGCGAATCGAAAATAAAAATCTGATTTTTTTTTGGTACCATATCTTTAACTTCGAAGCATACGTACGCGAAATTTCCAAGAGATTTACTGCGTTGTTTCGGAGATATGAAATTACAAAGTTGTGATATTTTACGCCTAAAAATAACAAAGTAAACACAATGTTTTGCTATTTACGTTTTTTTGCATATGTTAGATCCAAGATATAATTACAAAAAACATACTTTCTGTTCGTCAAAATTTTATGAATACGACTATATCTTTAAATTTGAAGGTTACCGTAAATTTGTTAAAGACATCATTAATAGTCTGAGGGAACGTGTGATACGGCTGGCGTGCCTTCTCGCTCACTCGCCACCTGCCTCTTACCCCTCTTATCGCGTAGCACAGCAGTGCCCATCCCCTCCCTGCCACTGCCACCGATCCTCCTTAAGGGGAAGTACAATATCGCGGTCGGTAATAAAAACTGTAACGAACTTTTCACAAGGGTGCTATTTTTTTTTTTTTTTTAAGGAAAAGCAAATTTGAACCGGATGCACACGGTAATTTCGCATACGGCCCGAATTCATTTTTATTGCAAAAAAAAAAAAATGAACACCATTGAATAAAGTTAACTTGAAAATTGCAACTATCTCTCTCATACTCCTGGCCCCGTCACGTGACTTTCACTTCACCTTAAGGTAGTTATGTCGCAGAGGCAATCCAAAGTCATGTGCATAAACTTTTGACGTGTTGCAATTGAACTATAAAATTTTACTTGTACGTAATCTCGAAGGCTTTTAACGACCATTTGAGTGAATAATTAGATCTTGAAAATCGGTCTTTTTACACGGCGCTCGCGGGAGAACTGGCGAAATTGATCTTCAAATCGAGATTTAACATACTTAGATCAAAGATAGAGAAAAAATATGAAGCACTGCAGACTCGGGAATCGATCAGGAATTCGTGCGCAACAAAAAAAAGTGAAGTCACCGGACTAATGTTCAATAGAATTAATTTTTTATGTCATATAGACGCTGATGTCTATGACTCGGGCCTACCGACATAACTCCCTTAATTCTGGTAGAGTTTTTTTTTACTCTCTGGTAGAGATTTTGGTAGCGTTCGAATATGGTAGCTTTGTAATATAGTACACCGAGTGAAAAATCGGGGATGGAGCGAACACACATGAGAGATTCACCCAAACAAATATGGTCGGCTCAATGACGATTTAGGTGGTTTAACCACCGACGGGTTGAGTTAAATACGGCCAAACTGATGGTGAACTTGAACCAGTCAACCTCAATTTGAATCAATCAACCTCACTGAGGTTGATTGATACAACATAAGATTGGTTCAACCTCTCGGTGAGGTTAAATACGGCGAAACTCATGGTGAACTTGAATCAATCGATCTCAAGGCTGAGTGAACCTCAGTGAGGTTGCATGATTCAAATTGAGGTTGACTCAACCTCAGTGAGATTGATTGATTCAAATTGAGGTTGGCTGGTTCAAGTTCACCATGAGTTTGGCCGTATTTAACCTCACCGAGAGGTTGAGTCAAGCTTGTGTCGTTAACTCAACCTCTCGGTTGTTGAGCCACCTAAATCGTCATTGAACCAACCACATTCGGTTGGCTCGAGCGCTCATGCTCAGCATTTGGCCAACAACCCGCTCGCAAATGGGCAGCGTATTTCCGCACGTGATGGCGGCCAAATTGCGGCATGTGCGTCCGCATTTGCCTATGTTTTTGCCAGCATTTAATGCCGAAAATTCTTGGGAGCATATACGCTAGTTCCACAGCTCTGGCGACGCGGCCCTGGTGACACAAAGTATCCCTACTCTGGGGTGCTATCTTTCATCCGTCACTGTCATGGCCGCCGCCTCATAGCAGCTGATGTGCTCACGTGTGTCGAACGCGAAACGTCGGGTATTTGTATAATAAATGTATGATATAGCTTGCAATTGGAAAGGAATTGTTCGTTCTTCGATCGTGTCCATTTATCTCGATTACAACGCCATACGGCGGATTCGTCACTCCCGTTTGCGGGAAAACTTTGGCAGTCACAGTCCCAGTGTCTCTGTCAATTTTTTCACATACATTAGTTACATACTTGCTATCGTACAGCCTCTTTCGTACAATAAATTAACGAAGACACAAGTTTCTAGACGTGAAAAAAATTATACTGTATACCCAAACGATTAAATCTAAGTTTGTTCGATGATTTAATTGTTTCTTATGAGCTGACGCTCATACACTCAACTGCCTTTCGATATGCTTTTCGGACGGAACGCGTCGGTAACAATAGCTTAAAAGCCACAAGTAATGATTACTGAGCTCATTACTTAATTAACTTTATTCCACAGTATCCGACATCAGAAAAATAATTCTTACGTCTTCTATCTTGTCGCGCATACCTGCGCAAGCGCAGGCAGGAGTCACCCCAGGGTACTGCTGTCAACCGCCGCTGCGAGGGCGCAAGCCGCGGCCTCGTAAAACGTGGAACTAGCATATTGTCAGCAAGGCTTGCTGGTGCTTTGCGCCTCACGACGAAGTTCATTTGTTTGAGTCGTGGCTATTTTGCGTAAAGTTTTACAAAATTTTAGGGAAACTAACTCTGAAATAATTCATTATCATGTATTGTAATTCATTACCAACCCATAAAGGAATTCATTAATCGCATGAAAAAATAACCTTTCATTATCATTACCAATAACACGGATTGAGGAATTGTGTAATCAGAAGTTGGCTACCGATGAGGAGGAATTTTTATCTCTATCACGGCTGCTAAGAATAACAAATGAGCGTACAGCAACTGTTGCTGGATTTTTGCTACCAATATGCTGAAATCCCATGCTAGAAACTGTTGTCGCGATATTGCTGGCAAGTAAACAGCAAATGACCCTGAAGATATCTGCATCAGACAAAATGTAATCTTTAGCACGCTATATCTCCCTTATTTTTCATCGTACAGGCTTTTCTCTGGACTCATTTTCTTCCTTATGAAATGCTCTAAATGTGCATTTTTTATTTAAAAAAAAAAAAATGTTGAGACAGGTTATTGAAAGCAAATTTTTTAGCACGCCATATCTCCCTTATTTTTCACCGCGCAGACTTTTCTCTGGGCTTATTTTCTTCGTTATGAAATTCTCTAAATGTGCAGTTTTAAAATTTTCTTATTTCTTTCGAGGCAGGGCATTGACAACAAATTTTACACTTTAGCACGCCATATCTCCCTTATTTTTCATTGTACAGACTTTTCTCTGGGCTCATTTTCTTCGTTATGAAATTCTCTAAATGAGCATTTTTAATTTTTTTTTTCTCGAGGCACGCCATTGAAAAAAAATTTTTAGCACGCCATATCTCTTTTATTTTTCATCGCACAGACTTTTCTCTCAAAAATAAAAAAGTGCACGTTTACAGCATTTTATAACGAAGAAAATGAGCCCAGAGAAAAGTCTGTACAGTGAAAAATGAGAGAGATATGGCGTGCTAAAAAAAATTTGTTTTCAATGCCCTTCCTCGAAAAAAAATGTAAAAAAAAATATTAAAAAATGCACATTTAGAGAATTTCATAACGAAGAAAATGAGGCCAGAACGATGAAAAATAAGGGAGATATGGCGTGCTAAAGATTAAATTTTGTCTGATGCAGATATCTTCGAGGTCATAACAGCAATGCTTGACGGCAAGCAATTGCCCTTCTTTGCCTTTGCTACGTTTGGCTATCTGCGTCACTGCGAAGTTTAATTTGCTTGAGTCACGGTTATATTGCGTGGAATTTTAAAAACTCTTAGGCAAACAAACTCTTAAAGAACTCATTATCATGTTACATAATTCATTACCAAACAACACTCATTCATCGCATGAAAAAATAAGCTTAAAATTTGTAATCAGAGGTTGGCTTCCGATTTTGATCACTTTCCGGCTGCTAAGAATAACAAATGAGCTTACAGCAACCGTTGCTGGATTTCTGCTACCAATATGCTGCAATCTCGTGCTAGAAACTATTGTTGCAATATTGCTGGCAAGGAAACAACAAAGCTCGATGGCAAGCATTGCTCTTCATTGCCTGTGCTATCCGTTGGCTATCTGGGTATATGTTCGCTCTATGCCCGTTTTTTCTCTCGGTGTAGAGATGTTTTCTGGTATCGTGGTTATGTGGCAGAGATGTTTTCTGGTATCGTTGTTATGTGGTAGAGATGTTGGAGCTGTCTGTTTTGGTAGAGTTATTATCGAGTGGAGTTGTTTTCTGGTGGACTTATTATCTGGCAGAGTTGTGAGTGATGGAGATGTACATGTGCTGAACGTTTACGAGTTATCGGTAGAGCGGAACCAGTTCTAGACTCGACAGTGGAAAAAGTATGCGCTGGACAAACAGCTCGCAATTATTTTTCTGACTCATCGTTGACGCGTCGCAGGGCTCGTAAATTCGAATTATATATATATTTTTTCATCTACCGAATCGCAAGTAAAAAAAAAAGTTGAAAATTGAAATTTTCATATAGCTTCCTCATAAAAGTTGCAAGTTGAAAGTTGAAAGTTGAAATTTTTATATCACTTTCTCATAATGGTCCTTTATTCGCGAAGCTCCTTCTATGAGAAAGCGTTTACAATATTTTTGACTTACTCATAGATGAAGCTTTCCGAATAAAGGACCATTATGAGAAAGTGATATAAAAAATTTCGAGCGCTAGAGTGCGCACAGACATTTTCGAAGAAATCAAATATGGCGTACAAAAAAAAAAAACAACTGAACATTTTTTGATGAAATTTTGACCAAACGTTGACTTTTTTTGAATTTTTGTTTGAATGTTGGATTTTTGTTTGAATTTTTCGCGTCCGATTCACACACACACACACACACATACATCACACTTTTTCTAAATGGAACATTTTTAAAAAATGTGATTTTTCGATGTTTTGGAATATTCTGAATTCGTTTTCATTAAAATCTCGAATTTGTTTTTTTTTTTTTTCACCATAACAAAGCTTCCTCTATGAGGAAGCAAAATTGTGTGCACGGAGCCGAGCGTGACGAGCGTTTGTACGCTCGGCTGACAATGAAATAAGCCCCATGTCCCGATCGTCTAATCCGCCACGAGCATCGACGTAGAGACTCGAACAAGGTGTATACAGAGCGCAGGTCTACGCGTACGCTACGAACCTAATGGACAGGTGTATTGTTCGTGAGAGCGTGTTGTTCGCCGGCCGGTTGCACGATACCGTAGCCTCGATGTACGGTTTGTCTGTCTGTCGAGTCGTCGCCGTTCCCTCGCGTTTGGTATTCGTCCAAGAAGCAGGGGAATGCTCATATAAGAACCGATCGGTTGATTCAGCATTTATTTCGTCGCTTTCGGCGATCCGCAACCGGCTTTCGACACCGTTGCTTTTCGAACACGCCGCGAAAACGGGCACACGCGCCGACGGTCTTCTGGTGTACCGAGTGACTTCAAGTTAATGTGAAAACAAAATTTCACGCTATCTTTTTGCTCTTTTTTGTTGTTGTGAGTCCGCGATTTTTCACGACCATGGCGGAGATCCTAGCCGGTGAGTGGACAAACAAAAAAATCAGGGAGGACTCTACGGTGATTAATAAATTGAATTAGGGAAAGGATTGAGTTTGCTTTGGAGCTGTGAAGTTGCCCTACCCATTGTTTGTGAGACCTTTTTTGTTTTACGTTCCTCGAAAAAAAAAAAAATTAAAAACGCCATTTTGTCCCGGGGGTAAAATGGACCATTCCTGCTTATTTTGTACGAAGCCTTTTTTGTTTTGTGTTCTTTGAAAGATTTATTAAAGAGCTCATCTTTCTCCGGGGGCAAAATCGACCAGTGTCTTGATTATTTTTTATAAGAACTTTGTTATTTTGTCTTCCTTGAAAATGTTGAAAAAATAGTTCATTTTGCCCCGAGGGCAAAAATAAACCAGTAGGGGGAGAGGGGGTAAGAATGGGACAGTGTAAAAAGCTAAAGTGTAAAATTTGTTTTCAATGCCCTGCCTCGAAAAAAAAATTACAAAAAAAAATAAACAAATGCACATTTAGAGAATTTCATAACGAAGAAAATGATCCCAGAGAAAAGTCTGTGCGGTGAAAAATAAGAGAGATATGGCGTGCTAAAAATTTATTTTCAATGCCCTGCCGCGAAAAAAAAATCTAAAAATGCACATTTAGAGAATTTCATAACGAAGAAAATGAGCCCAGAAAAAAGTGGGGCAAAACGGGACGTCGGGGGAAAACGCAATTTTTCAATAACTTGTGGATGGAAAGGTGAGGCAAAAAGGAGCAGGAAATCGGGATGTAATAATGGGCCAAAATGGGGTATCCAAAAATTATTGGAGAATTGCGTTTTCCTCATTGTCCCGCTTTGCCCTAATGTCCCATTTTGCCCCGCTCTACCCTATGCTAGCCATTTTGTCTGAGACCTTTTTTGTTTTCTGTTCCTCGAAAAAAAATTATGCAAATTGTCCATTTTACCCCCGGTTCTCGTGCCTGTTATACTCTAGAGACTCGCCAGACCAGTCTCGATCATTTCGGCTGTGCGGAGAGTCAACGGGCATGTCGATATATTTGCCGCAACAAAAACAGCGCGTATGCCTGGATGTGTGTGAGCGCCAATTCGGGTCCTCTTCTTCTCCTCTGACTAGACGTCCTCGTTCAGGTCCTCTACAAACGCTGAATCCTCATTCGAATTCACCGGGCAGTTTCACGCGATCGGCCATCGAGTTAACGTTGCACCCAAATATCGTCCTGCATAATTTTATTCATTTCTTTTGTTAATTTATTCATTTCAATCGGGAAAAATTCGTCTGCGAAATTCAATCGAAAATGAGTAAGTGCGACAGTGCGATACGACTGGTTAATTCATGAAAGCGATGCAAACGTCTCCAATAAAATAAATTTCTTCGCCATCTCAAAAAGTAAACTGCGAAAAATTTCTGTTTGTAAATTCATAAAATGTATACGAAGTTTTATGCATATGAGGTATTCCATGTGAAATCGAACGGTCAAAAACCCGACCCTCTCCAAAAAAATTGCAATTTCACCACAATTCATTATTATTGACAAGGGGTTTTTGTAATTTTTTCAGAATTTTTGGATCGTATTTTTTTGAGTCATCGAAAAATTGAACTTTTTTAAAAACTCTCTATATCTTAAAAACTATTAGTCATACAAAAAAACGTTTAAAACGTAAAAGTTGCAGTTTTCAATGAACCTTTGAAAACAAAATTTTGTAGATTTTTTTAAAGCAATAAACGTCCATTTGTATGAAAAATAGACTAAAATATTTTTTTTCAGCCAATACGTCACGTTTGATTTTTCTTTAAAAATTCCAGAATATACTCTCATGTACGTAGAGTGATCTCATTTTTTTTTTTTTTTTTTGGATGGGCCAGACGTCCGTTTGATAGCTGTGCTCCGTTTAAAATCGATTTTTCACAAAAAAAAAAGAGAGATATCTATTACTTTCCATTGAATTTTATAAAAATTGTAACTCTATCGACAATATAGGAAGTTAAAAGATCAAATAAAAAAGGGATTGGAGATTTTTCATTAAAAAAAGGGATTTTTAAAATGAAAAATCGATCTTAAACGGAGCACAGCTATCAAACGGACGTCCGGCCCATCCAAACAAAAATATGAGATCACTCTACGTACATGAGAGTATATTCTGGAATTTTTTAAGAAAAATCAAACGTGACGTATTGGCTAAAAAAAAAATATTTTAGTCTGTTTTTCATACAAATGAATGTTTATTGCATTCAAAAAAATCTACAAAATTTTGTTTTCAAAGGTTCATTGAAAACTGCAACTTTTATGTTTTGAGCGTTTTTTTTTGTATGACTAATAGTTTTTAAGATATAGAGAGTTTTTAAGAAAGTTCAATTTTTCGATATCTCAAAAAAATACGATACAAAAATTCTGAAAAAAATTACAAAAACCCCTTGTCAATAATCATGAATTGTGGTGAAATTGCAACTTTTTTGGAGAGGGTGGGTTTTTGACTGTTCGATTTCAGATGGAATACCTCATTTACAGTGTATGAAATTCCATTGACATGTAAAAATATTGAGTTACCGGTATATTAAAAACAATATTATTTGGGTAATATTTGTAACAATAACATAATTTTCATATACGGATGTTTTAATTTTCAATGCCATCGCCGTTAATTTTAATATACAGGTATTGCATTTAAGAGTCAATTTAAAAAATTCTAATACAACGTATATGAATTCTAATTTCATATACCGTGATTGTATATTTCATATAACTTTGTATATTAAATGTGTTGTAAATTTCATAAAATTTTTAACAGTGTACACTCCCAGGTTCCTCTGCGAATATTTTCAGAATCGTTATTTATTTATTTATTTTGTCTAACATACTTCCCGTCGGTAAATAAACAAGCTCGAGGCTCGCGGAGCGGCGTAGTGCGGCTCCGCTGCGAGAAGAGTTGATTAATCACTTTACAGATAATTAAAACTTTGAGCTTGTTTTAATTTCTTCCATGCGTCGCTAACGAACACATTAATCAGGTATTCAAGCCGTAATTGACACAATTTTCCGAGATAAAACAATAAAATTACAGAACTGATAAATTTTTTTTGTACCCATTTTCCTTTCGTGCATCGACGAAAAGCCTTGGAACTGTGCTAATTCGCATGCGCGTCACCGGTGTCCTGGGGTAAAATGCACCCAGAAAAATCATTTATTTGATTGCCGCCCCTCACTTAGATTAAGTAAAATATTTATTTCATTCAAATAAATATTCATTTCAATTAAGTAAATACACTGTAAAAAATATTTGCTTGAAAATTAATGAAACGGTACTGGAAGTTTTTATGCACAAAGCGTTTTGTAACTTTCAAGCACCTATACGTCGCAATTTTCAAGTGACAGTTTATGAAAAAGGAAGCCGATGTCGGAGATATTACGATACCTTCGTTCTTGAAATTTAAGAAACTATTGCCATGTTTGTGCGAATGCGGTTAATGAAATTTCAAGCAAGGTCTGAACGTTTTTGTGCACTGAAAAAAAGGTTTGGCCCAACTCAATCTGAAGTTAGGTTGAGGTATAATTATTTACGTTATTTGTTGCTAATTAATTTCATACGTGGTTTATATCGTGTTTTATATGCTCAATTGTTATCAGTACATCGCCACTTATCGATATAACACAATTTTTACAAATTTAAATTTTATATACCTTAGCGGGGCTCGAACCTCGAAACTAACGTATTCTGAGCTAGTACCTTGCCGCTACGCTACAGTCGCTCATTGATATGTAAGATCTTGAATCGGTTATATAAGTTATTCTCCGTCATTAACTTAGACTCAACTTCCATGATTGGATATTGAAATATCGAAACAACTTGAAAGTTGTTTATTATGGACATAATATTAGTGAATGACTACATTGACGTTTTGCCGAATTGATAAAATCATTTTCAAGATGACAAATGTCCATATAATATACGAACACATCGAATCATATTTTTTTTCAAATTGACCAAATATACGTTCAAGTCGAAATAATATACCTTCTGTATGGTGACATTATGTACGATTGAATAGAGACAAAAAAATGTTTATGTAATGCAGTTTTGGTTCACTTTGAACCAACGTTGTAATCGCAGAAACTGCTATACGCAATTGACACAACCACACCAGTTAATTCTATAAACTTTTATATACATTTCAATAATGGTACAGCAATTTCCAAAAAAAAGTTCTTTAAATTTCAAAAAAATTCTTTAAACATAGTTTTAAGGAACAAGTTCTGTAATTTTAATGAATACATAATTAGTTCTAATGTACGGGACATGAATTTTACTGAAGATTTGCAAATTTGCAGTTTAGGGTACATTAACTACTTTTTTTTACAGTGCAGTTACTTAAATGACATAAATATCTATTTCAATCAAATAAATATTTTGCTTAATCTAAATAAATGGTGGCCGTCAAATAAATTATTTTTCTTGGTGTGCACCGCTCAAGGTGACGGTGTCGTGAAACCCGTAGAAATTTCTTCTTTTTTACTTTCCTTGCCGAAAATAAGATAAATCGTTGGTTGATCTCGGCGCTGAAAAAACGCCCGTCAGGACGAAGAGGTTCACCTCGGACCTCGGAGAAAGGACCGCCTTGCGAATTTCCAGTCGTTCTCGCGCCTCGATTACCGAGTATATCACTTCGATGCCACTGAAATCTTATTGGAATTTCCCTTTCGTCATAGATTGCAATCAAATAAATAAATAAAAGAAAATTGTCGCAGACCTTCGATCGCTTTAATTTGTGCAGTCGTGCGTTTTTACCGCGTATATAAATCGCGCGCGATCTATCGAAATATGCAGAAAGCGTCGTTGCGCAGCTGCAATGAAAATTAATTCAAACGTTGAGCAACGAAGTACGCCGGCAAGGATTCCATTCCGTTGCTGAGTCAGGATTCTTAGCATCGGGAACATATAATACAACAACAACAACAAAAAAATTCGAAGGAACACTGAAGCCAGGCGTTCAGCGGGATTTAAGTAGAACAAGGCAAGAACAAGACTCATTTTAAAATGTAAAAATTACATTAGTTACATTCAAAAGGTAATTTTAAAATGTACAAATGTAAAAATCAGATTAGTTACATTCAAAATGTAATTTTAAAATGTAAAAATTTAAAAACCGGAAGTGACGTATTTCTGGTATGACGTCACTTCCGGTCGAAAAATGACTTGTTCAAATTGGAAGCGATGTATTTTCGGTATAACATCACTACCTGCCGTAAAATTAGATTCTCAAGCTGGAAGTGACGTATTTTCGGTACACCGTCACTTCCGGTCGAAAAATGACTTGTTCAAACCGGAAGTGATGTATTTTCGGTATAACATCACTACCTGCCGTAAAATTAGATGCTCAAGCTGGAAGTGACGTATTTTCGGTATACCGTCACTTCGGGTCGAAAAATAAAGCGCTCACACCGCAGGTGATGCACTTCCGTTGTGCCGTCACTTCCGCTCGGAAAATAAAGCGTTCACACCGGAGGTGACGCACTTCCGTTGTGCCGTCACTTCCGCTCGGAAAATAAAAATTTACAAACCGGAAGTGACATATTTCCCGAATGACGTCACTTCCGGTCGAAAATTGGAAAAGTAAGAAAAAAAAGGGTTATACATTTTTTTTTACCGTTGCATATAGTAATGCGGGCTTGGCCTGCATCGTTGAATTGTCTTCTCCTCGTTCTTCTTCTGCTTCTTTTCGCCTCCTTCTTCTTCTTCCACACTCCCCGGACACAGGCATTGCCCATTATAATATCACCACTCCATGTGATCCATGCCAAGAGCAACCGCGTACGTAGATCCCCGCTTATAAGGAGTGTCAAACGTGACGGGACTCCCGGACGAATAATACATAACTTCAATCCACTTGAGAGACTCGGATGCACCGACATTCTTTCGACATGGAGAAGTTTTAGCTGGGTTCATACTACTACATTATATCTTGGCACCCCACGCTCGGGCCATCTTTATTATAGCTGCCTCGTAACTTCGAGCCATCCGTATCATAATTCTTGCGGAAATAAACAGTCGAACAGTGGATCATAAAATAAAGAAATAACGTTCTCTAAAATTCACAAAAAAAAAGAACGCGCTTTTCACCCGAATATCGATTTAAAAAAAAAAAAATCGACACCGACATTTCCGTAGCATAGTCCTCCAAAAGTTAACTGTAATGAAGAAATAAATTCTCTCCAAGTTTCCTAAAAAATAAAATGAAAAATGTAAATAAAAAAAAAAATAGAAGGCCGGTTTGACCGATTGTCGATAAAAAAAATTCACTGATAGAAACCTCGATTTTGCATGAGGACAATCTACACCCATTAGGCATGTCCCATTGCTCATCGCCAGGAAACAGTCGCAACCGCGAATTCGTGATGCGAGCGGCGTCGCGATTGCGCTAATCAAAATTCGTCGATGGAACGCATGCCTCGAGTCTTAAATCTAACCGAGTCGAGCTGCGCGTCGAACGTCAACAACGCTGACAACGGGCGACGAAATCGAAATAATATGGCACAGTGTGACACGATTGCGCAACGAGCGGCACCCAAAGTTGCATTAAGGTAGCTATGTCGCTTCGCGCTCATTTCGCATAAGTTCGAGAAAAATAAGAGAAAATTGTATGTACTTCTCGATGGTATAAAATTCTGAAAAAATTCATGCATACTAAAGGTACTGAAAAGATTAATTGTGCATAATAATAATTCCAAAATGTTATTATATGTTATAATAAATGTTATTAAATGTTATTATAACAAATGAATCAAAAAATTAATTGTTTAACAAATTATCCGGCAATATAACTTTTTTTTATGAAAATGATTCGTTCATGTTTCTGAATACGTATGAATCTTTTCAGATTTTTCTGTCAACTTTGATTTTATTTTTTTTTTTTTTATATGGAAAAAATGTGTGGAAAACAAAAAAAATCAAAGTTGACTGAAAAATCTGAAAAAATTCATATATATTGAGAAAAATGAACGAATCATTTTCATTAAAGAAAAAAGTTGGTTTGCCCGAAAATTTGTTAAAGAATTAATTTTTTGATTAATTTATTAATAACATTCTAAAATTATTATTATGCGTAATTAATGTTAATAACATTATGAAATTATTATTATGCATAATTAATCGTTTCAGTACCTTCAAAATGCATGAATTTTTTCAGAATTTTATACCGTCGACAAGTACTTGCGATTTTCTCTAATTTTTCTCGAACTTATGCGAAATGAGCGCGAAGCGACACATAGCTACCTTAAACCTATTATTTCGAGTATTTTTTTTTTTTCAATTTTTAGGTTGACTGCCCACTTTGGATAATTTTTCATATGCTAATTCCGGCTCGACGCTTTTTCGTCCTTCTCGACATCCGCGCGACGCATTTTTACTTCGGGCCTAAAAAAAAAAAAAAAAAAAAAAAAAAAAAAAAAAAAAAAAAAAAAAAAAAGAACTGACTCTTCGCGGTATTATCCCGTAATTGCACATCGGACCGGTAATCGCCGCTGTTGAAGTCGCTGTTCAAGTCCATAAGGTTACATACCTCGTGTTCTCGCGACCTTGATCCGACTAGCGGCAATGAGCCGGTGGAAACGACGGGACGGATTACCTCGTTTTATTTTTTGCCGTTCTCACGTAATCGTCACATTTGTTGCAATAAGATGCGAGTCTGTTGGACACACGCACATACACAAACCGGCGTGCATTGCGCGTGGTAATTTATGTTTCTTTTTTCTTTCTTTTTTTCTGCATCGAAAATTATAGGATTCCTTTTTTTTTTCAAAATCGAGCTCGTTTTCCGCAATGATAAGAATTTTTATTATCTAATAATGCCATGTCGACGAATTATCGAGTCGATAATGAAGAATAGTTTGACCTGGTCGGGGTTAATTGAGACGCGTTTTATCCGCCGGGTTTATCGCTCCGATTCCCCTTGCGATTGGCGAATTTCGGATTTCATCCCAGTCATGGATTTTTCCACTCAGCGACAATTATCAGATTGAGATATAAGCGACTGAGATTGAGATTGAGATAACCTGAGAATCTTCCGATCAGAGAAAAAAAAATCGTGTTTTTTTTTTATGACAAACCAATAATGACCGATTTAATTATCCACAATTATTTTTCCGGATAAACATGACTTCAAAAAAACAGTCTAAAATAATTTTCCTCTATTTTTGACGTTTGGAACTTATCGTAAAAAAATTCTCGGACATTTCTTTCAGTCCTTTTCGTGAATAGATGAGCTTCGCGCAAGGTGCCTTTTCCTTTTTTTTTCGGTAACTTTGATTGCGTAGGATTTGCTCTCGAACGCGATTTCGGATGAGGACGTAAAACGTCAGACGGTCAAGACCTGAATGCTTAAGGTAGACCTTGCTAATAGCGTTCACTTCACATAAGTTTCAGAGTAATGTGAGGGAATTGTAGACACTTCTCGATGGTATAAAAATCTGAAAAAAAATCAAGCTTATTGAACATGCCGAAAGGATTAATTTTGCATAACAATAATTCCAAAATGCTACTAGCAAATTGATAAAAAAATAAAATTGTTCAACAAGTATCCCAGAAACCTAACTTTTTTTTTAATGAAAATTATTCATTCATTTTTTTTTAATACCTATGAATTTTTTCAGATTTTTAAATTAACTTTGATTTTTTTTTTTTTTTTATGGGAAAAACGTGTAGACAGTCAGAAAAATCAAAGTGAATTTAAAAAATCTGCAAAAATTCGTACGTATTCAGAAAAATGAACGAATAATTTTCATTAAAAGAAAAAGTTATGCTTCCGGGAGATTTGTCGAAGAATTTTATTTTTCATCAATTTGTTAATAACATTTTGGAATTATTTTTATGCAAAATTAATCCTTTCGGCATCGTCGATACGCTTGATTTTTTAAAGATTTTTATACAATCGAGAAGTGTCTACAATTCCCTCTGATTTCTCTGAAACTTATGTGAAATGAACACTATTCACAAAGACTACCATAAGGAGCCGAAGATATACCCCCATGAAAATAAAGTATATGAAAAAAGTATACTGATGCATATACAGTGACATACATTAAAAATCTATTTGATATACTTCCGATATATTAAAGATACATTAAAAGTATATAATTAAATATCGCATTTTTCGTGCCCTTATATATTCGTAATTATATGTAAAATATATAACACATATAACACATATATTCTTTCTATATCGCTGATATATAAAAAAAAAAATATGTGACATATACAAATATGTATGTTACATGTACTTGCAATATACAGTCTAGCTATTATGTATATAGTGCAAAAATTATTTTGCGGCACTTTTATCGCTGGTTTCTCACGAATGTCATGTAATTACTCTAACAATTGATGCACATTATATTCTAAAGAACCGTAACAAATTGTTGAACATTGGTAGAGATTCGAACCCGGTACGTTGCGACTTGTAGTTTGCGGCAATATCCACTCGATTATTCAGTGGTTGAGAACAAAATTTTGAAAACTTATAAATTAGGCGTGGTAGACTCTAACACAATGTTTTGTAAGTTGTAAGTACATAATGTCTCATGCATAGGCATGTTTACCACGATGATACGCAAAAAATCTTTTTCCGCTCCGCTTATTATTCGAAGCAAAAATATACTCTGAGAATCAAAATTGTCACATGTCTTCGTTGTGTGGTTTTTTTTTTCTTTTCACAAAGCTTCTTCTATAATAAAGCATATTTCTGAAATGACTTGGTTTTCTCGCAGAGGACACTTTGTGCGTGAAAGGAATTTAAAAAATCAGTTCAACTAACATTTTCCATAAATATCAACACATTATAAAATTCCGACAGGTAAATTGATTTTACCCTACTTTAATCTTCATAATTCTTTGAGTTCCATAAATATGAGCTAAAAAATCAACGATAGCAACAAATTTATTCTACTCAGGGCAACAAGTTGTTGAGTTTGATAAACAGTTTCTATTGCCAGTTCATAAGATTTTGAATTTGCAAGCATACATTCTGGATGACCGTATATGTCATTTTGATATTTCGATGTACAATCGATATATTTTAAATATAAAATCAAAATATTATTGGATATATGTTTCGATATATAGACATGTCATCAAAATTATATAAACCATATGGAAAGTATATATACGATTTATAAGAAAATATATAAGAGCGAGTATATTACAGCGCGCACTCTTCAAGTATACTATCTTTTATATCCATAATATACAATATTTCGGAGAAATATATTAAGTATAAAAATAATACATCTCGAATATATGTCCGAATACACTTTATTTCCATGGGGGTAGGGATGTGGTCGCGTGCGCGCGATTCACTCCTACGGGAACCATACATCAGTCGCGCATGACTCGGCGCCGACTAGGAGGAGGCAACGATTGCGTTATCGCCTCGTCCCTCGCCTGGCCACTGCTGCCACCGCGATAATTCGATATCGGCCGTTTAACGCAAGGAGATGGACGTTTAACGCGGGACGACGTCCACCATATGCGCAGTCTGTCGTGCCTCTTCGTGCGACGAGCCGATTTCACGCGCGCCAATTATGTCGAACCGATACATCGAAGGTGATTGAAAAAAAACGATCCGGCCAATTCGCTCGGCACTCTTCTTTTGGCACATTTAAATCTCCACCACTCACAACTTGCCAGAAAACATCTCTCCCCAAACATCGCCACCAGAAAACGAATCTACCGGATAATAACTCTACCAAAATCTCTATCAGAAAGTAAAAAAAACTCTACCGGAATTGAAATAAAACTACAGGAATTGAATTAAAACTCTACCGGAATTACAATAAAACTCTGCCGGAATTACAATAAAACTCTACCGGAATTACAATAAAACTCTACCGGAATTGCAATAAAACTCTACCGGAATTACAATAAAACTCTACCGGAATTGCAATAAAACTCTACCGGAATTACAATAAAACTCTACCGGAATTGCAATAAAACTCTACCGGAATTACAATAAAACTCTACCGGAATTGCAATAAAACTCTACCGGAATTACAATAAAGCTCTACCGGAATTGCAATAAAACTCTACCGGAATTACAATAAAACTCTACCGGAATTACAATAAACCTCTACCGGAATTGCAATAAAACTCTACCGGAATTGCAATAAAACTCTACCGGCATTACAATAAATCTCTACCGGAATTACAATAAAACTCTACCAGAATTGCAATAAAACTCTACCGGAATTACAATAAAACTCTACCGGAATTGCAATAAAACTCTACCGGAATTACAATAAAACTCTACCGGAATTACAATAAAACTCTACCGGCATTACAATAAATCTCTACCGGAATTACAATAAAACTCTACCGGAATTGCAATAAAACTCTACCGGAATTACAATAAAACTCTACCGGAATTACAATAAAAC
The DNA here is from genome assembly GCA_963575735.1 of Amblyjoppa fuscipennis. Taxonomy (NCBI): domain Eukaryota; kingdom Metazoa; phylum Arthropoda; class Insecta; order Hymenoptera; family Ichneumonidae; genus Amblyjoppa; species Amblyjoppa fuscipennis. The sequence goes on along the minus strand of OY754489.1, from coordinate 13,073,273 downwards.
CTCTCTAGCCTCATATTCCAGTAGAGTTGTATTTCCATTCCGGTAGAGTTTCATTTCAAGTCCGGTAGAGTTTTATTTCAAGTCCGGTAGAGTTTTCATTCAAGTCCGGTAGAGTTTTATTTTGACTCTGGTAGAGTTTTTTTTTTAATTTTCTGGTAGAGATGTTGGTAGAGTTCTAATACGATAGAGTTGCAATATGGTAGAGATGTTTTCTCTTAGAGTTGTTATCTGCTAGAGTTGTGAGTGGTAGAGATGTAAATGTGCCCTTCTCTTGATTTCTCTGACTCACAAGTCATAATAACCCATTCAACTGCACACACGCCTCGCTTTTAATCCAATTTACCCGCCACTTGGACATAAGCTTTGACATTTTTTTTTTTTGCTTCAGAGACTATTTTTTGCTTCATGAAAGTTTTTATTTTATTTGATTTTATTTTGTCTTCTTTCATTTTTCCTAAAAAATCTTTTTGTACTTGATCAGATTATATTTTCCGCGCTGCGAAGCAAGTATCTGCAAAAAAAAAAAAAAATGATATATCTCTAAAGACTGAGTTCTGCCGAGTTTATCGCTTATTAAAGTTAAATTATTGTGAATTTTCTTGGAGCAGTCGGCTCTCGAGAGTTTCGTACAAAAGCACAACTCCGACTATAATTTGAACGTCATCCGAGAATCGTTCTCCGCGATTCGGTAACCGGTTCGAGTTTCTTCATTCTTGGTGTTTTCATTTTTTTTTTTTTTTGTTCACCTCCACGTGCGTGCACAGAATTTGTCTAGCGACGGTATTTTCCGTCCCTCGTAACCCCTGCGACGAGAAATTTAATACCTCTTGAATTTAATGCTTCGCCTCTGCTTCCCCGGTGAATTTCACTGACCGCAAAAGTCTGGCATTTAATGCTGTAACGAGAGGCTGAATAATTAAATTTCGAAAGTCTCCCGTCGCGCCGGGCTCGCTCAAGGCAATGTTTCGATTCTCTCCTGCGCGCCCGCGTTATTCTCGACTCGTTTGTTCTGTCAAACCCGCGTCAATTATACAAATTTTCGTAAACGACCTCGTCGACGTGCAATCGTGTAAAAAAAAAAAAAAATGAATGTTTTAAAAAAAGAATTTGTGCCGTCAGCGTGATAGGCTCGAAAATCTCTCTCGGTGTCGGTGACGCAACTGTACGCGGCTCTACCATCGAATCCAACTGAAAAAAGAAGAATCGAATAAACACACCGCGAGATGCAATTAGTCGACCTTAAAAAATCCATCGCTCCAGAGATCAACAGAGATTCAACAAACATCGTAACGTGTTTTTTACAATTTTTTTTTTTTTTTTTTATCGTTGTGACGTCAACGATAGGTCACTGCCCGCATATTTCTCAGACCTTTTACTACGCAGTCGTGGTGCACAAATTTGTAGAGAATTTTTTTCAAAATTGCAATTGAAAAAGATATTTTTAAAGATACCCGTTTTGCCGACGCGGCAGGCTCCGCACTTTTTTTTTTTTATATATAGGAAAAATGTGTAGAAAGTCACAGAATTCAAAGTGAAATTAATAATCTGAAAAATGTCATACCTATTCAGAAAAATAAACGAATCAGTTTCATTGGAAGAAGTTAGGCTTCCGAGATTTGTTTGACAATTTTATTTTTCGTCAGTTTTTTAATAACATTTTGGAATTATTATTATGAAAAATTAATCTCTTCAGCACCCTTAATGTGCTTGATTTTTTTCAGATTTTTATACCATCGAGAAGTGTTTGCAATTCCCTCCCATTTCTCTGAAACTTATGCGAAGTGAACGCTATTCGTAAGGACTACCTTAAGGTAGTCCTTGCGAATAGTGTTCACTTCACTTGAGTTTCGGAGAAGTGAGAGGGAATTGCAGACACTTCTCGATGGTATGAAAATCTGAAAAAAAAATCAAGTGTATTAAAGATGCCTAAAGTTAATAATAATAATAATAAAGATAATAAATAATAAAAGATGTATTAAAGATAATAATAATTCTAAAATGTTATTAACAAATTGATGAAAAATAAAATTGTTCAACAAATATCCCGGAAACCTAACTTTTTTTTTTAATGAAAAGTGTTCGTTCATATTTCTGAATACGTATGAATTTTTTCAGATTTTTAAATTCACCTTGAATTTTCTGTTTTTCTACACGTTTTTCCCATATAAAAAAAAAATCAAAGTGAATTTAAAAATCTGAAAAAATTCATACGTATTCAAAAAAATGAACAAATAATTTTCGTTAAAAAAAAAAAATTAGGTTTCCGAGATATTTGGTGAACAATCTTTTTTTTCATCAATTTGTTAATAACATTTGGAATTATTATTATGCAAAATTAATCTTTTCAGCACCTTTAATATGCTTGATTTTTTTCAGATTTTTATATCATCCAGAAGTGTTTGCAATTTGCTCTCATTTCTCTGAAACTTATGCGAAGTGAACGCTATTCGTAAGGGCTACCTTAAGGCAGCTCCAGCGAGTTGTGTTCATTTCACCTAAATTCGAGTAATTCGGGCAAGAATTGCAAACACTTCCTGATGTTATGAAATTCTGAAAAAATTCATACTTATTATAAGCACTGAAAAAACTAATTTTGCATAATAAGAATTTCAATTTGTTAAAAACAAAATTGTTCATCGAAATGTGCGGTAACTCAACTTTTTTTTTTTATGAAAATGATTCGTTCATTTTTCGGAATACGTATGAATTTTTTCAGAATTTTATCTTCATTTTGATTTTTTTTGTTTTTTACATGGAAAAATGTGCGAAAATCAAAAAATGAAGATAAAAATCTGAAAAAATTCATACGCATTTCGAAAAATAAAGGAATCATTTTCATTTAAAAAAAAGTTAAGTTACCGCATATTTTGATGAACAATTTTTTTTTTCAACAATTTGTTAATACCATTTTAATACCTTTTCAGTCATGTTAATACCTTTTCCGTGCCTATAATAAGTATGAATTTTTTCAGATTTTTATAACAACGGGAAGTTTTTGCAATTCTTGCCCGAATTTCTCGAAGTTAAGCGAAATGAACACCACTCACTGAAGCTACCTTAAAGGAGTGACGATGCTTCTTTTTTTTTTTTTTTTTTTTTTTTTTTTGGGGACGAGCTCGGTAATGTGTTTTCGAAATCCGGGTTTACCATTCCGAGAAATTCGAGCGTGCGGGTTAAATAAATTTCCTGGTAGAGGACTCGCAAGAAATTCCCTAGAAGTTCAAATATTATATATCGTCAATTTCAGCTTAAACGATCGAATTGTTGCGTAAAGATACCTTGCTCAAACATTGTTCGGATGAAAAAGTCAAGCGACACAGCGGAACATTTGCCGAGTTTGAATAATTTTCCGGCTCGGGATTTCAACGGCTCTGTCGATAGTGCAGTGTCCCGAAGAAAAGACGACGCGGCGTACGACGGTTAACTGAGAAACGATTGCTCATTCATGACCAAACAACGGTCTCGTCGGGTTCGAGGAGACGTTTACAGTTAATTAACTCCCGCTCGAAGGTCTCTTCGGAGATTTCTATTGACAAGCTTTTCCGTGCACGGATAACTGTACGCTGTCGTGCGAGAGTACACGAGTTTCTCGGGACGCGCCGTGTGCGCATGCGCGATAGATCGTTCGCACCTTCTCGAACTGCCGGAAAACTATAATTCCAAAACGGCTCTTCCGACTTCCGTTTTATTCCGCCCTCGCGGCAAAGTCGTTTCAAATTATCTCAATGCATTGAGACTCATTAAATTTTTATCTGGAAATTCAAAGCTGAGCGTGAAAAGACGAAAAGGTTGAGACAAGCCGCTCGAACGATGAGTGGTGTGTGCGCATGCGTGGTAGATCGTTTGCATCGTCTCGAACTCCCGGAAAACGATAATCTCAAAACGGGTCTTCCGATTTCCGTTTTGTTTCGCCCTTGCGGCAAAGTCATTTCGAATTATCTCAATGCATTGAGACTCATTAAATTTCGTGCTTCAAATTCAAAGCTGAGCGTGAAAAGACGAAAACGTTGAGACAAGCCGCTCGAACTTAAGTTCAGTGAAAACTCTTTATCAAACCAAAACCTTCAAGTCGTTAAGTTAATAACGAAATGTTATTTAAAAAATAAAACCAATGTCACCAAAGCGAGCGTAGGAGACAGTGAGGCAAAATGGGACAGTGGGGGCAAAACGGGACAACGGGTGCAAAACTCACTTTTCCAAGAATTTTCGGATGTCCCATTATGTCCCAGCGATACATCCGGATTTTCAACACCGTTTTTCGCCACTTACAATCACCCCCATTATCCCAAAAGTTATTGGAAAATAGCGCTTTGTCTTACTATCCCGTTTTGCCCCACTGTCCCATTTTACCCCGTTCTCCCCTTTCCCCCACTCTATGTTCGAAATATAAATAAAAACACGGTATTTTCATGTACGATGCTGATTAACGTGACAAGTCATAAATACAATGAGCGGTAATGCATCGTCCGTCTCCTCCCGAGAGATCGCTTGCCGGTTCGCTCCGTCAATAAATGCATATTTATCTTACGCTCCGTGCTGAAAGTGGCGCATACAACGCCGCGGTTACGTTCACTTACGATAATGATTAACGTCACACATGTAATAATATAATTAGTAATAATACATCGTCCATCTCCTCAAGTGAGGCCACTCGCTGTCCGCGCTGACAGTGAGTCAACGGAAACGTTTTGTACACACACGTTTAGCGTGCGGTGTCCGCGAACCGCGAACGGGCTTTGAGTCAGTGCCGTGGCAAGATAGGAGAGCGCGACGAGATCCGCGAGGATCGATGAGAGGACCAACGTCGAGTCGTTCGCCGATCCTCGCAGTTCGTCGCGATACTTCGCGACGCAAGGATCGCCGATTGCTTGTTAATTTAAGATAAAAAAAGAAGTTTCTTGATTTTCTTGTTTTTTTCTTTTTTTGTTCGATTTTTTTTTAGAAACCATGTTGTCCGATATGGAAACATTGCCGTCGATCAAACTCGGGGATTTCACCCTCGAGTTTGAGCTCGGACCGGCGAGCGCGGAGCTGCTGGAGGTCGCCAAGAAGGAACTTCGGGAAACGCCGGAGCTCCAGAAAGAGAGTGTCGCACAGCTGAGGGAACTGCTCAAAGGTGATTTTTTTTCCCCCCCGTTCAAACTTGTCGTTATTTCCGATAGACGATTCTTTGTCATTTCATCGACGATCCGTCAGTGATTTTTGGGGACACTCTCGATAGGCCGATTACCGTCGATTTTTCTGAATCCACGCTCTAAAAAATCCCACAAACGTCAAACGCAAAGCCACAATCGTACACGGATTGAGTCTCCGTTCACTCTGAAACCTGACGAAGCAAGCTCCGATCGCAGAGACCTGGTTTACCCGCCGAGTCCATCTAATCGATCTGACAAGAAATATTATCGGAAATTAATTAAGACCCTGTTAATTGTTGTTTCGACGATAATCTGAGAAATTTAAGTTTAATTTTACAATTATTCTTTATCGTTAATTATTGCTACTATTGTTCAATGACAGTATTAATCGTTGTTACATGAATTACTTCGCCCTTTTTAAAGTTACCTTTTTATTAACCATTTTTTTTTTTAATACTATTTTTTTAGAGCACACTTTTCATTCTAATTTTTTTCATATATTGACTTAACTTTTTGCAGTCGGGTGATTTTTACATTTTTTATAATAATGTTTTTTTCTTCTTTTTTTTTTAGCCGAAAAAGATCTGCTGTGCCCGCTGGACAACGAGGCTTGGCTCATAAGATTTCTCAGGCCGTGCAAGTACTATCCCGAATCGGCGGCTAAACTCGTGAAGGAATACTACAACTTCAAGGTGAAGCACGCCAACGTATACGACGGTCTGACGCCGACTCGGGAGAAGAACATCTTCATGCACAACATACTGACCGTCCTGCCGAATCGCGATCAGCACGGTCGTCGAATACTGATTATCGAGCTCGGTAAGAAATGGAAGCACAACAAGTGCAGCCTCGACGAGGTCTTCAAGGGTTGCGTTCTATATCTGGAGGCAGCGATGCTCGAGCCAACGTCCCAGATCGCCGGCGCCGTCGTCATATTCGACATGGACGGCCTGAGCATTCAGCAAACATGGCAATTCACACCACCGTTCGCGAAGAGAATCGTCGATTGGCTGCAGGACGCTGTACCTCTCAGAATAAAGAACATTCACATTGTCAACCAGCCTTACGTCTTCAACGTCGTTTTCGCCCTCTTCAAGCCCTTCCTCAGAGCGAAACTCAAGGGAAGAGTGAGTTTTTACATTTCTTTGTTTTAAATGTGTAGTTGAAAATTGAGATTTTCACATTGGTCACTCATAAAAGTCGAAAATTGAAATATCAATATCGCTTCGTCATAAAAGTTTAAAACACAAATTTTCATATCGCTCCCTCAAAAAAATTGAATTATGAAATTTTTGTATCGCTCATATCGTGTGAAATTTCAGCTCGATCGGTCGAGGCATTCTCGACCGCTATATCGACAGATATAGCGGTTTGAATTTTTGTGTCTTATCCATAAATACATACTGTGAGAGTTCATGGCTGTGAAATGATAGTCGATATGTATGTTAAATCACTTTCTTTCAATCCTTTCAAAAAATTACACGTCTTCACGTTCCGGTTGCTGAGGAAGAACTATCCAAATCTCATCTCTCGATTCTCTTTTATTTTTATTTTTTTTTAGATATTCAAGCATTTGTTTTATTTCAATGTATCGTTTTACTACAATACACAGAGAAAAAAAAAATCGATTGAGTCAACAAAATGTGCGCTTACACGTGGCGAAACAAATGTTCGGTTAATCAACAAAAAATACCTCGTTGATCAAACTGACAAGTCGTCGAATTGAATGTTTCTTTACTTAATAAAACAATTATTTTGATCATTCAACCAAAAATTTATTTCGCTACTCGAAAGCGCTCATTTTGTTGACTCGATCGAATTTTTTTTCTCAGTGTACAAAACACACACGCATACATCGGGAAATTTTTTTGAAACGTGATTTTTTGGCGTTTTGGAACATTCCGAACACATTTTCATTAAAATCCCGAAATAAACAATTTTCGACCAAAAGAAAGCTTATACTCTATGAGGAAGCAAAAGAATTTAAGACTAATATTTTTTTTTTTTTTTTGCATTTTTCATAGATAATTTTCCACGGAACGGACCGCAAGTCTCTGCACGAATACATGTCGCCGAAATCTCTACCAGAATGCTACGGCGGCACATTGCAAATTCCCAGAGTCAGCGGACCTCAGTGGCTCGAACTGTTGCTCCTGTGCGACAAGGAGTACGAAGGTAAGATCATTTTTTTTTTTTTAATACAGAAGTAGCTGAATTTATAAAAAAAAAAAAAAAAACCAAAAAAAATTGCTTATGACGATCTGTCTTTTATCAATTTTTTTTCCCTGCAGCAATCAACTCCTACGGATACAAGAAGAAATAAGGGACGAAAGCGATCGATGCGACTTCCTTCGGCCGTATAGTTAGGGAAGATGTCAATAATGTTGTGCGACCGAGCTCGTCGGCGTCGTCGAACGATCGCGACTTCCGGTTGTACAACGATAGTTCTTCGATTTTTTTTTTTCTGTAAATTTTTTTTTTATTTTTTGTTTATTTTACACGCAATTTTGTTGACCCCGATCGCGTGATAATTATAATCGTTAACTTATGCTACCTCGTCGTTCAAGATTAAATTTTGATTCGGCTTCGATTCGAGACCATCTTCTTGGTTTTATAAAAATGTGCTCCTTTTCGGTGGTCGCCGTCTCGATTTCTTCTCCGTAACTTCGTCTGTTCTTTTTCTCATGTAACATAACTCTAACGGCTTAGCGATTTAGAACGGTGATTTTTTTTTTCTTTCCTTCTTTTAAAAAAAAATATATAAATACGCCAATTACGAGTGCGGACGAGTGAAAGGTAAAAAAAAAGGACAGTAAGAGTGAATTGTGAGACTGTCAGCGAAAGGTTTGAATACAGCGTATGTGCGTTAGCGTGTAGTGTGCAATATTAACGATGTTAAAACGAGAACGAAGAAAAAATATATAAAGATATATGTATGTATATACATATGTACATAAATGTGTGTGTGTGTATACTCACTCTACGCGACGACTAGTGCGGTCCGGTACTTTGTTGTTGTTGTTGTTGTTGTTGTTGTCGATCTGGTGTTTTTTTTTACTTCGGACACGATATAAATAACGCGAAATAAATTGAATGCGAAATTAGATTTAAAAAAAATCGAGGCCAACAATATTGAAAAAAAAAAAAAAAAAACTATCCACATTTATTACAAAATTATGAGGGTTTCTCCTGGCAAAATATCAGCCCGGATATTAGACACAATGAATCGACGAATCCCGTGAAACTAAACACAAATTATCACTCACGTAACGTCTAATTTTTGTTTACATCTTTTCCTTTACGCACAACTCCTCGACTTTTATAAACAAATTTATTTTTCCACGATATGTGCATCAAGCGATTCATGAAGAATGCGTATAATTTTAAAATTCTAATGCGATAGTAAGATTGTTCGAATTGTCACTTTGAAACGCGCGTCGATCCGGTTTAATAAAAATAAAAAAAGAAAGCTCCTCGCTCATTCGAATTAAATTCCTCGGAGTTCGGCAATATTCCTTCTACGTTTTGGCGACGTAGCCGTCACTCATTGCCGCTGAAAACGAATGGGGAGAGAGAGAAATGGTAATGCGGAGTTGCATTTCTTTAAAAACTTGCGAAATTGCATGTCTGTTTCTTTAAGTTTACGCGATTGTGAACTCGAAAGCTAATCCAGTCGCAATTGATAAAGGGCGAATGCTTACCTACGAACATGTCTTCGAAACAGCAAAGGTACTGGAACAGCGCCTCGCCGATTGCCTCGTCAGGAAGGTCCGCCTCACCGCTGTATCGTTTGGGCACGGACTTTGAGCCGATGAACGTCAGCAAGGCAGGTCTGTCGGTGCCGTGAAAATGTATGCGATTGCGAAGCTTTTCCTACATTTAATAAAATATTACATTTAATTTTTAATCTCAATATTCATATTATAGGAGGCTTTTATCGACACCCATCAATTTTTCGACGTCCCCGTTAAGCTCTTTTTTACCAAGAGAATTGCTTCTTTAAGGATGAATCACACGCACTTCCCAGCCAAAAATTTAATTTAGTTAGAATGCTAACACTTCCTAAAAGTCAACTGTATTAAAGGTACCAAAAACACTAATTTTGCATAATAATATTATTGTGAAAAAGTCATCAACAAATTGCTAAAAACAATAGTTCATAAACAATCGGTGAACGTTTTTGTATATTTTTCATGTGAATTCGTTGATTTTCAAGAAGCCACATGTTTTTTTTTTTTTTTTTCAGAATTTTCTTACATTTTTGAATTTTCTGGTTTATAATTTTATTTAACGCTATAACTACGGAAACGTTAGCGCAATCGCCTCGAAAATGTTTAAGTGTACTGTGAAATCGTGATCCGGAAACAGATCCGAGATTTGTGACTTTACATCGATTTTTCAAAATTCCGAAAAAAAAATGTAATGTAATAAAATTCTGAAAGAATTCATGTGAATTCTAAGAAATTAAGGAATTCATTTAAAATGACAAAATAAAAGGTTTTCGGTTTTTTTAAACAGTTTATTTGTTTTATAATATGTTAGTAACTTTTTCGCATTATTATTATTATTATGTAAAATCAGAAGTCTTGACGTCATTAATACGGCTGATTTTTTAAAGATTTTGCCCATATTGAGAAGTACTGAAATTTTGATCGAATTAAACTTTCGGTCGACAATGTATGTGTGAAGCATCCTTAACTAATTTAAGATGATGCGAAATACCTACGTCGGTAAAACAAAAAAAAACGAAATCTGCTTTTTCGAAACGGCGTTTATTAAAGTTTTTCGTTACCGACCGAGCGTGGGACAGTTGGACGGATGAAACATCACTTCAAGACTTAAATTTTTTTATTTTTTAGCCAATTCACGAAAACGCGAATTTCTCACTGCAGAAAACTGTTTTACCGGTTGAGCTGTGAACTGAATTATTTTTACATTGAAACGAATGAAACTCACCTGAATCAATGGCTTGAATATAGCGAATACCATGTTGAAGATGTATGGCTGATTTATAATGTGAATGCCCTTCAAACGACAGGGGAGACACTTTTGCACCCACTCGACAACGGCAGCTGCGAAGCTCGGGGTGAAATACGTCACCTGGCTCAAGCTCAGACCGTCCATGTCTAGAATTACACGAGCTCCGCCAACCTGCCGCAATGGAAAGACATCTTTTTTTAAATATTTAACCCTTGACCCATAATTTACATCGAAATGTCGTACTATTTTCATTTTTTTTTTTTTTTTTTCGAATTTCTATTAATATATGGAAAAGCTAATGTCATCGAGCAAGATTATTAATTGCACCGATTAACAATTGATAGTAATTTATCTCACTCGGTGGCAAAATGGCGATTTTCCGCATTTTCACACCTTGTGAAATAAAATTTTGTACGATACGATTTTGTAGCAAGTGCCACAAAAACTTCTACTTTTTATGCATGTAGCGTGGCGAAATCGTGCAAAAAACAAATCTGTTAAAGAATGTTTAAAAAAAATGTGTGAAAAAATTGCTGGAGTGTTAAAAAAGTCTACTAATAAAGTATCCAGTGTGAACTGCGAATGCGCGATATTTTTTTCGCACACCTTACTAAAACCGCCACTTTCGCCACGCGGTACTGGCATGAAAATTTGCATTTTTCGTGCACCTGGTACAAAACTGCTTATTCTATTAGGGCTGTTTATTAATCGTAATTTCAATCACCTGTGACTTCGGTTCGGCCATCGCAGCGGCGAGAATGAGCATAACAGCCCGAAATATTTGTTCGAGAGTCACCTCCTTTGGTTTCCATTTTTTTCCACACTCGATAAGCAATAATCTCGTGTCGTCTTTCCCACGAAATGGCAATGGTGTTAGAATGCCCGACACGAGCGCCGTTCGCTCGTGACTGGGTGTAAGATCGTTGCAATACCGGGGGTGTGTTCGGATAAAGTTATAGAAACGTTTCATCTGTGTTTTTTTTTTTTTTTTTTTTTTGGAGTTGAAAAATACATTAATTAGCCAATTGGGTAAAAAATTAAATTTCAAATTAAAGAAATATTGTTCATCAGCTATTTAGGAAAGTGAATTATTCGGACGAGTGAATAAACACACCAGATTAAACGCAGACTTGGGATACCACTTGCAGGGCCTCAAGAATTTCTTGTAGAAGTCGTCCGCATCGGGGACATTGAGATCGGGTTCACCTGCAAATTGAATCGCAATGTACCCCTGCATAGCATCTCGAACGATCAGTGTTACGCGTACGCAAAACTTGGAGTAATTAAAAACACATTTTTGCCCTCGTCAATGACGCGTATCTTTAAAAAAAAAAAAGGTAGAACAAATTTGCCACAAAGTTTGAAAGAAATATTTTTAAAAATCTCATACAACTGTATTGATCCGCCGAGAGTAAACAGTAAAAAACACGGTACTTTTTACAATAAATCATTGTCCACAAACGTTCACAATTTTTTATTTGTTAATTTTCTAGTTTTACAAACGAAAGTACAAATTAAAATTGTCAATAATCCAGGAAATTAAAGGACCAGTTCGTATATTCAAATAAGTGACAAACAAGTTTGTCACTTATTTAACAAAATAACTTTTACGAAATTTCGCATTCCGATTTTACGAAATTATTTTTTAATGTGTACACTCAAAGAAATTTTGCAATTTTTCATTGAGCCGTTAAAAATTATACACTATTGCGTAATTAAATCCATTTAATCGTAATATTATTATTATTATTATTATTATTATTATTATTATTATTATTATTATTATTATTATTATTATTATTATTATTATTATTATTATTATTATTATTATACTCATAATAATAGTCGTATATCATATTTATAATATTTATGTTTATTAATTTTTCTCACGATCGAGGTATTTGCTTATTTAAATTTCTTCAAATCGAAATCACGCCACCGGACGCGGATATCAAATTTCTGCAAGTCCATGTCCGCTCGCGACCACGCGCGAGCTCACGGTATATCATACTCTGTATATCATACCCACAGTAAATCATACCCTGGACTTCAGAGTAAAAAAAAAAAAAAAATTCTTACCAAATTTTCTTGTGTGCAAAAAATAATGTTTAATGCATTGGCTATTTAATGCATTGGGTATCGTAATTCATAGTATTTTCTCGATCGTGTGCCGATTGCAGCGCAAATGAAGGAATTCATAATTAACCAAGATTCAACCGAGCGACGCGAAAAAGAACTAAGTTCTCAATACCGATGTCGATATCTTCTCCGCATAACTTAGCGTTAGCGGCGCGTCAAACTTGTGTCATCTTAATTGCGAAATATTTGCAATATAATTCGCAGCCGATAATTCGAGCATCGAACGTCCGTATGTCGTAAGATCATTACCGATTGAGACGATGAGGCACATTAACGGTGCTGAATCGACAGTCTTCTCGAACGGAAACGATACGAGGACACTAATTGAAACGAACACGCCCACCTTCGTCATGTCTCGCCGTGGTGTTTGTCACCGCGATGACATCGGTGAATATTATAAGTGAGACACTCACAAGACGAAGAAAAAAATCCAAAATCATCGCGTCCCGTTACGGTTGTAGAGCGTGCCAGCTCTACAACCGTGACGGGACGCGATGGAACATAGAGATGAAAAAAAAAAAACTCCTCTATTCATGTATCGAAGTACTTTTTTCTTTACTCGTGCATGCAAAATCCTCGATTGCGCGCCATTCACAGGCATGCAAAATGGCTGATTCCCGCACGATGTGCAATAGCGATGCGCAAAATACTTTCACCGGTGCGCAAAATGCCTTCACCAGTGTGCAAAGTACTTTGCACACTGGTGAAGGCATTTTGCATACTGGTTTTACTACTGGTGCCATCTAGCATCGCAAACGGTTACTATGTTACGAAGCTGTTGCTATGGTAATATCGAGGCTAACGCCGTTGCGCATGCCTGCGAATAGTGCACAACTTGGATTTTGCATTGCATTCGTAAAGAAATAGTATATTTCGATACTAGAGGCCAAACGAGTGTTTGGCGCACCGCGAGTGCGAAGCCAGCACGAAGCCAAGGCGTAGCCGAGGCGAAGTGCTTCCTTCACACGAGCAGCGCGCAAGAAGCGAGTTGCCTCGAGTATATCGAACCATATTTTTCTTTACGTATGCAATGCAAAATCCGAGTTGTGCACCATTCACAGGCATGCGCAATGGCGAAGCCTCGGTGTTACCATTGCAACCGCTTGGTTACATCGTAACCGTTAGCGACGCTAGATGGCACTAGTAGCAAAACCAGTATGCAAAATGCTTTCACCAGTGTGCAAAGTACTTTGCACACTGGTGAAGGTATTTTGCACACCGATGAAAGTATTTTGCGCATCACTTTTGCGCATCGCGCGGGAATCAGCCATTTTGCATGCCTGTGAAAGGTGCGCAAACGACGATTTTCCATGCATGAGTAAAGAAAAATATGGTTCGATACACGAGGCAACTCGCTTCTTGCGCACTGCTCGTGTGAAGACAAGCACTTTGCCTCGGCCTCGCGCTGTCTTCGCACTCGCAGTGCGCAAAACGCTCGTTTGGCCACTAGTAACGAAATATACTATTTTCCATCTTCGCTAAAATAATAAAATTTCTTGAGTGCAGCACGGGCGGAAAGTCGCCTATTATTGACCAATGATCATTATCTACCTGTGCGCATGCGCAGTATTCTTTCATTATTCCCCAGGCAATGATACACTGTAAAAGATCTTTGCACTTTTTACAACAATTTATTGTTGGCAAACGTCCACAATTTTTTTTTTTTTGTGTATTTTCCGACGAGTTTTACAAACAAAAGTACAAATTGAAATTGTTAATGACACGAATAATAAAAAGCCAGCTTTGTATATTCAAACCCGAACGAACGAGGTTTGTCATTTATGTGACAAAATTGTTTTCACGAAACTTCGTCTTCTGATTTTACGAAATTATTTTTTACTGTACAAAGGGAGTTTTACTGTACATTACCTACCTTTGCTTCCTCTATTTAAAGTAATAGAGTAAGCAAAGGTTGGGGAAAGGGGGGCAAAATGGGACAGTGGCACAAAACACAAAACGCATGGGTACCAAATAGGTACTCATGTACTTTAAGTACTGCCCAGCTCTGGCACGGAATGAGTGGCTCGGCGAGTCAATTTCGTCACGCTTAGATTGCGAAAGAATATAAAAAAAATAAAACATTGAACGCAAGCGCGAGCTTGGCTTTTCCACCGAATCGTATAGTAATGAGCTAAAAGATGGCGGGCATGATCTGCAGGTAAGAAACGAATCGGTGAAGCGAAACTCTTGGCTAATGCACGAGCGGGCGGTTTCGTCATCGGAATCGTGGACGACCGAGCGAAAAATGTGGAAATACGTACAGTGCAATTTAATTTGTTTGTCACGGTTAATACGATCGGTTAAGGTAGCTCTTGCGAATAGTGCTTACTGCGCATAAGTTTCAGAGAAATGCGAAGAAATTGCAAACACTTCTGGATGATATAAAAATCTTTAAAAAATCAAGCATATTAAAGGTGCCGAAAACATTGATTTTGCATAATAATAATTCCAAAATGTTATTAACAAATTGATGAAAAATAAAATTGTTCAACAAATATCCCGGAAACCTAACTTTTTTTAATGAAAATTATTCGTTCATTTTTTTGAATACGCATGAATTTTTTCAGATTTATATATTCACTTTGATTTTTTTTTATATGGGAAAAACCTGTCGAAAGTCAGAAAATTCAAAGTGAATTTAAAAATCAGAAAAATTCATGCGTATTCAGAAAAATGAACGAATAATTTTTATTAAAAAAAAAGTAATGTTTCCGGGAGATTTATTGAACAATTTTATTTGTCATCAATTTTTTAATAACATTTTGGAATTATTGTTATGTAAAATTAATCCTTTCGGCATCTTTAATACGCTTGATTTTTTTCAGATTTTTAAACACTCGAGAAGTGTCTACAATTCCCTGTCATTTCTCTGAAACTTATGTGAAGTGAACACTATTCGCAAGAACTACCTTAATTAGTGCAGTCAAAGGGTCAAAACTTTTTTTTTTATGTTTCGAAGCAATCAAGTCATTTTTTAGGTCGCTAACAGCATTCGGAAAAAATTTTTAGTACGTGAAGCGATTGCCAAATGTTTTGTCAAAAAACTTTTTTTTCTTTTTCATTTTCGCCGCTATTGAAGTATCTAAAAAAAGAAAAATCCGACAGTTCTCACAAAGCCGAGGTTAATGATATGAAAAAACGATGCTGAAAGGAATGAAAAAAATTGATGACAGAGGGACGACGAAATAATCGATGATGATTTAGCGTTAAAGCAAGGTACACGGTAGATGAAAAAAAAATTAAATTACTCAATGTTTATGAAAAAAAAAAAATTAATAATGAATCGCTAACGATGCGATACTGATGATTTTACGAGACGCGTATTCGCGACCTCGAATAAATAATGAGGACAAAGAAAATCGGTGTTGGGCGTTGCAAAACGGTACGGCAGTAAAATTATAGTATTATCGGAAGGGCTTTCTGGTGCCGCGTTTTTTTCAGCGAAGAAAAAAATACGTCGACTCGATCAAGGCCGGAAAGAAGACAAGTAGAACGATCGGTCAATCTTTTTCTTCTTTCGGGTAAGTGGTGCATACAGCTTGCATCCAGAAAAATAATTTATTTGACGGCCACCGTTTATTTAGATTGAGTAGAATATTCATTTGATTTAAATAAATATTTATTTTAATCAAACAAATATATTTATTATATTTTGATAATATATTTATTATATATAATATAAATATCGAACCCATAGTAGATAGATGTAAACAACTTACAAAACGATTCGCTGTCAACCAACTAGAAAACATTGAGCCACTATGCACACAACCGCAACAGCAGATCACACGTAAATACAAATCATCAGAGCACACAATCTTCCAACAGCTACAACAAATTGCCAATATAGAGGGCCCAGAAAATACATAAACACGAGTATAAGGGATATTGTTCATGTAAATGGGGACTTGTTCATGTAAATAACCCAGACACGACAATAGTAAAATAAAAATTACAGCATTTTATTAAAATTAGGGATAATGTGACCATTAATTCCCCCCGAACAGTGTGACAATCTTGGGCTGAAGGACTCCGGTCGATGGCCCATTGACAATGTCTATGTAAAAATTGTTTATAGTTGTGTACACCCAGAAAAAAGTTTATTCCATTAAAAGAAAATTTATTAAGGACGAAGAAAAATGTTTATTTGATTCAGAACCTAATAGACCATTTATTAATGTCTAATATATTTCTTTGTTCGATAGTATTATTCTTATTATTTAATAATGTTTATTTGGATCTAATAAACAGATATTTATGTAAAATAATTTATTTATTCATTTCGTGACAGACCCGCTACTTTTGATCGTATCGGAATAATGTGATATACGAATGACGCAGAAACGAATTTTTTGTTAAATAAGCCATTTTTTACTATCAACGAAGTATCAACAAGCAATGTTTTATTATAAAAATGAGCATACAGATCCGTTATCGGCGCACGATTTCACTAATGGCGTCGCACATTAGTTACACTCATGACATAACCAATCTCGATGTTAGTTGTTCGGGGACTCATTTAATAACCACAATTCAATCGAGGTACACAGCTTGAATTAAACAAAGTTTTATGAAAACAAACCGATGAGGTGCCTCTCTATTACAGTGTAACGGTTCCCCGTAAGAAATGAATATAGTTTTGTTATTAGCGAGAAATGTTTTCAAACGACCGACGCATTGACAACTCTAATGCAAGCTACCGGATAATAGCCGCGTTTATCTTGACGCCATATATATCATTTCTTTGGCGCGAATAAACATTTATTTTAAAGTACAAATCTTTGAATAAATTTTTTTACTAACGCCAAAGTATAACCGTTATTTGAATCTAATAAAGATTTTGTTGAGGCAAGCAAACACTTCTTTTATCTTAATAAACGTCATTTGTAGCTCGAAATTTATTTGATTTTAATAAATCTTTTTTCTGAGTGTACCAAATATTGTATAATATACATGATGTTGTCAATAAATGCACTTTTACTACTACTACTACTAATATAAATATCTACATTATAAATAAACGGTGGCCGTAAAATAATTTATTTTTCAGGGTGTAACTGGGAACAGAAGGGCGTATCTGCCGGGTCCCGAGTACAGCAAAAGCACTCGATGGCCCGTCACGATTGTCGGAGGAGGTCAAGACCCATTTTTTTTTTTTTTCGTTGTGCTTTCTCACTGAGAAACCTACGTTTTCGTAAAAAAAAAAAAGTCGAAATTTGAATGTCAGAGTACTCGAAATAGTTTAAAAAGGCCAGACACGCTACTTTAAGCTGGCGTTCGGATGTATGCGTGTGACGAATTTGCATAATTTAAAGCGACTGTAACCCGGAAACGGCCTGAGACAGCGATTTGAAATTTGGTACCAATGCGCACTACTAAGTAATACGAGTCGTCGTATTTCGAATACGATAAACGTTGGTAATATCCATGAGGACGAAATCGATTGCGACATGGCGCGATAAATCGATTGTAAGAATGAATATTGGTCTCGTTTGCGTTTGATTTTTGAGAATGGGACACTTGTCTTACTAAATTTTCATGATTATGTTTCTCGATCGTCACTCTCGAGTTTGTTTTAGACGACTCGAGGGAACGTTACGAAATTTTTACTGCGCATTCGAATTGTTGCGACATTTGTCATATATATATTTTTTTGTCACACGTGCATGAATCGCGGCACTTTACATGGCAGTCTTGCGAGCCGAAAGTGGCCCATTGCATGCCAGTTGTGAACCTGTTGTGAAATGACGGAGTCGCGCATGCGCAGTTCGCATTTCGTTCACTTTCGTCCCTTGGGAGTTTACTTTTCACGTTTTCGTCCCTTGGGAGTTTACTTTTCACGTTTTCGTCCCTGGAGACATAGCCTCGCTTTTCAGTATTCGTCTCGCGCGACTGCCGCTCCAAGTGCCGAAGATTCATGCACTTGTGACAAAAAAATATGATGTGTCACGAGGGTCGAATTGGCGATTGCGACTCGTGTGATTGCAGCCCTCGCTTCGCTCGGGCCACAAACCTCACACTCGTCGCAATCGCCAACTTTCGACCCTTGTTGCACAATATACTATTGTGTTCTATTTTTGTCTTCTCGTGAATAAAGCTTTTTCAGCAGCCGAAAAAAAAACCGAAAAAATCTACGGTAACTTCAGGTCACTTTTTGTACCGTTAAAATAGCGGCAAAAATATTCATATTTCATGTGCTTGGCGAACGATCGTTTTGATTGTTCGATTAACCGAAAAAAAAAATCTCAGCGGATGTTGAAATATGGTTATTTATTTCGGTTATCTCTACGGTCTAAGAAGTTACCTGAAACTACCAAATTTTATCGTTTATTCTACGGTTATTCTTTCTACAAAAAAAAAAAAAATCAGTTACCCAAATGGCTAGGATTAAAATTTTTTTTAATAATAATTTATATTTACAATTATATATTTTAAATATAATTATTTTAATAATAATAATAATAATAATAATAAATATTTTAATAATAATTTAAATTTTTAAAATAAACCCGAACTCAAATTCCCTGAGAAAAAAAAACGTGCAATTTCATTCCTCGACATTTTTTCGTCGACGATGAAAAATGAATACTCGTGTGCATCGAAACGATGCGAAACGTGTGCATGAAATTCTGTTAAATAATTGACTTTACTGTTAACACGGTTAATAAATGCACAGACTAAGGGGTCAATGACGTTATTGTAGATTATTCAATTGAATGTTAATTACCTTTGACTAATTCACGAATTTCCGCAAGTGCCTGTGCAACGACCTCAGGGGTTTCGCGCAACTCGGTCCTCGCTCTCTCGATGAACAGGTCGTCGAGCTCTTCCGGCTGGAAACACAGAACGCCCGAGCCGATTTTAAGGCCCGCGGCTTTTTTCGCGTCATTCCGACGAATCGCCTCGTTGTCCATCATCGGCACAACATTCGTCATCGTTGAAGCCCCTTCGAGTTCCTGATTTTCAAAAAAAAAATAAATAAATAAATGCTTTCGTCAGTTTTGTAGAAAACAAAAAAATTTTAATCAATAAACCAAAAAAATCGCACAAGCCAATAAAAAAAAAGAATAACAACTCGTATAAATTACAAGAAAAATATTCATGCCGTCCGACTTATCGAATAATTTTAATTGAGACCCATCGGATTAGAAGGGTCACGAAGATTCTATGCTATCCAATTAGAACAAAAAAAAAAAAAAAACGATAACGCCAGTGTCAATGAGAAATTCATAGCACGCCATTTCAACGAAGTCTGTTATTTGAAAGAAAAAAAAAAAATTACCGATAATTTGCGTAAGTACACGTCTATTAACTCCTCAACGATAGTGACATTGGGTGTCGCGTGCCTCTTCATAGACGAGACCTTCCAGTTCTAACGCATTTATTGAGCTATAAACTGTGCGATGTTGAGTCAACATTATCCGAAGCTCATTAATCCTATCAATGAAATTTGTAACACCATATCGATATATTGCGTTGTTGTTGCTCC
The DNA here is from genome assembly GCA_963575735.1 of Amblyjoppa fuscipennis. NCBI lineage: Eukaryota > Metazoa > Arthropoda > Insecta > Hymenoptera > Ichneumonidae > Amblyjoppa > Amblyjoppa fuscipennis. Next base: position 13,053,530 of record OY754489.1, on the reverse strand, counting down.
CAAGGATCGAACATATTTTCTTCTGTTTATTTTAAAAAAAAAAAATTGAAACGCCATCGTTGGAAGTCGGATAATAAAAAAAAAATGTAATTCTTAAAACTTGCACATTAGAAAAATATTTAAAAAAAATACTATTCAATTGAAAGAATTTGAAGAAAACCTAAAGGTGACGAAGAATTTTGTTGTCGCTCCCAAGGATCGAACATATCTTCTTCTGTTTATTGAAAAAAAAATTGAAACGTCATCGTTGGAAGTCGGATAATAAAAAAAAATGTAATTCTTAAAACTGGCACATGAGAAGAATTTTTTTTTTAAATACTATTCAATTGAAAGAATTTGAAGAAAATCTGAAGGTGACGAAGAATTTTTTTGTCCTTCTTTTTCATATCGAAACCTTGACTGCGACAGCTAATAGATATTTCCATGTCACGTCCAATCTCGTAGGTGCCACTTAGATGATTTTGTTAAAAACATTTAATAACAACCGTCAGCTTCAATTCCACTGTAATATGTTTTCTCAATATCCGTTCAATGTCAATATTGGACTCGAGATGAAAGTACGAAAATTAAAATTAGCGCACTACCGCTAATAACTGTTTACAACCGATCGTGCTTTTCACCGTAAATATCACGTATCGACGAGAAAACATTTTTTTTTTTTTTTTTTTCAATGAAATGTTTATCGACACTTTGAAAGGGGCAAAATTTTTGTTGACGAAAAAAGTGTCAACTGGCAAATAAAAAAAATATGTTCACAGTCATTCACAAAAGCGTTTAATTGAATCAAAAAATAAAATAACCGAAAACAAGTTACACAAATATTAATTATATTTATATCGTCGAAATGCGAGTTTCCTTAATTAAAGATGTCTCTGAAAAAATAGAATCTTTCGACAGGATTAAAAAATCAAAATAGATCAGTTCGAAGTTCGGCGCTAACACGATGCTCGATCGAAGTTTCAGTCGATCCGCCACTATTCCCTCACCAAAAAGAACTACTAGGGGTCCAACAGTGACTACTGGAGGTTCAGTAGTTACTGCTGGCATTGCAGTAGTTACAGCTGGCATTGCAGTAGTCACTACACATGTAGTTACTACCTCCTCGTAGTCACTCCTCAACAGTCAGTAATTATTACTTATAAGTAGTTGCCACTTCTGTGTAGTTACTATTTGAAACTCGAGATTCTGGACCCCTAGTACTAGGACTACTGGATCAGAGGTCCAGTAGTCCTAGTACTAGGACAACTAGGGGTCCAGTAGTCCTAATACTGGACTGAACTACTGGAGCCTTAGTAGTTCTTTTCGGTGAAGGCAATTATAATATATTACAATATATAATTCCCGGCAGTGAACTACCGGAAATTACGAGAATTCCTAGTAGTGAACTACTGAAATCTACGGGAATTCCCTGTAGCTAACTACAGGGCATTCATAGTAGTTTGGAATAGTTAACTACTTGGGATATATATAGTAGTTAATTACTCAAAATACGCAGTAATGTTCAGTAGTTGACTTATCAAGACTTCGAGTAGTTTTCAGTCGTCCGCCAATTTAGCACTGGGCAGTAGTTCAGTAGTTTATTAGTAGTTAACTACTGGATAATGCCAGTAGTATTTTGCAGTAGTTTTCAGTAGTTCTTTTCGGTGAGTGTTGTTTCCTAGGACCGCAAACTCGTCCATCCGGCCGTGTTTTCCAATCTTCGGTAAACGCATTTTTTTTTTTTTAATAAAATAAAAATAGAACTCGTGAAATTAGTGAAAGTTACATACCTCGTTGCAGACCTCCACGGTATTCAGGTTATGGCAATGGGCAATCGTCGAGCACGTTTCACGTATCACACGAAAGATCAACAAAATTTAATCCCGCAATCGACCTCTTCGTGAACGGAGTCGAATGCATAAAATAACAGCAACAACAAAAAAAAATAATAATTAATGAACAAGTTAAAAGAGAGAAAAGAAACAAAAAACAGATTCGTGTGATGTCGATTTGCGCTTGGAAATTACCGCGAACTTCACTGAATTGTTATTTTCTTTGATAAATATGCATGCACGTGTATCGTTAATCTATATATGTATCCCTCTCTTCCTACGCACGTGCAGACACAAATATAGTGTAAGTCTGCTCTCGCGTTCACGCTCGCTTTCACTTTCCAATAAAATCTCTCCGTTTATCTCCTTTTTTCCCCCCTTTATCGATCGATTTCAACGTCGTTTTGGTTGATTTTTTTTTTTTATGTACCGTTTCACTCGAAATCCCGTCGATCTCTCGACGAGCCCGTGAAAAATTGACGAGTACTTCGAGTGCTCTCTCTTCCCGGTGATTGATTCGTGATTACGATAACGCAGTCGAATTTTGTGAAAGAAAAATAATAATAATAACAATAAACACGCCTCTACAGTCGAATCTTTGATATTCACTCTTAAAAAAAAAAAAAAAAAAAAAAAAAAATCTGTCTTCTCTGGGAGTGTGAAAAAGGTCCGGTTTTTCGACTGACCACGATAGAAGAGCGGCGTGACTGTACTGTCGGCGTTATTGTGGAGAACTCGAACGATGTTCGCGAACAGCTCCGGCTGCGAGGCCTCTCGTGATAGCGGGAAAGCAAAGTCTCGTTCCCCACTTTTTTGAAGCGTTCTCGCCGGTCGCCCCGCTTTAGGTGTCTTGTTCGTGAGCACAAAAATTACAGAGGCCTAACGTGTGTGCATGCATGCACAAGTCGCTGTTCCGCCCTGTTGCATCCGCATTAGTGTAAATTCGGCTCTGCCTCACGCACGCGACGCACTCCTGCGGTATGTCATCTTGTAAACGTTCGAACGAACGAATAACCGGAAATACTGGAAAATTTACGCAAAACCGAATGGTAATTTTTCGCTGTGGACGCTCTTCTGTGTCGTCCGTGAAATCGAGTAGACTAAGGAAAGGCCTAAGGATGCCTTTGTTTGCTCTCGACTGCGAATCGTACCAGCCTCTTGTTTGATCGTTCGGAGCGCGTGGAGAATATTCAAAGAAACGGATAGAAGTTAAAAACACTGTTCATGGAAAAAAAAAAAAGGAACATTTCTTGGGGGAACGAAACTGCTTTTCTTTTGCCGAGTGTGATAAATATCGTTGTGATGTTACCTCTGGTTTCAACATCTAAATTTTTGACCGGAAGTGACGCCATACGAGAAAACGTCATTTCCGGTTTGAAAATCTTGGTTTTTCACCGGAAGTGACGCCATGCGAGAAAACGTCATTTCCGGTTTGAAAATCTTGGTTTTTCACCGGAAGTGACGTCATGCGAGAACACGTCATTTCCGGTTTGAAAATCTTGGTTTTGCACCGGAAGTGACGTCACACAGAAGAACTTCTCTTCTGGTTTGATAATATCAGTTTTTTAACCGGAAATGACGTCATACGAGAAAACGTCACTTCCGGTAAGAAATTTAATTAAATGCGGAAGTACCGTTTTTCCGTATGACGTCACATCCGGTTGGGATCTGAGATTTTCAGACCGGAAGTGACGCTTTCAAATAGGAAGTGACGATCTCAAACCGGAAGTGACGTCAAAAACAGAGATTTTTCAATCTCAGCTTCCGACTTATCGACTGTCGTTCATCTTATGAGAAGGCGATATGAAAATTTCAATTTTCAACTGTGATGAGGAGGCGATACGAAAATTTCAATCTTCAACTTCTTTTCAACGTCTTTGATCTTCACCTTTTTTTTAAGGTCTTTGACCGGTCAGTCGTGCAAAACGACTGACCGATTCAGGTTCGGCGTGAAAAAATACACCAACGTCGCGCTTCACTTTGTCGGATCTCGGCGCGAAAAAAATACATGGAAAAAATACAATTATGCGCTCCTGAATTTTAATTTCGGCACTTTGGATTTTTTTTTTTTTTTTTTTTTTTTTTTACCAAACGGCACACTGCACTACAAAAGCACACTTTAAACAAAAGTTCATAACATTTGAATCCCTCTACCGTAGAAGTTAATTCCACAGTCCATTGAATTTAAAAACGTCTGGTTTGGCTTTGAGTCAATTTGGTTATTGCTTCATTGAGCGATTTAATATACACAGCACTTCGAAGAGATGGTTTTGGATGGTACGGATCCATTATTGTACCACGTCCTTCATTAATGCGTGGACGACCGGACCAACGCTGCCACAATTAAGCAGACCAAGCATTAATGTAGAGCAGTGTGCTTCAAAGGGACCCAGACGTTATTAGATCGTGTCTACTGACAATGACTGTAACGTCAAGAGAGCTCCGCTGTGTCGTGCTGTCGATGTAATCTTCAGCCGCTACCGCGAGGGCGATGTAGCTTCGAACCGGAAGTTCCGATTTCATCCGGATAATCGAGTCTTAGCGAACTCGGATCGTTGAAACTTCCCTGACTGTGTCTCGGACAATTTGGATCTCCATATGTTCATGGATAATCTTCAGCTTAGTCTTCAACGGCCACGCGCAAGTGACCCGGACCTTGAAAATCGATGACCACTTTACCGATTCAGCTCTTCGACCTCGGAGGCCATCGTCAATCCGTTGCGCTAAAAACTCGAGCTTATCAATCTTTTTTTTTCTTCTCCCAGCAAGTGAAGTTTCCGGTTTCGAAGGTCAACATTGCATTGCTTGCCTTTTACATTATTTATATGTCGCTTCGATCGTGTCCGTTTGTTTGCAAAGCCAACAGACAGCAATGTCGTTGTTCCCGTCGGAGTCAATAACGAACGGCGGCCATGAATATGCGCGCTTCTGCTTTATGGTAATTATCTTTGTGTATCACGTTCACACATTATTTCACAAACGGCTCTCCATCTGTTACCGAAAAGAACTACCCGGTCCACGTGCAGGGAAAACTCTCACACTTCACCCTCGCTCGGCTCACAGAAACGAGTGCTCCGGACTGACTGAATTTTCGCACTCACGTAGCTCACTTGTTCTCATATCATGTAACATCCGAGAACTTCCATTGTGATTCCCCCTGATATCGCTCGATAATCACTTCTGCTGAGTAATCACTTCGTTGAATGTAAATAAAACTTAATAGTAGACTACATTTAATACATATGTTTTATGGATAATATATTAAAATAATATAAACTGAATAATCTCTTCTTTTGAATAGTTACTGCGCGGATAGTTTCTTGTAAAATATTATCGCAATTAATCGCGAATATTTCGCGTCCTGTCACCTCGCTTTCAATCGTAATCTATAAACGAAGATAAAATTACCTTGACAAGTTGATGGACGGCTGCTTTTAGAGAAAAAACTAAAAAAAACGGACCGAAAAACGGACACGTCCGTTGGGAAACAAAACGGACCGCAAGAAGGGTAAAACGGACCGTACGTTTTTGGATTAGTCCTTTTTCGGTTGTGAAAACCGAGGAAGGACCGAACGTTTTTTATTAAAATGTTTGGCTAAGTTTTTTAATTTTTGTTTATTTTGCTTTTAATTCTGTTTTTAATGAAAGAGCAGAATAAAAATATGGTCTTGGTCGTTTTTCGGTTGCGGGAACCGACAACGGACCAAAGTAAATTTTTCGAATAAATATGTTCGGTCCGTTTTCCGTTTACGCAACCGAAAAAAGACCAAACGTCAACAAAAAATATACAGTCCGTTTTGTCGTTCTTTACGGTCCGCTTCGTTCCCCAACGGATGTGTCCGTTTTTCGGTGCGTTTGCGGTCCGTCTACTTGCTAGGATATAGAACGAAGTTGCCGAATTGCTTGTTTTTTCTTAACCGCCGTCGTCCTGACTACGCACTAGGGGTGAGTTTTATCCGTGTAGTGTAGATAATAATATACCCTTGCATTATTTATAATATAATATAATATAATATAATATAATATAATAGAAATGAAAATAATATAAACAAAATAATTGCTTCTTCCGACCAGTTCCTGCTGGTAACATGGTAACAGCAGTTGCTGCGTGAATAGTTTCTCGTAAAATATTGTCGGAAGTAATCACGAATTTTTCATGTTCTTTTACCTCTTTTTTTTTATTTCCACGTATCGTAATCTACAAACATAAAATTATGGAATGAAGTTTTCGAATAGTCTTTTTCTCTTAACTACACTGTCCTAACTACGCACTAGTAGTGAGTTTTATATGTGCAGGGTAGATAATAATATACAATTGTAGTTACTTTTATTCGTCGTTTCGTTACTTTTTTTCGTCGTCTTTTCGTTTCAGCTTCGTTTACGGTTTTTTATGTTATCTTTTATAATATCATTCATTTTTTGTTTAGCTGTATTTTCCTTTCCTTATTTGCCTAATCCATTCGCATCTTCCTGCGCGCTGGTTTAGTCGCACGCTGTGCATTACCGTTCGTCGCGTTTTATTCATCTAGTTGCAGAAGCGCAGTTGTTTCAGTCTGTCTCTATTCCGGCTTGACATGTCCGTATGTGTTCCATTCTGAAAGTACAAATTTTCGTTGTCACTCACACGATTTCGCTTCACTGAGAGTACACAGTGAGCGCGCACGCGGAAGGAGGGCGTAGCGTGATAGTGAAGGCATTCGCGTGCCGTTGTGTCAAGATTGACGACGGAAAACAATAACGAGATTGCTGCGGCACGAACGACTGTGCACATTCTCGTCGATATCGTTTCTATCGCGCAGTGGAAGACCGAGAGAAAAGGAACAAAAACACTTCTACCGCGCTCAAATTTTTTAAAATTGATCCATGCACGATCCATTAAAAAAATGTCTGTCATCACATCTGGTCGAATTTATTAATTTTTTTTGGGAGAAAGAAAGTTATTTGAATCCCGTGTATTTTTTTTTTTTTTTACTGTTATGTACATTTTTTTTAAGTGTACTGATAAAAGAGAGGAAAGAGAGAAAAAGCAGTTGTACCGCCCTTAAGGTAGTCCTTGCGAATAGTGTTCACTTGACATAAGTTTCAGAGAAATGAGAGGGAATTGTAGACACTTCTCGATGGTATAAAAATCTGAAAAAATCAAGCGTATTAAAGATGCCGAAAGGATTAATGTTACATAACAATAATTCCAAAATGTTATTAACAAATTGATGAAAATAAATATTGTTCAACAAATATCCCGGAAACTTAACTTTTTTTAATTAAAATTATTCGTTCATTCACTTTGATTTTTTATTTTTATATGGGAAAAACGTGTAGAAAGTCAGAAAATTCAAAGTGAATTTAAAAATCTTAAAAAATGTATACGTGTTCAGAAAAATAAACGAATAATTTTGATTGAAAAAAGGTATGTTTCCGGAAGATTTGTTGAGCAATTTTATTTTTCATCAATTTGTTAATAATATTTTGGAATTATTGTTATGTAAAATTAATCCTTTCGCCATGTTTAGTACGCATGATTTTTTTCAGATTTTTATACCATCGAAAAGTGTCTACAATTCCCTCTCATTTATCTGAAATTTATGTGAAGTGAACACTATTCGCAAGGACTACCTTAACATTTTTCAAACAGATCCATGAACGATAACATTTTTTTTTATATCATCGCAACTGTTCGAATTAGTTTTGTTTTTAAGAAAGTTATTTCAATCTCAACTGATGAGCAAATGGGCACATTTATATCTCTACCACTCACAACTCTACCAGAAAACATCTCTACCATATTACAACTCTACCGTATTAGAACTCTACCAAAATCTCTACCACTGAAGAAAAAAAACTCTCCCGGAATTTAAATAAAACTCTCCCGAAATTGAAATACAACTCCGGTAGATTTTTATTTAACTTCCGGGAGAGTTTTATTTCAATTCCGGGAGAGTTTTTTTCTTCTAGAGATAGAGATATAGGTAGAGATTTTGGTAGAGTTGTTAGTGCTCCTTTTTTAGTAGAGTTATTATCGGATAGAGTTGTTTGGGGAGAGATATTTTCTGAAAGTCTTGTTATCTGATAGAGTTGTGAGTGGTAGAGATATAAAATGTGCCACTAAATAAATAAACTGATGAGTGGATGAGTAAGTGTACGGAATTTCGATATTTTTTTTTTTAACTATATTTTTATAAATCGTTGGAAACTCACGTTTGATACTGTCCTCGCACTTCTCGATCGTCGGATACCAATCGGCGGCCGTGTAATCGATCTCGGGCAGTTGGCCACCGTAATTTTTGGGCAAGTGGCTCGGTGCCATGTGGACATGAAGAGAATCCATTTTCGAGCCATGGAAGTACATGCGCCTGCGCAATTTTTCCCTGGTGAAGGGTTTGAACATGCGCCAGACGATGTCGAAGAGGAACGGTTGCTTAACGAAGTGGACCTCCTTCAGTCTGAGGGGCATTGCGTCCTGGATGAACGAGAGGAGTCTCATGCTGAACGAAGGTGTCAGACCCATCACTTGCTTCATCGACAGACCTTCGAAATCCATGATTACCACGACACCGTGCACCTAGAAGTGGCGATAAATTATGCTTTACATGACCGTTATAACAACCGTGTCAAAATTTTTAATTAAAATTTCTTATATCGATGTCTCCGTCGATAATGCAGTTTCGCACAATAAATCGGATCGAGCCACCCGTTCAATTAACTCCAAAACGGTTGGGTTTACGAGAAACATCGATAGAAGCTTTTTTGTAGAGCGTCGTACGTTCTACGAAAAAGGTCTCCTGTGAAAATACCGTCCGATCAACGATTTGTAAGATAGAAGCTCGTTGCGTTGGGATGTTTTCTTTACGTCGATCACTACTAAAAATAAATTCAAAAGTAGATATGAGGCTCTTTATCGATTTCTGTAAACCTCAGAGAGTTCGGAAGCGTTACTTTGGTACTCTTATCGGGTTACCTATTTTAAGTGAGTCTCTAAAAAAAAATTCCGATAGTGCTCGACCCTTGAACCGATATCGGCACAAACGTGTTGTATCTTTTAACCGTCTCGAGCTTATCGCGGAGCAAAGTACGATTGACTTCACGATCTCCGTGCATACGTGTATACACGCTTTCGAAGATTAGCTACGTAAAGGCGACGTGCTTCTTCGAGTTTTCATTTTTTTAGTGGCGACACGTAAAGTTTTCGAACGTTACCATCGAATTATAATCGATAAAACCCGTACACGTCATTCGAGCGATCATAATGAAACTATCAAAAAAATAATCCTCGTCTAATTCAACAATACGATTTAAACTAAAGTTTGTTCGAGTGAGAAAAATTGGCAATATTAATAATACATTATTGATGAATTTTTATTTTTTTTATGCGACCGGAACCGTCTCAAAGTTATCTCCGATGCACTTAAGCTTCGGTAACGTGCAGAAATACAACTTGAAAAATAACGTTGCAAAAAATCTGAGAAACAATTCTCGCCTAATTCAACAACATGGCTTAAACTGAAGTTTGTCGGGTGAGAAAAATCGGCAATATTAATAATACATTATTGATGAGCTTTAATTTTTTTTTTTATCCGATCGGATGAGTCTCAAAGTTATCTCCGATGCACTTGGGTAGCTCCAGCGAGTGGTGTTCATTTCACCTAAATTCGAGAAATTCGGGCAAGAATTGCAAACACTTCCTGATGTTATAAAAATCTGAAAAAATTCATGCTTATCATAGGCACTGAAAAGACTAATTTTACATAATAATAATAATTTCAAAATGTTATTAACAAATTGTTGAAAACAAAATTGTTCATCGAAATGTGCGGTAACTCAACTTTTTTTTTACTGAAAATGTTTCGTTCATTTTTCGGAATACATATGAATTTTCTCAGATTTTTATCTTCATTTTGATTTTTCTTGTTTTTTACATACAAAAATGTGCAAAAATCAAAATGAAGATAAAAATCTGAAAAAATTCATACGTATTTCGAAAAATGAACGAGTCATTTTCTTAAAAAAAAAAGTTGAGTTGCCGCATATTTCGATGAAGAATTTTTTTATTCCACAATTTGTTAATAACATTTTGAAATTATTATTATGCAAAATTAGTCTTTTCAGTGCCTATAGTAAGAATGAATTTTTTGAGATTTTTATAACATCGGGAATGTTTGCAATTCTTGCCCGAATTTCTTGAATTTAAGCGAAATGAACACCACTCGCTGGAGCTACCTTAACCTTCGGCAACGTGCAGAAATACAACTTGAAAAATAACGTTGCAAAAAATCTGAAAAATAATTCTCGCCTAATTTAACAATATGGCTTAAGGTAGCTATGTCGCTTCGCGCTCATTTCGCATAAGTTCAAGAAAAATTCGAGAAAATTGCAAGTACTTCTCGACGGTATAAAAATCTGAAAAAATTAATGCATATTAAAGGTACTGAAAAGATTAATTTCGCATAATAATAATTTCAAAATGTTATTAACAAATTAATCAAAAAATTAATTGTTTAACAAGTTATCGGGCAAACCAACTCTTTTCTTTAATGAAAATGATTCGTTCATTTTTCTGAATACGTATGAATTTTTTCAGATTTTTCAGTCAACTTTGATTTTTTTGTTTTTTCACACATTTTTTCCATATAAAAAAAAAAATCAAAGTTGACTAAAAAATCTGAAAAAATGCATACGTATTCAGAAAAATGAACGAATCATTTTCATGAAAAAAAAAAGTTATGTCGCCGGCTAATTTATTAAACAATTAATTTTTTGATTCATTTGTTAATAACATTTTGGTATTATTATTATTATGCACAATTAATCTCTTTAGTACCTTTAGTATGCATGAATTTTTTCTGAATTTTATACCATCGAGAAGTACATGCAATTTTCTCTTATTTTCCTCGAACTTATGCGAAATGAGCGCGAAGCGACATAGCTACCTTAAACTGAAGTTTGTTCGAGTGAGAAAAATTGACGAATTTGACGATTGATGAATTTTTTGTTTTTTTTTTTTAATCCGACCGGTAGCGTCTCAAAATTATCTCCGATGAACTTGACCTTCGATAAAATGCAAAAACACAACTTGAAAAGTAACGCTGCAAAAATCTGAAGAATTTCCTAAACCTCACTGACAACCCTCCGAAGACATGCTGGAAATTTGGTAATGATTCGCCGTGTCGTTCGAATGATGCGGCAACGCAACGGAACGGCAGAGATATTGCACTATCCTTAAAAGGGGTAATTGACCTATTAAAGCTCCGATTCATTGCTGTCGCTATCGCACCTCGGCAATGACATTAAATTAAATAAATAATTAACCGATTCAACTTTAACGAAGCATCCTATCAATTTACCGCGATTGTTCGAACTAATCAAACGATTTTCAAATTTCGCAAGTTGTTTACTTCAATAATTAATTATATCGAATGACTCCAGGCGAGCTCGTAAAGAAATGATTTTATTTGTTTATTTATTTATTTATTTATTTATTTATTTGTTTATTTATTTATTTATTTATTTATTTATTTATTTATTTATTTATTTATTTATTTATTTATTTATTTATTATATTTTAGGTTTTTATAATTTTTTTTAAATACCGAAAAATTGTCGCAACTCACTTGGGTCTCGGGTTCCAAAACGGCAGCCTCGTGAATCAGGTAAAAGATCCGGAACATCTGATCGGCATTGACCCTCGACGGATCCCACGATTTTCCAGCATTAACGAGAAGCACCCGCCGTCTCTTGTGATCACGATTTTTCAATACGTTTACGACATTATTCTCAAATATCGCTTTTCTCTCGTCGATCGGTAACAAATTGTCAATAAGGGCCGCGTGCTTGACCTTGAAATCGGCGATTCTTTGCATCAGACCGTAAGCGCTCTCCGGATAAAATTTGCACGGGCGCAGAAAAATAATGAGAAAATCGTCGTCCGTTCTAAAGTGGAGAGTCTTGTCCTCTGCAAGTGAAAATAATTATTTCGTTTCGTTGTTATTATTATCATTTTTTTTTTTTTTTGGTTTCACAAATATAGTCACATGTATTTTTATTATTATTTATTTATTTTTTTGCATTCTCGTCACAATGCACTGGAATTTTTAACGAGTCGAATTAGTTTGCATAACTAACGAGCCGCGTGCGCTTTGAAATTATACCGATCGTAGCTTCATCGAAAATTGCCCTCAAATGCGTATCGTTAAAGAAATTCGATGCATCTTTGCGCATGCGCAATTCCAAATGACGAATCGTACGATATGGAAAATACCGCGACAGGTAATTAGATTCATTCTGTGACAATAAAATTGTATTTTATTTTTTTTCTCCTGTTTATTTAACGTGGAAAAGTTCCAACGATAAAGCGAAACATTTATCAATACTCTTCCGAGTCGGTTTATGAATAGCCAAGTGTCGAGAGTTTAACGCTGATAACGCTGCACAAGACGACCGAGAGTGACCTCCGACTTTTATGCCGTCAAAGTTTTGTATCGACATTCCTTGATTGCACTTAATCTCGATAATTATAATAATCAGACGATTAAGATGTTTTTTTCTCGGTTCGATGTTACAAAAAAAAAAATTCTTAAAACAGCGACAAACTTCTACAAAAATTGAAATAAAATATACTTTTATCATCGTCAGATTGCTATAAATATTGCATAAATGTGAACTCGTTTGATGTCCAAATGCAAGACGACTAAAAATTTTTTTTTTTTTTATTTTGCGGATAAAATAACGCCTTAAAAAATAAGTAAATAAAATCAAAATGATTTAGCTCTCGAATAAATCAGAAAAGGCGGCGAAGATTAAAAAAAAAAAAAAAAAAAAATGTCTCTGCAAAAAAGGAGGACAAGGTCGATAATTTCCAATGCGCCGGCTCGTCAGTTACAACCAAATAAATTATCGTCAATTAAATCGAAAACTCCTTAACATTTAATTCTGACCTTCGAGGAGCTTTCTCAGTGTCTCGATTCCATTCTTCACGTTTTCCTCGGTCTCCCTCAGTTCCTTCTCGGCGAGAGCTTTGGTCTCCTCGTCGATGGGTCCGGTTTCGAGTTCGAAGGACATGACGCACCGGTCGATCGTTCTCGGAGTAACGGCAATAAAAAGAAAAATCGTCCGCGAGGAAACGGTCGCAAAGAAAAAAAGAAAAAATTAATTGAGAAAAGAAAAATAACGAAATATGTAAATCGGCGGTGTTTTTAGGAGGTGTAACCCTTGCGATGCTCTCAGCGGGATGTCCGCGATATATCTGTGATCGAGTAGTCCGGGGAGGCTCTTGTCCACCGCATCTCCGTACAATCTTTGACCACTCAAAGTCCAATCGGCTCTCGGATTCGAGTGATACGACTGACGGGCATAGCGACGATGTTTGTATCTCTATATTTTTTTTTTCTTCTCCCCCTTCCCCGCCATCTCGCTCTCGTACCCGATAATATGTAAGTACAGGCAACAAAGCACGAGTGTCACGGAGTGATCGCGTTCGCCCCCGCGGGTCCACGTAATCCAAGCGGGTCCACGCTGTACACTTGCCCTCGGCCTCCCCCGAGCTCCTCGCGCTGATAACGATTCACCGAGAGCAACGACTGGTTTAAATACTAAATAAATTAAATACTATTTATTTATTTATTTGACGGGCACAAGCTCCTTTGTACAATACAGTGTGGCACGCTTAGAATGAACATATGTTTTATAAAATATAACGATAGTTTTCCAATAACTTCTCAAAACTTAATAACAACCTTTCAATAAATGCTCTCTACTTCCGTCTGGATCGTAAAAAATCTTTAGACCTCACATTTTTTTGCGTTTTTTTATATATACATTATATGTTATGTTATGTTATGTTGTGTTGTGTTGTGTTGTGTTGTGTTGTGTTGTGTTGTGTTGTGTTGTGTTGTGTTGTGTTGTGTTGTGTTGTGTTGTGTTGTGTTGTGTTGTGTTGTGTTGTGTTGTGTTGTGTTGTGTTGTGTTGTGTTGTGTTGTGTTGTGTTGTGTTGTGTTGTGTTGTGTTGTGTTGTGTTGTGTTGTGTTGTGTTGTGTTGTGTTGTGTTGTGTTGTGTTGTGTTGTGTTGTGTTGTGTTGTGTTGTGTTGTGTTGTGTTGTGTTGTGTTGTGTTGCGCTGCGCTGCGCTGCGCTGCGCTGCGCTGCGCTGCGCTGTGCTGTGCTGTGCTGTGTTCTTTTTGTTGTCTTAGTTGTATTTTATTTTTTCGAAATCATCGAACGAATGTACGACAAAACACCATAGGCGAAACTGTCTCTAAACTGCAATAACCAATATTTTTTTCCACACAACTACCGTAACTCATAATAGAAGAAAGAGGAACCCGAGCTGAAGGACTCCGGTCGATGGTTCATTGGCATTTGTGTTATTTTGTTACACTGTATAAGCTTCAATATGTATATGAGGTATTCCATGTGAAATCGAATAGTCAAAAACCCACCCTCTCCAAAAAACGTTGCAATTTCACCACAATTCATGATCATTGACAAGGGGTTTTTGTAATTTTTTTCAGAATTTTTGGATCGTATTTTTTTGAGATATCGAAGAATTGAACTTTTTTGAAAACTCTCTATATCTTAAAAACTATTAGTCATACAAAAAAAAAACGCTCAAAACATTAAAGTTGCAGTTTTCAATGAACCTTTGAAAACAAAATTTTGTCGATTTTTTTGAATGCAATAAACGTCCATTTTTATGAAAAGTAGACTAAAATATATATTTTTTTCAGCCAATACGTCACGTTTGATTTGTCTTAAAAAATTCCAGAATATACTCTCATGTACGTAGAGTGATCTCATGTTTTTGTTTGGATGGGCCGGACGTCCGTTTGATAGCTGTGCTCCGTTTAAGATCGATTTTTCATTTTAAAAATCCCTTTTTTTTTAATGAAAAATCCCCAATCCCTTTTTTATTTGATCTTTTAACTTCCTATATTGTCGATAGAGTTACAATTTTTATAAAATTCAATGGAAAGTAATAGATATCTCTCTTTTTTTTTTGTGAAAAATCGATCTTAAACGCAGCACAGCTATCAAACGGACGTCTGGCCCATCCAAAAAAAAATATGAGATCACTCTACGTACATGAGAGTATATTCTGGAATTTTTAAAGAAAAATCAAACGTGACGTATTGGCTGAAAAAAAAATATTTTAGTCTATTTTTCATACAAATGGACGTTTATTGCATTCAAAAAAATCTACAAAATCTTGTTTTCAAAGGTTCATTGAAAACTGCAACTTTTATGTTTTAAACGTTTTTTTGTATGACTAATAGTTTGTGAGATATAGAGATTTTTTAAAGAAAAGTTCAATTTTTCGATATCTCAAAAAAATACGATCCGAAAATTCTGAAAAAAATTACAAAAACCTCCTGTCAATAATCATGAATTGTGGTGAAATTGCAACGTTTTTTTGGAGAGGGTTGTGTTTTTGACCGGTCGATTTCACATGGAATACCTCATACAAAAGCTGTTATGTATCGTCGATATTTATAACTAAATGTCAATAAATACACGAACTACTACTTTTATTATTTTTTTTTTATTTGTAAAAATTGTGCGCTGTTGTGGCTTTTTTGTCGCGCTTCCGTATCTCGATGCGCGGTGTTCTTAGGAGGCCTCAGAACACGGAATAAACAAATCCATCTATCTATCTACATCATATGATTTTTTTTTTGGTTTATTTGTTCTAACAAATAAACAAAGTAGACTTTGTTTTTGTTTATGTACCACCCGTAATAAAAACCTTGTGCGACATTAATAATAAAATAACATTTATTGCGGTAATTGGACGATGACAAACACGGTACAATCGTTTAATCTATAAATGTCGAAACCTTCGGGTTCGATCGAAGCTGCCGAAGTGTTCAGATTTTCGTGTAGAGAGATTGTGGAGGAACTTCGAAGAATAATCAAAATAAATTTAAATAAACTAAAACAGATAAAGTCTATCGATTGCGGGCAGCTTCGTATGTCATGTAACTGGACCGTGCATCGACAGTAGGACGATCGAAATTTTCCGTCAACCTTTGGGGCTCGATGCATCGAAGATTTAACTTACCCCTTGCGATTCAGCCGCTCGACGTGATTTTCAGAACTATTTTTTTTTTTTTATAGAAAAATACACCTATTTTTATTCTTCATTTCCGCAACTCGTCGACGTAAGCGTATATTATTAGCATTTTTCTTTGAATTATTAATACATTCTACTGAACTCTGACTTACCGACATCCCACCTGATGAGAACATTGTTTTTCCTTTCCGTGCCATTCGCCTTTTTCTTTTCTTTTTTTTTTTTTTTTGCTCGTTCAACAATAATTCCAAAACAAATTACCTTCTCTCCAGTCACCGTTAGATCAATAAACATAAAAAAAAACACACACACACATTTTTTTCAATTAGAAATAAGAAATCACTCCAAACTTCACTGCAACTTGGGACAAGACGGTTTTTTCTAGAACCATGCTGGAGCTTCGTCATCGAGAAAACATTATGGGGATGAGATGGCGTGTAATTCAGTGCGAGGGCATTTTACTGTACCGCGTTCACAATGACGCATCAGGTGTGTGCGTGGGAATCGCGCAGTGGCCTTTGCAATTTATATATATATATATAGCGAAATGAGAACTTCGACGAAACGAGCAACTGCAAATGATAAGACTCAGTGTCTCACTCTCGCGGAGTGTGTCTTTAATGTGCAGAGGCGAGAATGGCGAGAGCATTGGCAAAGTTTGATGAACAAAAGTGCAACGAGTGCGAAAACGGAGCGCTCATTGTCACTTGTCGAGTTGGGTAGGTAGGTCACCCGGCGGTAGAAGTGCGAGTGTGTACGAGGTCAGTATATACGCTTTCGTAGAGAAGCAGCTGATTCACAGCGCGCATGCGCACAAACGTACAGTGAAAACAAATTTTTTTTTTTCACTCACTGTTTGTATTATTATTGTTTTTTTTTTTTTTTTTTCTTCATGAAAACCGTCGTGAAGCACATGCATCGGTCGATACTATTAACAATGTCGACGCGTTCGAGGCCCTTGACACTCGAGCAATATACGCAGCCAATAGCACACTCGTCACACAGGGAAAGACGCACGTGCGTTGCGATAAGCTCCGTAGTTTTAATGATTAAACGATCGGTATGCGCGTAGTTGTTGTTGTTGTTTTTTTTTTTTTCAAGATCATCGTGGGTTCAAACGTAACAAACAAATAGTATTTTAACCCTACGTTAACCAAGCAAAAATAATACTGTTGATGCATAACATTACTATGGAATATATTTTATCCCTGTAAAAAAAAAATGCGTTTGAGTAAGTCGAAGATATTTTTGGGGCTTGATTAATGGGGCAGAATAATCGGTCGCAGCTTTGCTTTTTTATTATGATATAGTTTCGGTGTTTCCACTGATAAAGGGTTAATCTTCGAAACGTGCGATAAAAAAGATTGCAGGCTAGCACGCTTAGGACGTCAATTATTGCTGGTCATCGATCGAAAGCGTGTTTCGACAAAACGTTTCATAAAAATCCTCAACTTATCGCAGGCGCGAGCGACACGTTCGATTGGAGTGTAGGCACGTGCTGAACGATCGAAACACAAGCATCTCCGATATAGATTCTATTATTGGGACATCAATTATCGTAATAGTATTTAGTAGCATCCGATTAAATTCAATGCCCGGAGAGCACGAATTGACTCACCATGTACACGAATTGACTCACCATGTACACGAAGTGACTCAAACATCTACTTGACATTACAGATCAGAATACAGCACACTCTCTTGCACGCCTCTTATAAACACTCAAGGACATTCAAGGACATTGAGGGACATTCAAGGACATTCAAGGACATTCAAGGACATTCAAGGACATTCAAGGACATTCAAGGACACTCAGGGACACTCAGGGACACTCAGGGACACTCAGGGACACTCAGGGACACTCAGGGACACTCAGGGACACTCAGGGACACTCAGGGACACTCAGGGACACTCAGGGACACTCAGGGACACTCAGGGACACTCAGGGACACTCAGGGACACTCAGGGACACTCAGGGACACTCAGGGACACTCAGGGACACTCAGGGACACTCAGGGACACTCAGGGACACTCAGGGACACTCAGGGACACTCAGGGACACTCAGGGACACTCAGGGACACTCAGGGACACTCAGGGACACTCAGGGACACTCAGGGACACTCAGGGACACTCGGGGACACTCGGGGACACTCGGGGACACTCAGGGACACTCGGGGACACTCGGGGACACTCGGGGACACTCAGGGACACTCGGGGACACTCGGGGACACTCGGGGACACTCAGGGACACTCAGGGACACTCAGGGACACTCAGGGACACTCAGGGACACTCAGGGACGTTCAGGGACGTTCAGGGACGTTCAGGGACGTTCAGGGACGTTCAATTGAAGGACACTCTCGTGGTACTCAAAGGCCTCACGGACACCCATGTTTCGAGGCCTGTGAGTCGAATAATTAAATTTTCACACCGGAATTCCGAGTATGACGTCACTTCCTGTCGAAAAGTGAGGTTTTCAAACCGGAAAGAACGTATTTCCAGTATGGGATTCCTTCCGTTCGATAAGTGAGATTTTCAATCCTGGTGTGACGTATTTCCGTTATGATATTACTTCCGATCGAAAAGTGAGATTTTCAAACCGGAAGTGACGTTTTTTTCGGTATGCCGTCACTTCCGGTCGAAAAATGAGACTTCAAAACCGGAAGTGACGTAATTCCGGTATGACCAGTAAATCTCCGATTTCTTCGTTTCATAGTCGACAGCGAGGGCGCGAAGCAGCCCAAGCGACGAAAACCTGCCAGTAGTGATGAATAAAAATACCTTATCGCGATATTTTTTCACATTTGTGATGATCTTCGATCAGCCTTTCACAATACATCTATTGTTTGCACACGTAAGGATCTAGAGCAGCATTAACGTAAAAAAAAAAATGTGTCGCGCATGTTTAATGACTCGCTTTTTATCGATATATAAGAACAAAAGTCCGTCAAAACGTTCTCGATAACGTGTCGACAGTATTTCTTAACTCTTTCACAACGTCGGAAACGACGCTGCAAAGGTGCGTCCACAAAGGCTTCTCTCCAATCTTCACGAATCTTTCCCGCGAACAGTAGCATACGCCACGCCGACGATAATCGACGTGTACAGATAGGTTATTATAAAGCTTATATACACAAAACGTACGTGGACTTTGCGTGATACTTTGGTATAGCCAGACGGAGACGTGTGTGCGTGTGTAAAGAGCGAGCGGGCGAACTTGTGTGTGCGTCGCACGAAAGTGGTTCCCGATGTGCGCCCTTCGCTCTATGACGTTCGAAAATCCGAAACAGTGAAGATGACAAGACCGGATCTTATCGCGACGGACTTGATAGACGGTATCTGGCCGTTTCTACAGAGCGTGAGTAAAACATTTTTTTTTGTTGCAAACGTTCCGACGATCGTGTCGAGAGCCGCGGATACGCCGCCTTGGTTACGCAAGCTTTTTTTTAAGGTTACGTTCTCTTTATGCACCAAACTCACACACGGAACAACACGCGCAACGGGGACGACTGCGAGTCCACGCGGAAAACAAACGAGCCGTCACACACCGATCGAGCACGCTACTTTTTTCCTCCGGAAGATATTCGGCTCGAACAATTGTTCGGTCATGACGATGATATCGGAAATCTATCGCGACCGAGTAATTTCCAGAGCTCAAGATTTAATGGTCTCTTCTGAGCGTGCAGTCCGCAAGACAATTGTTAACGCTCGCGGATTGATCGATCCTAGTGATATTTGCGACAACAACAACAACAAAAAATGACTAACGCCGCTACGGCACTCTGTTGGATCGAAAAAAAATCGCGCCATGCACGATTTTTAGATATTTTTTTTTTACTGTTAGTACAGCGATCTGCGCCTGTCGACACGGCTCGGACAATCGTGCAGGAATAAAACAAAACAAAAAACTAACATTTTCCGACGAATTTGCGTCGCATTCGGCCGCGGATTTCCGTACTCGTGATTGTCAGCTGACGTCACAATGACACGTACATCATTCTATTTATAGGCGAAATGAAATTCTGTGCATTATTGTCATGCGGTCTGAAAATTATTTTTAAGTGTAAAAAATTAAATAACATTTTCGAGGATTAAACATTTTTCTTTGGAATTTCTTTTAAATCAATTAATATTGCACATATATATATAGTTTTCTTTATCTACAACAAAAATCCATATGTTATACGTAGAGAATTTTTTTCTTTGTTCTTTTGCATTGGCCTTTTTAAAATTTTGCCCGTAAGCATTAATTAGGATATGAATAACAATGTTGTCACAATTAGGATGTAAATAGGATGTAAATAACAATGTTGCAATGTTGTTTGCAGATCGAATGGAGAGATCCGTGGCTGGCGCTTCTTTTGACGTTCCACGTGGCAGTTACCATGACTGCGCTCATGACTCGCAATCACGCCAACTTCCAAATTCTGTTGTTCCTTGTGCTGCGTAAGCGAAACTCTATTTTTATAAAGAATTTTATTTTATTTATTTTATTTTCATGTGTAAATTGAATTATCTTTCTTCGCAGTGCTGCTAGTGTATTTCTCCGAAAGCATCAACGAAGTCGCTGCCACTAATTGGATGTAAGAACATAGGGCTAAAACGAAAGTGGAAGAACAAAAAAAGTAGATTTTTCTTTTCTTTTTGTTTTAATGGATTGACTTTTATGCTTTCAGGGTCTTCTCGAGGCAACAGTATTTCGATTCTAAAGGACTCTTCATATCCATTGTTTTTTCCGTCCCTATATTAATGAACTGTATGATAATGGTGGTAAGTACACAGTTCCCTTTTTTATCTTGTTTTTTTTTTTTTTTTTTTTGTAAGTTACGCAATTTGTTTCATCTGTGCAAGCGATTGATTTTTTTTTGTTTGTAATCGTCGATTAACAAAATTTTGCAGGCAAGTTGGTTGTACCAATCGAGTCAGCTGATGACGAGTCTGAAGCGCGCGCAGCTTCGTCAGCAGGCGAAAAATCGTCAAAACGAGACAAACGCGGCAAACACGAACGGCAAATTGAGGCCGAAAACCGAGTGAATAGTAAAGGAATCTAGTCAGATCGCTGTGAAAGTTGGATTGCCCACGAATGCAACGTGTTTAATTGATCGCAAAACACGCGTACCACGATAGTCTCTTATCTACCGAGAAACGTGTAGATAGATATAACGAGAAACGCTGAGCAGCGAACGTTGTAGGAGGAAAAAAAAAACAGAAAGTTGAACGAAAGAAAAGAGCGAGTCAAAGCTTCTCGGGAGGTCTCTCAGCTACGGGGGTGAGTACAGGGTGAGAAGTGAGCATGAAGTCATCGAATCACCGGCCGAAAAGAACCAAAAAATTAACCGACAAAATTCGCAATTTCTTCGATTTTTTTCCCCTCGTTGCATAATTTGTGTATTAAAAAAAAATAATTCTACAACCAATATTGTTTCTACGCGTGTAGAAAAAAAAAAACTGTGTAAGTAACATTAGACTAGAGACTGTTACGTCGAGAGTAACGGAGAGTTATTATTTTAGACCTTTTTTTTTTAATCAACTACGTTGAATTTAACGAATAATCGTGCATTCCTCTAATTCACCTCTCGACACACGATTAACCGTTCATGTCGGTTGACGAATTAATGTGACGCGTTTCTTAATTGTATAAAAACGTGAAGAATGAAAACAGACAACAAAATAATGAAGTACTTACTAACGTACATTGCATAACATAGAATACGGCGAACAATAACATTGTGAGTATTATATTCGAGGGAGTTTTATTTTTCCTCGAAATTTTTACAACGAATGACATCGGTTACACGAGAAAAATAAATGTCTCGTCGTGAGTATATGCGTACGGTCGTACTTTCGCGTAACCAATGTCGAGCGAAGCTTCCGCAAATTGTATCTATTATATAAAGAATAATAATACGTTAATAATAATACGAAGCACATTATCTTGCCATCATTAACATTAATTGAAGTTTAATAAAAACATATTTGTGCATATTTCGTAATTTTTTAATTATTTTTATCCCGCTACGCGCTCAATATATTGGACGAAAATCGGAACTTCCCTTCAATCAATTCCAAATAAATCACATATAATAATATCTTCGAGAATACGATACTTCGCAGTGATTGAAAGAATAGATTGAATATTATTATGGTTACTTAAGGTATTACTTGCAGTAGAGTTCCGCCAAACGTGAATTTCTCAGAAAATTTCGAACACTTCTCAATGGAATAAAAATCTGAAAAAATCAAGTGTATGGGAGGTGCTACAAAGATTGTTCTTGTGAAATAATAATTGCAATTTGTCATCAGCAAATTCAAGATAAAAATCATTATTCAACAAATTACCCGGCAACTTAACTATTTTATTCTATAAAAACGATTCGTTTATTTTTCTGAATACGTATGAATTTTTCCAGAATTTCTTGTAATCGCTTTGAAAATCGCGTTTTTCTATGTTCAAGCTGTGAAAAAAACGCAATATTCAAAGATTACAAAAAATACTGAAAAAATTCATACGCATTCATAAAAATAAAACGAATTATTTTTCTGAAGGAAAATAGTTAAGTTGCCGGGCAATTGGTTAAATAATGATTTTTGTCTTCAATTTGTTACTAACAAATTGGAATTATTATTTCATAAAAATAATCTTTGCAGCACCTCCTATACACTTGATTTTATTCAGATTTTTATACCATCGAGAAGTGTTCGAAATTTTCTCTGGAACTCGCGTTTGGCGGGACTTGTAATGCAAGTACTACCTTACATCACACGGTAGAAGGTAACACCCAACAATTATAATCGTAAAATCGCACGGACGACGCGTCAATCGAAATAGAAGAAACACATGTAGAGATGGGCGCCCAATTTGGGACCGGTTATTTTTTTTATTAATTGACTGTCGATTGACGCGACCGTCAATTGACCGGTCCGGAAATGACCATACTGTGACAGCAGTGACATTAAGTTTAAAAACCTCCGCGGTCCAAACCGCAAAATTAACAAAGTACCAATTTGCTTAATCAAAAAAATATGAATTTTGTATTCGTTTTATAATATTGTTTCGTTTATGAATCGCTCAGAAATTGAGCAAATTTGTGGTCAAAAACAACGACGTTCAAGTCCAAACTAGATAGATGTTTTTCACTGTTTTGACCATATTTGTGACCCGAACAAAATTCACGGTCATTGTAGAACAAACATTTTCCGTAATAAAAAAAGACGATTTATTTACTGTAATTTCGTGCAAATCAACATAAGCCGAAAGCATATCGTTTTTTTATTAACGATTTATGGTTACGCGCACTAGAGCCTGTTAGTGATAATCGCGAAACATCACAAGTTCCTGCCCGACTTTATGCACATTTCTTTTTCTTCATTTTTTTTCCTACCTTAATCCTGCCTTACTTTATTTTTTAGCTGTAATGAATTTATCGTAAATTACACGCTAACATTTTAATAACGTACGAGCCGTGCAGAACCTAAGTAATAACCGTTCAAGCTGGACAGCTTGGATAGGCAGAAGTTCTCGCCGATTAATCCCGGCGCTCCCGAAGCAGACGATGGCGCCATCTTAGGTCCATGAGCCGCAACTTCATCGTTTTCTGTAAACCTGGTAACGCTTTCGCGAGCGTACAGTTTGGCGAAGTCATACTCTCATGCCCTACCGCACATGAAGAGAGTGGCACAGATCTCCGCCAGGGGACGAGCCGATACTGGACCAAAAAAAAAAAATACCTTACCACACACAAGTCGCAAAACAATCCCTCCTCCAGCGGTCAGTCGTTCCCCCGTACTTTGACCGGGATTCGCCGAGTTCGTTACAGAGACTTTTTATTAACGAGCAAGAAACAGAGGAGCCCACATCGATTGACACGAACCGATCCTCGTCGCTCCGTCGTCTCGTAACAGTCCATCCCGTTATCTGACACGCCAGAGATGTGCAAATAATCAACGGACTGGCGCTCGACCGAAGCACGGGTGCAAAGTGTCAGGCATCGAAACAGCGGCGAAGCAGTCACAGAGCGAAACTCCCAGACGCTAATTGTTTTCGCTGAATAAACGCGAGAATGGTCGGGCGACCGATTTACAGTGCGACGGAACGATAATAAACGGGTGAGAATCGTCCCGGACGATTTTCCGCTAACGCGTCACGGCCACGGACAAACATTCGCGATTTATATTAGGTTTCTATTTTTTTTTATTTATTTTTTTCTTCATCGATGATGACATCGGCCGAGCCGTGTCATCGAAATTCACCGAAACGTCGCAAAACTTCGAGGTAACCGTCTGAAGTCGTCGCCAGTGCAAAATTCGGTACTGCAAAAAAAAAAAAAAAAAAAAAAAAAAAAAAATCTGCATTATGAAAAGTGAAATTCGAGCCGTATGAATCATCTGTTGTCATGACGTGGCCCCGATTGACAAGCGACAGAGAGCTCTGATGCCGAGCGAAAAGCTTCACTTTCGAGAGTAAGAATTGAAAAAAAAAGAAGAAACAGAATTGGGAACGAAAAAAACAAGAAAAAATCGACAATGCCGAATTCGATGGAAAACCACAACCCCAAAGTGAGACGCAGAAACGTCAACGAGGAGGCCCCTCTGTTGTCGGAGGGAAGCGAAGTTTCGGACGAGACCAAAGAATCGTATCCGGCGTCGAATGGCCACGTACGTCGGGTACCTCTCATCTCCGATTCGGAGTCCGAGGTCCGGACCGTCAACGGAGATCTAGTCAACGAGGAGGATTCGTCCTTCGAGGATTGCGACGAGAGCGCGATGGAAAGGGAGAGAACGAAGATCGGAATCATCGAGAGATGCCTGGAGAGGACCGACGTAACCGTCGGCGAACTCAGGCTCCTTGGGTGCAGCGAGGAGGGCTTAGTTGATGGTAAATTGGATAGTACTTTCTTTCATTTTTCTATTTTTTTCTTTTCTTTCTGAAGATGTGTATCATAAAAAAGAAGGATCTACGCAGAGATGGGACGATGGGAAATTTACAATGATTAATGAAAAAAAGAACAACTTTTTAATGCAGAACAAGTCACTAAAGTAATTGGCGAGAGAGCAATGCATTTTAGACTAAAAATTATTTTTTATACATTTTTATAATTACGTGTGGAATTTTTATTATTTTTTACCATATGGTAGTACGAAAACAACGTATTCAATAATACAATGTATTATACATATCTGCACCGATCAGAGCTGGGCAGTACTTAAAGTACGTGCTTAAAGCATCAAAATACTTTTCGGTATTTTAAGTACTATTACTGAGTACTAAGGCCAAAGTACTTGTAGAATTTTGAGCATAGCTTCGCTCTTTGAGGAAGCTATGCTCAAAATTGTATTAAATGAGGAAACCATGTGCAAATTACTTTGCGCCTCTTTCGCAACATAAAAAAATATCTGTCTCGTAACATTATTTTACTTCCCAATATTTTTCATTTAAATCCCAAAAATACAATTTTTCATCGAGACTTTCAATTTACCACTGTACTTTAGCTCCAAAAAGGCCAGCGAATTCGTGTTCAGCGCGAAAAAATACATCGAAATATGTGGCAGTTCATTTTTTAAAAAGAAAAAAAAAATCGTCATAAAATTGCAAAAATCGTCAATAATGGACTCGAAATACCCCTTTCGAGTCAATTTTTCGCGTTTTTCAACGTTCTGAAACTGCCCAATAAAATGCTTCTAGAACTTCGGACAAGACCTTATCTTGTGTTTTTTTTCTCGCAGAACACGAACACCTCGGATTTTCCCTAGCTCCATTTGGAACCGAGATATGGACATTTGAAAATCACGAAAATCTACGTTTTTTCAAAAGTGGCTCAAAAGTTGAAAAATTGTCATTCACTCGATTTTTTTTGTTTCAAGGCTATATTGGACGTATTTTTTCCCGTTGAACACGAATATCATAATTATTTTACTCCCAACCCAATGGTTTCCACTTAAATCCCAAAAATACGATTTTTTGATGCATAAAATCGAGACCTTTATCACTTTCGGCCACTGTGCTATATTCATACGTCTCAGATTTAGTTGTTATACATCCAGTCGACCTCCACTCACTACCCCAAGGTCCAGTCGATTAGTCTGTTACAAAGAATTGGACACGTCGAGTTTGGGCGTTTTGAAAAAATGTTGGCCCTGAACAGGAGCCGTTTGATTTGAAAATTCTTCTCCAAATTTGGTACTCGTGGACCTCCGCCTCTTCCGATTAAGAAGAAAAAGTACTTTGTACTTTATATTTTATAAAAGAACTTTAAATACGGAAAATACTTTGTACTTAAAGTACATGCGGTACTTAGTACTTTAAGTATTATTCGGTACTTTGCCCAGCTCTGGTACAGAATGACACAATCGTTTTTAATCAGCTAAATTTCTTGAATATAATCTACCTGAAGGAAAAGAAATGAATAACTCGGTCTGTAAACCACCAATTACAGCGCTCTGTAATTATTGGCACACGACTTTATCATCTTTTGACTTTGTTTCAAAGCATTTGCTCAAATATGAACTGTGAAACACATTTTTTTTACCATGCATTTTGTTCCATCTGTTAATTTAAAAAAAAATGCCTCTATTGCAAATATTTTCTATCCAAGAATTGTAATTAATATGCTAAAGCGATTAGAAAAAACTTTGCCCATCTCTGCCAAAGAGTCATTTAAATTAATCGCGAATCGGAACTCTCGAAGTCATGAGAATGATCTGTAGATGATACACGAAGGAAACTGTGGCCGAGGCTGCTGAGGCTGGAGGACGCTGAAGACGACGGGCCGTACGAAGATTTAGACATAATACACACCCGCGTGCCTGACGAAGTTTATCAGCAAATACTGAAGGACGTAGCGAGAAGCGGCGGTCATTTGGACCCGAACGCGAGCGATAAGGAATTGGAAAAGTTTCAGGACGAGATGACGCAACTGATATGCTGGGTGCTTCATCGTCATCCACGATTAAAGTATGTATACTTTGTATATAAAAATTCCCATTATGTATTTCGTACCGCAAAAACAATAATTAAAAATCCTTTTGCTTTTAGTTACTACCAGGGCTACAACGACATAGCGGCGACGGTGCTCATCGTAATGGGCCTGCAACGAAGCTTGAACATTCTCGAGCAAATATCCCTCGAATTTCTCGAGAGATTCATGGAGAGGACGATGGAGAAGGTTAATCAAGAATTGTTTTACATATTCGCCCTCTTGGACCGTATACATCCGACGCTTTTGCAGCACCTGGAAAAGTTAGTAATTCGCTTGGTAATTTGCCACTTTCAACATCGCCGATCGCTGATCTTACAGCATCTTAATTTCATTCCAGCGTAGAGTTGTTTCCCCATTTCGCGCTCGCGGAATACACCACCTGGTACGCTCACAAGTACGCCGAAAATCGAAAACTGCTACACAGACTGTTCGATTTCTTTCTCGGCAGTCCACCGCTGATGCCTCTTTATCTCAGCACCGTTATCGTCGCTCACAGGGACACCGAAATATTCAACACCACCCCGGACATGGGGCACACTCACAAAGTGCTTTGTACGGTAAGAAACCTGCCGATATCGAACAATTTATACCACTTCTGATCAATATGTATTTTAATACATGAGGCATTCTTTGTCAACTCAGCCACTTTTTTTTCGATCTTCTCAGATTTATCCCATCATGGGCCCCATTTTAGGTTCCCTTCAAAGTACTCTTTGAGAATTTTTTCAGATTTTTTAAACCATCCATTTAGAATATTATTTTTTTTTTTTCTAAATAGTATATCTTGAAAGGGATAAGTCGGGTGAAGAAAATTTTACGACAAAAAAGTTCTTTTTATTCATTAACTATTTAATACAATATGTGTTCTATTTTTGTTCGTTTTGCAAAAGCAATTTTTAGTAGAAAGGAATGACAATTTTATTTTTTCGTGCAACGCGACACCTTCGATTTCGCTGCCAATTTGTCAGGGTATTCGGCGATGTATAAAGAAACTACAAGAAAATTGTCAAAGTGGTACTCGACGTAGTGGCTAAGCAAAAAGATATAGTAATATAATATTTTTATTACAATTTTCTTTTTCATCCAAGGCGATACCTTCAATTTTGCTGTTAATTTTTTAGAGCAGTGGGTGATATAGGACATATCTAACAAAAAAAAATTGGCGATGTGGAACCAGACGTATTTTCCGAGAAAATAAATATTGAAATATCAATAGTAGATTATTATTTTCTTTCGCTTAGCAACTACGTCGGGTACGTTGCCAATTTTTTTCGGAGGTTCTTTATAAATCGCCGAATTCCCTGAAAAATTGGCAGCGAAATCAAAAGTGTCGCATTGCACGACAAAATATAATTTTCATTCCTTTCTGCTAAAAATTGCTTTTGCAAAACAAACAAAAATACAACACATATTGCATTAAATAGTTAATGAATAAAGAGAACTTTTTTGCCGTTAGATTTTTCACCCGACTTATCCATTTGAAGATATATGATTTTGAAAAAAAAACTCATATTCTAAATGGTTGGTTTAAAAATCTGAAAAAATTCTCAAAGAGTACTTACAAGTGAACCTAAAATGTGGCCCATTATGGGATAAATCTGAGTAGGTCGGAAAAAAAGTGGCTTAATTGACATTAATATTTCAATACATATTGATTAAAAATTAATATATTTTGATTTAATACCTTATACCGTACAGTTATTTCTCTTCCCGTTTTTCAACAGTTGAATGAAACGGCTGATAATTTTCCTTGATCTTTCAGCTACCCGATGACCTCCCTTTCGAGAAACTGCTGATAGAGGCGAAAAAGCTGTACCTCGAGTATCCCCCAGACTCGATAAGCAACGACGTCCGAGAGTTCGATCACAAGCGGCGTTGCAAAGAGCAAGAGTGGAAAGCGAAAGCCGAAGCGAGCCGCAAGGAGCGCGAACGCCTGCGACAACTTAAAGTAGCCGTTCCTCAACAACCGAGGATACCGTACCCTCGTCTACGAAGTTACAGGACCATAACAGTCGTGACCATTCTGGCGATCGGTATATACGCGTTTCTAAAAACGGGCACGGGACTCAACTGACACTAACTGAAACTTGCCTTATTTGAGGGTAGATCTTTTTTCTACGTGATTTTTTAACTAAGATCCCCGGGGATGACCCAACTAACCCCGGACGTTCCTCCCAAAGATTTACTCTATTTTGTCAAATATACATTCAGCATCGCGGGACGAAAAAAACAATTGCCGGAAACAAAGAAAATTCGCTTCGCGATGCTTGTGGGCAAGTGCGATTTTTCATTATGATTTTTTTTTTGTCACTTTTATTTTTTATTTATTTTTTATGAAATTTTCTATCATTCCTGTGCTGCCTGCGCGCCGCGGATCCCGCCTAGGGCCGTGTCTCGACGATCGCGGAGTCACGGCAGACCTACGTAAACCATGATATTATTTGAGGGTTGCGAAAGGAACCATCTCGCTTTCGATTTTGAAAAAATGCGATAGAAAAAAACGCAAGGGAATCGAGTGCGTTGTCGGTAGAAGGTATACATTTTTTGTTGCTTTTTTTGCAACGGGAGACTGTCGAAAAGATTTCCCGTCGTATTTTGCTATTAAAAAAGTTGGTGGTGAAATTTTATCGGAGAACTGTAAGAATCTAATTTACAGTGGCAAGTTCGATATTAAGATGATATTTAAGTTTGTAATTGGGATCGGATTTAACTTGGAACTGACGATTGTAAATTGAGATCCTGAGAATTGGTTCTTTCGCATCGCCTCGGAGTGAGAAATGTGATGATGATGAGTCAGAGAAAATAATTTCGTTGCAAACGCCAAATTATTGCCGATATAGACGCGGCGAGACCGTGAGCACGATTTCTCGAGTGTGAATAATGTAGATTGTGTATTTATGCCCTTGCAACTAGAAAAACAAAAGCGATCAATATTGTACGTATTTATTTAAAGCAACCGAATCTATTACTATATATATAGAGAGAGATATTGTGTATGGTAGAAGCGAATGAGTGGTGATTAATAAAAATATTAATTTTTTGACGGTTTTTTTTATTGATATTCCCATTCCCATGGAAAACTGATATGCAGGTCGAGTTTCAATTTCCAAGGGAGACGAGAGTGTGGAACGTAAATTCCGTTTAATATTAATATCACAATTCACCGATATTTGATAGCACTTTTTTTCATTCGGAGAGAATATTTTTAATATCATGGCGAACATTAGCCTAGGTAAAAAAAAATGTGTCGTCTTATTGATTAAAGGAGCTAGGTGATTTCACAAAATCCCTTTGACTTTTATATTAAAATTATCATTGCTTAAAGAATACTTTACACACTAGTGGAATTGAATACAAAAAAATTCATCCTAAAATCTTGTCATGCAAGTCACACTTATTAATGAAAAAAAAATCGAATTGAAGGTAGCTGAGGACCAAAAACTTCTAGTCGATCGCCCTCATAATGTTTATGTTCTAAAGTCAAAAGGCTGCTTATTGCTATTGGTTCTAAATATTTGTTGACAATGTTTAAATAAATACAAGGAAGATAGTCAATCTGATGTGAAAAAAAAAATTCAACAAAAATACAAATGTTTTTTCGAGATTCGCCCACGACGCGACGACAACGAACAGAAAAATCCTAGGCTCTCGTTCAATTATTGATCTACGCATTAAAATAAACTTTGAAAAAAATACTCTTATGGACACTATTTACAATTGGAAGTTAATCTGCGAAGTTGTCATCGTCGACGTAAGATTCCTGCACTGAAAAATATCCTTCTGGTAAAATTTTTCGGAGGTAGACAAAAAAAAACAGAAAAAAAAATGGAATCAACAAAATATCAAGTTTGCTCTATAAACATGCTTAAATACTAGTAATTTCGTATAAATAAACTAGATTGAGCGGTCGAGAAAAAAAACTACCTAGCGTCGAAGAAACACCGTTGATAATGCTCAAATCAACTAAGGAAATTTTCTTCGTGGCAAGAAAAATCTTTCTCGTCCCACACATTAAATAGCTAAAAGATCCTGCTGTTTACTCAAAGTCCTAAAACAGACTGTCAGATCTGATTTCATTTTTTCTACTAAGTCAGTTAAACCGAAGGTTTCAGCACGGTCCTTATGTAGTCGAGTACACTGGCGTTGCGCAAAATTTCCATGTGATTAACGCCCGGAAACGGCTGATGATAAATCCTCTGTTTTTGTTTGCCCTGCCAGTGCAGACAACCCTCCAGGCTCCTCACGTTAACGGTACCGTCGCCGTTACCGGGAATCAATTGCGGATAACCGTCTATCGCGATGCCCGGCTTGTAATACAACCTGTCGGGTCAATGTTTGTCCGAGTCAGTCTTATCGTCGATGCGATACGACTTTTTTTTTTTTTACTTCATGAATCATGCGTACCTCTCGACCGTGTCCACGTTCACGCCGTGCAAACAATGAATCTCCACACCCGGAGCAGTGAAATCCAATTGATACTTCTCCGTGTCTTTTCGAAACTCCCAACCGTCCGGAACTCCTATGTCACTGCAAATCATTTTTCATTTTTTATTAATTTTTAAAATTTTAATTGCCCTGGTGAAAACATTTCTCTGACAATTTGTCTGAAAAACTCTAAACGGACCGTTTCAATGATTTTTATCGATTTTCCGAGATTTTTCTTTGATTTTCTCTGTTATATGTTAAATATCTCTGACATTTTCTCCACACAATCTCCATGCGGTCATAATATATCAGAGAAATTCAGAGTTATTTCCGAAAAATTCTGAATACCTCCGATTTTGTCTGAGAAAGTATGTTAAAAGAAAATACGCGTTGGCTCCAAGATTCACTCTTTCTGTTACTCGGACGAGTAGCAAACTTATTCAGAGAAAATGCAATTTATTTTCCGAAAAACTTCGATTTTCATGAATAATGTGTGTTTGAGAATTTCAGACAATTTACGAGTTTTCTTTAAGATCTGCTCATTCTGTTATCCGAATGAACAATAGACATTTTCAGATCAAATACGATTTATTTTCTGAAAAACTGCCATTTTCTCGGGTTATATATGTTTAGAGAATTTCAGAGAATTTACGAGTTGTCTCCAAGATCTAGTCATTGCATTACTCGAATGTACAAGACTTTTTCAGAGAAAATACGATTTATTTTGTGAAAACCTCTGCTTTTTCTTTAGATACGGTGGGCTTAGAGAATTTCAGAGAACTTACGAGTTCACTCTAAGATCTGCTCTTTCTGGTATTCGTACGAACAGTAAACAGTAAACAATACCTTGTGTATACTTTGTGTGAGAAATTCAGCGAAAATTTGTCTTTTTCAGAAAATAGTTTTTGAATATAGAAGAGAAACAGGCTTAGAATATCAACAGAGTTTATGGTTTTTCAGAGAGGTTCGCAGGCAAAATCAGAGATTTTTAGAACACTTAAAGATATTTCGATTCAGAAAAATGTTTGACTTTCTCTGAAAAGTGCAAAAAGTGAGAGAAATTCAGAGGACTTTTCAGTTAAGTTTTCCGAGACTTTCAAATATATTTTCAGAGATATTCAGAGAAATATTTCCACCAGGGTGATAATATCGAGCTTGGGGTAAAGTAAATGGGATTTTTTTAAATGGAAGAAATGATGAAAAATGTTTCTTACACGAAGTAATCTTTCAAGTTCAGGAGCGTGTAATTTTTCGTTTCCGTTTGCACCAACACTTCGGTGTTCTTCCAGAATAATTTCGAAGGTAGCAGCCAGCCAAGGCTGGGACAGGTTATCTGCTGATCCTTGAGGATACTCTCGCGCAGCACGTAAGCACCGAGATTGTCACCTATTCGGCAGAAAGAAAAAATTAACCATCAATAAGTTTGATTGATTGTTTAATGTATTTATTTGGCTTTTTTTTTATTCGTACCTATGGCAAAAACTTTCAGAGCCTTGACCGAGCCGCCCCAAACGGCCCCGAGAGTTATAAGCGAGCTTATGTACTGGTTCTTCCATTTTTGCGTCTGCCGTTGGAGGAAAATCATCGACATCGGACCACCCATACTGTGGGCGATCAATGTCACTGGCTCAGCACCGTTTATTATGTACGTCTCCTCCACGAGTTGTTTCAACTTCACGAAATACTCCGCATTCTCGTCTGAAAATTTAGATCTGTAGCTATGTGAAAATGTTAATATTTTCCCATAACGTGGACGCAATTTTTTTTCAAATATAATTCGGAAAGCTTCTTAAAATATTTATTGTCGTACGATTTATCGACGAGCGACAAATCGTTTTGTCACTCGTGTCCGTAATTCCGACAATAACCGACAGAATGGCCCTTCTGGTGCTGACAGACAAAAATAATGCAATAATAAATCGATCAAATAAATATAATATTTTAACTTCGCGAAATATTCTGCATAAACATAGAAAAGTTAAGATCTGCAGCTATTTTTCCACAACCTAGATGCAATTTTTTTTACTTCTTAAAATGATTGTAGTTGAAAACGCTGATTTCCATAACTCCATGCCGACAGAGTGTGCTCTTTCGGTGCTGAAGGCCAAAAATAAAAAAAATTAAACGAAAACAAAAAAAAATTGTTTTTCCTTCACGAAATACGACGCGATTTCATCTGAAAGTTAAGGGTGCATCATACATACATTCCCAACGAAAAGTTTAATGCGATCAAAATTTCAGCACTTCGAGACATGCAAAAAATCCGAAAAAAACAGCCGCATTATATATGCCTTTGATTTTGCACAATAATAATGCCAAAAAGTTATTAACAAATAATTCGAAAAATTAATTTTTTAAAAAATCAGACTTTTTATTTGCTTATTTGAATTCCTTGATTTTTTAGAATTTATATGAATTTTTTCAGAATTTTCTATTTCAAAAAAAAATTTTGAAAATTAAAAAAATCGATGTGGCGGCATGAATTTCGGATATGTTTCAGTATCGCGATTCTACAGTACACACAAAAAGTTTCGAGTCCATTGCGCCATTCGTCCCGTAGTTACGGCCTTAAAAACATTTCAAAAACGAAAAATTCAAAAATGGTAGAAAATTCTGAAAAAATTCATGTGGCTTCTAGAAAATCAATGAAATCACTTGAAAAGAGAAAAAAAAAGGTTTACTGACTATTTGTTGAACAATTTTTTTTAGCAATTTGTCAATAACTTTTTGACATTATTATTATGCAAAATAAATGTTGTTGGCACCTTTAATAGAGTTGATATTTTCAGATTTTCAAACCATTACAAAGTCTTTGAATTCTCACTGAATCTCACTTTTGACTGGGAATGTACGTGTGAAGCATCCTTAAGGCCATGTGAAAGATGTACCACGTGACACATGACTGCGAGAGAGATAGATGCATTTTCCAAATCAATGCCATTTAAAATCGGTTGACGTTTCGGATAAAACGAAAGCATCATCGGACGCGGTATTAAATTGTGCATCCGCTAAGGCTTTGCTTTTTCCCAAAAAGTCTACGGTCTCTGAATCGCATTCATTACAGATTTTGGTTACCGACTGAGTCGTTTCACATGTCCTTAAGATCAGCAGCTACGTGAAATCGTTAATATTTTCCCATAAATTAGCCATCATTTTTTTCGGCCCGTCAATAACTCGACACCAACAGAGTGAACCCTTCCGTTGCTTACGGCAGAAAAAAAAAAAAAAAAAAATCGTAGAAAAAAAATGTCGCATACTCGGAGCTTTTCTGAAGTCATAAGGAGCGCCCCGGATCGACAAATTTCTGATGTATCCCAAATCGCTGACGAGCATGTTGGCGACGTCCTTGAAGTAAGCGCCGGGCGACGCTTTGCTGGGATCCAAATACTCGACAACGTACGGATCTCCCCACCCCGGCAGCCTGATGTCGACGCCGTCGGGATTCGTCGTAGTTCGAGTAGCGTTGTCATAGACGAGTCTCATGTTGTCAATCTGCGGATAGGTCACGTGACAATGTTATAGAACAACGACAGAATGACGAGCGAGAAATACGTGTCGCGCAATCGATCGACACCTGCTCGCTAAACATCGATGAAATTCAAGGATTTTTATTATTATTATTATTATTATTTTAAATATTAACAATAAATTAATTAATATTAATTATTAGTTATTTTATTAATTAACAATTGAATATATTATTAATTATTATTAATCAATTAATAACATTAATAATAAATTAATAATAAAAATATAACTGACCCAACAGTCGATTATAACCGGCACGAGTAGTTCCAAATTGAGCCAAATGTTGAAATATCCGGACGATGTTTTTTCGCAGAGATAATGGACCGCCGATGTTTTGTTGAGTCTCGCTTCGACTTGGCTACCGCCATCGCCTGGTACTGGAAATATACCCAATATTCATTTATTTCTATACTCGGAACGGCGCCGATAAAACTTATAATCTCGAAAAAAAAAATAGACACCCTCGGTTCTCTTCTCGCAAAAAAAAAAAAAAAAAAAAAAAAAAAAAAAAAAAAAAAAAAAAAAACTAATAACAATAAAATAAATATCTTCCCATCTCAGACTCCCCTTGGAAAACAAAAAAATATCTTCCCTTCTTACTCTGATTGCAAATAAAAAAGAAAAAAAATATATATATATAAGACACACGTATAAATGGACTTACTTAGAATAACGGGTGATCGTTGTTTTCCCTTGAAGCGCCAGGACAGCGACGAACTTACTGAGCAAAACAAGATAACGCAAGAGACAAGGACGAGGCGCATAGTCGTGCGTAACGACGTTCCTCGAATCGATCCTACGACCTTGTGTAACTATACAACCTATCGGGTCGTACTTCGTCGCTCGAGGCTCTCGTACGGCGATTAATCGTAGAGACTTTCGGTGCTGCGTCGAGTGTCGAGCGCGTTGAGAAACGACGAGTAGAACTGTGCGACGAACGGAGAAACCGGAGAGACTATTAAAAGCCCTCGTTGTTGACGTTCGTAAAGTATCACGTACACTGACCCGCTGTCAGCGACCACATGCTCACGATCAGCTGATGACGCAGTTTTCTATCTCGCCAGCTGGGAGGCCGCGTGGGAGGGCGTCGGTATCGACGTACGAGGCGAACTGACCAATCGGGAGTTACACGGAGATACGCTCGGTGTTCGATTCTCCTGAATGGCGAAACGCGGGAGGCTCGCATCGTCTCGCATAATATCTGACGGGAGCTTTTGCGCTCGCGTTGCTTTCGCTGAGAAAAAAGAAAGAGGCGAGGCGCGTGCGCGCGATTCTGCGCATGCGCGGAGCGTCGATGATCGTACTAGTGGCAAATGGCCGTTTGGTAAACGCGCTGTAGAGCGCCAGCCAGAGCCAACAACAACAACAACAACAACAACAACAACAACAACAACAACAACAACAACAACAACAACAACAACAACAACAACAACAACAACAACAACAACAACAACAACAACAACAACAACAACAACATCGTACTAGTGGGTTCTTGAATGCAGATCTGCTCAGCTGTGCGCTCTTTAATTTGGGACTGTTCGACGTTGGTAGGTTTAAAAAAAAAAATTAATCAACGGTGCAGCTGATTCTTTCCGCGGAATACATTTCGTTCGTCTCGGGTAATGAAAGAACGTTCATCAGAGCAGATTTGTGTCAGAACTAAGAAGTCGGAAGTCGGAAGGAGACTGGAATGTAAGGCCTTTTTCTTACTTGCGTATACATGTGGATCAGAACTGGGCAGTACTCAAAGTACATGAGTAGTTATTTGGTACTTAAAGTACGTAGGGGAGAGCGGGGCAAAACGGGACAGTGGGACAAAACGCAATATTCCCATGACTTTTGGATGGCTTGGCGCATAACTTTTGGATGGATTTGGCGATGATGGTAAGTGTGACAAAACGGCGTTGAAAATTCGGATGCATCGTTGGGACGAAATGGGGCATCCAAAAATTATTGGAAAATTGAGTTTCACCGCCGCTGTCCCGTTTTGCCCCACTGTCCCATTTTGCCCCGCTCTCCCCTACTCAATGTATCAAAGTACTTTTCGGTACTTTAAGTACTATTACTGAGTACTAAGACCGAAGTATTTGTACAATTTTGAGCATGTCTTCCTCGTTGAGGAAGCTATGCTCAAAATTGTTACTAACGCATATAACGAAAATTATTCCCTAGCAGAACCGACCACCGACCGAACCACCTTCGAAATCACCATGGTGGTTATGTGCAAAAAGTTTACCAACTATTTTGTCGAAACCACTACGCAAACCAGCGCTCCATAATACGCGTATTAAAAGGTGGTTTCGACGGTGGAAACGACGGATACATCACCAGTCACACCATTTTTTTTTAAGATGCTTAGCGCGTACAGAAAAAAGGTTTGGTAATATTGGAAAAAAATGGCTTGAATTATAATCATGAATTAATATCAATTTAGGATACATTCCGATACTGTATTACGCATTTCTGAGAAAAAAAAACCGAACGACCTAAAGTTGGGCTCGAACCCGGGACATTACGCATACTAGCATATAACGCTAAGGCTGTGCTATCGATTATCATTTGAATTTTTCTCATTCCTAACAAGATTTAAACGCAGCAAAAGTTTTCTTATCTGAAGTGAATGGACGATGAATATTTTATATATTTATTTATGTACTGAAGGTATTGTTGAAAAGAAAAGGTACTATACATGAGTCCTGTGTAAAGTTTTTTTTATTAGCATTTATTTATGTAAATCATATGTACAAATAGATGATAATAAAAAAAACTTTGCACAGGACTCGTATAATACCGTTTCTTTAAGGTATTATCAGTACTTCAGTAATTATTTCAGTAAATAAATAAATAAAATATTCATTGTCCATTCACTTCAGATAAGTAAACTTTTTGTGCGTTTAAATGTTGCTAGGGATGAGAGAAACTCAAATGATAAGCGGTAGCACAGTGATAGGGTTCTAGGTTAGTATTCGTGATGTCCCGGGTTCAAGCCCAACTTTAGGTCGTTAGGTTTTTCTTTCTCCGAAATCCGTAATGTAGTATCCGAATGTACTCTAAATTCATATAATTCATGACGATAATTCAAGAAAATTTTTTTCCAATATTACCAAACTTTTTTTTCCGTACATACTAACCACCGTAAAAAGAAATTTGAGTGACTGGTGGGTTATTCCGTCGTCACCACCGTCGAAACCACCATTAAGAAACGAATATCGTAAAACGGTGGTTTGTGTAGTGGTTCCGACAAAATACTTAGTAAACTTTTTGCACAAAACCACTGTGGTGGAAACCACCCTGAAAACATGGTGATTTTCGTAGTGATTGGGTTTGCTAGGGTCGTTGAGGAAGTTATGCTCAAAATTGTTACCAACGAATATAACGAAAATTATTTTACTCCCAACCCAATATTTTCCATTTAAATCCCAAAAATACAATTTTTCGTACATAAAATCGAGATTTTCAATGTCTCACTGTACTTTAAATGCCTCACTGTACTTTTTCAATGTCTCACTGTACGAATCCGCTGGTTTTTTTGTAAAAAAAAAAAAGAAGCCAGCGGATTCGTGTTCAGTGGGAAAAAATACGTCGAAATACGTGGCAGTTCATTTTTAAAAAAGAAAAAAAAAGTCGTCAAAAAATTGCCAGGACCTTTTCGTGTCAATTTTTCGCGTTTTTCAACGTTCTGAAACTGACCGATAAAACGCTTCTAGAACTTCGGACAAGACCTTATCTTGTGTATTTTTTTTCACGCAGAACACGACGAGCGTATCGGATTTTCCCTAGCTCCATTGGAAGCCGAGATATCGACCTTCGAAAATCACGAAAATCGACGTTTTTCAAAAGTTACTAAAAAATTGAAAAATCGTTGTTCACTCGATTTTTTTGTTTTGTTTCAAGGCTATATTCGACGTATTTTTTCCCTTTGAACACGAATACAACAATTATTTTACTCTTAGTCCAATATTTTCCATTTAAATCCCAAAAATACGATTTTTTATGCCTAAAATCCGAGACCTTTTTCAGTTTCCACCACTGTACTAGATCTATACGTCCCAGATTTAGTTGTTATACATTCAGTCGACCTCCACTCACTACCCCAAGGTCCAGTCGATTAGTCTGTTGCCAAGAATTGGAAACGAAGAGTTTGGACGTTTTTGAAAAAATGTTGGACCCGAACGGGGGCCGTTTGATTTGAAAATTCTTCTCCAAATTTGGTACTCGTTGAACTCCGCCTCTTCCGATGAAGAAGAAAAAAGTACTTCGTACTTTGAATTTTATAGAAGTACTTTAAGTACGGAAATTACATTGTAAACTGTAAAAAAAAATTGTAAATTTAATTTACGGGAAATTGAAATTTCCTTACATTATTTACATTAATTGAACATTAATGTACTTTTCCTGTAAAACTACAATACGAGATATTAAGATTACAAATCTTTCGCCTGAAATTTACAAAAATTTCCATCGAATATACTAATTTTACTGTAAAATTGCAACGCATATGTATTTGAAATTTCAGAAGCAGTTTATGTAAAAAAAAAAAGCTTCCAATACTGTTCAGTAATTTTCAAACAAATTTTTTTACAGTGTACTTAAAGTACGGAAATTACATTGTACTTAAAGTACGGAAATTAAATTGTACTTAAAGTATGGAAATTACATTGTACTTAAAGTACTTGCGGTACTTAGTACTTTAAGTACTTTTCGGTACATTGCCCAGCTCTGATGTGGATACATCTCGGATATTTACAGATTTAACCGAACAGAGCACCATTCAAAAACGCACCTTACGTGAAATATGTGGTGCAATATTATTGAGATTTCTTTTTTTTTTATGTACAGCCAACATACTTCCGATACGACCCTCTCCGAGGCAAACACAATTTGCTTCCGACGACGACAAATTATTTTTATTAAAAATTGACGTACGACGGTAAATTACCGACCGAGTCGAGCTCACGAAACGCCGAAAATCGACGGTCATTTACGGTCCTAGCACCTAAAAATTGTGTGCAGTTTGCTGTCACAGAGCAAGCTGCTCGGACACCAACACGCGAGCGTCTCAGCCAATCACAGCTGTTGTGAATACTGCACGGCCTGCCTGGTTCCGTACGTAATTTCGTGTGCGAGCAGCTTAACCCGAAATGTCATTCGAGCGAATTAATAATTTCCTGGATTTTCTTATTTTTCCTAAGGTAATCGAATCAACCGATTTTCTTCTCGCTAGGTATTTTCACACCTGACGAACAGACCGCAGAAACTGCTTGAAAACTCCTCTGGTAATTCTATCCGTCCCGAGACACCATTACCGGATGCGATCAGCTGTTCGGTCTCACGTGTCCGCCGCGTCGTGTGTTTATACTCGCGGAGTCTTCAATATTTTTCCGACGTCCGCTAACGAAAACAAGCCAAAGCCATGCCCCAGGAAATGAACGTTCTCTGCTGCTACGCGTGCAAAATGTATCAGGTAATTGATTAATCAATCGAGTAGTCACTGTACTTATTTCCCACGTCGACCAAGCTATATTCATTGTTTATTTGAATCACCGCAGGTACACACCGTCAAGAAGTCAAACAAATGGGTGTGCAAAATTTGCGGGGAAAAACAATCCATCCAAGTCGTAAGTTAAATTTATTCACACGTAAAGTTTATTCACAAGTGAAATTTATTCACAAGTGAAATTTATTCACAAGTGAAGTTTATTCACAAGTGAAATTTATTCACAAGTGAAGTTTATTCACAAGTGAAGTTTATTCACAAGTGAAATTTATTCACAAGTGAAGTTTATTCACAAGTCAAGTTCATTCACAAGTGAAATTTATTCACAAGTGAAGTGTATTCACAAGTGAAATTTATTTACAAGGAATGTTTTTTCACAAGGGATGTTTATTCACATGTGAAATTTATTCACAAGTGAAATTTATTCATAAGTAAAATATGACAAAAACATTTCATTTAAAACCTATCCGATAT
This sequence comes from Amblyjoppa fuscipennis, assembly GCA_963575735.1. Taxonomy (NCBI): domain Eukaryota; kingdom Metazoa; phylum Arthropoda; class Insecta; order Hymenoptera; family Ichneumonidae; genus Amblyjoppa; species Amblyjoppa fuscipennis. The sequence continues at coordinate 13,012,761 of OY754489.1, read as the reverse complement.
TCTAAGATAACCTTTGTTTCCTTTTCGAGGTGTACTTCCAAGGCACCGGAATCGATTGCCGACACCAGGTCCAACATCTGAACTCGCTGAAAGCCGGCGAGGACGGGCGACAGTCGTTTACCTTGCCGACCATTGATGGCTACGGCCTCGACTGCACAGCCGACGAGAACGACAAGAATGACGACATCGATCGCTGCCATTGTCCAAAACGCCTGAAACGTTCCAACGGCAAGTGGTCGCTCTATCTGGAGTCCTCCGACGACCACGTCTGCAACGACGCACCTAGCGACAAAGAAAACTTTGACAACCCGGGGAATTCGGAATTCACCGACGATCGTCGCAAACTTCGATACTCAGCGAAACACTCTTACAGTTTTCCAGGAATTCGGAACTGCGCCTCGGGCTCGGGCTTCCAACATGCGTCTTCCGGGACTGAAAACTGCGGCACGAAAAGTCGCAGTTACCCGCTGAGTGCGCGTTTGCTGAACGTCTTCGACAAATGGATCGAGAATCCAGATTGCGAAACTGAAGAAAGAGACGCGTTCCGTAAAGACGATTTTACTTCGGTCGCGACTTCTTCCTCCGGCAAAAAGCTGACCGGCAAGTGGGACAAATATTTGGACGCCGGTAAGGAAGAGCTCGATACGGTGTGCGAAGACGATTCTTCGTCGGCCGTGACGACCTCTTCCGATAAAGACGCGCCCGGCGAGTGGGACGGACGTTCGGACAGCGAAATGGAAGAGCAGTATTCGTCGACTGCGACGTCTCCCTTAACGACAAAAGTGGACGAGTTCCTGGAGGAGCCGAAAGACGGACGGGAATCGAATGACGAAGTCGAGGACGAGCGGGACGGAGCGCCGATGAATAACTCAACAGCCGCAAGTCGTCAGTCTACCAAGTGTAATATTTTCGAAGACTACAACGACGACTTGGATCTTACAATCGATTTTTAATCACAATTTTTTTGTTTTTTTTTTTCTTCTTTTTTTTCCATTAAAATTTCATTCCTGGCACACGCTATGAAAAAATACTTACGAGACTGAAACAATTCGCGGGCGGGCGCGCTCTCTCTCTCTCTCTCTCTATGTCTCTCGGAGAAACACTTTTTTTTTCTTTTTCTTTTTTTCTTCTCTCGGGTATCAATCGAATTACATGTAGTATATAAATTAATAGAGGAGGGATTGCAAAAAGAAAAGGTTATTAACATTCTCGATTGGCGCTCTACTGGTTAATCGACGAATTCGCTAACAAAATGAATCGTTTCGTTCATTTATTTTTATACGATTAAATAAATTAATATATATCACATAGCTACATAAAATGGTTTTTTCTTTTTCCCTATACCCCTCAGATTTTTTCTCTTCGCGGTACGCTATATTATCCTTTTCACTCGTTTTTGTTAATTTTTTTTCTTTTTCACTGCATTTCGATTGTAAAATATTTGAGACCTTATGCGAAGCAAATTTGTTGTTTTAGTGTTGTAGTGTTATTTTTTTTTGTCCCTGCTTCAACCAACGCAGATGCCACTACACAATTTCGAAACACGCTCCCAGCACATTATTTACAATTGAAAATTGTCTATCGCGTTGATACACATCATTGGCTGACAAACGCGCCCTGCGAGATACGCCAGAGAAAAACAAACGCGGGCTAACTCGGCTATCGAAAATTCGACGAGTTTGAAAAAAAAAACCGGATAAATAAAAATATTCGTAGAAGTACGTAATTGGAAGTTTGGTAAGTTAAAAAAATTAACTTACACGCAGTCTTGGTACGTAAAAGCACACACTGAGAAAAATTGCCGAAATTCTCGACGATTTGGAAAAATTCAAAACGCCTTGTGAATTCAAATGATAAACGCGAAGTTTACAATTCATTTTTCTCCGCGCTATATCGATTATTGTTCGAAATATGGCTCTGGTCGTCGTTACGATTACCGAGAAAGTTGTATAATTCAATGATTGGTCGAAAAGCTTTTGTGGCAGTGTGGCAAAGTCAATCAATAGTAAACTCGTTTAAAACTTGTAGCACACGAGTATCGAATAAAATATGTAAGAAAAAGGAAAGAATTGAAAAATGACAGCTCCATCGAGCTATCTTATAAGCTGTTACATTTTTTTAATCGGGAACAGCGCGATTATCGACAAGAATAAATATATATTCGTCAGGAAGGTCATGGATAGTGTATCATCTTTTTTTTCCTCTTCGTTGTGCGTTTTAGGCCAATCCTAATTATTTACCCCGACACAATATACGAAGTAAGCGTTACAGCGGTATTTTAATTTTTTTTTTTTTTCGATAACAGTAGAATATTTCTTAAGGATTGTCCATTGAATCTCCGATAGAAAGGTAGAAATTTCTTGCTGATCGTTTATCGCGTAAACAATGATTGTCAAAGAAAATCGGACAAAGTTCATTGTTTAAACTTGATTTTTTTCCGCGTACACGAGAATGAGGAATAAACACGAATACGTAGCGAAGATATGAACGAAAAAAAAATTAGAAAAAAAAAATATATATATGTATATGTATACATACATATATATCGAATGAAATATTATAAATGTCTCGATGTTTTTCGGCCTAGCTTAAGAACTAACGGTTCCCCCCCGACAATCTCACACCAACTCGCGGGTAAATGCTCGTTGCTTATTTATATATAGTGTAACCTCGACGTCAATCGAGAAACTCGTTGGTATCTAATAATTCCGACGAAGCGACGCGTTTTAACGCATTATCATTATTATCGCTACGGCTTCGCTGGTCTGCTTCGCGCTTTTCTCACGATAATTTGCTTGATCAGTACTGATGTCGATGCCGCCGCAAATTCGTCGCGGCCTCATGATGACGCCAACTGCTCTGCCAGCTTCTGTTTCGCCTGTTCCACAAGCTGCAGATACGAAATATCATTAATTTTGCTTCCTCATAGAAGAAGCTTTCTTTCGGTGGAAAAAAAAATCGAGATTTTACTGAAAACGTGTTCAGAATGTTCCAAAACATCGAAAAATGTCATTTAGAAAAGGCATTCGGATGTGCGTATGTATTGTGTGTTCCTCAGCGCGAAAAATTTATCTCAATTTTCAGTTTGATTTTCGACCGATCAAACTGAAATTTCACACACAGCATGTGCCCAGGTAGCACGAAAAAATTAGTTATCAGAAAGTGATCTAAATGGGTTACATATGTCCGTCTGGACGGTATCCGAAAGTTACCACCCATCCAAAAAGTTAACTTTTGGACGTAGGATAGCTTATAGTTACCATCCGGACGGACGTATGTAATCCATTTAGATCACTTTCTGATAACTAATTTTTTTGTGCTACCTGGGTGTGGTTAATAGACAATATTTTTTTTATACGGAATCCTTAGAGTCGATACAATCGTTAGATAATTTTTCTACTATTCAAAGTTCTACCGCGCTTCGCAGTACGAAGGAAAGAGCTTTGAATTTGAGGATACGCGCAATACTTACTTCGGCAATTTTTTGCGCCTCTTATTGGGTGGACTGCCGAGTTCGCTCTCTCGTATTATCTGTAATGCCGACGGCACGAACATGTCTTCTGCTGAAATAAATGAACCTTCGAATAAATCCCATGTATCGCGATGAGAAAACATGCAGTAGACTGACGACCCTGAAGATATCCGCATGATATAAAATTTCGTTTCTGGCAAGTCTTCGTCAATGCACTGCTTTAGGGCAAAAAAAAATTGTTCGCTAGCAGAATTTTATTCTTCAAACTTCCTGAAGCGAAGTTTGTCCGATGCGAAACATAGCCGTTATGACTTGATGAAATTTAGTCTCGTGCGGATATCCTGAGTATCGGAGAACTGCAAATATTGCATTGATTTATTTTCGACAATGGGATACGCACCAAAAGAATTGCTATATTTTCTCTTGGTAATGTATCGCTGGTGCTGTTGAGTCTGCGGGATCGTTTCTCGAGCGCTGCCGACCGTGCAGTCTCTCGTGCCTTTGCATCCTTTCAGATGTTCCAATTGATCGTGAAGATACGATTTTTCGGCGCTCGTCAACGACGAGAGTCTGTTCCACTGTTCGAAGGGATCTGAAAATCACGAGAAAATTCAACGTGGCAATTTATTTATTTTTATTTAATGATCATTTTTTTTTTAATTGGCAATCTTATAGAAAAGATTTCCATACCGATTCTCAGATTGTAGAAAGTCGCCAGACCCGTCGTAAATTCGCAGTAGAGAAAATTGTGCGTGACGTTTATAGTTCTAATGCACGAGTAAGTGTTGTTGTTGGCGTTCATGCAGAAGCAGAAAGGTCCGGCTCCCCACAACGGCGCCGTGCGCCAATGATCGTTGTCGTGCTCGAAGCAATTCATCTTCTCGGTCAGGCACTCTTTCTCTAATTTTGCTTTCTTCTTTAACTTTCGTTCCTTCTTCCTCAATCGTTCCTCCTTCAGTCTTCTTCTCTCCTCCTTGGCGACTTCCTTCTCGTCCCTCTTAGCTTGGGCCGGATCGGGCTCGCAGTAGCATTTGTGGCGCGCCTCGAGCGGACTGTTCAACATCGGTGGCAATCGACCGTTGTTGTTTGTCGTCGTAATTGCTGTGACGAGGAATAAAAGTCGAGATAATTATCGCCAAGTATAATTTTAATCGGTTTAATGAACAAGAAAAAAACCCATTTTTTTCGTCCTTAGCAAACAATGTTTACGTTCTCATTTAGAGCCGTGTGTTTTTTCATTAAATGCAAACTGTGCTTATTTTTTTTATCTGGCACCTCCAAAATCGTAAATATTGTAAGTATAATTGAAATCGATTTATTAATTTTTATGAATTTAATGAAAACGAACTTAATGAAGAGGAAACAAAAAAGGGAAAGGAATTGTCCTTAATCAAGCAATGTTTACGTTCTCATTTATAGCCTTATTTTCATTGAATGGAGACCTTGCTTATGTTTTCGATCCGGTGCCTCCAAAATCGTAACGTCGATTCTCGCGGGACCCAAAACCCCGTTTGTCCTGTTTCTCTGGCTCCTGAACGGTCTTCTCGTCGTGAGCGTCGTACTGGGAACGCTCCTCTGCGTCGTGGGAGTTGAAGAGGCGGTCGTCGTCGTCACGGTCGTGGTCGTCGTCGTGGTCGGAGGATTGGTCACGGGTACAGCAGTTTCCGGCGTCACCGGCTCGGTCACCATCCTCGTAAAGTCTTCCTCCTCGAAAGTGGTTTCCTTCTCGTAATCTTCGCCACCGTCGAGGCCGCTGTCCGGCGTTTGCACCGACGGCAGCGTCGTCATCCTGTTAACGTAACGATGATGATGATGATGATGCCGATGCGCCGACGGCGCAGTCGTCGGCAGAGTCGTCGCGACATTCTCCGTCCCGTTGCCGTTGGGAACTTCCTCGTGAACGCTGTTCGTCAGAATCGTATTGTTCCTCTTGTGGTGATGAGGCTTACGGCGTCTCTGGGGCTTGTCCTCGTCGTTCTCCGAACGATTTTCCCCGTTCTCCTTTTGCCCTCCCTTCTGCCTCCGCGGAGCTTTTCTCGGCCTCGGCGTCGTCGTCGTCGTCGTTGTTTTTTCGCCCTCGACCGTCGAACTCTTTTCCCCGGTCGTCGAATCCACGAGTCCCAAACTACTCTCCACCTCCGGCTGGACGGCGTCGGTAGTTTTCCTGGTCAAAGTTGTATCCTCGGTCGAATGTCCCGTGGGGACTGGCGGTGTCGAAGTCAGGACCGTCGATAATCTCTCGTGTTTCCTGTGATGACGACTCGTATGATTTCTCGCGTGATTCTCCCCATTAGCGTCCTTATTTTTATTGCCGTTGTGGTGATGATGTTTGCCATTGGAATTGTGAAGACGTTGAGGTTCGCCACCGGGGCCGAGGCCGGATTCTTCGTAGTCGTTGTCCTCGGTTTCCGGCACGAATTGCGGTCGCTTTATCATCAGGTGACGACGAATTTCCTTGAGAGTCTCCAACTGGGTTCTCATCTCGCGTATCTGCTGTTCGATCTCGCGGCGAGATATCCGCCACTCGTTGGGATCCTGATACACGGCCTGGGTGCAATTCACACCGCCGCGAGGCAGCACGAGACACTTCGGCATCGTCAATTTGTTACCGGCCGTCTCCTTCGAGTGACGGACTTGGGTCTTCTTGAGGTCGTCCAGCTCCTCCTCGATGCTCTCCATGATCTTCGTCACGTGCTCTATCGTGTCCTTCTTCGTGACGCTGCGGCGCACGCGACGATGACGTCGCACGACGTCGTCGACGTTCAGTCTTCCCTCGACGAGCTTGTCGAGCACGGGGTCGAAATCGTCGGACGAATATTCGGACGTCTTGTCGGGATAGTCCACCCACGATTGGTCGTCGCTCTCTTCGAGACTCCTCGGCGACGCGTCCTCCTCCTCAGGACTCGGCCAAGTGGCTTTCACGCCGCGACTCCGCGCTCTGTTAGAATTGTTCTTGTAGACGTAGGACGGATAGACCTTGGCGATGTTTGGTCCGCCGAGAAAAACAGAGTCGATGGAATTTACGGGATCGAATATCACAGCGTCCTCGAGACTGCGGCGAAAGAGTCTCTTCTCGGAAGAAAATTCGCTCGAGAGGATTCTCAACTCCTCGACGAAATCATCGTCGTCCTCCTCGTCTATCTCGCGCTTGTCGCGATTGTCCTCCAAACTCTCGGCGTCACGGTCGTCGTTGTCGTGCTTGAAATCGGCTCGGACTTCGCGCAAGATTCTCTCCTCGTCGGCTATCTCGCGTTTGCCTGGAAGAAAAACATTTACTGTTTAATTTTTTTTCTTTTTATCTTACTTTGCTTCCTCATAGAGGAAGCTATGAAAAAAAGAAATTTCGTGATTTTCATGTCAGCGTACTAGAAATGGTCAAAAACGTCGAGAAATGTGATTTTTAGCTGGTGTCCGGATGTTTGTATGTAGGTATGTAGGTGTGCGCGCGTGCGTGCGTGCGTGTGTGCGTGTGTGTGACAGACTTGCATCCTTTAGAATGACTATAACTCGGAAACGGCTTTAGATAGCGGGTTGAAATTTTGTACACTAGTAGAGTGGTCACGTATCTTCCATCAGTGTCCCTTTCATGAAGATTAAGGTCCGATTCGAGATTTTACGCGATTTTGAAATTTTTCAAAAATGTCTGTGGTAGCTCTAGCTTCCGTAAATTTTGACCTATCGTCCTAAAAATGCATATAAATATAATACAATACATACTATGAACAAAAACCTTTGGTATTGACTTTGGTCGAAATCCACCTAAGGGGTCAGATTTTATGATATTAAAATTTTTTTTTTTAATTACTGATAATGATGTAATTTGAGTTAACATCGAGGAATCGATTTTAAATTTGGGACGGGAATGAATCAGCACTGTACGATGTTTCGTATTAAATTTGGCAAAAGTCGATCCAACCGTTAAAATTTTATGAGATTTTGAAAATTTAGAATTTTTTTTTTTTTAATTTGTTTTTTACGCCTAACACGAGTTTCGAAATGAAATATCACGCAAAGAGTAAAATGAGTTCTATTTATGTAATCAGCGGTGAAGACATTAAAAATACATTAAAAATTGCCTTAAAATCACGAAATCCGCCAATTTCGGTTTGCGATTTCCTATAATAAACTCGGGTGTAGATTTTCACGGTTTTCATTTTATGAGATGTAGACATTTTTTTATGTTACGAAAGAAGGTGCAACGTAATTTGCACATGGTTTTTTTATACTGAACTCAAAAATACAATTAAAAAGAGGTGAAAATTGTATGTTAATTATAGCTTCCTCTATGAGGAAGCCAAAATCGAAGAACGAAATTTATCAGAGAGGAAGTTATGCGCAAAACCGTAAAACACGAGGAAGTAATTGTGCAAATCACTTTGAACGCTTTTTTCAGTTGTTAGATGTACCTCTCCTGGTTGCGTAATTGTAGTCACCGTCGTCGTAAATGTTTCCGCCACGTCTCTCTCGGCCGAAGGTAAATTTTTGCCCATCGAAGTCATTGGATTCGAGTCTGGTGTAGACGACCCCGTTGGGCGTGAAGCAAGCACACTTCTTCGTTATTCTCTGAGGCTGAATCGGTGGCGGAGGAGGCGGCGGTGGCGAATATCTGCACTTGTGTCTTCGCCATCTACGTCCCTCGCGCTCGCATCTCCACTTCTGTCCCGGCAAACAGTCCGCCTGTGCTTCCGGTCTCGAGCATTCCGATGCCAGACGCTCGTGCTTGGATATGAAGGCCGTCTGGCCTACTGGATGAACCCCGTTGTCCAGATGAAGATCTGGATCTGCAAAATACATTTTTTATACAATTTTAATACATTTTAAGTCCATTGTTTATTTATTTTTTTCAAACAAATTTTAATTCATTTTTAGTCAATTAATTTTTTTCAAACAGATTTTAAGGTAGCTCCAGCGAGTGGTGTTCATTTCGTCTAAATTCAAATTCTTGTTTTTTACATAGAAAAATGTGCAAAAATCAAAATAAAGATAAAAATCTGAAAGAATTCATACGTATTTCGAAAAATGAACGAATCATTTTCATAAAAAAAAAAGTTGAGTTACCGCATATTTCAATGAACAATTTTTTTTTTTCAACAATTTGTTAATAACATTTTGAAATTATTATTATGCAAAATAAGTCTTTTCAGTGCCTATAATAAGTATGAATTTTTTCAGATTTTTATAACATCGGGAAGTGTTTGTAATTCTTGCCCGAATTTCTCGAATTTAGGTGAAATGAACACCACTTGCTGGAGCTACCTTAATTAATTTTTAGTCAATCTATTTTATTCAAACAAATTTTAATTCATTTTTAATTAATTAATTTTTTCAGGAACAACGCTGTCCAACGTTCAATATATCTTATAGTATTTTATTTTGAAAGTTATTTGTTTATTTGTTTGCATGTCTTAATTTTCAAGAATCAACCATTCTCTTATTACTCTATTTTGTTACTATTCTGTTCGTCTCGATTAGTTGTGTACAATAATGCGGTGCCCAACAACGCTGTGCTGTATCGTCGTATGCAAGAAACTCATTCAAAAGCGAAAGGTCAAAACGAGACGCTTAGGGTAATTTCTCAGTTTTCCGAAGTGACGTATTTCCGTTATAACGTCACTTCCGGTCAAAAATGAAATTTGCAAAACGGAAATGACGTATTTTCGGTAAAAAAAAAAGCAGAGCTGGGCAAAGTACTTAAAGTACCAAGTACTTAAAGTACCAAGTACTTAAAGTACACTGTACTTAAAGACCTATGTACTTTATACATTGTCAAGTACTCGGGACTTTAAGTATTATGTACTTTGAGTACTTATAAAGTACTTTAAGTTCTTATAAAATACCCAAAAAAATCGTATTTAGTTGTTTATCAAGTAAGGAAAAAAAATATGTTTGTGACAAATCATACAAAATAAGGTAATGCGACGATAGACTTTATTAGAAAAATAGTAGAATTACGTGATGCTTTGTAGCCGAGCTGGGCGGTATTTGAACACCATGGTCCGCGATTAGTAATTGAAGTACGGGCTTCAAGTACGAGTCTGCTTATGGCAAAGCTGAACAAAGTTCCAAAAAATAGTTCAATTACAAAGTACAAAGGATCACTAGTACTTTTTGGACTTGAAGTATTTCTCAAGTCTTTTTCCAGGTATCCCCAAAATTAATGTATTTGAAGAGGTCGCTACCGGCTATTTGAAAAATTAAAAACTTTGGAACATAAATTTGGAAATAAATTTAAAGTAAAAATAAAAATAAAAATTGAGATTTCCGTGGAGGTACCCCGTACTTCCAAAATATAACGTATTCGAAAAAACTTTGCAAAATCACTGTGAAAAATAGGGACATTTTATTTGAATAATCAAACATTTTATTTGATACGATATGTTTGTTGCAATAAAAGTTAAATTTAGAAACAACCGATGGTTTGTCGTTTCTGATAAAGGGAGTTGACAAAGTCGTGCAATGGTCAAAAGACAGAAAGTATCTCTATCGATGACCGAACGAAAATTTTTATTTATCCAATTATCCAATTTATCCAAAATATAATTCTCTTCAACAGCTGAAAAAGGGTACTCTCGTTTCAGAATTAGGTAACTAAACCCTCGGTAGCGACCTCTAAAAAGACTTCGATTTCGTACGAATTTTGCAGAGTTTTTTCTTATACGTTATACTTTGGAAGCGCGGGTTGACTCCAATGAAATCTCGAATTTTTCACTTTGACTTTAAATTTAAATGTTCCGAAGATTTTTATTTTTTAAATAGCCGATAGTGATCTCCAACAATGCATTGATTTCGGGGACCCTTGGCACATCACATTTTTATTTGATACCTCACGATAATACGGGGTGACCCCCAAAAAAATTGAAACATTTTCAATTTAAGGACCACCCTACCCTGCGGCCTTAGTCGCGCGATATACTATATCAGATCAGATCAAAATAATTGAGAAATCCACCTAGAAATATTTTAATTACTTAAATTAAACTTGTATAACCTTGACATACTTTGGCCAGCTCTGATTTTCACGTTTTACCCAATTGAAAATACTTTAAGTAATGAAAAAAAACTTTAAGTGCAGTATAATTCGAGTACTTCCTGTACTTTAAGTACTTTAAAAAAAGGCAGTACTTAAGGTACACCTGTACTTAAAGTATCGGAATTAAAGTACCAAATAAGTACAATGTAAGGAATTTTCAAACCGGTAGTGATGTATTTCGTGTACGATGTCACTTCCGGTGGAACGATGAGATTTTTAGAGCGGAAGTGACTTATTTCCGCTAAATGTCCGGTTAATCGAAATTCCATAGTCCCTAGCGAGGGCTCAAAGTGCCCGAGCCACAAACCACCTTTTAGTGGAAATATATCGACGGCCTAATTCAATAAACGATGCCTACGACGTATTGAAACCCTACACTGTAAAAATAAATTGTAACTTTAATGTACTTGAACTTGAAATTTGCTCACATCACTTACATTAATTTAACATTGATATACTTCTTTTGTAAAATTAACATGCCAGATATTAAAATTACAAATCCTTTGATGAAGTTTACGAAAATGTTCATTAAAAATAGAATTTTTATTGTAAATTTGCAACGCACGTGTGTTTGAAATTTTATAAACAGTTTATGTAAAAAACAAAGCTTCCAATACCGTTAATTAATTTTCAAACAAAAATTTTTTACAGTGTACACAGTGAAAAATAATTTCGTAAAATCGGAATGCGAAATTTCGTAAAAATAATTTTGTTAAATAAGTGACAAACTCGTCAGTCATTTATTTGAATATACGAGCCTGCCCTCTTATTTCCCGCCTCATTGACAATTTAAGTTTGTACTTTTATTTGTAAAACTAGAAAATCAACAAAAAAAAAAAATGGTGAAAGTTTGTGGACAATAAATTATTATAAAAAGTACAAACTTCTTTTTTACCGTTTATCGTCATACGCCTTTCTGGCATCGGACCATCGATATACAGAATTTTATATCAATAAAAAAAATAAAAAAAAATACAGCCCTCTATTATTCCATGCGACTCCAATTTCGCTTGATTAAACTCCATCGCGAGGAAGCGATATTGAGGTCGCCGGAGCAATTCCACGAAAACAATAATTTCCTCGTCCCCCGGACTATTATATTAGTCTTCGGCGAGTTCCGGTGTCATAACATGTTTGCTGCTTTTTCCCGGCTGATCAAACCGCCCTCGGTTTGTTCGTAAAACTTTCACACGAGTTCCCGACCGCCTTCGCCGTGTGCACCGCGCATCACGAAATTAAGTTTAAACTTCGGTCACGTGTCATTCCCGAGCTTCCGGCCGGAGTTCCTCCCGCCGTTCGTACGCAGCGTTCCGTAGAATTTTGTCTCTCCCAGCGGACGCCCCGGGACGGCACGCTCGCGAGGAAACCGCGGATGGTAATAGAGCGCATCTCCTGACCGAGCTCGGAAATCCTTTTAGCTCCGTCCTCCAACCCAGCGCACCGAGCACGACGCCGCTCTCGGATCTCTCCGGACAGGTACGAACTGCGACTCCGTCGAATAGTTCAAGGTTCAGCCCCCCCCCTCCCCCCTCCCCCCTCGAATCCCGCACCGCCGAGCAATCTCGTGAATTTTCCACGGGCCGCTCGCGGGGTTAAAACCAACCCTGCACCGCGTCCCGCGCTCTCTTCCTGCAGCAAATACGTATAATACTGGCCCATTGAAAGTTTTAGCTTCTCCTCTCCCACGAGAAAAGGATAAACGCAGAAAAAATAGAACTGAGAGACTTGAGTAATAAAAAAAAAAAAAAAAATTCATACCAGTTATCTGACTCGGAAAACTCATTTTTCGGCGGGAAGTGGCGCTACACCGGCAATACGTCATTTCCGGTCGAAAAAAATGAGATTTCTAAACCGAAAGTGACTTACTTCCGGTTGAAAAAATGAGATTTTCCGGATTTTTTTCGGACTGGTACGAACTGCGGCCCGGTGAATAGTTCAAGGTTCAGCCTCTCCTCCAACCTCCCTTCTCCGCGGAATCTCGTGAATTTTCCCCGGGTCCTCGCAACGGTAAAACAAACTGGTCGGTGAGAAAAATACCCGCGGAAAAAATATCCCTGTGTGTAATTTTCCCAGGGGGCATTTTTCCCAGGGAGTATTTTTTCGAGAGGGTATTTTTCCCAGGGGTATTTTTCCCAGGGGTTATTTTTCCCAGGGGGTATTTTTCCCAGGGGGTATTTTTCCCGGGGGTATTTTTTCCAGGGGGTATTTTTCCCATGGGGTATTTTTCCAGGAAGTATTTTTTCCAGAGGGTATTTTTTTCCCAGGAGGTATTTTTCCCAGGGGGTATTTTTCCAGGAAGTATTTTTTCCAGGGATCACTTTTTTCCCAGAAGTTATTATTCCCAGGGGGTATTTTTCTCAGGAGGTATTTTTCCCAGGAGGTATTTTTTCTCAGGAGATATTTTTTCCAGGGGGTATTTTTTCCAGAGGATATTTTTTTCAGGAGGTATTTTTTTTCGAGATCCAAACGAGCCCTGTTTCTCGTCCGTCGGGCTCATCCGGCAGCAAATATGTATAATACTGGCCCATTGAAAGTTTCAGCTTCCTCCTTTCCCTCGAGAAAGAGATAAACGCAGAAAAATAGAGCCGAAAGAAACTGGAGTAAAAAAAACACACACACAAGTTAACTCCGCGGAGAGGAAGCGATGAATGGAATAATAAATTCGAGATTCACGAAATCTGAATAAGCAAAGAGGGTCGCTTGAGCGGGAGACGAAGAGACGAAGGCATGGAGAGAACGTACGGACGGACGGACGGACAGAATGAGACGGAAGAGCTTCGGGTACGACGTTCAGTAGAGAGAAGAGAGACGCGCGTGCACGCGATACGTAATGCGTAACATCTGGCGTGACAGGGCTCCGTTCCATCGCGGGACAAGGTGCGCGAATTCCTCGCGAATCCAGCGCGGTGAGGGCTCGACGACGGTCTCTCTATCCGTACCATGAACTCTCGCGGCTCGCGGAGCATCTGTTCGTTGAGCCTCGACGACTACGACGACGTGGACGTGTCGGACGACGACAGCGTTCGTTTCAATGAAATTAACTTAACACGAGAGAGAGAGAGCTGGATATTAATCTTGAGATATATAAACCCCCTCCCGGACACTTCCGCCAAGTGCGCTCCTTTTGCTTACAGCAGTTCATAGATGCGGAGAGATTACGTTGAATTATGGTTTAACCAGCTATACCGGGAGGTCCGCGCGTCGCGTAGAATCGTCGGAGATTATCCGAGGCGATAGATAAGATCGAGGAGCTTGAAAAAAAAACAAAAAAACAAAATTAATATTGATGTTATTTCATTTGGAGCGAATCAATAGACATTGAAATTTTGTCGGATTATTCATTTTTCAAAAATAATTATCCCCCAATTCTACGTAACGCATATCCGAGCTTGGCGAAGAAATACAAATATTATTTATAGATTACGTTGATTTATGGTTTAAGCAGCTATACCGAACGGTCCGTGCGACGCGAAGAATCGCCGGAAATGCGGAGATTATTTAAGGCGATAGATAACATCGAAGAGTTTGGAAAAAGAAATGCATTGCGCTATTTTATTTGAAGCTACTCGATCGATATTTAAACTTTATCGGTTTATCAATTTTTCGAAAATAATTCTGCCCCGTGCCACGTAATGCATATCGGAGCTTACTGAGGAAATGTAAATTTTATTTATAGATTAAGTTGATTTATGGTTCAACCAGCTACACCGGACGGTCCGTGCGACGCGAAGAATCGGCGGAGATGAGGAGATTATTCAAAGCGATAGATAACATCGAAGAGTTTGGAAATACTACATTACGACACTAGTGCGAAAAAACTTTTTCTGACGAGGGTGAGTTTGCAGCACGAGCCGAAGGCGAGTGTTGCAATCACACGAGCTCAGAAAATGTTTTTTCGCACGAGTTTCGTACAAACTTTTATTTCACAAGGTGTAAAAATGAGAGTTTTCGCACGCGAAGCGTGTGTAAAACTCCCATTTTCACACCCTGTGAAATAAAAAAACGAATGACGTTATTTCATTTGGAGCGAATCAATCGACATGCGAACTTCGTCAGATTATTCATTTTCAAAAATAATTATCCCCAATTCTACGTAACGCACATCCGAGCTTGGCGAAGAAATACAAATGTTATTTATGGATTAAGTTGATTTATGGTTTAACCAGCTGTACCGGACGGTCCGTGCGGCGAGAAAAATCGGCGGAGATGCGGAGTTTATTTAAGATAACATCGAGGAGTTTGGAAAATAAATGAATGACGATATTTTATTTGAAGCGACTCGATTGATATTTAAACTTTATCAGATTATTAATTTTTCGAAAATAATTCTGCCCGATTCTGCGTAATGCATATCGGAGCTTACCGAGGAAATGTAAATTTTATTTATAGATTACGTTGATTCATGATTCAAGCAGCTATGCCGGGAGATCCGGGCATCGCACGAATCGGCGGAGATCCCAAGATGTTTTGAGGCAACATAATTGATATAGAGCGACTCATTCGATATTTTAATTTTATCAGATTGTTAATTTTTCGAAAATAATTCTGCCCGATTCTACGTAATGCATATCGGAGCTTACCGAGGAAATGTAAATTTTATTTATGGATTACGTTGATTCATGATTCAAGCAGCTATGCCGGGTCCGGGCGTCGCGTAGAATCGCCGGAGATGTCGAGATTTTTTGAGGCAACATAATTGATGTAGAGCGACTCAGTCGATATTTTAATTTTATCAGATTATTAATTTTTCGAAAATAATTCTCCCAAATTCTACGCGACGCGTATACGAGCTCAGCGAGGTAATGCAATTTTATTTTCGCCCACTCACTGTTCTCATCTCCGATCGAATCCTCGAACTCTTCGTCCTCGGAGATATCCTGATCGCTGCCGGTGTCGTTCTCGAGAAGTCTCGGCTGTTCGCCCTCAGCCTCGACTTCCGGATCCGTTTCGACGACCTCCTCCTCCGTCGCGGAGTTCATCGACTGCTTCGCCAGGGTGGCGTTGTGCCTTCTCGCCTCTCGAAGCTTCGCCTCGGCTATGGACTCCGGAGTTTCTCGTCGTCCGGAGGACTCGATCAGGAACGTGTCGGGCCACTTAAACTTCGTTCTCCTGCCGTGCTTGTTGCTGAGGAAAAAAAAATAACAAAAATTATATAACATATTTTGATTATGCTTAACTTATTAATATCATTTTTGTTTATAAAAAAAGAAATATTTCCGAGATCTTTAGCGATATATTTTAATTGTTTTCTTTCAATCAACATTACACAAACGCCAATGAATCTGCACTGGTGCAAATATGTGATTGAATTTTTTTTTTTTTTTCATCGCTGTAAAAAATGATAAACGTAAGAAGTCTTTCCGGCCGATACGACGAAATGATTTGAAGTTCCGCGAGCTCGAGTCACCTTTGATAGCGAGAATTCGACGCTGGTCTCGATGAGTCATAAATTTCGCGCGAGTATCTCGTTAATATATCATTATCATTTTTTTTCCGAGAGATCTTTAGCGATTTATGTTCTTCGTTTTTTTATTTTAATCTCCACCAGCAGAAATATTATAAAGATTTTTTTTTTCCGTGGCTGCGAAAAACTATAAACGTTGAAAGTCTTTCCGACCGATACGATGAAACGATTTGAAGTTCCGCGAGCTCGATTCACCTTTGATAGCGAGAATTCGACGCTGGTCTCGATGAGAGTCATAAATTTCGTGCAAGTATCTTGTCAATATATTATTATCATCATTTTTTTCCGAGAGATCTTAAGCGATTTATGTTCTTCGTTTTTTTTTTTTTTTTAATTTTAATCTCCACCAGCAGAAATATTATAAAGATTTTTTTTTTTCCGTGGCTGTGAAAAACTATAAACGTTAAAAGTCTTTCCGACCGACAGGATGAAACGATTTGAAGTTCCGCGAGCTCAATTCACGTTTGATAGCGAGAATTCGACGCTGGCCTCGATGAGAGTCATAAATTTCGTGCAAGTATCTCGTTCTCGGAGTAAAAACCTTGCAGTTCGCTGCTCGCTATAGACCACAGTAGGTACATATATATATATATATATATATGTATATACTCACTTGAGGAAAAGTTTCTTGAACGAGCGACCGTCCATTTGAGGTGGCGTTTCTACCCCCGCTATATCCAGAAAGGTCGGCGCCAGATCGATGTTCAAAACTATGTCGTCTACTCTGCAACGTCATAAAACAGAGAGCGAGCAGCTCGTTAACGTAAAATCAGGAGGGCCGTCTTCATTAATAATTGTTGATAATATTTCTATCTATAGCGCCGTTACTGGGACGCCGATGTAAAGTTCATGTAGACAAGCGATCGAGCGATGCGGGCTCGTTAAGTCACCAGCTCGGAAATTCGAAGATTATTGGAACTCCGAACCGAAGTTCGAACGGAAGTCTCAACTTACGAAAGTCATAAGCTTTTTCTGAGTTGTTCTTTTTTTAATCTACCTTAATACGAACGCCAATAAATCTGTACCAGTGCAAATATTTTATCGCATTTTTTTTGTGTTAAGGTAGCTCCAGCGAGTGGTGTTGATTTCGCCTAAATGTAAGAAATTCGGGCAAGAATTGCAAACACTTACCGATCATAAAAATCTGAAAAAATTCATTCTTATTATAGGCACTGAAAAGACTAATTTTGCATAATAATAATTTCAAAATGTTATTAACAAATTGTTGAAAAAAATTTGTTCATCGAAATATGCGGTAAATCAACTTTTTTTTTTTATGAAAATGATTCGTTAATTTTTCGGAATACGTATGGATTTTTTTAGGTTTTTATCTTCATTTTGATTTTTCTTGTTTTTTATATGGAAAAATGTGCAAAAATCAAGATAAAGATAAAAATGTGAAAAAATTCATACGTATTCCGAAAAATGAACGAATCATTTTCATTTAAAAAAAAAAAGTTGAGTTACCGCATATTTCGATGAACAATTTTTTTTTCAACAATTTGTTAATAACATTTTGAAATTATTATTATGCAAAATTAGTCTTTTCAGTGCCTATAATAAGAATCAATTTTTTCAGATTTTTATAATCGGGAAGTGTTTGCAGTTCTTGCCCGAATTTCTCGAATTTAGGTGAAATGAACACCACTAGCTGGAGCTACCTTAAGGTAAAAAAAATATCGGAGCTAAGGAGCGAGCGGATTCGGTAGCTGGTTTTTAAAGATAGCGTAAAAGTTTGTTATATATCAAATTAGGGCTGAAGGAGCCAGGTCGATGGCCCTTTGCCAAGGTGTAAAATTAGCATTAGGTATAAAAATTAGTATATAAAAAACAAATACTGTAAATATGAACCTTGGCAATAAATCTCTTTTACTATTACTATAAAATTACTCGGGTTTTTTTTATGAATACGTTGCTCGATTCGCGACGCGCGTTTCCGTGGATTAATTTAACCATTCCATGGACTAACTTATTGGAAGAAAAACTCCTGGAAGAAAAAAGTGCACTCGGTAAATGTGTAAGAGAGACGAAGAAGATAAGCGAAGGCGTTTGAAACGTGCTCTTCGCAGCTAAGGGCCGAGCAGATTCTATAACTGGCTTTTACAGAAAGTGTGAAAGTTTGTTACATACAAAATTACTGGGCTTCTTTTTTTTTATGAATTCATTGCTCGATTCCCTATTCGCGCTTCCATGGATTAATTTAACCATTTCATAGACTAATTTCTTAAACGAGCTTCGAAAAGGAAAGAAAAAACATGCCCTCGGCAAATGTGTAAATGAGATGAAGAAATAAGAGAAGCGGTTGAAACGAGGTCTTTTCAGCTTTTCTGAGAGATCTTTAGCGATATATTTTGTGTGCTTTCTTTAAATATACATTACAGAAACGCCAATAAATCTGTACTATCGCGAATATTTAATCGAATTTATTTGCGTTAAGGTAAAATAAAATATCGGAGTAAAGCAGCGAACCGATTCACTAACTGGCTTTTAGAGAAGCTATAAAAGTTATATTATAGTTAGTATTATACATAAAATGACTCGTCTTTTTTTCACGATTTCACGATTCGCGTTTCCATAGATTAACGAGCTACGGGAAAGGAAGAGAAAACAAAATTTTCTCGGTAAATGTGTGAAAGGCATGAAGAAGATAAGAGAGTTTACAGAAAGTATGAAAGTTTATTTGGTATGAAAGCTTCGAAAAAGGAAGAAAAAACGAAATAAATGTGCAAAAGAGATGAAGAAGGTAATAAACTTTTATACTTCCTGCAAATGCTCTTGCATTTGCAGAAAGTATAAAAGTTTATTATAAACAAATTTACTCGACTTTTTTTAGAATGAATTCAAGATTCTCATTTCCATGGATTAACGAGCTTCGAAAAAGGAAGTTAAACAAAAATCCTCTCGGATAAAAGTGTAAAGGAGATGAGAAAGATAGGGGTAGACGGTCGAAACGAGCTCTTTGCAGTTTTTCCATGAGATCTTCAGCGATACATTACAGAAGCGATACGTTACAGAAACGCCAATAAATCTGTACTATCGCAAATGTTTAACCGAATTTATTTGCATTAAGGTAAAATAAAATATCGGAGCAAAGCAGCGAACCGATTCACTAACTGGCTTTTACAGAAACTATGAAAGTTTATTATACATAAAATTACTCGTCTTTTTTTCACGATTTCACGATTCGCGTTTCCATAGATTAATGAGCTATGAAAAAGGAAGAAAAAACAAAATGCGCTCGGTAAGTGTGTGAAAGGGATGAAGACGATAAGAGAATTTACAGAAAGTATGAAAACTTCGAAAAAGGAAAAAAAAAAAAGAAATCCCCTCAGTAAATGTGCAAAAGAGATGAAGAAGATAAGAGAATTTACAGAAAGTATAAAAGTTTATTATAAACAAAAATACTCGTCTTTTTTTAGAATTAATTCAAGATTCTCGTTTCCATGGATTAGCGAGCTTCGAAAAAGGAAGCGAAACAAAAATCTCCTCGGATAAAAGTGTAAAGGAGATGAGGAAGATAAGGGAAGACGGTCGAAAGGAGCTCTTTGCAGTTTTTCCATGAGATCTTCAGCGATATATTTTCTTTTAATTTCCTGCTTCGCGAAGCGGCGGTGTGGCGTTTTTCGCGGGAGGTCGGCCACTTCGCGGCAAGCTGGGTCTCCCTCTGAGAGAAAAGAAAAAAAAAATCCGAAGAACCGCAGCGGGAGAGAATCGAACAGCGACGACGTTGAACCGGCTTTGCAACCTCCCGCGCTCTCCGTCGCCAATTAGAAAAGTCGAAGCTAAACTCCGGCGGGCACACGGGAGCCAAGCCGAAACCTGCTCGCTGCAACTCCCGTTGGCCTGTGTCTACGGCTAACCCGCGGTGAGAAAGAGCCGAGGAAAAATAACCAGAGAGAGAGAGACGGATGTCCCCGGAGCGAACAGCCCCGGACTCGGACGACGTGTTCGTTCTGCTCTCGTTCGACGCTGCTCTCTCGCTGGCAAATTAATTTGGCTAAATTTAACTCCCAGACACTCGCTCTCTCTCTTATTTCTCTCTTTCCGCAGCGCCGAGAAACCCGGAATACCCGGACTAGACCGCGGTACGTTAAAGCCGATGCACTCTGATCTCGGTAAGCATTAAGCTTAGGTAACTGGAAAATAACAAAATAAAATGAAAAATAAAACACTCATGCACTTCCTCATATCTCGCTTGGAGGAACTGCGAAGGTTCTGGCTTCATGTTTAAATAGAATAAAAATAAAACATTTCTGCACTTCCTCGTATCTCGCTTTGAGGAGTTGCGAAAGTCTGGCTTCATGTTCAAATAGAATAAAAAATACAAAAATAAAACACTTCTGCACTTCCTCATATCTCGCTTGGAGGAATTGCAGAGGTCTAGCTTTATCTTAAAATAGAATTAAAAAAAAACTTGACATTTTCACTAAAAAAAAAAAAGGGTGGTAGGGATTAAGGCTGAAAGGCCGAAGAGAACGCTAAGGATTTACGCTCCGTAAATCTCTGCCAGTTTAAGTGACGGAGATAGTTAATTTTTTCTTTTCTTCTTCATTTTCTCAACTTACACGGATCCAGGTTCAATTCCAGGACCCCTCACAAGACACGGCACCCTCACGTCGAACTCGAACGGGAAGCTCTTTCCTTTTATGAGACCGAATTGCCCGAGATGATATCCATGGTCCGATGTGTAGATTATGTAAGTGTTGTCCAGCTCGCCGAGATCTTTGAGCTCCTGATAAATCTGCAAAGCGCGAAGGTTCATTCATCAATTAATAAAAAAAATTAGTAACAAGCACAGGTTTTTTTTTCAGATTTGTTTTTACTAATTTCGTTATTTTTGGAACTGTTTCAAAGTTGCGGACTAACAAACTCTAGGACTTCGTTGAACGAGAAACCAATACTAGTTCAGACGCCAGACGTGGTTCTGTATGCAATCCGAGGTCGCCGAAATAACTTTGTTGGATTCAATGGATTTTGATCTCCAGACCACGAATATATAAGGTGTTTTGCGGAAATCCCGGTCGTTTAATTGTTAATCGCAATTGTTTATTAACGAAATAAGTTATTGTTTTTTCACATGGATATTTTTTTGCATATACTTTAGTCGATTTTGGGCTCGATGCAATTTTACTCTATAACCTATAGATTCGGAGCAATAAATTATTGAAAGTTGCAAATAGGCCATAACTGCTCTACTTAACAAATTTGTAGCGCCGACAATATAGGTCGTAGATGAAAATTGTAAAGGGCCTTTGTTCGCCAAATGAACCGAGGAATATGGAAAAAAAAATGCGACATTGTGCGCGATCGAAAATTATGATTTTCAAATCAGACGTGCAACCGCAGTTTTTTCGGTCATATCTCGGCTATTCCTTCAGATCGCCGAAAAAACTGCGATTGCACGACTGATTGAAAATCATAAAGTCGCATTTTTTTTTTCCATATTTCTCGATTCATTTGGCGAAGAAAAGTCCTTTACAATTTTCGTCTATGACTTATATTTTCGGGGCTCCAAATTTGTTAAGTGGGGCAGTATTGGCCTACATACAACTTTCAAAAATTTTTTGCTCCGAATCTATAGGCTATAGAGTAAAGTTTCATTAAACATTTTCGACTCAAAATCGACCAAGGTGTACGAAAAAAAAAATCCGAAGTTTAAAAAACAATAACTTATTTTGTTAATAAACAATTGCGATTAACAATCAAACGACCGGGATTTCCGCAAAACACCTTATATATTCGTGATCGGAAGGTCAACATTTATTGAATCCAACATACTGGACTATACGTGAAGGGTTAATTTTTTGAAAATAAAAAGTGTAAATAAAAAAGCCATTCATTTTAGCAACTCTTTCAAAAGACAAACATGTAAATATATAACGTTCAATCCAACGAATCAACAAATTAAGAACAGGCACACGTTTTTCAGATTTTCATTCCGTATTTTGTTATTTTTAGAACTGTTTCAAAATTGCGGATTAACAAACTCTAGGACTTCGTTGGACGAGAACACAATACGTGAAGCGCTAATAAAAAAAAAAAAAAAACATTTTAGATCAAGTATGCAAACTAAAAGCATTAATTTTGGCAACTCTATATATCTATAGATGAGTACGAATAATACCCTATCAACGGCGGCATCGACGCTCTGCAAGGTCTGAAGTCTCTTGGTCATGAGGAGGTCGGTGAACTGCTTGTGGATGGGCTGCATCTTTTGGGTGACCTGAAGGATCCACTGCTTGTCGGGATTCGGCGCGTAGTCGTAAGCCGGTGTACTGAAATACCGTAAAATCGTCGTACCTCGATAAAGTATAAAATTTTGCGATAATATATTTACATAATAAAATATAGTAAAATATACTTTAATATTTCGCTAAGGCGAAGTCACGTCGACGCAATGCTCTCTCGACTTATGCAAATTCAAATTAAGCCACCGCAATCTGACTGAGCTCTCGGTGGCTTAGAGGCCGTCGTTTGAGGAATACGAAGGCCCACCAAGGCTCTCGCAATAAACTTCTCTACTCCTCCCGTACACCAAAGACTTCTCATTTTCTTTTTCATTCATTCTCTAGTTTCTTTCGTGTGTTTTTTTTTTTTTTTTTTGAGTTTTTTTCGAGGTCTGAGTCTCGGTACAAAGTCCAGACGGTGCACTTTGGTCTGAACTCCTTAATTGCTGCCCATTCTGCGTACAAATACCACGACTCACTGTCTACGTACGCCAGTCACTTAGGGTCCTTGGACGACCGCTTAGAAATGCTTTTGGTACTAAAAACACTTCGGCTTTCTCGGGAGTTTTATTTATTGCGCGGTCGAAACTGCTTCGTTGTCGAATTTCGAGAATGAACATTAGAGTTTTGATAGCGTGTTTGAAGCTCGATTGAACTATGACGTTTAAAGATAAAAATCTGAACTTTGAAATTTAAAGATCATTATGTGAATATTGAAGATCAAGATCAGACTTTGAACTTCAAAGATCGAAATGCGAACTACGAAATTTGGTAGTCGAGATCTGACTTTTGAAGTTTAAAGATCAATATTTGACCTTGAATATTGCAGATCATGATCTTCATCTTGACGTTGACGTGATCTTCAACGTTGAAAAGTTGAAGATCAAAATGCGGTCTTCGAACTTTAAAGATCAAAATGCGACCTTTGAATTTTTAAGATTAAAATCCGAACTGTGAACTTTAAAGATCAAAATCCGAACTTTGAACTTTTATGATCAAAATCCCAACATTGAAGTCCGATGATCAAGACCTGAACTTGAATTTTAAAAATCACGATCTGACCTTGGATTTTCAAGATCAATATTTGAACTTTGCAAATAAAAATCCAAACTTCCAACTTTGAAGATCAAAATCCGAACTTTGATCTTTGAAAATCAAAATCCGAACTTTGATCTTTGCAGATCAAGATGCGACCTCTGAAGTTATAAAATCAAGGTCTGACCTTGAATCTATAAGATTAAGGTCTGACCTTGAATCTTTAAGATAAAAGATCTGACCTTGAATCTTTAAGATAAAAGATCTGACCTTGAATTTTTAAGGTCAAGATACGAAACGAAAATACGATGTAAAAAAAAAAAAAAAAAACGAACGCACGCGCCTCTCCCTCGTTCAGTCAGGTACGACGAAGAAAAGCGTGTCTCTAAGTTCCCTCCTCATTCCGCCCCGATCTGCACACCGCACCGTAGGTCATCGTCTCTGATCTCCCTCAACAATCCTCGACAAAAAATATTCTCATTCCCCTCTATAAAAATTTACGACTCGTAAATTGGATTTGCATTCCAATATATGTGCGAATAGTGCAACAACCCTAAAGCCGAACCCTCATCTCCGCGCATCACCGGTCATCTCCGTCTCCGTGAGAGCGCAATCTCTGATTTATGCGATTCGCATTGGCCGTAACCAGCCGTACAATTGTCGCCGATGATAAAATTAGCCCGCGGATAGTTCGCGTCTCCGATATCTCGTAAACTTCGCGGGGCACACAGCGAGCGAGAGATAAATACACAGAAATGCGAACCCAAATGAGCCGCGGAGACCTCGAGTCGTTGCGGCGTATCGCGAGAAGTGTCGAGGGAAACACGGGCGAGGCGATAGAGAGGAGAGAGCTGGAGGGGCTCGAGAGCCTCGAGCGGAACATTGACAAATCGGCACGTGGCCATTAAAACGCTCTCGCGTCGGCGACGGGATAGCGAATTGGCCCTCGGTATACACCAACACGTTAGTCATAAGGTCATAATGCCACGCGAGCCCGAGAGACCGCGTGTGACGTACGAGAAAGTGAGAGGAAACAAAAAAATTAATAAACAAAAAAAAATTAGATACACAGAACGAGAGAGTGCGAGAGAGTTTCATGCGGAGCGGAGGGAGTTTGCAATTTCCACGAAACGAAAATTATGACTTCTCGTTAAAAAACCATCGTCCCCTTTGTATTCCCTTCGGACGACCTCTCCGCCTCCCCCTCATCGTCCCGGACCGCTACACTCGACTCGCAGCCCTCGCATTCCTCCCAACCAAAAACCAACCCAAAAACCAACCGTCGATTGATGCGCCAAACCAACCATTATGCCAACCTACCGAAGGTTGATTTTTGGTTGGTTCGTAAAATCCGACCATCAGCCAACGATTAATTCGACAGAGTGAAGGTTGATTCACGGTTGGACATTATGAACCAACTCTATTTTCGACTTTCAGCCGAGAATAGCAGTGGTTGACTTGTGGTTGATTTTTCAAAACCAACCGTAAACCAACCGTTGGCTAGGTCGTTGCCCGAGACAGTTGGTTTATGGTTGGTTTCGAAAAAAACCAATCACAAATCGACCATCAATGTAGTCATCTGAAAGACGGAATGAGGGTCGTTTTATAACAGAGCTGGGCAGTATTTTAAATGCTTGATGTATTTTAAGTACTTAAAATACATATTTTAAGTACTCAAATACTTTTTGGTATTTTAAGTACTTTTCAAAATACAAAATACAAAATACTTTTGGTTTTCTTGGCTGCACGGTTAAGCCGGACGGGATGGATGATGGGCAAGAATGATGGGCGAGCGTAACCTAGCCGGCTCAGCCGTCCAAAATCCATCATGTCCCACCATGTCCCACCTTGTCCAGCCATGTCCCGCCATATCCCACCATGTCCCACCATGTCCCACCGTGTCTCACCATGTCTCACCATGTCCCACCATGTCTCACCATGTCCCACCATGTCTCACCATGTCCCCACCGTGTCCCACCGTGTCCCGCCGTGTCCCAACAGTGTCCCCACCGTGTCCCACTGTGTCCCCACCGTGTCCCACCGTGTCCCACCGTATCCCAACGTGTCCCACCGTGTCCCCAACGTGTCCCCACCGTGTCCCCACCGTGTCCCCACCGTGTCCCACCGTGTCCCACCGTGTCCCACCGTATCCCCACCGTGCCCCATCGTGTCCCACCGTGTCCCCATCGTGTCCCCACCGTGTCCCCACCGTGTTCCCACCGTGTCCCACCGTGTTTCACCGCGTTCCACCGTGTCCCGCCGTGTCCCGCCGTCCCCCGCCGTGTCCCGCCGTGTTCCACCATGTCCAAGCATCCCGTATTGATTTTTAAAGAGTATTTAAAAAAGTACTTATAAATGTATTTAAAATACAAAAAGTATTTCATATTTTGAATACTTATAGTATTTTGTATTTTGTATTTTAAGTACTTTCGAGTATTTTGCCCAGCTCTGTTTTATGATAACCAACCATGAACCAACTATTTACGCTGTCGGAAAATGGTTTGTTTCCAAAAACCAATAAAAAATCAACCTTCGGCTGCTTGGAATAATGGTTGGTTTGGCGCACCAATCGACGGTTGGTTTGTCGTTGGTTATAGAAAAATCGTCCAAATTCCAACCATTATTTACGGTTGGGTGGTCCGCGAGGGAGTCCACAGCACGGTTTTACTGATGCACTTCCGTTCAACAAAAGCCATTCCCCCGAACGGGGAGCTCCGAGCTAATTTGAAATATAATGAAACGTAATATAATACCGTGAAAAAAAAGTGTTTCATTGCGGTCGTGTTTCTCAATAAAGCCCTCGGGCGTGTTGCTGGGAAGCGAAAGGTCACAAACGAGAACGGACGACGTTATGTACGACGGGCGGGCTGCCGGGTGTGTGTACGAGCCTAGTTCGGACTACGGAGGTCGATTAGTCGGAATGAGCGAGGAGAAAATTAATGATGTTTTAACGAGACTGCCTCGCCGGACACACCGTTGATAATTCTTTTTAATTGGATGCACCGCCCGAGAGTGGTCTTTGACTTTCTACGGTTCGGGAAGCTTCTCTGGGTCACAGAGAGATCGGGGAAATGTGAATGGGAAAACTTGTATCATGGACGAGTCAATATCTCGAGGGCATGCGATGCGGTGTGGGTCGGTGAAAAATTCGTTTCGCCGGGTTTCTTCGCGGCTAACAATGGTTCGGACAAATGGAAATTATTATTAACTCGCGTGAAAACCTAACTTTTGGCCGAATTATCAATTGTCGCGGATCAAATTGGGAGAAACTAATTCGCTTTTGTCTGAATTATTAATTGTCGCGGATAAAATTGGGAAAACCTAATTCGCCTTTGTCCGAAGTATTAATTGTCGGCGATAAAATTGGGAAAAACTAATTCGCTTTTGTCCGAATTATTAATTGTCGCGGATAAAATTAGGAAAAACTAATTCGTTTTTGTTCGAATTATTAATTGTGGCAGATCAAATTGGGAAAATCTAATTCCCTTTTGTCCGAATTATTAATTGTCGCGGATAAAATTTGGAAAAACTAATTCGTTTTTCTCCGAATTATTAATTGTGGCGGATCAAATTGGGAAAACCTAATTCGCTTTTGTCCGAAGTATTAATTGTCGGCAATAAAATTGGGAAAAGCTAATTCGCTTTTGTCCGAATTATTAATTGTCGGCGATAAAATTGGGAAAAACTAATTCGCTTTTGTCCGAAGTATTAATTGTCGGCGATAAAATTGGGAAAAACTAATTCGCTTTTGTCCGAATTATTAATTGTCGCGGATAAAATTAGGAAAAACTAATTCGTTTTTGTTCGAATTATTAACTACGGCAGATCAAATTGGGAAAATCTAATTCACTTTTGTCCGAATTATTAATTGTCGCGGATAAAATTGGGAAAAACTAATTCGTTTTTCTCCGAATTATTAATTGTGGCGGATCAAATTGGGAAAACCTAATTCTCTTTTCTCCGAATTATTAATTGTCGCGGATAAAATTGGGAAAACCTAATTCGCTTTTGTCCGAAGTATTAATTGTCGGCGATAAAATTGGCAAAAACTAATTCGCTTTTATCCGAATTATTAATTGTCGGGGATAAAATTGGGAAAATTTAATTCGCCTTTGTCCGAATTATTAACTGTCGCGGATAAAATTGGGAAAACCTAATTCGCTTTTGTCCGAATTATTAATTGTCGCGGATAAAATTGGGGAAACCTAATTCGCTCTTGTCCGAATTATTAATTGTCGCGGATAATATTGGGGAAACGATTTGTTGCCGACTGAGTATGTGTCACTTGCCGTTAATTAAGTTGATGTGAAATACCGCCGCCCGTAACAAAACTGTACTGAATGCCTTTTTTGATATCGCAGTCCGCCGAGGAAAAAGAAAATTGTATTTTCCTGGGGAATCGGTAGACGCGGGGAAAGACAATTTTCTTTTTCCTCGGCGGACTGCGATCTCAAGACGGCTGTCAGTACAGTTTCTCGGTCGGTATCAAAAACTGTAATCAA
Source organism: Amblyjoppa fuscipennis (assembly GCA_963575735.1). NCBI lineage: Eukaryota > Metazoa > Arthropoda > Insecta > Hymenoptera > Ichneumonidae > Amblyjoppa > Amblyjoppa fuscipennis. Next base: position 12,985,031 of record OY754489.1, on the reverse strand, counting down.
CTTTTCTCACGGGTTTTCGCATGTACGGTCAAGAGAAGAGTCTCGTCGGAAACGGATATCATCTCGGCTTCCGATGAGACTTTTCTTTTGACCGAACATGCGAGAACCCGTGAAGATAGTTGATTACAGTTTTTATTGCCGACCGCGGTATTTCACCTGTTCTTTAAGGACATGTGAAACGACTCAGTCGGTAACCAAAATCTGTAATGAATGCGATTCAGAAACCGTAGACTTTTCGGGAAAAAAGCAAAGCATTAACGGATGCACAATTTAATACCGCGTCCGATGATGCTTTCGTTTTATCCGAAACGTCAATCGATTTTAAATGGCATTCATTCGAAAAATGCATATATCCCTCTCGCACTCATGTGTCATGTGGTACATCTTTCACATGGCCTTAAGAGCTTGTTAAACACGTTATCAGTGTATCTCTCTCGCTCCGCCGAGATCGCCACTGATGCTATCTGTCTCGCACTCCACAGTGTTTCACATCCTCTTAAGGTAGCTATGTCGCTTCGCGCTCATTTCGCATAAGTTCGAGAAAAATAAGAGAAAATTGCATGTACCTGTCGATGGTATACAATTCTGAAAAAATTCATGGATACTAAAGGTACTGAAAAGATTAATTGTGCATAATAATAATTCGAAAATGTTATTAACAAATAAATCAAAAAATTAATTGTTTAACAAATTATCCGGCAACGTAACTTTTTTTTTTTATGAAAATGATTCCTTCATTTTTCTGAATACGTATGAATTTTTTCAGATTTTTCAGTCAACTTTGATTTTTTTTTTTTTTTTTTATATATGGAAAAAATGGGTTAAAAAACAAAAAAATCAAAGTTGACTGAAAAATCTGAAAAAATTCATACGTATTCAGAAATATGAACGAATCATTTTCATTAAAGAAAAAAGTTGGCTTGCCCGATAATTTGTTAAGCAATTAATTTTTTGATTAATTTGTTAATAACATTTTGAAATTATTATTATGCGAAATTAATCTTTTCAGTACCTTTAAGATGCATGATTTTTTTTCAGATTTTTATACCGTCGAGAAGTACTTGCAAATTTTGACATAGCTACCTTAAGAGCATGTGAAACACTGTGGAATGCGAGAGAGACACACTCGGAAAAGTGTTTCACATGCTCTTAAGGTGCAGTGAAAGTCACGTGACGGGGCCATGAGTGTGAGAGAGATAGTTGCAACTTAACTTTATTCAATGATGTTAATTTTTTTGGCAACAAAAATGAATTCGGGCCGGATGCGAAATTGCCGTGTGCATCCGGCTCGAATTTGCTTTTCCTTCAAAAAAATTAGCACCCTTGAGAAAAGTTCATTACAGTTTTTATTACCGACCGCGATATTTCACTTCCCCTTAAGAGCATGTGAAACACTATGTGTCAGAGAGATAGCATCTGTGGCGCTAACGGCGGAGCGAGAGAGACACACTCTGAAAGGTGTTTAACATGCTCTTAAGATGGCAAATAAGGCGTCTTATGTTCGTTCATACAACTCTAGTGTGTACTAGGGTGTTTCTCAAAAAGGACATTTTTTTTTTTTTTTAATGTTGGTCCCACCCTTTTAAAGTATAGAATTCGATTAAAAATTGAACCTCGCGAAAAGCGGTTCGTAGCAAAAAATCCTAAGTGGTGCCGCATTCGACGTTTGTACCCAAAAAATGCGGCACCTTTTAAACGTAATTGTAAATGACCACCTTTCGGGAGGTGTTTTTTTAGATGAAAATATATACTTTTGGAGGGTGGGAAGAATTTTTTTTCAACAAATTCACCCTACTGGACATTTATAGTTTTCTGTATACGAATTAAAAAATCGAAATCTTTTGTGTTTATTAAAAAAAAAGACAAAAAGTTAACCTCCCACCCCGTAGAACTACATTTTTTCATCGATGAAAAAATCCAGCGAAAGGCAGTCACTGACAATTAAGTTTGAGAGGTTCCGCATTTTTGGATACAAATGTCGAATGCGGCACCTCTTAGGATTTTTTTCTAGGCACCGTCTTTCGCAAGGTTCAATTTGAGATTGAAATCTGTAGTTTAAGAAGATGGGAAGAAAATTTAAAAAAAAAAAAAAAATGAAATTTTGACACGCCCTAGAGTGTACGGAACAATAATCTCGACGATCCACGGCGTTGCACATTAATCTCAAAGTCGCATCAACGAAATTTTGTCATTAAAAAATGCTCTTAAAAGATAAACTAAAATTTTGCGAACATATTGTTGTTTCAATTTCATATGGAATCGTAAAAAAATTGGAATGTAGTTTAAAAAACAATGTTTCTTTTCAGTAGCCCCCTAGTGAATTAGTCTCGAAACAATGATATTGTTTTTTTTTTTTTTTTTTTTCTTTAAATGCCTCAATTAATAATATTGGCGCGAATTTTTAAAAATCATAACGAAACAATTTTTTGACTCGAGGATCAAAAAGAAAAATGAAAGAAACGTCTAGACGTTGAGTCGATCCCGCGAAACGAAGCCGAAGAATAAAGGGGGTTCGAGGGAATTTGGAGGGATACGCGGGAGACGAGCAGTTTCCAAAAGGGTCGGGACACAGGTGCATATATGTCGCGCGGAGATGCGTGCAGATATGGGTACGGACAGAGACAAGCGGAGCAGAGCGGATGAAAGATAAGGAGGGAGGGAGACTAAGTTTGCATGTTTTCAGGGCTTTCACACCGGGGAGACTCTAGGGCCCTCCATATCACGCCGCGCAACGACACATACCAGACAGCAGTTGTCTAGTCTATAGTCTCGGCTTCATGCTTCGAGCAGTCGTTCGCATGCTTCTTCAACATTTTTTTTTTTCATTTTTTTTTCTTTTGCTTTTTTTTCCTCCTTCCACGCACTCTTTATCTCCCTCGGCTCTCAATCTCAGCCGCAGGCGTACACTTCACTCCACACGTGTCGTACTTCGAACAAGTAGCCCGACCCGCGCTCCTCTCGTTACCGGGAAGAGACGCAGACTAATCTCAATTATGTCGTACCGTTGTGATGATTATACGACCGGGAATCTATGTAGCCCTGCGCACGAAGCCTCTCGAGTCGTTTCTATGAAATACGTGACGCAGAAATGCTAAGGAGCGTAGATACTCGATGTTTCATTACACGGACTCGGTCGGTATCAAAAAATTTTATCAATTTTCTGTCGAGGATGCTTTTTTTTTTTGCAAACCAACGAATTATTGTTATTAGAAGGTGGTCATTTGGATTCAACGGAAGTTGTTTGAGAAATTTGAAGAAAAAAACGTTGGTTACGAGTTTTTGATACAGACTGAGTTTCCATCTAATGCGTGAGGCAAAAATAAAGAGCGCCGATACTCGATGTTCTATTGCCTAGACTCGGTCGGTAACAAAAACTGCAATCAATTTTCTTTCGAGGGTGCCTTTTTTTTGGAGATCAACGAATTATTATTGTTAGAATTATTGGAAGGTCATTTAGATTCAGCCTACATTGTTGAAGAAATTTGAAGAGAAAAAGTGGATTACGATTTTTTTGTTACCGACTGAGTATTATATATGGGGCATTTCATACTGATTCGACCTACGTCGGACCCTCGACCTCTTCAATTCGGTTGGTAATTCTTTATAATATCTGTTCTAACTCTAAAAATCACTCCAAATTTTTATTTATTTATTTATTTTTAATTTGCATTAATTACAATTTTTCAAAGTGGATATTTATTTGGCCGGAATAAAAAATTCTGAAAAATCCTGTATTAGATATGAAAATATTTAAACCTAAACCCAGAATGGTAAAACGTTTGCTTCTAAATGTTTTTTGAGCTTTGTTTTCTTTTTTTAAGTAAACATATTTTAGCCTAAATGAAAAAATCTGAAAAAATTCTCAAAAATCCTGTACCGGATATGAAAATTTTCAAGCCTGGAGTGCCAGTGGTATCGCATTAGCGATACTGCACGCATTAGCGATTCTATTTTTTTCAATTTTTTTTTAATATTTAAAATGATTTAAAATTATATTAAAAAAAAAAAAATAGAAGCTAATGCAATATCACTTTCGCTCTAGGCTTGAAAATTTTCATATCTGATACAGAATTTTTGAGCATTTTTTTAGAATTTTTAATTCCGCCTAAAGATATGTTCACTTTGAAAAACTGTAATTGATGCAAATTGAAAAAAAAAAAAAAATAAAAAAAAATTTGGAGTGATTTTTAGAGTTGGAACAATATTATAAAAAATTACCAACCGAACTGAAGAGATCGAGGGTCCGACGTAGGTCGAATCAGTATGGAATGCCCCATACAATGAATTTTCTGTCGCTGGTCGCGAATCACTGATTCGCTCCTATCTAAATGCTCGACACAAAAATCACCGTCAGAAGCGAAAGCAATGCATTTGCCGATCTTCCCCATTGACAAAGCCTTCCGGAGTCCGCTCATTTTGCCGGTAACGCCAAAAGACTAAAAACGAGAACAAAATAAAACTTTCGCGGCTCGTTATGAATTGTTAAAGACGAAGTAATAAGTGCGAGTTACAAATTGAAAAGGTTTAAAAACCTTGGAAAGTTTGTCGAAGAAAGAGTTTACACACGGAATTCTCGCTGCGGGGCTGCGAGAAGGTTTGCGGAAAGCGAGTGTATAGACAGTAGGACGTAAAAGTGCGGAGAGTTTGAAGATGGAAGTACGGGAAGGAGAATAAGTGGTGCGCACGGAGAAAGAGATAATATTGCACTGTATGTACTGACTGGTGAGTCGTGACGTTGAAGAAGAGATGAGAGAACTGGGGCGCCGAGTCCTCGGGACCGTGAGGCGCCGGGAAACTGGCGACAAGCATCACCGGCTTCCGGGCAAAATTGTGCTTGCTCTGACGCAAAAAAGCAACGCTGTCGTTCGCTATCAGGTCCGGATAATAATCCTTGCTGTACTCGAAGCCGTGCTTTATCTTCTTTCCGTTCATGTTGACGCTGTAGTTGTAGTAGCGCGAGTTCATTATGAGGCCACCCCACTCCCGCCATCCCGGTGGTATGTAAGAACCGTTGTACTTGTTCAGATACTTTCCGAAATAGCCTGCAAACAAACAAAACAACATATAAACATAAACATAAATATGCAATCGTAGTTTTTCTTAATTTTTACAAATCTCATCAAAAAAAATCGAGGAATTCATTTCACATGAATAAAAAAGTTTCGATTGTTATTACTCGTTCGGTTATTCGGTTTCGGTTACTATTGTACTTGTTCGGATACCTTTCGACATATCCTTGAAACATAAACATAATTAATCAATCACATTTTTTTCTTTCCTTAATTTTTATAAATCTTTGATAAAAAAAAAACATGTGTTCAGAAAAATCGAGGAATTAATTTGACATGAATAAAAAAGTTTCGATTATTATTACTCTTTCGGTTATTCGGTTTTGGTCATTATTGTACTTGTTCGGATACCTTTCGACATATCCTTGAAACATAAACATAATTAATCAATCACATTTTTTCTTTCCTCAATTTTTATAAATCTTTGATAAAAAAAATACATGTGTTCAGAAAAATCGAGGAATTCATTTCACATGAATAAAAAAGTTTCGATTATTATTACTCGTTCGGTTATTCGGTTTCGGTTATTATTGTACAGGTTCGGATACCTTTCGACATATCCTTGAAACATAAACATAATTAATCAATCACATTTTTTTTCTCAATTTTTATAAATCATTGATAAAAAAAGTAATGTGTTCAGAAAAATCGAGGAATTCATTTCACATGAATAAAAAAGATTCGATTATTATGACTCGTTCGGTTATTCGGTTTCGGTTATTATTGTACTTGTTCGGATACCTTTCGACATATCCTTGAAACATAAACATAATTAATCAACCACATGTTTTTTTCTCAATTTTTATAAATCTTTGATGAAAAAAAAATGCATGTGTTCAGAAAAATCGAGTAATTCATTTCACTCGAAGAAAAAAAGTTTCGGTCATTACTACTTGTTCAGTTATCCGCTTTTGGCTATTATTATTTTTTGTTCGGTTGTTCAGATACATTCCGAAATATCCTGAGAACAAAAAAAAAATAAATGAACATAAATAAGCAGAACTCGTATGGTCGATTTTTTTTTTTTCGATAGAATGAATTTTTGCTTGATAATTTCAAAACTCCGTTCCATTGAAATTCCCCTTTTTTTATGATCCAGGTCTGCGTCTCTGAGTGACCCTCAACGCAAGAAGTCCGAAAAAGAAAAAAAAAATGGCATCTCCCCCATCCTTTAATTAAATACCCACCGACCATAAACATGAATTTTATTTAAAAAAAAAAAAAAAAATGAAAAAATAATTGAAAAAAAATTCGATCGATAGAAAGAAATATGCAGAATTTACGTTGTACCGTTAAACGGGGGCGCGTTATAAATTCTCGGTTAATTCCATTTGCTTTCCAGTTAGTGAAAGAGATAGCAAGGGGGGGGGGGGGAGAAAGAGTGTCGGAGGGTGAGAGGAGAAAACGAGAGGGCGATGCAGATCGTTCAAAGGTAAGCCGTCTCCCGGAGGCCGCCCCGGTTTGCCGAGACCCCGATATAAATCTCCAGTTGGTTGGCGGTGGTGCGAGAGGCTAAGATCCTGAATAATTCATCGTGGGAGGGCGCATCAAATAATTAATTCGACGGTACCACGTGAGGAGGTCGTACGAGGATTTGGGCCGTGCCGCGCGGAGAGGACGAGGAGCTCGACGGGGCACTCTGTAGTTGCCGTGGCGCGTCGGTCCGTCCTGGCACGAGAATTTCATCCCCACCGGCCGAGCCGGAGGAAATAAGGGAGTGAAAGGAGAAACGACGGAGAGAAACGGCACGCGGAAGGGATGAAGAGGGAACAATCCGTTGAAACTGGAGTTGTTCATGAGCACGCGAGAATCGCATATAACATTCTCGGTTCGCAAAGTACAAAGTGCCGCAGGGACCGTACGGAGGCTATTGCAAAACGGAAAAATTGCAGAAACAAAATCGTGAAATTTGAAATGTGATAGAAAAAAAAAAAATAAACAATTTTTGTAGAATTAAAAGAAATTGAAATTGAAATCTGGACGTTAGAATTGTCAGTACCAGAAATCCAGATTATTAGTACCGGAGACCCAGATTATTATTATTTTTTTTATTATTTTGGATCGACCTTTTTTATCTTAAGAAATGTATAGTTTTTTGGAGCATGTGATTGTGCTACCATTTTTTTTTTTTTAATGAGAGAATTCAAAATTAAGATTTAAAATTGAATACGGGAATTAATACCACACATCGAGATTTTTTTTTCAATTTGTTTCTTGATGACCTTGTTCCTGAAGTAAAACTGCTACAAATTTTTTGTTGTTTTAAGAATTAAGAATTAACAATTAAGAATTAAGAATTGAATATTGGGAATTGGGAATTGGGAATTGGCAATTGAGAACTGAGAATTGAGAATTGAGAATTGAGAATTGAGAATTGAGAATTGAGAATTGAGAATTGAGAATTGAGAATTGAGAATTAAAATCTCGATGAAAAAATTAATACCACTACATGTTTCCGGTTATAATTTTTTTCAATTCTTCGTTGTTTCCCGAAGAAACGTATACTTTTTCGCGTGTTCCTCCTTTTCGGCACTGCACAAAAATGGGTTGGCCCACTTGACATGGAACGCCTCAATTTCTCTTTTGGTCTGAACTTTGAATGCTCGGCAAAATAAATTCCGAGTGCAAGAAATCCTCGTTCAACATTGTTCGACCTTTTCCCTCCGGTGACCCATATTTTTCGTTTAATATCCACGTACATATATCTCCGTTCGCGCAACTGCATAGCTCGCCCCCTCTAACTCACGAATCCTTTGGCATCCCTTCGGCAAGCGAGTTTCTTTGTTCCAAGGATTCGCGTGGTCGACTGGCGCCAGGATATCGCTGCCTTCGTCCTTTTTCATCAGTCCGCTACACGTACCGCGTCCCGTATACCGGCTCGGCAACTTCCTCGCTCCACTTCCACCCTCTCTTGTTAAAAATTCTTCTCAATATTAAATTTTTGTTTTTTTTCATCCTATGCAACTCAACATTTTCATCAACATCTTCTCCGTCTTCTTAATATTTTTTTAAGGCGACCTAAGGGCCTCCCATGGATCAACAGGTGTCTCGCTTTCCTTCCATCTTTTAATTTTTTTATTTTTCTTACATCTCCAGTCATTGATTTTTCTCTGTGCTTCACCTAGATAATAATAATAATTGTAATCCAGGGTCGAATAATTGGAATTTTTTTAACCGATGGCAGAAAAGTTTTCGGGTCATCGATTAATGGATTTTTGCGTCCTTATTTCCCTTTCATGTATATTCCGCCACCCGGGCATATATATATATATATGAACGACGATCCAATTCGGGTATATGCAAATGAGACACTCAGCTCAGACTCGTTATATTTGGCCTTTGTTTCGCGTCCTTCATCTTCTTCTCTTTGCCATTTTTATTTTTTCTTTTTCTTTTCTCTTCTCCTTTATGTTCGCTCCGTGCCTCTCTTTAGCTGATCGGTGTTTCCCGGCCGACTCACGTCTTCTATTGAGACGTCTTTGGCGAACACGGAACGGTAGCTGAGCTATATAAACGTCGAGCCTCCCGGTGGTCTCTCATACCATCGTCTATACCACACGTACTCTTCGTCCCTTTGTGTATGAATTGCAACATAGGTAAAAAGTTGTCCCGAAGGGCTCTCCGCGGGCGACGGGACCGGAGAAACGTTTTTGCGCGTAAATATTTTCGCAGCGGGTGTGACGAATTGCGACGATCGATAAACGGCGCAGCTGAACAACAATTTACTACAAAATTTGGAGTAGACAATATTTATATTTATATTTATATTTATATTTATATTTATATTTATATTTATATTTATATTTATATTTATATTTATATTTATATTTATATTTATATTTATATTTATATTTATATTTATATTTATATTTATATTTATATTTATATTTATATTTATATTTATATTTATATTTGATACTTTATACGTAAAGTATATTATTCGCTCTTGTAATTTATAATAACGCGATATGTACGAAGAGACGACTTTTAGTGTCAACGTCAGCCGTTCAACTGCGCATGCGCCGTTGATGTTGACGCGTAAACGTTCATGCGTATAAACTAGTAGAGCCTCCCGTATCGGATGGTTATGCATATGTTATTTCATGTATAATACAACCCCCCGGACTCCCGAGAAGAGGAGTTACATAATAACCAGAAGAGTGAAATATTTACGATGTATATTCCGGCCTCGGAAAGATGTGCGGAGAACGGGACACAGCTTCCGTCAGAACGCGTATCATGAACGTGACGGTGATTGGCAACAGTTTACCACGAAAATCGCTGGATGAGATTGCTGAACACGGTGGTTCGCTTTGAATACGAAAAGGCCGAATGAATTTAAGAAAAAAAAAAAACCCCAGCAACGATTACAAATTGGCACACTTTTTGACTCTCCCATTGAGGCGATGTGAGACAGCCTCCCTCTGCCCGTCGGTAATAAAAACTGTAATGCAATTTTTTTTCATGGGTGCTGAAACTTTATTTTCTAAGGGTAATGGAAGACCACTGCGTCTATAAATTCTATAGTGTTGTCCAATTTCCTTTATACGCTTTGATGCCCTTAAGGTAGCTCTGTCGATACACCCAGAAAAAAGTTTAGTCCATTCAAAGAAAATTTATTGAGGACGAAGAAAAATGTTTATTTGATTCAGAACCTAATAGACCATTTATTAATGTCTAATATATTTCTTTGTTTGATAGTATTATTCTTATTATTCAATGTTTATTTGGATCTAATAAACAGATATTTATGTCAAATAATTTATTTATTTATTTCGTGACAGACCCGCTACTTTTGATCGTATCGGAATAATGTGATATGCGCACGACGCAGAAACGAATTTTTTGTTAGATAAGCCATTTTTACTATCAACGAAGTATCAACAAACAATGTTTTATTATAAAAATGAGCATACAGATCCGTTATCAGTGCACGATTTCACTAATCACGTCGCACATTAGTTATACTCATGATATAACTAATCTCGATGTTAGTTGTTCGGGGACTCATTTCATGACTACAATTCAATCGAGGTACATAGCTCGAATTAAACAAAGTTTTATGAAAACAAACCGATGAGGTGCCTCTCTATTACAATGCAACGGTTCCCCGTAAGGAATAAATATAGTTTTGTTATTAGCGAGAAATATTTTCAGACGACCGACGCATTGACAACTCTAATGCGCGCTACCGGATAATGACCGCGTTTGTCTTGACGTCAAACATACGATTTCTTTGGCGCGAATAAACATTTATTTTAAAGTACAAATCTTTGAAGAAATTTTTTTACTTACGCCAAAGTATAACCGTTATTTGAATCTAATAAGGATTTTGTTGAGACAAGCAAACATTCCTGTTATCTCAATAAACGTCATTTGAAGCTCGAAATTTATTTTATTTTAATCAATCTTTTTTCTGGGTGTACGCCGGAGTCATAGACATCAGCGTCTATATGTCATAAAAAAAATAATGATATGCGGTACTTTGTCTGCATCAATAATATTACTAACAATAACATAGTGTCTATGAAAATGTTCGCAATTAGATTGAACCGATTATTTGTAAGCGGATTATCTTGTTTAGTGTGGATTTGACTTCATTTTCACGACGATTAGATTGGGAAACTTCATTTGTTCCCAAAACCGTGCACTTTGATCGCAGTTCTATTGAACATTATAGTCCGGTGACTTCACTTTTTTTTGTTACGCATGAATTCCCGATTGATTCGCGAGTACGCAGTAATTTATATTTTTTCTCTGTCTTTGATCTAAGGTATGTTAATTCTCGATTTGAAGATCAATTTCATCAGCTCTCCCGTTAGTGCCGTGTAAAAAGACCGATTTTCAAGATCTAATTATTCATCGAAATGGTCGGTAAAAGCCTCCGAGATTTTGAACAAGTAAAATTTGATAGTTAAATGACGACATGTCAAAAGTTTATGCACACGACTTTGGACTGCTTTCGCGACAAAACTACCTTAAGGAGAGGTAAGAACACCCTCCCGGCCACCTGCCCCGCGCGCAGTTGGTAACAAAAACTGTACTGCATGCCGTTTTGAGGCCGCAGACCGCCGAGGAAAAAGAAAATTGTTTTTCCCTGCGTCTGCCGATTCCCTAGGGAAGTGCAATTTTCTTTGTCCTCAGCGGACTGTGGTCTCAAAACGGCGTTCGATACAGTTTTTGTTACCGACGACGGTATTTTACATCACCTTAAGGGCCTGTGAAATACCGCGGTCGATAATAAAAAAAACTGTAATGCCATTTTGTCAAGGTACTGAAATAGGATTTCATTGTAGAATTGATAGAGGCGGTGGCATTCTATTTCCGTTAAAAGGTAAAGTGTCAGCATCCCAGAAGAACATAGCATTACAAGTTTGTATTACCGATTGGGTGCCAGATGAGCGAGAGGGACGGTGTTTCATACGACCTTAAGAGCATGTGAAACACTATGGAGTGCGAGAGAGATGGTATCAGGCGCGCTTTCGGTGGATCGAGAGAGACACACTCGGAACGATGTTTCACATGCTCTTAAGATGCATGTGCAATACCGCGGTCGGTAATAAAAACTGTAATCAACTTTTCTCGCGGATTCTGGGAAGTACGGTCAAAATAAAAGTCTCATCGAAAGCCGAGATGATATCCGCTTGCGATGAGACTTTTCTGTTGACCGTACATGCGACAGTCCGTTAGAAAAGTTGGTGACAGTTTTTGATACCGACTGAGCCCGGGATGGACGAGGAGGGAGGTGTTCCATATAGTCTTAAGAGCGTGTGAAACCCTATAGAGTGCGAGCGAGATAGCATCAGTGGTGCTTTCGGCGGAGCGAGAGAGACACACACACTCGGAAAGGTGTTTCACAGGCTCTTAAGAGCATGTGCAATACACTAGGAGCCCAATTTTTCGAACCCTGATTTTTCTAATTGCTCTCACTACGTGCCACATATCGATCGCGTCGCTGCGTGGAAGGGGAAACGCTGAGTCGGACCCGAAAGTGCTGGCGTTAAACGTTCGCATTTACGAGTGACATATTTATCTAGTGGCGGGCGACTAAGGGTAAACGATACGGCACTGTTCGCGACGGAGGCCGATGCGCAGAAACTGCATGGGCGGAGCAAGCGCAAGCCTCTAGGTGGGGAGCAGAGATGCGGCGCTGGTCCCGTCGCTATTAGAAAAATCAGGGTCCTAGTTTACCACGGTCGGTAATAAAAACTGTAATCACCTTTTCCCGCGAATTCTGGCATGTATGGTCAAAAGAAAAGTTTTATCGAAAGGCGAGATGATATCCGCTTCCGATGAGACTTTTCTTTTGACCGTACATACGAGCACCCGTGAGAAAAGTCGATTGCAGTTTTTGATACCGACTGAGCCCGGGATGGACGCGGAGGGAGGTGTTTCATATGGTCTTAAGGGGATGCTGGAGCTGCTTTTTTCCTTCTTTTAACTTGGTTTACTTGTTTTTCCGACGAAACAATACCGTTTTTCAGTTCCGACTTAGCATTGTTAATATGCTACACATATGCGTCAAATCATGCAGGATTATGATATTGATATAAGCGCTTCGGTGTGCAGTCGAATTTTCATTGAAAACTTACAAGGAATTGAAAAAAACCGAATAGTTTGTGAAAGGGGATGAACGATTGTCACGATTGACACACAGGTGGCTCTGCATCGTGCCTTACACACCACATTCATCCCGTGTCATCGGCCCTGATTACCCGTCGCAAGTTGATAGATAAAGTGAACGCAGTTTACACGATGCGTGATTATCTTTTGTGTGAGCAACTTTCCGACGGTTTTAGAATATTCGGAAAACTTCGAAGAATCATGCACGCTCTTTTGACGTATGCGAGATCTAGAATGTTTTATATCCTATAGAATCGGATGCCGTTGATATCCCAGCGACCATGTTGGTTGTCGCGACAATTTGTAACATTCGATTTTCACTATTTGTCGGAAGCTTTCGACCGAAATTCGAGTTCACGTCGAATAGTTTATTTTATTACCCGCGTAGAAATTTGATCAGGTATGCTCTACGACTGATCAGGTCCTGATGAGGAAACGGTAAGGCTTGCCATTTTACGGAAAGCCTTACCTGGACCGGGTTTGGAATACACACGGTCTGCATGGCCAAGCTAGCCTACGGCTAGTAAGATCAGGTCCAGATCAGGCATTGATCGGGCAGCCCTTATTAATCGATAGTAAGGAAATTGACTGGATATTCGGCCTCGGCAACAGTAGGGACGTTATCAGGTCTGCCATACTGCTGCATACTAATTTTGTTAACTCAAGATATCTCTACAGCATTCCATTCCTAATTATCAGTATTCCATTCCTACATTAATTTCAAATAAATTCATACATTTCTTTTACAGTCGATATGAAATTTTTATGGAATTTTCTTACGTTGGAAAAAATGTTTACGAAATTTTGCAACGAACTTTGGATGTTTGAATAATTGAATAAGTTAATAAATAACTTAAATAATTTGAACGATTTAATAAAAAAATATTCCCTGATTATTTGCTGTACACTCATTTATCTATTTATATTAATCTTTTTACATCACTGTTATCCAAAATCAATGTTCCTAGCATCTTACACACGGTTGATTTTGCCGATTTTTATCTCATTAGAAATTGTTCGAAATTGTCACTGAATTTCATTATTAGCCGAGAATGTATGTGTACTGGCAGTGTAAAAGTATATGTAGTCGTGTACATACTACTTCCGAAGCTTAAAAACAAATTTGATATTACGGTTCTCAAGTTCAGGATAGCCGAGTTGGTTAAGGCGCCGCCATCACAGTTCCCATTGGCAAGGTCGCTGATTCGAGTCCGACCATGAGTGAAATAAAAATTAATTTTTCCGTGACTTACATTCTACTACTTAGTTAATTTAATACGGGAAACAAATATAAAAGGTTCACAAGGCCGATAAAATAACGCTAATAAATCAAATATATTTATTATACTTTGTTTAGGGGGCAATCAGGCAATTTGATAAGGCCGTGATCAGGCAGCCTGATCACGGCCTTATCAACCACTACGTTACATTTCCATGTAAGGCCCTTCTCAGTCTGCCGTACTATAACCTGATGAGGCACTACGGCAAGCCTGATAATGCCCGTATTGGGGCCATGGCTGAATTTCTACCCGGGTAGTACAGTCCTATAAGATTTGAAGCATACCCGCCGTATAGTAACGACGAATAATGAAAACTAAGAAATCGCCTATTTCAGTCGATAAAACAGGAAGGTCCAGCATTCCCTTAAGTCCCCTAGGAAGTCGAGCGACCGCCATACGACCAAAAAAACGACCGGTCGTTTTGTGCCGTTTTTACGACTGTAAAGCAACCAATAAAACGACCATTTTGTCGGTATAGATTTGATCGTCTTTTCCTTTAACGGCCGAAAAACGACCGAGGCAACGTCTGCTGCAACGGGTATCAGTCGTGTTTTGGTCGGTTTTTGGGTCGTTAAAGAAATGACAACCAAGCCGAAACTAAAAGTTGGTCGTTGCTTTGGTCGCACGGTGGTCGCCAAAACGGTACAAAACAACCGGTCGTTTTTTAAGTCGTTTCGCGGTCGTTTTCAATGGTCGTTTGACCTACTAGGGTCCCATCCGATCCACGAATCGTCCGTTGAGCGTCTCTAGTCCACGAGTCCCCGATTCTCTCATCGCAACTATCGGGCTCGATTGATTCTAACCTACAAACCGCCCGAGTACAATTCGGCCCGAGAACAACGCCGCGCTATATTTCTAATCACGGATACACCGATCCTCCACTCTACGCCATTACGATCGACGGTCTTGCTTGATTGAGATTGTAAGAGATAACCCTCCCAGTGTAACACGAACCGTACGCAAAGGAGGAAACGCCCGATGGCCGAGAGTGCGTGCGCGGTAGCGTTAATAACCGAGTCGAAGGTACGTACGCCGAGAACGCCGGGAAGCACTTGTAACGCGGTTTTTTCGTCTCACGTTCGAGGTTTATTGGGCCGAGTTACAGTGTATATAATCAGCGGCGGTTGTAATGCGTAGCCGGGCGCAGCAGAGGCTAGACGATTAATAGGCCAACGACGAAGTGAAACGACACAGAGAGGATACGTCGCTCGCACACTTCATCACACTTCATTTCGCCGCGTGTAAACGAGGGGGCGCTGAGCCACATTTCCACGTCCCTGATTCACAGACTTATGTCTTCCGGACATAAGTCTCTCTCTCTCTCTCTCCGCGTTAATTTGCCTCGTGATTGTCGTGCACGGGAGAGGATCGCCGAGACGACGGAGGGGGGAGCGGGAGGGGAATCTGGAGTGAAGCGGTCCAGACGCTTCTCGGTCGGTCGAGAGATGCGGAGTCTTCGAACAATGCCGCGAGCTGAGACGAGCGAGAGAGCCTCTAGTCTTGAAGATCGTCGACGGAGAGGAGATGAGGGATTTGATTTGAAATTTAGATAAAACTATCGGGGAGAAGAACGGGACACTGGTGGGTCTCGAGAACGGTTCGTGTAGACAGGGCTACATAATCCCTGTTTAACGCTACTCCGACGATGAAGCTGTACCGTTGACGCGGATTATTATTATTGTTTTTTTTTTTTTTTTAAGCGACCGTTTGTGCATTTCCGTACAGCGGGAAGCCGCAAAGCTGGGACCATGGGTTTTCAGGCAAAGGGTTAACTTCTATATTTTTTAAAATTAAAAGTATCGTACCCTGGTGAAAATCTTTCTCTGGCAATTTGTCTGAAAAACTCTAAACGGATCGTTTCAGTGATTTTCATCGATTTTCCGAGATTTTCCTCTGATTTTCTCTGCTACATGTTAAATATCTCTGCCATTTTCTGCGCACAAGCTCCAGCACTCACAATATATATCAGAGAAATTTCAAGTATTTTCCGACAAATTCTGGATACCTTTGATTTTTGATGATAAAGTACGTTAAAATAAAATACGAGTTGTCTCTAAGATTTACTCTTTCCGTTACTCGGACGAATAGTAGACTTATTCAGAGAAGATGCAATTAAATTTTCCGAAAAACGTCGATTGTTGCGAATAATGTGGGTTTGAGAATTTCGGACAACTCACGAATTTTCTCTAAGATCTACTCATTTTGTTAACCCGAATGAACGATAAACTTTTTTCGAGAAAATACGATTTATTTTCTGAAAAACTGCGATTTTCTCGGTTAATGTGTGTTTAGAGAATTCGAGAGAACGTACGAGTTCATTCTAAGTTCTGCTCTCTCTGGTATTCGTACGAACAGTAAACTTTCGTGTTCGTGTTCGTACGAACAGTAAATAATAATTTATGTATAGTTTGCATGAGAAGTTCAGCGAAAATGTGACTTTTTCAGAAAATAGTTTCTGAATATAGGAGGAAAGCAGGCTTAGAATATCAACAAAGTTCATAGTTTCTCAGAGAAGTCGGCAGGGAATATCAGAGATTTTCAGAACAATTAGAAATATTTAGATTCCGAAAAATCTTTGACTTTCTCCGCAAAGTGAGAAAAGTGAGAAAAAGCCAGAGGACCTTTCAGTGAAATTTTCCGAGACTTTCAGATATATTTTCAGAGATATTCGGATAAATAATTTCACCAGAGTAGCTATGAATCGCCGAAACGGATCATGAACTATATAATCCTGTTTAACGCTATTCTGTCGATAAAGCTGTACCGTTGACGCGGATTATTTAGTTTTTTTTATTGACGTTTTGTGCATTCCTGTAACGTCGGAAAACCGCAAAGTAGGGAACGTGGCTTTTCATGCTAACGATTAAATTATACATTTTTTTAAATTTAAATATTCATAGCTGACGATCTCGAAAACGCTTCGTGTACTATATAGACCTGTTTGCGCTACTCTGTCGGTACGGCTGTATCGTTCTCGCGGATTTTTTTTTTTTTTTTTTTTTTACCGACGTTTTATACTTTTCTGTAGCGGCGGAAAGCCGCAAAGTAGAAAACGTGGGTTTTCATGCAAAGGGTTAAATTATACATTTTTTTTAAATGAAAAGATTCACGGCTAAGAATCTCGAGGACGCTTTGTGTACTGTATAGAGCTGTGTGACGCTACTCTGTCAGTAAAGCTCTACCGTTCGCGCGGATTATTATTATTTTTTGTTATCGACGTAATTCTATACCGTGGAAAGCCGCAAAGTGGGAAACGTGGCTTTTTATGCAAAGGATTAAATTATACACTTTATTTTTTTTTTTTTAAATTAAAAGATTCATAGCTATGAGTGTATCGAGACTGCAAGTCTTAGATCTCATATTAGGAAATGTAAATCTGTGAAAGTGGGTAAAATGGGCGAATTTAAAAAATTTTGTTAATACATGGTGGCCATTTTTTCCCCGGAAAAAAATTCCCTGACTTTTCCCTGACTTTTCACTGAACAATTAAAAATATTCCCTTACCAAATTTCTAACGACTTGTATGAAAAAAAAAATTAATACTGAAAATGAAAATGCCTACTTATTCAATTAATGTTTAATTCGATTCTTTTTTTCTTTCCAAATGTTCTCAATTTTTTTTAAGGCTCCTTTTTATTTACTCCTTATTTATCTATAGAAGATTCGGCGACAATTTACTTTTTCCCTGACCAATTTTGAAATTCCCTGAATTTTCCCTGATTCCCTGACTAAAATTTGTTTTCCCTGACCTTTTCCGGTTTTCCCGTTTTTCCCTGACCGCGGCCACCATGTAATATCTTATATTATAAGAGGGACAAAACCTTTTCGATGGATTTCAGAGATTTTTAGGTCACTTTCGGCGAATGATCGTTTTCGAATAAAAGGAAAATGCGCACTTCCGGTATTCCTCACATTCATAACGAAACCTCGTATTGGATAAACAATATATATATATATATATATATATATATATATATATATATATATATATATATATATATATATAGTAGGGGGGCCCTGGGCTTGCGCGCTCGCAAGTGTTTCTGGGCGTAAACCGTTATTATTATAAATACTTTAAAATACAATTGTTATTTCTTTTCGAAACGCAAAATACAAATCTTAGATTCTCCCAAGGACTTAGAATATTTCAAGGCGAGAAGTCACCTATCCAAATACTACCCCTCCCCGCTCTCGATTCTTGTTATATGGACTTACGCCCTTATTGTTCCAAGCCCCCTTAAGCTGTATCGACTTACGCGCTTATTACTCCAATACCCCCCTCCCGATTCTTGTTATATTATACAATATATATATATATATATATATATATATATATATATATATATATATTTAAAAAAATGATTTGTCACTCGATTTTTTATGTTTTCTACAGGGAGTCCCGACCGCATCCCAAGGCTCGAGGGAGCATTGTGGCAAGAGGAGGAAATAACGTATGCGCTCGTGACGAGATCCTGCCAGAAAGATATAGAAGGAAATTTGTCGCCTTCGTTCTCCTCCCCGTCCTCTTCGTCGTCCTCGTCGAGGAGCAAGGAGTCCGGGCACGCCCGCGCGACGCCGACGACGACGATTCTGGTCAGGGACACTGGGTACACACGAGTGAGACGAGCCCCGCCGATAAGAAAACCAGTTCTCCCGATCGCTCTCGGCACGCTCGGTGCCCGACACGCTAAGTTCACCACTGCGAGGCTATACCGTTCAATAAATACTTCAATGTATGCATATTGCGAAGGAAATCGCATTGTAATTAATCATTTAACGATCCGATTAAGATCGACGGTGGAACTTGTGCGCATGCGCGATCCATCAAGCTGTAACATTTGGTGCAGATCCCCTCCGCGCATGCGCTCTGCGTTCCGTGCATCACGAACTGTGCGCAGTGGGAAATGGGACGGATTTATGCGATGGAATTTTTTTTTTTTCCCCGATAAAAATTCACTCGACGCGAGGTTGAATATTTATTTGGAAGCCCGTTTTTGTCGTTGCGCTGCAACGACACGCTAAGTTCACCAGTGCGAGGCTATACCGTTCAATAAATACTTCAATGTATGCATATTGCGAAGGAAATCGCATTGTAATTGATCATTTAACGATCCGATTAAGATCGACGGTGGAACTTGTGCGCATGCGCGATCCATCAAGCTGCACCATTTACTACAGAGTCTCTTCCGCGCATGCGCTTTGCATTCCTCTCATCGGAAACTGTGCGGAATGGAAGATGGGATGGATTTATTCGATTGATCATTTTTTTTTTCCCCGGATAAAAATGTACTCGTTTCGAGATTGGACATTTTTTTTTAATCCCGTCTTTATCGTAGCAGGGCAACATTGGAATATCAATATTTTACGGCTTGTTTGTAGAGAAATCGATACGACGGAATGTAAGCAATCGCACTGCAGGGACAACATCGCCATAGGATAAGAAGGTATACATTTAATCACGGCACAAATTTAATTACGAGCTCCGAAAGACAAACTTTCTGGATCCAACGGGCGCGCGCACTGTCTCCCAGGATCGAAGTTTCCTGTTCTATCGGCACGACGAATCGCTAACAAATTTTTATCCCATCTTCCGAGAAGCGATATACATACAGTAACGATTATTCGGATAATCAAGTTACGAATAAAAAATATAATAGTAACATACGTAATGAATATGGAGTTTGTTTTATATAAATTCGCATACAAACACTATATATGAGGTATTCCATCCGGATTCGAACAGTCAAAAACTCGACCCTCTCCAAAAACGTTGTAATTTCACCACAATTCATGATTATTTACAAGTTGTTTTTGTAATTTTTTTCAGAATTTTTGGATCGTATTTTTTTGAGATATCGAAAAATTGAACTTTCTTTTTTAAAACCCGTATATCTTAAAAACTATTAGCGGTACAAAAAAACGTTTGAGACATAAAAGTTGCAGTTTCAAATTAAATTTTGAAAACAAAATTTTGTAGATTTTTTTTTAATGCACTAAACGTCTATTTCTATAATAAATAGACAAAGATATTTTTTTCAGCCAATACGTCATTTTTTATTTTTCTTAAAAAATTTTCAGAATATACTTTGAAGTCTGTAGAGTGATCTCATATTTTTGTTTGGATGGTTGAGATGCCCGTTTGATATCTATGCTACGTTTAAGATTGATTTGTAATTAAAAAAAGTGATATTTACCACTTTCCATTGACTTTTATAAAAATTGTAACGATGTCCACAATAATGGACAGTATCATAATTCATATAAAATTCAATGGAAAGTGTTAAATATCTCTTTTTTTATTATAAATCGATCTTAAACGGAACATAGCTATCAAATGGGCATCTCAACCATCCAAACAAAAATATGAGATCAATCTACACACTTGAGAGTATATTCTGGATTTTTTTAAGAAAAATCAAACATGACGTATTGGCTGAAAAAAAATGGTTTATTTATTATAGAAATAGACGTTTAGTGCATTGAAAAAAATCTACAAAATTTTGTTTTCAAAATTTCATTTGAAACTGCAACTTTTATGTCTCAAACGTTTTTTTGTACGACTAATAGTTTTTAAGATATGGGGTTTTTTTTAAAGTTCAATTTTACGATATTTCAAAAAAATACAATCCAAAAATTCTAAAAAAAATTTTTAAAATCACTTGTAAATAATCATGAATTGTAGTGAAATTACAACGTTCGTGGAGAGGGTCGAATTTTTGACTGTTCGAATCCGGATGGAATACCTCATATATACTTTGAAACATATTATTAAACACTTAATTTAACCATTCTTTTTTGATAAAGTCGTTAATTTTTTGTTGTATAAGCGCATGATACAAAGTTCCACACGCCTGCAACAAAGTAACGCTCGACGATATGTGACATCGAAATTTTTGCGGCATGGTTCGAATAATAAAGGTTCGGATAAATTAAATTCCTTTTCGGATAATTGAAGTTTGGATAGAACAAATTGCAGTTCGGATAATCGAGGTTCTACTGTACGTTCAAATCGTTTCAATATTTTCAAATGTTTTCGAACGTCTCAAGACAGTACAGGGAAAAGCGGGGCAAAATGGCACAGCGGGACGAAACGGGATAATGAGACAAAACGCAATTTTCCAATAACTTCTTGATGGTGGTCGATGTTGGTACGTGAGGCAAAACGGCTTTAAAAAACCGGATGTACCGTCGGAACAAAATGGGCCATCCAAAAATTATTGTAACATCGAATTTTGCCCTGACCGTCCCGTTTTGCACC
Organism: Amblyjoppa fuscipennis; assembly: GCA_963575735.1. Classification (NCBI taxonomy): domain Eukaryota; kingdom Metazoa; phylum Arthropoda; class Insecta; order Hymenoptera; family Ichneumonidae; genus Amblyjoppa; species Amblyjoppa fuscipennis. Next base: position 12,963,801 of record OY754489.1, on the reverse strand, counting down.
GCTGTGCCATTTTGCGCCGGTCGCTCCCTACCTATTTTCACCGTCGAACCGTCGACGGCTTATCAAGGTTCCACTGTACCGTCCATCGAAGCTTTAAGATTTATAATTATCGATAAATAACAAATAAGATCGCGCCAATAGATATCAGCGATGCATAGGGAGAGAAACAACGAAATTGAATGCGCAGGGATTGCGCTTTCTCTCAAAGGAGAGAAAGAGTCCTGACGATGATGAAGAAGGGGAAGAAGAAGAAGAAGAAGAAGAAGATGAAGATGAAGAAGAGGAAGACGTGCGGACTTTCAGGACTGCCCTCGGGGAGCAACGGCCTATACAGCGTCGTCGATGCGTTATAAAAAAAATATATATATATATAGAGAGAGAGTGTATAAAACTTCCATATATATATATATATATATATACGTATATATAGTTTGCACGTAGCACGTACACTCTCGAATATGGTCAGGCGGACAGGAGGATGGACGGGACGACGGGGCGCGCAAGAGAAGACTTCTCCGCGGACCGGATAAACGAAGGAGCACGGGAGGAGAGCAGCTCCTTCGGCCGGTCGACCGACGACGGTAGAGAAGGAACCAAAAAATCGTTTGAGATACTCTCGTACCATGAGGCTCCACGAGTCTCGATATATCGAGAGCAGGGAGGGCTCTTTCTCTCTCGCCTCCCAACCAACAGAACAGAGTTCGTCCACTTTCATTCGGCTCTTTCCTTCGCATCGGTTCGTCCGATCCTTCGAAAAAAAATACCTCTGTGCATTCGTGAATCTTCTTTCCTCGATAGACCATTCGGAATGTTGGTTCCAGACATTTGTTTAACAATTGAGAAGTCGGTTCTAAATTTTTTTATTTTAAAATTGCTTCAACATAAAAAAAAATAAAAATTGGAAAGTCCTTTCGAAATTTTTGTGCTTACTCTAAAATTGGTTGTAGAAACTTATTTAAACATTGAGAAGCCGGATCTAAATGTTTTTTGTTACTCTGAAGTTGGCTCCATAAATTTATTACAAAATTCGCTGCGGCTATTCATACGATTCACGCCCGAAGCGTTGTTCACGCTAGAGACACGCCAGACACGCAAGAGTCACCCTAGGAGAGTGGGCACTCGGGCGTTTTCTTTATTGGCCTTAAAGTACAGTGAGACATTGAAAATCTCGATTTTACTCACGAAAAATCGTATTTTTTGGATTTAAATGGAATATATTGGGCTGGGAGTAAAATACTTATTATATTCGTAATCAACGGGAAATAATACGTCGAATATAGTCTTGAATAAAAACAAACAAAAAAAACGATTCAACAACGATTTTTCCATTTTTTAGCCACTTGGAAAAACGTCGATTTTCATGATTTTCAAATGTCGATATCTCGGCTCCCAATGGACGTAGGGAAAATCCGAGGTGCCAATCGTCTTCTACGGGAACAAATAAACAAAATAAGGTGCTGTCCGAAGGTCTAGAAGGGTTTTATCGAACAGTTTCAGGACGTTAAAAAACGCGAAAAATGAACTCGAAAGGGACCTTGCAATTTGTTGACATTTTGTTTTCTTCTTTTAAAACGAACTGCCACGTAATTTTGACGTATATTTTCCCGCTGAACACGAATCTGCTGCGAATCGGGCGCTTCTTTGCAGTTCCAAAATTGGTCCCAGAAATTAATTTGAACATTGGCAAGTCGGTTCAAAATTTTTGTTTGTCATCGTAAAGTTCGTTCTTATTTTTCTTTGCAATCTAAAGTTGGTTCACAATTAAACAAAAAAAAAAACAAATTATTGTTTCAAAATGCTTTTTTTCTCAATCGATAGACAGAACTTAGAAATTTATAGCGGAAGTTAACGATCGGGTATTTTTTTATGGGTCAAAATTGAATGTAATTTTTTTTTTTTTTTACTGCGAAGAACCTCCGCAATCGACCACTCTACCCTGTTCCCAAGAGAGACACAGAGCGACGTGTGTTTTCGAGTTGCTCTCGTTTTTTCACTCTCCAACACTCTCGCGCCTCTCACGTATGCTATATATCTAGAATGCAAATGGGCGCGCGCGCGCGCGCGCGCGCGCGACAGTTGGATTAGAGCTCGCCCTCCCAGACACTGCATAACACTTTTATTCTATTTTTTTTTTTTTTCGTTTGTTCAACTCTCTCTCCCGTCGACAAGCCCAACAACTAGACCTCGTCGAGGGCCTCGACCTGTTTCTCTTCGCTCATAATTCAAACAGGTCCACAAGTTTTTTTTTCTGTTCTTTTTTTTTCACCCTCCGGTTTTTTTTTCTCAACGACTGACATTCGTGGCTTCGTTTTCTTAGTGAAACACGAAGGTCGGACATGACATAAAAAAAAAGCCGACAAATTACTTCCGGATGGTCAGAAAACTGTTGGAGAAACTTCCGAATTTTTTTTTTTTTTTACTTTTTTTAAAAGTTTTATCCTCGAAGAGGTGTTCCATTTATGGTAGACAATGTTTCTCGGGATTAAGGTGATAATATAATGGACTTACCGGTGCGATAACCAGCGTTGCTGAGATAAGCGGCGAAGGAGTGCGGCTCGTGATCCCTCTGCCACTGAGGACTGCTGCAATTGTCGTTGTTCGTGAATACCTCGTGATTGTGAACGTACCGGCCGGTGAGCAGGGAACTTCTGCTCGGACAGCACATCGGTGTGGTCACGTATGCGTGTCTCAGCTCCGCTCCCTCGTCCCTTATTCGCCTCAAGGTGCGCGGCATGAAGTTCAGCGAACCTTTCGAGAGAGGATAACCGACACGGGAGATCAGATCACGATGAGAGACTTTTAAAGAAGCGAACGAAAGGACGAATCTCACGTTCCATGAGCTAAATTTTCTAACGGTTGAATTTTGGCCCACGGAATGGAATTTATTCAATCCTATAGTCTAAATTTTCTAGTCGCTGAGCTTGGGCTCACGGAATGTAATTGATTCAATTGTATGGGCTAAATTTTCTGGTGGTTGAATTTTAGCTCACGGAATGGAATTAATTCAATTATATGGGCTAAATTGTTTAATGGTTGAATTTTAGCTGATGGAATGGAATTTATTCTGTTGTATCAACAAAATTTTCTAGCGGTTGAATTTCAGCTCACGGAGTAGAATTTATTTAATTCTATGGGCTAAATTGTTTAATGGTTGATTTTTAGATGATGAAATGGAATTTATTCTATTCTATCAGCAAAATTTTCTAGCGGTTGAATTTTAGATGATGGAATGAAATTAATTCAATTCTATGGGTTAACTTGTTTGGTGGTTGAATTTTAGATGATGGAATGGAATTTATTCTATTGTATCAGCAAAATTTTCTAGCGGTTGTATTTCAGCTCATGAAATGGAATTTATTCAATTGTATGGGCTAAATTGTTTAATGGTTGAATTTTAACTGATGGAATGGAATTTATTCTATTCTATCAGCAACATTTTCTAGCGGTCGAATTTCAGCTCAGGCAATGGAATTTATTCTATTTTATCAGCAAAATTTGCTAGCGGTTGAATTTCAGCTCACTGAATGAAATTAATTCAATTCTATGGGCTAAATTGTTTAATGGTTGAATTTTAGATGATGGAATGGAATTTATTCTATTCTATCAGCAAAATTTTCTAGCGGTTGAATTTCAGCTCATGGAATAGAATTAATTCAATTCTATGGGTTAACTTGTTTAGTGGTTGAATTTTAGATGATGGAATGGAATTTATTCTATTGTATCAGCAAAATTTTCTAGCGGTTGAATTTCAGCTCATGGAATGGAATTAATTCAATTATATGGGTTAACTTGTTTAATGGTTGAATTTTAGATGATGGAATGGAATTTATTCTATTGTATCAGCAAAATTTTCTAGCGGTTGAATTTCAAGCTCACGGAGTGGAATTTATTCTATTCTGTCAGCAAAATTTTCTAATGGTTGAATTTCAGCTCACTGAATGAAATTAATTCAATTCTGTGGACAAAGTTTTCTAACGATTGAATTTTAGCTCACGAAATTGAATTTACTTCATTCTACGGGTTAAATTTTCTAACGGTTGAATTTTGGCTGACGGACTGAAATTTTTGTTTTTGTGATAAAACTTACCGAGTTCAACATCCTGGTCGTCGGTCAGTATCAGAACGATGTTGGGTTTCCTCTCGCGAGGCTGCTGATACGGCAGATAGGGCGAGTTGGCCTGACTATTGTAGTTGTAACTGTTGGTCTTGTGGATGGAGCCTCCTCTTCGCTGACCACCGAAAACGTCCTCGGCGGGAACGTCGTCGGGACTTCGTCTCGCGTTCGCTCCCACGATCAGCAGAAAGCCGAGAAATCGTAACGAGCCTCTCATTTTGCTTTCCGTTGGGCTAACTCAATGTATCGCGAGATCGATAATTTTTTTTTTTTTCGCCCGCGCGAGGGTCAGATCATGATTCCAAAATCTGCAAAATAAAATTTAACTACGTTAGAAAACAATTCTCCCATCAATAATTCAATTCTATTTTTACAGAAATAAGAAAAAAAATTGAAATTTTAATATCGCTTCCTCATAAAAGTTGAATATTGAAATTTTCATATCGCTTTCTCATAAAAGTTGAATATTGAAATTTTCGTATCGCTTCCTCATAAAAGTTGAATTTGAAATTTTCATATCGCTTTCTCTTAATGTTGCTTTACTCGCAAAGCTTCTTCTAAGAGAAAGCCTATTTTATATTTCATTTTTGGCTTCCTCGTAGAGGAAGCTTTGCGAATATAGCAACATTAACAGAAAGTGATATGAAAATTTTAATTTTCAACTTTTATGAGGAAGCCATACGAAAATTTCAATTTTCAACTTTTATGAGGAAGCCATACGAAAATTTCAATTTTCAACTTTTATGAGGAAGCGATATGAAAATTTCAATTTTCAACTGTTCAAACATTTTTTTTTTTTTGTTAAAAGAACGTTGTGCTCCACTTTGTCGTATCTGTGCTCGGCGCAAAAAAATACATGGATTATGGCTCCTGAATTTTTCCTTAGCACGAGATTTTTACTCAAGAAATCCAAATAATACCTCTTTATCTAGTTTTGCTTCCTCATAGAGGAAGCTTTGTTTTGGTCAAAAAAAAAATCGAGATTTTAATGAAAACATATTCAGAATGTTCCAAAACGCCGAAAAATCACATTTAGAAAAAATGTCCGGATGTGTGTGTGTGTGTGCGTGCGTGCGTGCGTGCGTGCGTGCGTGCGTGCGTGCGTGCGTGCGTGCGTGCGTGCGTGCGTGCGTGCGTGCGTGCGTGCGTGCGTGCGTGCGTGCGTGCGTGCGTGCGTGCGTGCGTGCGTGCGTGCGTGCGTGCGTGCGTGCGTGCGTGCGTGCGTGCGTGCGTGCGTGCGTGCGTGCGTGCGTGCGTGCGTGCGTGCGTGCGTGCGTGCGTGCGTGCGTGCGTGCGTGCGTGCGTGCGTGCGTGCGTGCGTGCGTGCGTGCGTGCGTGCGTGCGTGCGTGCGTGTGTGTGTGTGTGTGTGTGTGTGTGTGTGTGTGTGTGTGTGTGTGTGGACGTGCAAAATTCAAACCGCTATAACTCGAGAACGCCTTGACCGATCAAACTGAAATTTGGCACACATCATGTATAATCAATAGTCAATGTTTGGTCAAAATTTCATTCAAAAATGTTCAGTTGTTTTTTTTAACGCCATTTTTAATTTCTTCAAAAATGTCGGTTCGCGCTCTAGCGCTCGCAATTTTTTAGCTATCGGGCTAAAAACGCCTACACAGATGGAATATAGTCATTCGATGATGCCATTAAAATTTCAAGAGAATCGATCGAACCGTTTAAATTTTATGTCATTTTGAATTTTTTTGGATTTTATGAAAAATGAGTTCTTTATTTTAAATGCAATTTTCCACATTAAATATTCATTTATGACTAAAATAAGTATCAGATTCGTGATCAGCGTGGAAAAAGCGTGGAAAAATACATGGTTTATCTGTCATTTTTATTGCCAACGCTGCAAAAATGAGTCATTTTGCGTATTTTCAAACAGTGATTTTTTTGCTTCCTGATGGCATCGTGGAAAAACCTAAGTACCGATCATGTTCTACGGCAAGAAATACACGAGATGATGGTATGACGGAGTTAAAATAATTAGATAAAGCGGTGTCATTTGAACTTCTCGAGTGAAAATTGAAAGATCGAAACAAAATTTGGAACACATAATTCTATGTATTTTTTGCGCAGAGCACAGACCCTGCATCCGTTTTGACCAAAAGCGTAAGGTTGGTGTATTTTTTTCGGGCTAAACCTGAGTGAGCCAGCAGTTTTCCCTAAAAGTTAAATACGACGTTGATGTTGGAAAAAAGTTAAAAATTGACATTTTCACAACGCTTCCTCATAAAAGCTGAAAATTGAAATTTTCGTATCGCTTCCTCATAAAAGTTGCAAGTTGAATGTTGAAATTTTTATATAATTTTCACATAATGGTCCTTTATTCGGAAAGCTTCCTCTATGAGGAAGCCAAAAATATAGTAAATGCTTTCTCATATAAGGAGCTTTCCGATTAAACGACCATTACGAGAAAATTATATAAAAATTTCAACTTCCAACTTTCAACTTGCAACTTTTATGAGGAAGCGATATGAAAATTTCAATTTTCAGCTTTTTCCCAATCTCATCATACACTTCATCTTGTGTATTTCTTACTGTAGAATATAATAAGCACCTGGGTTTTCTGGCGATTCCACGGAGAAGCAAAAAAATCGTTTTTTTTTTTTTTTTTTTTTCAAATACGCAACATCACTCACTCATTTTTGCAATATTTGCTATAAAAATTCCCGAAAAGGTTTTTCTTTGATCGTCGCTCAAGGATTATATTTAATCTGTTTTTCACACTGATCATGAATCTACCACTGACTTAGCTTCTTTATTAATATTTAAAATGGAAACTGGCGGCTTTTCTGAGGTATGCATTTTTAAATTTTTTTTGAATTTTATAAGATTTACATGGTTGGGTCGATTCCTTCCAAATTCAATATGAAACATGGGTCCATAATAACTCATGTATGTCCAATTTTTTAGGCAAATATCCGAAAAATTATTAAAACTGTCGTGCAAATGATATTTTTCGAAAAATTGAATATGTCACAAAATCGAGACCCCTTGACCGATTATAACCAAATTCAATAACGAAAATTGTTTGATGCTGCTCTACGTCTGTAGAAAGTTTGAGAGCGATAACTCAAAATTTACGAAAGCGCGAAGACACTTTTTTCAAAAATTTCAAAATCTGATAAAATCTGAACGAATGTTTCGATGATTGCGTAAATTGTAACAAATAGAGGCACCCAACTGCTTTACATGTGTGCCAAATTTCAACGCGATTGATAACACCGTCCTTCAATTATAGACAGTTGAATTTTGCAGGCCTAGCACACGCACACGCACACGCACACGCACGCGCACACGCACGCGCACGCGCACAGACATTTTTTCTAAATGTTATTTTTCGACGTTTTGGAACATTCTGAACACGTTTTCATTAAAATCTCGAAATTTTTTTTTTTCATCAAAACAAAGCTTCCTCTATGAGGAAGCAAAAATGAATAGTTATTAATTTTTTTAAACCCAAAATATGTTAAATAAATAAAATCATAGAAAAAATGCATGGCTGACATAAAAATTACGGTTTTCCGGTTTCAGTCACGCGACGTTATTACGACGATCCTCTATATAATTAAACTCAAAGGGACACTTGACCCCTTCGCGGCACGGTATTAAATCTCTGCTCCCTCATTAAAGGGACTTATCTTTTAAGCGACGTAACGAAACGTTCCTAAATTGGCTTTACGATCTTCAAAAGGTTAAAGTATGCCCGCTCGAGAATATTATCCATTCAATTCGTCCGAAGTATAAGGCGAATTTGCGGTAACAAAAAAGAAGGAAGACGAAAAAAGAAGTGATAAAAGATCTCCTTCGGGGGGGACACTCCGAGGCGAGGATGATGAACCGCACCGGGAGACGCGAGCTTATGGCCGGAAGTGGAATATGGATGCGACCAAGCCAACCAATAGATGAACCCCTTGAGCGGACACCGCTCGATTTATGATACGGGCCGAGGAATTCCCACGCGAGAGAAGACGGAAGACTATTCGAACTGAATCTACAGGAGGAAATGAACTTTCTCCGGAGAGCGATTTCGTTTTAACTGGTGGTTATTCAAGCCCACGGGCACTAAAATCGTGTCGGCCGGAGATACGTCGAATCGCTCGATTCTCCAATGTGCCTATTTTATTTTACATTTTTTTAACATAAATTATTGAAAGGATGTAAAAAAAAATAACTATATGTGTATATGTAACTATATAGGAGAGAGCGGAGCAAAACGGGACAGAAAATCAGAATAAATCGATGGGGCAAAATGGGACACCCAACAATTATTGGAAAATTGCGTTTTACCCCACCGTCCCATTCTGCCCAGCTAAATATATACACCGAAAAAAAGGCTTCGTACGATCAAACGAAATTGGTTTTAATCGACCAAATCCGGCGTTTGCAGGTGGCGAAGTAAATATTTTGTTAAATTGACTAAAAAGTTACATCGGCATTAAAAAATCATTTCATTGTCCCAACTAAGAATATGTTTGATCGAACGGAATAGGCAATTATATCGAAAAAAAATCTTTGTTCGAAACGAATATCTAGTCTGGGTGCGTATAGCTGTCTGGGTGCGTAAGTACACTGTATGATCATCATCACAATAATATATTCAACTGTATGTAAACAAATACGATATAATAAATAATTGGTTATGATCGCAAGAAAAACTAAATACCCCCATACCCCCAAGACCCATGTCACATTTTCACAAACACCCATCACAAAATACATTACAAGGGTGGTGAGTATTTATGAATATCTATCTATGAGTATCCGTGAGTATGTGTGAGTATCCGTGAGTATCTGTGAGTATCCATGAGTATCCACGTGAGTGTCTGCGTGTATATATGAGTATCCGTGAGTATCCATGTGGGTATCTATGAGTACCCATGTGAGTATCTATGAGTATCTGTGAGTATCCGTGAGTATCTGTGAGTATCTGTGAGTATCCATGAGTATCCATGTGAGTGTCTTCGTGTATATATGAGTATCCGTGAGTATCCATGTGGGTATCTATGAGTATCTGTGAGTATCTGCGAGTATCCGTGAGTATCTGTGAGTATCTATGAGTATCCATGTGGGTATCTATGAGTATCTGTGAGTATCTGTGAGTATCTGTGAGTATTTGTGAGTATTTGTGAATATCCATGAGTATCCATGTGGATATCTATGAGTATCCATGTTGGTATCTATTAGTATCTGTGAGTATCTGTGAGTATCTGTGTGAGTGTCTGTGTGAGTATCTGTCAGTGTCTGTGAGTGTCGGTGTGAGTGTCCAATCGACATGAACTTTATCATTATGTAGATTGTTATCAGTGCGTCGCTACTTATCAATATAACACAATTTTTACAAATGAAAATTATATATATCTTAGCGGGGCTCGAACCCCGAAACTAACGCATCCTGACCTAGCATCTTACCGCTACGCTACAATCGCTTATTGATATGTGTAATCTCGAATCGGATATATAAGTTATTCTCCGTCATTAACTTAAAATCAACTTCGATCGTTTGACATTGAAATATTGAAAAAACTTGAAAGTTATTTATTGTGGGTATAATATTTGAGAATGACTAAATTGACGTCTTGCCGAATTGAATAAAATCATGTTCAAGATGACCAATGTTCGTATATATACGAACACATCGCATCACATTTTTTTCTTCTGCAAATTGACCAAGTATACATTCAAGTCAAAATAATATATCTTCTGTATGGTGACAGTATATGCGATTGAATAAAAAAAAACAAAAGTTGTTCATTTAATGCAGTTTTAGTTCACTTTGCACTAACTTTGTATTCGCAATAACTGTTATACGCAATTGACACAATCATACCAGTTTTATTGTTTTAACAACGGTGCAGCCTATTTAAATGCGCCTGGATTGATTCAAACCAATTCTCCGTGACCGCGGCTGTGAGCTTGATATTACCAAACCTTTTTTTCGGTGTAAATATATAAATATATGATTACTATGTAAAAAAAATTTAATAAATATCCCGCTATAATGATAAAAATATTCGCCATGAGGCTTTAATTTCAATAAACCTGGCTGCCTTCCGAGCGACCGTTTGAAGGGTCGAAGGATGCCCCGAAGTATTAAAAAAAAAAAAGTTTACGCATTAATGATTGAGAAGGATAAAACCAATTACACGCTAATCCGTTGCCTCTTCGTGTACTCGTTACTTACTTACCGTTGGGGATCGACGCTGACGTTGAAGAGTGGTTTCTCCGTTCGGCGGCTCGGTGAAGACGAAAGTGTACGGCAACGGATAAAGGGAGCGACCGAGCCCGAGCGAGAAAGGAAAATACGTAAAGCGAAAAAGGGGCAAAGAGAGAGACTCCGATGTCGAGGCCTTCGTTCGCGGCCACGACCGACAGACTCGCATTAATTACCGCTAATTGATAATCGGTCCGTGGACTCCTGTGGGGAAACAGGTAGACAAGACGGGGCCACAGGTGGGTGGCTTACGACACACGTACACCCAGACATGACCGAGCGCCACGGTAACTTTTTTTTTATCGTTCCCTCATATCAGAGCTGGGCGGTACTCAAGGTACATTGTACTTGTTTGGCACTTTGATTCCGATACTTTAAGTACTGGTGTACTTTAAGTACCGCCATTTTTTCAAGTACTCAAAGTACATATTAGGGTGTTTCTCAAAAAGGACATTTTTTTTTTAATGTTGGTCCCACCCTTTTAAAATATAGAATTCGATTAAAAATTGAACCTCGCGAAAAGCGATCCCTAGCAAAAAATCCTAAGTGGTGCCGCATTCGACGTTTGTACCCAAAAAATGCGGCACCTTTTAAACGTAATTGTCAACGATCACCTTTCGGGAGGTGTTTTTTTAGATGAAAATATATACTTTTGGAGGGTGGGAAGAATTTTTTTCAACAAATTCATCCTAATGGACATTTATAGTTTTCTGTATACGAATTAAAAAATCGAAATCTTTTGTGTTTATTAAAAAACAAAGGCAAAAAGTTAACCTCCCACCCCGTAGAACTACATTTTTTCATCGATGAAAAAATCCAGCGAAAGGCAGTCACTGACAATTAAATATGGGAGGTGCCGCATTTTTGGGTACAAACGTCGAATGTGGCATCTCTTAGGATTTTTTTTCTAGGCACCGCCTTTCGCAAGGTTCAATTTGAGATTGAAATCTGTAGTTTAAGAAGATGGGAAGAAAATTTAAAAAATAATGCATTTTTTTGACGCACCCTAGTATTTTTTTTTTTTTTATATATGTTTCCACATGCGTACGGTTTCCCTTTTACGCCCCTCACCTCCCCCCCTTCCCCGCAGACACACCCTAGTACATATATACTTTAAATACTGTACTTAAAGTACAGGAAGTACTTGAAGCATATTGCACTTACAGTTCTTTTTCATTACTTCAAGTACTTTCAATTGCGTGAAAAACGTGAAAATCAGAGCTGGTCAAAGTATGTCAACGTTATACAAGTTTAATTTAAGTTAATAAAATATTTCTAGGTGGATTTCACAATTGTTTTAATTTGATCTGATATATTAAGTTATCATTATTATTCCTGTAAGTAGACTGGTACTTGAAGCCCGTACTTCAAGTACCAATCGAGGACCATGGTGTTCAAATACTGCCCAGCTCTGTTACATACCATCTCGTAATTCTACTATTTTTCTAATAAAGTCTATCGTCGCATTACCCTAATTTGTATGATTTTTCACAATCATCATTTCTTTTCCTTACTTGATAAACAACTAAATACGATTTTTTTTTTTTTGGGGTACTTTATAAGAACTTAAAGTACATAATACTTAAAGTACCGAGTACTTGACAATATATACAGTACAAAGGACTTTAAGTACAATGTATTTTAAGTACTAGGTACTTCAAGTACTTGGTACTTTAAGCACTTTGCCCAGCTCTGCCTCATATTATTATTTTCGTGCAGATTGAACAAAAAAAAATTAAGATTTTTTTTTATGCCGATTGAGGCTCCAGCTCGCCAAATTGTTTCGACTTACCGGCTCAAATATTTGCGTACAAATTATAATCGAATAACTGTGGTTATTAAAATTTACGAAAATTAAGGACAAATTCAAGGTTTTACAAAATTTTAAGTTTTTCAAAACAATACATTTTATTTAATGTTGAAATTAATGATTTTACAGAATGTCGAATATTTCGTCGAAAACTGTGCGTCGTTACCGGCGCAAGCCGCTATCGGAAAGACCGGAAGTGCGCACTATCGGGTCTCGCATGGTCGAAAGCGTCCGCACAAAAACCAAACTCCCACAGTATTATCTCGCGCATATTCTTTTATCATTTTTTTTTTTTTTTTGTTTCTTTCAATCGTCCGTAAATTTCACGCGTATCCCTCGCCATTCAAGAGTTCTGGAAATGGAGTATCGGACCCCGCAAACACGCGGAGCGTTGCACAGGATATTCACCGTCCAGTGACTACGCATATATCGAAGATCGAAAGATTGTCCGTGGAGAGCATGGCTGAATTCGATTTCCCAACGGTAGAGGCAGAGAGTGGGGCAAAATGGACCGTTTGAAAACCATAATTTGCCTAGAGTGGTCCATTCTGCCCAACATAATTTTTAATATTTCGATATCAATATTTCATCTAGAAAATAATCGAAATACAATCGGCAAGCTGGGCATTTTTCAGTATTCAGATCGATGAATTTTCACTGCAGCCGCCGTGAGACTATTTTGCCCCACCCCACCAATATCATCCAGAGACCACCCAAGTGAGTCTGCGGATTCGTCTTGTGTCTTAAAAAAAAACTTTAAAGCTGTTCCATAAATCGATACTAAACTCTTTGAACCGTCGAGCTGGTCCATTTTACCCCTCCCCCTTCCCTCTCCCGCAAGTCGTGAATTTTTCCGTATAAAACCGATCAATTTTCATAATCGCAATAAGTTCATTTTGCCCCACACCTCCAATATAATCGAAACCCGCCAACTGACTCGCAGATTCATATCGTGTCTTAAAAAAACTTTAAGCATTTTCCATAAATCGATACGAAACTCTTTGAACCGTCAAGCTGGTCCAATTTACCCCCCCCCCCCTTCCCTCTCCCGCAAGTCGTGAATTTTTCCGGATAAAATCGATCAATTTTCAAAACCGCAGTGAGTTCATTTTGCCCCGCAGCTCCAATATCATCTAAACCCGACAACTGACTAGCAGATTCATATCATGTCTTAACGAAAACTTTAAACATGTTCAATAAGTCGATATAGAACTCTCTTAACCGTCCTGCTGCTCCATTTGTCACACCCCCTCCACCTCTCCCCCGCAAGTAGCGCATTTTCAGCATTAAAATCGGTAAATTTTCACAGTAACTCCATTTCGCCCCATCCCTTCAATATCATCCACACACAAACTGTGTCTAGCAGATTAGTATTCTGTCTCGAAAAAACTTAAACCATGTTTCATAAATCGAACTCTGAATCGTCCAACTGCTCCATTTTGCCCCCCCCCCCCCCCGCCCAGTCCATGTTTCATAAAAACCATGTTTCATAAATCGAACTCTTTGAACCGTCCAGCTGTTCCATTTTGTCGCACGTCCTCCCCCCCTCTCCAGCAAGTAATGAATTTTTCAGTATTAAAATCGGTCAATTTTCACAGTAAGTCCATTTTGCCCCATCCCTTCAATATCATCCACGCACAAACTATGTCTAGCATATTTGTATTCCATCTTTAAAAAATTTAAGCCATGTTTCATAAATCGATACAAGAGTCTTTGAACCGTCCAACTGGTCCATTTTGCCCCCCCCCCCCCCCCCCCGCCCAGCCCATGTTTCATAAAAATCATGTTTCATAAATCGAACTCTTTGAACCGTCCAGCTGTTCCATTTTGTCGCACGTCCTTCCCCCCCCCCCCCCCTCTCCAGCAAGTAGTGAATTTTTCAGTATTAAAATCGGTCAATTTTCACAGTAAGTCCATTTTGCCCCATCCCTTCAATATCATCCACGCACAAACTATGTCTAGCATATTTGTATTCTATCTTTAAAAAATTTAAGCCATGTTTCATAAATCGATACAAGAGTCTTTGAACCGTCCAACTGGTCCATTTTGCCCCCCCCCCCCCCCCCCGCATGCAGCTCGGTCCCACGAGACGATCTGCCAAGTGAGAGAACTCGATTTCACTGCGAGCGTGTGACATACCTCCCGAACGAACCGTCTACTAGGGGAGGGGGAGGGGGAGGGGAGAGTGCACACACTTGTCGATCTATCAGCGCATATGGTGCACACGTGAAAGATGAACGATTTGACACGGCTCGGACATTCGCACGATCGCTGACACGTATATATTCTCCGATATGCGACGCGTCGCATATCGTAGAGTGCTGTCTCTCCGGATTGGGCATGCGATTGTACACAATAATAACCATACGGGAGGGGGGGGGTTTCGCCACTTCGGGCTTTGGCCCGGTGAGCGTAACACTTCCCCGAAGTGCCGTGCCGACGGTCGACCGAGGTCGATGTTATTCCGGTTACGTAATTTCCGCGATTCTCCGGGAGGAAGAGGAACCCCGAGACCGAATTCAGGACGATCGGATATAACGTAACCACCGAGTTGCTGCGCTCCGCATATGTCCGTCCGTTTGGATGTCTGTGGCTCCTCGTTCGCCGGCGTTCCTTGTTCTCCCGCCCTGCTTGCAGCGCTGCCTTGCGCAACAACCGATCCGCAGCCCAAATTCGATGAGAATACACTGTGCTGTGTGGGATTGATGGTCACTGTTACACGGAAAGATCGGAGCTATTTCGGGCATCCGAAGTTGCACCAGATTTTCACTGCGCAAAGTATCAGATTGAGTGGAGGTGTTGAACTTTCATTTTTTTTTTTTTTTTTTTTTTCCATACAAAAAGTCATCGAAGGTTAATTGTCTCGTGGTACGGATAAATTAGAAATTCGAGACGATAAATTATAGAGAAAGAGAGAAATTGGGTGCGGAGGTGAGAAATTAATCGAGCAAGAGTCCTGTATGGTCTGAGTGAGGAAGGGAATGTAATTGGCTGGTGGACGCTCTCTCGATTCCGGGCAAAAGGTTAATTTATTATTCGCACAGAGAAACGAAAACTGGAATTTGAAATCAAAAATATAAAAATAAGGAACAAGAAATTTTTAAGTTTTAGATCAGAAATTGTTTATTTATTTATTTATTTACGGAACGAACTCTTTTACAATTATCATTTAACAGTTTACAATAACAATACAAAGATAAATATTAACCAAAAATATATTGTGTGTAAACACAATACCATCATACTATAATCATCCCTTTATCTGATAATATATTCATCTCTTTGTATACTCATTTATTTACATTAATTTCCTCTTTCATTTCGTTTTCTGGACGGACGAAATTTTTTTTTTTTTTATTTTTATCTGTCACTCGTACTTTAGGAACTTTGCTCCGACGTTTGCGTTATAGACCGTTTATTATGATGAAAATGATAATTGAAAGTTATGATGAGAATACAAATTGTAATGTAATGTTGGAAGAATAATCGATCGAGAGTGGTGCAATTTTGGCTTAGGCGAACAGACGCAGGAACCTGCGTTCCATATACAGCCATAGGCAATTGAAGTGGAACACGATTTTTTTTTCGCCTCTTTTGGCAAAAGTTGGACCCTTTCACGTAAACTGTCGCCAAAATAACCTTGTTCCACTTCAATTGCCTATTACTGTAGACACACGGACCTCCCAATGCACAGTAGTTGAAATAGGAACGGGACTGTATGTGCGTACACCGAACGACAATGCGTTACGTCCGAGTGCGTAGATTGACTGATTGCCTAGAAGTCAACGGGACGCTGTCGGATCGTATCTGGGCTACGTAACGCCCGGTCCTTAATTTATTGTCTATCGTCGGGGAATTATCTGTCATTGTGCTCAAGCGGTTTGGCTAGCCGTGCGATTGTTTCGTGCTCACTCTACGACACGATCGGTATCTTCGAGCGCTGAATTTGCGATCGGAATATTGAACCGAAATTCGAACCGAATTTCTGAACTAAGCCGAATTTGTTGTTAACGTTGCCAATTTTCCCGAGAAAAAGCAAATTCAAACCAAAGTTCGAAATCTTTAATGACAATTCCTAAATACTGCAAACGTTATCGAGAAACGATCGAAAATTCAAACTGGCCAAAGTTCGAACTTCAATGAGAAACCGAGCTTGAACTCAAGTCCTCACTTGAGCCGAATTGAAATACTCACAGTCGGTAACGAAAATCTATAACCAACTAACCGTGTGAAAATTTAGTTGGGCGACCGAGATAAACTATTGGGCCATTATAGGCATAACCGTGGAATCCGTAATAGGGAATCCAAACTAAAACCCTACAGGACACAATATCGGAGTTCCCAATAGAATGACAATGGATATTCAAGGAAATCATAGAAGGGCACCCATATTTCGCCTTGCTGGGTCCTACAAAGGAACATCAAGCTTCGATCAAACAATCTACAGTGAGAATTTCAACAGAGGCCCTATTTAGGTTTGTTGGGGATTCCATAATAGGAATTGAAAATTAGAAACTTAGTGCTGGACTCTCATTGAGCATAACATAAATCATTTATTAGAAAAAATATTAACAATGTCATTAATAAATCAGAAATTGAATCAATTATTTTCACGGAATTTTTTATATTTGTATTTATTTATGACGACCCTGCGAAAATTACAGTTAATAATTTGATTAAATGTATAAGCATTATTGTGCAATTGTTCTTTAATTCGTCAAGGATTATCGATACTGGTGACTTTTTAATATTCGGTTATACAAACTATCGAATTTTTCATTAGCGATTGTTAATTAATTGTTAATTAACAAAAGGCACAATGTCGACAACAAAAAATTATTTTAACCGTTGACGAATAATTCTATTTCAATCATTTTAATCGCAATCATAAAAATATAAATGTAGCCATAACATGTTCTTTAACTTCAAATAGACAATAAAAAAAGAATTCTAATAAGATGTGAACCGTCGAGTGCGCTAAAGCGCTGAGCAGCAACCACAGGGAACCACGTTCGAAACCCACCAACAGCAAAATAATTTGCAATGTGTTTTTTCGGCGATCTAAATTGACTATTACTATCTTCAATAAGTAAGAATCTCTAATGAACAATGCGCAACAATCGTAGAAAGATCGGCAAATAAATATTTTTCAATTTAATTTATGTACTTATTTAGAAGGGGCTCAATGAGGAAACCTTGATGACGCCTAATAAGTAAATTTATAAAGGCCCTATACTTCAAAGTGTGACAAGGCTAGTCGGGTCCCGCACCGAAAAAAAAGGTTTGGTAAGATCAAACGAGATTTGTTTGAATCAACCTAATGCGGCGATTGCGGGTGGCGAAGGAAATATTTAGTTAACTTGACTACAAAGTTACATCAGCATCAAAAAAATCATTTCATTGTCCCAACTAAGAGTATGTTTGATCGAACAGAATAGGCAATCATATCGAAAAAAAAAAACTTTTGTTCGAAACAAATATCTAGTCGCACAAAGAAAAAAGATGTTTGACCCAACTGAATTTGGAGTTAGGTCCCAGTACGTTTATTTACGTTATTTGTTACTAATTAATTTCATACATGGTTACATCGTGTTTTATATATTGAATTGTTATCAGTATATCGCTATTTATCAATATAACACAATTTTTACAAATTAAAATTTTATATATCCTAGCGGGGCTCGAACCCCGAACCTAACGCATCCTGACCTAGTACCTTATCACTACGCCACAATCGCTTATTGATATGTATAATTTTGAATCGGATATATAAGTTATTCTCCGTCATTAACTTAGATTCAACTTCGATGATTTGATATTGAAATATCGAAATAACTTGAAAGTTGTTTATTGTGGGTATATTTGTGAATTACTCAATTGACGTATTGCCGAATCGAATAAAATTATTTTCAAGATGCCAAATGTTCGTATATATACGATCACATCGAATCACATTTTTTTTTTTCAAATTGACCAAATATACGTTCAAGTAAAAATAATTTACCTTCCGTATGTTGACAGTATATACGATTGTATCGAAAAAAAAATGTTGTTGATTTAATGCAGTTTTGGTTCACTTCGAATCAACGTTGTAGTCACTTTAAGGAGGGAGTCTCGCTGAGGCTGACTTCGCATAAGTTCGACTAAAAAAAATAGAAAAATTACAAGTACTTCTTGATGGTATAAAAATCTGAAAAAATTCATGCATACTAAAGGTACTGAGAAGATTAATTTTGCACAATAATAATTACAAAATGTTATTAACAAATTGATGAAAAAAATCATTGCTCAACAAATTTGCCCGCAATCCAACTTTTTTTTTCGTGAAAATGATTCGTTTTTTTTTTCTGAATACGTATGAATTTTTTCAGATTTTTCAGTAATCGTTGATTTTTTTTTTTCATGGAAAAATCAACGATTACTGAAAAATCTGAAAAAATTCATACGTATTCAGAAAAATAAACGAATCATTTTCACGAAAAAAAAAGTTGGGTTGCGGGCATATTTGTTAAGCAATGATTTTTTTCATCAATTTGTTAATAACATCCTGTAATTATTATTGTGCAAAATAAATCTTCTCAGTACCTTTGGTATGCATGAATTTTTTCAGATTTTTATACCATCAAGAAGTACTTGCAATTTTTCTATTATTTTTGTCGAACTTATGCGAGGTCAGCCTCAGCGAGACTCCCTCCTTGACTGCTACACGCGGTTGACACAACCACACGAGATTTATTGCTTCAACAACGGTGTTGTCTATTCAAAGACGCCTGGGTTGATTCGAACGAATTTTCCGTGACGGCAGGTGCGAGGTTGATATTACCAAACCTTCTTTTCGGTGCCTATAAACTCGGGGAAGTCTAGAAGCGCCCATCCAACGCCCCTGACTAAATTTCTGCACGCGTGAGATTTTTAATGCTCTCAATTGTTCCGAGAAAGTAAGGAAATTCGAAAGCCGCAAACGAAAATTCCTTCAACGCAGCAAACATTGCCCAGAGAACGAAGCATATTCGAACCAGTCAAATTTGCAACGTAATGAGAACTCGAGCCTCGAACTTCCCACTCGAGACAGCTCGTCCCAAAGCGTTCGAGTATCAAAAAGTTCACCGGTAAACGCCCAATGAAATTGTCCATCCGAAGTTCTCACGCGTACCAGCATCGTCCTTCTTTCCCGCTTCATTCGTTTCATTTCCAACGCGAACTTCGTCACTACATATTTCTTCGTCACCGTTCTTTTTCCGGCCTTCGCCCTCAGCCCGTGCGGAACGCGCTCCGCAAAGAAATTAATGCCCGACGCCTCCGTGCCCTTTGCGATTGCCATCTGCCGTTGGGAAAGGGTGACGACGATAACGATCCGGGTTGTCTCGCCGGCTCGTTCGTCGCCCCGGAAAGAACGCGTCAACTCTCCCCCCTCCCCCCCCCGCCGTCCTTTTTTCGGCTTCTTATTATTTCCTTTTCCTTTTTTTTTCATACGTGAAGAAATCTCCGTTCTCCTCGGTCGCCAACACTGCGCACCGACGCAGTCTCTCCCCGATATCGCGTTCGGTCCTCCCGACGATTCGACGACCGCCCACACGCCTGACCCTCGTCATTTCTCATTTTCACGCTCTCGAACGAGCGGGGGGGGAGGGGGGGGGGGGGGGGGGCTCGCACGCGTGTTTACCACACACCGGAGACACGCGCCCTCGTTCCGGTACTCGTTCCCCTCGTGGAAGCTGGACTCTGCTTTACTTCGCCTCGCCTTTTTTTTTGGTTATCTGGCTACATAAGGAAGACCGGGCCAAAATGGACCGGCTGTTACAAGCGATTCAATGTGTTTTCTCGATTGGCGCGACACACTCCATTTCTTTAAATCCGAGAGACGAAATTCAATCTGCTGCATTAATTTCGGGCGTTTGAATGAAATTAAGAAAAAAAAAGTGTGGGCCAAAATGGACCTTCCGGAAATGGTGGTGAATCGCTTCGATGACTTTTTGGCTAAAATATGAACCGACCAAATTTAATTTGCCGCAAAAATTTTGCTAGTTTGATTGAATTGAGAATTATAAAAAAAATTGCGGGGCAAAATGGACTTTCCTGCATTTGTGGTGAAAAGTGGTAAATTCAAGTTCCGAGAAAATCTCGACTCACTGGTCTTCAATAATTGTATGGCTAAAATATGAACCAACAAAATTTAATCTGCGGCAAAAATTTGGCTAATTTGATTGAATTGAGAATTAAAAAAAATTGCGAGGCAAAATGGACTTTCCTGCGTTTGTGGTGAAAAGTGGTAAATTCAAGTTCCGAGAAAATCTCGACTCACTGGTCTTCAATAATTGTATGGCTAAAATATGAACCAACAAAATTTAATCTGCCGCAAAAATTTGGCTAGTTTGATTGAATTGAGAATTTAAGAAAATTGCGGGGCAAAATGGACTTTCCTGCGTTTGTGGTGAAAAGTGGTAAATTCAAGTTCCGAGAAAATCT
The DNA here is from genome assembly GCA_963575735.1 of Amblyjoppa fuscipennis. Taxonomy (NCBI): domain Eukaryota; kingdom Metazoa; phylum Arthropoda; class Insecta; order Hymenoptera; family Ichneumonidae; genus Amblyjoppa; species Amblyjoppa fuscipennis. Next base: position 12,943,190 of record OY754489.1, on the reverse strand, counting down.
CGACTCACTGGACTTCAATAATTGTATGGCTAAAATATGAACCAACAAAATGTAATCTGCCGCAAAAATTTGGCTAGTTTGATTGAATTGAGAATTAAAAAAAAATTGCGAGGCAAAATGGACTTTCCTGCATTTGTGGTGAAAAGTGGTAAATTCAAGTTCCGAGAAAATCTCGACTCACTGGTCTTCAACAAGCGTATGGCTAAAATATGAACCCACCAGGTCTGAAAAATGACATGGGGCAAAATGGACCGCTTCAGTGAAACCATTTTTGGGAGTGATGAGCATAGCAATAAAGTTTCGGTAATGACATTTTCAAAATTTAATTATATCCCAGAACGAGTCCATTTTGCCCCATGTGTTCGCTTTGCCCTGTCCAGATCGAATTCTTTTCTCAGCCTCGCGAGCTATCTCGTGTCTGTCCGCGAGTGGAATTAGTTCGGAGCCGAGCGTTGCCGAGACTCGGGGAGAACGAGCTCGGAATCGCTGTCCGGGTATCGCCGTGCGCCATTCTCGTTTCGGACGGATACGAAAAAGCAAAGCTGCTGCACGGTTCTCTCGGCGTAGAACATGCTCGACTCATTCCGACACGCGAAAGACTCGTTCGGCAAAGCTCCTCGGGAATCCTCATGCACAGAATTGTACAATCGAGAAAAATCACGTCGGGGTTTCGACGGTCGAAAAACGGCCCTGAAATCCCCAAAAGAAATTGCCTTTTTTTTTGCAGAAGTTTGATTAATGTTATCTTACACCGCACATTTTTTTATTCGGCAATTGTGAATCACCTCAATAGGTGATTCACAATTGCCAAATTCTACTCACTTGCTTACGTTTAGACTTGAACACGAAGTCAAGTTTAAACTTAAGTTCGAACTTCATTTCGCGATCAAGTTTAAACTCAACTTTGAACTTAATTTCATCCCGAAATTAGGTTCAAAGTTGAGTTTAAACTTGATCGCGAAATGAAGTTCGAACTTAAGTTTAAACTTGACTTCATGGTCAAATCTAAACGTAAGCAAGTAATAGAATTTTAACTTTCATACTTAAGCTCGGACTCGCACACGCGAGTTCGAACTCAAGATTAAAATCTTAAGTACGAACTCGCGTGTGCGAGTCCGAGCTTAACTATGAAATTTATAAAAATTCAAGTATGAAAAATTCGCCATTATATTAAGCTCGAACTGAAGTTTGAACTTCAGTTGTTACTCCAACCATTTTTGAATTCGGACTTTGATAAGTAATAAATTGTCGAACAACGAACTCGATTCAAGACGCGATTAAAACCTTCGCTTCGTCTGGTAAAGCTCTCGAACGACTGTGACAAAGTTCGTTGTTGGGTAAGCGGGCGTAAGTAGAAAGCGTCCGTACAAGAGCAGACTTTGCGCGTCGAGCGATTCGCGAAGAGCGCAATGCTTTATTAACAAATATATATAGGACACCCAATAGCGACGGTGTAGCGGTGTTTCTTAGCGCTCGTGCGGTTTCCGAGAAATTCAGAGGGCAGACTGCTAGGCGCGAGTGTCACCGTCGACCCACGCGTGCGAACGCGCGGAACGTCGACATCCACCCGAGATGCTCGTCGTGGGTACGGATATAATAATGCGTGAGACGAGACGACGTTCGAGACCAAGCGGTTCGGCCCTCTTCTCGCTCGGTTACTTCTCTCAAGCCGGAATAAAACGCACGGCATCCGCCGCAGAAGAGTCGAGACGTGAAGAGGTCTGTACGCATGAATGACGAACCTCTCTCGGCTATAACAGAGGAGAGCATATCGGAAGGGTGACGAGAAAGCTCTCTCTCTCTCTCTCTGCGGGAGCATTTTAGCGAGAGGCATTCGCCTCCCGTGTACAAACGACTCGAAATATCACGAAAATCGGCATCCGCGAAATGTCTATGGTTAGTCGAACATATAAAGACTTTAACACTTTCGATAGAAGTTGGAGTTTTCAGGATAATTGTAATCTTGTGATTATTGTAATCTTGTGATTATTGCAATCTTGTGATTATCGTAATCTTGTGATTATCGTAATCTTGTGATTATCGTAATCTTGTGATTATTGTAATCTTGTGATTATTGTTACCTTGTGATTATTGTAATCTTGAGATTATTGTAGTCTTGTGATTATTGTAAAGTTGTGATTATTGTAATCTTGTGATTATCGTAATCTTGTGATTATCGTAATCTTGTGATTATTGTAATCTTGTGACTATCGTAATCTTGTGACTATCGTTATCTTGTGACTATCGTAATCTTGTGACTATCGTAATCTTGTGACTATCGTAATCTTGTGATTATCGTAATCTTGTGACTATCGTAATCTTGTGACTATCGTTATCTTGTGACTATCGTAATCTTGTGACTATCGTAATCTTGTGACTATCGTAATCTTGTGATTATCGTAATCTTGTGATTATCGTAATCTTGTGATTATCGTAATCTTGTGATTATCGTAATCTTGTGATTATTGTAAAGTTGTGATTATTGTAATCTTGTGATTATTGTAATCTTGTGATTATTGTAATCTTGTGATTATTGTAATCCCGTAATTATTGCAATCCCGTGATTATTGTAATATTGTAATTATGGTAAGCCCGCGATTATTGTAATCCTGTGATTATTGTGATCTTGAGATTATTGTGATCTTGGGATTACTGTAATGTTGGGATTATTGTAATTTTGCGAATATTATAATTGTCATACAAACAATGAGAATTCGAAGCAATGTGCAAATATTATATTTTCCCGTATTTATGTATTATTATTGTTATTGACAAATGAATTTTTTTTTAAGCCTCGAGGAGGGCGAATTACGTAGCAGTCTAGCCAAGCGGATTTTCCCAGGTCGCGCAGTAGTGCAAGCCTACGTTAGATCAGCCGGTGAGCTGACGACCACTGCGGCGTGTTCATCGGAGCGTTAAAAAAGCTCTCGTATCGAATTCGGACGGATTGGAAGCACGCCAATACCGCGGGGATTTATCGTTCCCTCCGTCAGCATACGCGAGAGATATCGCGCCTCCCTCGACTCCACTTCGCAGATGGGAAAAATATAGAGCGGAGAGCATTAGAGGACGAGAGTCGTAAATAAATATAAACCTTGAAAAATCCGCTGGGGGAAAAAAAGACCCACTTTTATATATATATATATATATATATATATATATATATATATATATATATATATATATATATCTGTGCGTGTGTATTCGCCAAATAAAAGTGAATCCCATGTCTGAAATCGGTTTGGTTCGCTCCCGTAATATCCCAAGGAAGAAGCACTCACTCCGAATAAATCTATCGAATTACCCGACGGTAAAATATATTTTACATCACTCGATAAAATTCACTCGGGCGTGAGTGAGTCAACAATCGATGAATTTATACTCTGCCGGTTAGCAGATACGTGAAAAAAAAAAAAAAAAAATTCCACCGTTCTATGCCAGTGTATTCTTTCCTCGTGATTCTCACCCCGCTACTGTTATCGATGTGGAAGGATTTTTTTTTTTCGTCTTTCGCGCGGAACAATCTATTGTTCGAGCGTAACTTGCATGAGAACTTAAGTTAGAACTTAAATGAAAATTTATGTTAAAACTTTAATTGAAAAGTGAACGTGAAATTTAAAGGGGACTCAATTAGAACTTATGGTAGTTCTGTCGGTTGGTATTCATTTCGCATGAGTTCGAGAAAAGTGAGATCAAATTGCAACTACTTCTCGATGGTACGAAAATCTGAAAAAAAATTCATGCATAACAGAGGTACTGAAAACATTGATTTCGCATAATAACAAGTCCATAATGTTATTGACAAATCAAGCAAAAAAAATTAATTGTTTAACAAGTTACCCGGCAAACTATTTTTTTTTTTTTATTACGAAAATGATTCGTTCATTTTTTCTGAATACGTATTGTAACGGCCCCAGCCTAATCATTTAACTTTTTAATCTTTTATTATTTATTCGAGCGTATCGACGGAGCGTTTCCTCTCGATACGCTCTTCAAAGAAGCCCTTAAGGATATCGCGTATCCAGACCGCCGCGAGCGGCCACTCATCTAATAGACTAAATACTCTCCAACTCTTTATTCCTTTGTAACAGCGAGCGCAAAGTCCTCAGCTTCACGCCCGCTTCAAATCAGTTCAGCTCCGACGACCGACAAGTGCGGTACGCCTCCGAATAATTACACTCTCCGCTACGACTAATAAACGTATATCATATATCGAGTCGACTCTACTTATTGCACAGTGTCTGACCCATCGGCCGTCCATCAGAGTATGAATTTTTTTCAGATTTTATAAATTTTCTTTGAATTTTGTTTTTTCCATATAAAAAAAACAAAAAAATTCAAAGCAAATTTAAAAATCTGACAAAATGCATACGTACCTAGAAAAATTAACGAATCATTTTCATTAGAAAAAAAAAAAAAAAAAAAAAATAGATTTCCGGGAAATTTGTTAACCAATTTTTTTTGTCATCAATTTGTTAATAACATTTTTCAACTATTATTGTGCAAAATTAATCTTTTTAGTACATTTACTATGCATGCATATTTTCAGATTTTTATGCCATCGAGAAGTAATTGCAAATTTTATCTCATTATTCTCGAACTTATGCGATATGAATACCAATCGAGAGAAGCGCCTTGAGTCTAAGCGTAAATTAAAATGTAAGTTCGTACTTTGGATTACAAATTGGGAACAAAAAGTTTAACTCAATTTACAAGTCAAGTGTCAAAGGTATATTTTCCAGAAATCCTTTCTCGGGTCATCTCGACCTATGAGACATCAACTGGTGTCTCTTTCGTGAGTTTTTCATCGTCCGAAAAAAAAAAAAAAAAAAAAAAAAAAAAAAAAAAAAAATGACAACACATTTAACAGGCACGCTCGACGGCTCATGTTTTTTTCATTTCGCCACGGGAAACAACTCTATAAATATCAGTGAAAGAAAGATAATACAAACGTCGGACAATAAGTGAGCCTAATAGCAGAATTGTGTAGAGAGCGGTGGGTTGGGTAAGCCTGGAACTAATTTTCATCGTGTCTCAACTTCGTACGCGTAGCCTCCCTCGCGTAATCCACGAGGGAGCGTACACGTTGGGGGAGTCGGGAGTCACCGGTCGTACACGAGGCATGGGGTTATTGTGTGTGTCGCGGGGCTGACACGTTGCCGCGGCCGAACGGTCACCGCTCGGGGACGAGCGATCGCCTGAGCGATTCAATTTCATCCGATATAGTTAACCGTGTGTCCGAATGCGGCGCTGTGGCTGTAGGAATTCCTATACACGCTGTCGCTCGTCGTTCCCCCCTCAAGTCGTTGTTCGCGTTGGCGTAAGTCGAGAGCCTCACTCTCGGGACTTAACTTTACTACTCTGCAGTGTACAATACACTATGCACGCTGATTGTATATAGCATTAACTTGTGTGTGTGTGTGTGTGTATATATATATATATATATATATATATATATATATATATACACACACATATGTGTGTGCGTAGGCGCACATATAGGCGCCGAGTTGTAACGGGGTTTTAGACTAATGCTAATCGCATTAGCGAGCGTACACCTTGACGATGCTCGGCACTCGGTCTCACCCCGACGACGGGAACTCGACGACGAGAGGCAGTCAAAAGATATTTTTTTTATTTATTTATTTTTTTTTTTTATTTTTTATGAAACTTTACATGAAAAGCATTTGGTCCAGGTGTGTAGGCATGTGTTGTCAACATATCGCTAATCGGGCATGGTTCGTTGTTGTGAGTTACCTTAGATATATGTATAGCCGTGCATGTACGAATCCTACATTTAGTTATCGGTTAAGGCACTGGGACGAAGATTTGGGGGCGCCTTCAATCCTACACCGTTCAACCAATCCTACCAATTCAATCGTACACCGTTCGATCGTACGCTCGTTCATTCTTACGGAAGTAAATCGTAGACCGCAAGAAATGTTACATAAGTGCACAACTTGGTTCAAGTGTACACCGCAAATATCTTACACTTGCCCAATCCGCGGATCAAAAACTGTACACCGCCATATTTCCTTAGACCACAAAAAGTTTACGAATTCGATGTGTAACACATTAGTAAGTTTACGCTGTTTCATTGTAACACTTGCCAAACCTTACAACTTTAAGACGTTACGCATCCAATGTACTTCGCATGCGTAAGCTTACACGCGTGCAAATCTACACCGACGGGGAGGAAAGACGGCCTTCGAGAGGTGAATTTAGATGAGCGCCGCTGTTATTCTACAGGTAAGATGAACCAAATGGCGGGCTACCATGCGATCACAGTCAACAGTCGGTTCATCTTACCTGCAGAATAACAGCGGCGCTCATCCAACGCTCCTCTCGAAGGCAGTTCTTCCTCTCGGTCGGTGTAAGGTTGCACGCGCGTAAGCTTACGCATGTGAAGTATATTAGATGTGTAAGATTTTAAAGTTCATGGTGGCCGCGGTCAGGGAAAACCGGGAAAAGTCAGGGAAAACAAATTTTGGTCAGGGAATCAGGGAAAAGTCAGGAAATTTCAAAATTGGTCAGGGAAAAAGTAAATTGTCGCCGAACCTTCTATAAATAAATAAGAGGTACATAAAAAGAAGGCTGAAAAAAAAAATTGAGAACATTTAGAAAAAAAAAAAAAAAAAATTGAATTAATTAATACAATAAGTAGGCATTTTCATTTGCATAATTTTTTAAAATATAAGTCGTTAGAAATTTGGTCAGGGAAAATTTTTTACTGGTCAGTAAAAAGTCAGGGAAAAGTCAGGGAATTTTTTTTTTCCTGGGAAAAAACGGCCACCATGAAGTTGTAAGGCTCGGCGAGTGTTACAATAAAATAGTGGAAACTTGCTAATGTGTAACATATTGAATCCGTAAAGTTTTTGTGGTGTAAAGAAATGGCGGTGTACATGTTTTTGATCCGAATATTGGGCAAGTGTAAAATATTTGCGGTGTACACTTGAACCAAGTTGTGAACTTATGTAACATTTTTCGCGGTGTACGATTTATTTTTGTAAGAATGAACGATTGTACGTTTGAACGGTGTAAGCTGAAGGCGCCTCAGGATTTGGTCCAAAAAGCAGGTGGATTTTCAACTTTTTTTTTTTTAAGGCGGGTATCAGAAAGACAAAGTCGGGTTTCTAAACACAGTTGGTTACAAGGTGTTATGAAGTTTGGGTTTTTTTTTTTTTTATTGAAAAATATAATTTACAACGGTGCTTATATTTCGAGTTTATTATTAGAAAATGGTAAAAAATAATATGATAATACTTGTTATAGTTAATTAAGGGTCAACTTAAGATCACCCTTGAGATCGAACTCGATTTCCTTAAGTTTGATCTTAAATTCGAGGTTAATATCGAACTCGAACTACATTCGACTTTGAGTTCAGACTTAAGTTTGAACTTAAAATCAAACTTGAGCACAAAATCAAGATCGAACGTAAAAATGGATCATAAGCACGCAGTGCAATTTGGGCCAAACTTCGATCTTAAGTTCGATCTCAACGCGATCTCAACTTCAAACTAACGTCTTAAAATTCGACCCTGAGACTCTAAGCTTTTCTGTAACAGCACTTAACTTAATACCTCGATAATTTTTAACAATCTTCAGTCACTTTCAATGCATGCGGAGCTTAGGTGGTCAGTAATTGGGCCGTTCACCTTACCATCTACTTTGCATGGACTTATCTTATCATTTAATGAATTTCTTCTCAAGAAATTTAACACGAAAAAAATTGCATCAAGTTCTGCCCGCGCGGGCAAAATTTTGTCGGTGTTGAAGTTTTGCCAGCGAAATCGCGGCCGAAAACGCTCGGGGCAATTTTTTTTTTTTTTTTTTTCAAAAATGGACCGCAGCTTTCGCTCCGCAGCTTTGGCTCTTTGCGGGAGCTTGCTATCTACTTTGTAAGAGAAATAAGTTTATAAAAAATTAATTTATCTAACGTGTTTCGTGGCTGATCCGTATCAAAGGGCCGTCGGCTCGTCGAGACGAGGAACTCTCGACGTTGAAAGACGAAGAAAAATAAAGAAAGGGAAACCGGGTGAAACAAGAGGGAAATTGCCATCGGATAAATGGCGAACCGCGAGCGCGGTCTTTAACGCTGCTGGATGGGATGTGGCTGGCTCGGCTGACGTGTATCACCGAGACTTGGTTTACGTTGCCGTACCTGCTTCGCTCCTCCCGCGTCTCCCGTTTCTCCCTTCGCCGGGGCAACGTTGCCTCCGCTGATGCTGTTGCTTTGATGTGCACTTTAGCTAATGCAGCGGTTTGCGGTCACGACTTCTCGCCGCTCCGCGCATCACCCGGATGGAGAAGCGTGTCGGGGAGCACAGGGAGAGATATTAATGGCGGGGAGGAAAGAAATGAACGAAAGTGCCCTTACATTTTTCACGTGGCCGACCAATCGCGATGGAAGTATCGCGGAATATAATGCGATGGTTTTTTGGCGCACGAGAAAACAATGAACCGGAAGTATCGGCGAGTATGTATCGGAAGTATCGAAAAAAGAAAACCGAACTCGAGCTCGAGGAGAGACGACTCTTTTGTCAACCGCGTTATATTTATATTTATATTTTTTTTTTTTAAATTTTTTTTTATTCAATTCATACGGGCAGGGCCCATTTACAGGGCGATAGTATATAACAGAGCTGGGCAAAATACTATAAGTATTTAAAATATAAAATACTTTTTGTATTTTAAATACATTTATAAGTACCTTTTTAAATATTTTTTAAAAATCAATACGGTATGCCTGGACATGGTGGGACATGGTGGGACTTGGTGGATTTTGGACGGCTGAGCCGGCTAGGTTACGCTCGCCCATCATCCATCCCGTCCGGCCTAACCGTACAGCCAAGAAGACCAAAAGTATTTTGTATTTTGAAAAGTACTTAAAATACCAAAAAATATTTGAATACTTAAAATATGTATTTTAAATACTTAAAATACATCAAGTATTTAAAATACTGCCCAGCTCCGGTGTATAATATATAATAACTGAAAAGTCGTGAACCATTACAGATAATCAAGATAATGCTGCGATACAATAAAAATACTAGAAACAAATACAAGACTAACAGATTGTAGCATCGAGTACGGGCAAAAGAGAAACGTAGTCGCATATAAACTTACAAAATCCCAAAATAACTAAAATTCGTCTCGTTACAAAACTTTAACAGCATTAAGTGTTATAAGTAACTCGACAATTTATATTTATATTTATATTTATATTTATATTTATATTTATATTTATATTTATATTTATATTTATATTTATATTTATATTTATATTTATATTTATATTTATATTTATATTTATATTTATATTTATATTTATATTTATATTTATATTTATATTTATATTTATATTTATATTTATATTTATATTTATATTTATATTTATATTTATATTTATATTCTCCACGTTGAAAATTGATGAACTAACGACGTAGATAAAGCTCTCGAAAGAAATCAATAAAGCCAACAAAAAATAAAATGCAATCGCGATAAAAGTTCGCCAAATCGTCGTGCAAGTGAAAAGTACGAAGAGCCATTGTACGGAAAGGTGAATTAAAAAAAATCATGAGAGAAGTAAGAAAAGAAAAGTAATGAATGGAAGCTTTCACGGTTCTTGGTCTTTAAATTTAATCTTCGTCAGCTTTCCCGCTTCCCGGTAAACCCCCACCGAATTTTTCGAATAACAATACCCCCGCAATCTCGAAACCTCGTCGCATGTAAAAATCACGAGAGAATAGAAAACAAAAAACAAAAAAAAAATGTTCGCTCTCGAAGAGACGAGGATTTTTTTTTTTTTTTGAATAAATGAAAACTTTTCGTAAAAATGGAAATAGGGAGCTGGCTTTAAAATTTCCATAAGGAAAATAAAACGTGGATGTCGGGGGACCGTGAGGAGCCGCCGTGCGATACCTGCACTCTCGCCTATTACCCTCGCGAGTGTACGAGGAGAGAGCTCTCGGAGCTCTCTATTCGTATTCGCATTCATTTCTCATTCATTCGTGCGTTTCCATCCAGAGGGGGGGGGGGGGGGGGGGGGGGGGAAAAAGATGAAGAAGAAAAGATTGCTATTTTATGCCGCGAGAAGAAAAATATTACTAAAACGTTGTAAAGAAACGGCGGTGTACATGTTTTTGATCCGAAGATTGGGCGAGTGTAAAATATTTGCGGTGTACACTTGAACCAAGTTGTGAACTTATGTAACATTTCTTGCGGTGTACGATTTATTTCCGTAAGAATGAACGATTGTACGTTTGAACGGTGTAAGATGAAGGCGCCTCAGCTTCAACTTTTTTTTTTTTTTAAGGTGGTTATTAGAAAGACAAGGTCGGGTTTCCAAACACAATTGGTTACAAGATGTTATGAAGTTTGAGTTATTTTTTTATTGAAACATATAATTTATAACGGTGCGTATATTTCGAGTTGATTATTAAAAATTGTAAAAAATAATATGATAATACTTGTTTTAGTAAATTAAAGGTGAACTTAAGATCACCCTTGAGATCGAACTCGATTTCCTTAAGTTTGATGTTAAATTCGATGTTAATATCGAACTCGAACTACATTCGACTTTGAGTTCAGACTTAAGTTCGAACTTAATCACGAAATCAAGATCGAACCTAAAATGGATCATAAGCACGCAATGCAATTTGGGCTAAACTTCGATCTCAACGCGATCTAAACTTCAAACTAACGTCTTAAAATTCTCTAAGCTTTTCTGTAATAGCACTTAACTCTCAATACATCAATAATTTTTAACAATCTCCAGGCACTTTCAATGCATGCGGAGCTTAGGTGGTCAGTAATTGGGCCCCCTCATCTTACCATCTACTTTGTGTGGACTTATCTTATCATTTCATGAATTTCTTCTCAAGAAATTTAACACGATAAAAAATTGCATCAAGTTCTGCCCGCGCGGGCAAAATGTCGTCGGTGTTGAAGTTTTGCCAGCGAAATCGCGGCCAAACACGCTCGGGGCAAAAAGAAGAGGCGCGAGAAGAAAATATTAATAAAACGTTGTTGGGCGAAAAAAAAAAAAAGAAAATCCCGACCCAAAGCCTCAAAGGTGATAGGGAGGAAGATGGAAATGCGCAAAGCCGCACGAAGACGGTGCGAGCGGAGCGCAGAGGCTGCCCCGCCGCCTCGAGTCCCTTATAAACAGGTAGGTAAGCAGCTTACAGCTTGCGCGCGGAAAACGAACGACCGGTCGCTCGGTACATTTCGCCGAACGGTAAGGCAAGGATTGAGTCTCATAGGATAGAACCATTACAAGCGTTCGCGAGCCTGCATTCCGGTGGGCTTGTTCTCGTTATCTGCCGCGCGAGTATGTACGCCCAGAGAGAGCCTCGCAATTGCCCGGCGAACGAGAGAGTAGTGAAGAGCGGGGCAAAACGGGACCGTGTGGCGAAACTGGCTCGACAGCCGTAATGCATCGAAGGTGCAAAATGAGACGGCCTAAAATTATTGGAAAATTGTGTCTTTAAAAACTTAATTTTCTAATAATCTCGTTTATTTGTTTTGGCTTCGGAACGGTCTGTTGGTGTTCCTCTTCTTCAGGTTGTTAATGAAGAGGCTCGATATTACGTTTCGACCCTGGTCGGAGTCCTCTTTAGAAATTATTTATTTTTTTCCGTTCTATTTTTGATGTCACATGTTTTCTTGTTGATGCTCTTTTGTTGCTATTCGTCGTCTATAGCAACCTTGTTCTGACAGAGACAACATTCTGACAGTTAGAACGATACACGCTTCTAACTGCCTCGGTGTGTATCGTTCTAACTGTCAGAATGTAGTCTCTGTCAGAACAGGGTTGCTATAAACGACGAATAGCAACAAAAGCAATATAAACACCATAGCAACAAGAAAACATGTAACATCAAAAATAGAACGAAAAAAAATAAGTCATTTCTGAAGAGGACCCCGACCAGGGTCGAAACGTACTATTGAGCCTCTTCGTTAACAACCTGAAGAAGAGGAACGCCAACAGACCGTTCCGAAGCCGAAACAAATAAACGAGATTTGTTTTCACATCGGTCACAGCCCTGAACAAAGGATTTTCTAATAATTTTTGGGACGTTCCATTATGGACTCTCGGGCCCGTTTTGCCCCCACTGTACCGTTTTGACCCGCTCTCCCGTACGTGTAACTGAGCGAGCAGTGTAGAGCCGTGTTTGCCTTCGCGCCGCGGCCAATGGAACGGAAGCCATGCGGGCGAATCTTCAACTGGCTAAATCCCTTCGGCCTATTGCCGGAGCAAAATATTAGTGTCGATGGAATACTTAGCGCGAGACACTGCGGCTGGGTGGTAAATGAGCTCAAGCGGTTATTCTTACGCATTCGTCGCTTTTATTCTGTTTATTGTTATACAGTTTTTTTATTGAATAAAATAGTGACAGACAGCGGAACGAGGTATCGATAAACGGGTAGCTTAATCGAATTTACCCTTTGAAGAACACATTTAACATCTTTTTTTTTTGTTTAAGGAAATTAAACAAAAAATTGTTAAGTTTTAAAAAAAATGGCCTTACCAGAATTGCGAGGGGGGAACGGGAGAGGAGCTCAGCTGAACGCGGTAGTCACTGTGCGAGAGAGAGGGTGACACAAAGCAAGCGTGCTAGAAAGAGAGAGCCGCTTTGTTTTCTTGACGGTTATTGAAAACTAAACCGTGAACCCCTTTTTTATTTGGACATAATCTATTTTAACCCGAGCAGAAATTTAGTCAGGGGTGTTGTCTGGGCCCTTCTAGACTTCTCCGACATTTTACGGGGCCTATAATGGAAAACTAACCAATGCCCGACTAGGCTTGTCACACTTCAAAGTATGGGGCCTTTATAAGTTTCCTTGTTAGGCACCATGAAGGCTTCCCGATTGAGCCCCTACTAAATTAGTACATAAATTAAATTGAACAATATTTATTTGCAGATCTTTCTTGGATGTTGCGCATTGTTTATTAGAGATTTTTACTTACTGAAGATAGTAGTCAATTTGGATCGCCGAAAAAACATATTGTAAATTATTTTTCTGTGGGTGGGTTTCGAACCGGGTTCCCTGTGGTTGCTACTCTGCGCCTTAGCTCCCTCGGCTGTTCACATCTTATTAGAGTTCTTTTTTTTATTGTCTATTTGAAGTTAAAGAAGGTGTTATGGCTACATTTATATGAATGCGATTAAAATAATTGGAATAGAACAATTTATTCGTGAACGCTTAAAATAATTTCTTTTGTTAGTGACATTGTGCCTTTTGTCAATAACATTTAACTAACAATCGAATAAAACGTTTGTAGATATTGTGCACTGAGAACTATTCATAAGGAAATAAGGTTGAAAAATTGTTTATCGATATGTAATTGACGATTGTTAATTAACAATTAATTAACAATCGCTAATGAATAATTCGACAGTGGGCATTACCGAATATTAAAAAGTTACCAGTATCGATAACCCTTGACGAATTAAATAACAAATGCACAATAATGCGTATACGTTTAAACAAATTATTAACTGCATTTTTCGCAGGGTCGTCGTAAATAAATACAAATACAAAAAAATTCGTGAAAATAATTGATTCAATTTCTGATATATAAATCGCATTTTTAATATTTTTCTTAACAAATGATTTATGTATTATGTTTAATAAGTATCCAGCATTAAGTTTCTAATTTTCAATTTCTATTGTGGACTCCCCAACAAATCTAAATAGGGCCTCTGTTGAAATCCTCACTGTACATTGTTCGATTGAAGCTTGGTTTTCCTTTATAGGACCCAGTAAGGCGAAATATGGGTGCCCTTCTATGGTTTCCTTCACTATCCCTTATCATTCTATTGTGGACTCCTACATTGGGCCCTGTAGGGTCCTAGTTTGGATTCCCTATTATGAATTCCACGGGTATGCCTGTAATGGCCCTATAGTTTATCTCGGCCGCCCAACTAAATTTCTGCACGGGAAAGTATACTCGACACGCGGTTAGTTTTTTATTCAAATCGAACAGAAATTGTCGCAGAAAAACGCAATACCGTATAATGTTTTAGGTTAGATCGTATCTTTCCCATGTTAAAGTACGTAACTTTGAAATAACGTTGCAAAAAAACTTGACAGTCAAAAATACTGTTTAAAATTCCAATAAATAAAGCGTGTTTTTTTCTGTGGACCATATTCAGAAAATATGTTTATGGAAAAACCTCTTAAAAATTAAAAAATCTTCCAAAACAGATGTTTATCCGAACAATAACAAAAAATATATGTGTATCAAAATGTAAAAAAACATCGAAAAAAATCAAATCAAACCAGCCAAGTAGTGTTACAAAAATCTAAAAAAAAAAAAAACAAGATGTAAAAAATCTTGAACAAAAAAAACTTGACGTGCCAGTTTTTTTAAAATAATTTTTGAATGAACTACGTACGACAGTGATTGGAAAAAAAAACTGGCACGTCAAGTTTTTTTTGTTCAAGATTTTTTACATCTTGTTTTTTTTTTTTTTTTTTTTTTTAGATTTTTGTAACACTACTTGGCTGGTTTGATTTGATTTTTTTCGATTTTTTTTTTTACATTTTGATACACATATATTTTTTGTTATTGTTCGGATAAACATCTGTTTTGGAAGATTTTTTAATTTTTAAGAGGTTTTTCCATAAACATATTTTCTGAACGTTTTAAGTACTTGGCGTACGATTTTTACTTTTTTGAAAAAAAAGTATTTTGTGGTTGATTTCACCTATTTTTTCCTGTAAATGCAATTTTTTTTTACAATTTTTGAATGAACCACGTACGACAGCAATTTGAAAAAAAAACTGGCACGTCAAGTTTTATTTGTTCAAGATTGTATTTATATCTTGTATTTTTTTTTTTTAGATTTTGTAATTCTACTTGGCTGGTTTGATTTGATTTTTTTCGATTTTTTTTTTTTTACATTTTGATACACATAAACATATTTTCTGAACGTTTTAAGTACTTGGTGTACCATTTTTACTTTTTTGAGAAAAAGTATTTTGTATTTGATTTCACCTATTTTTGAAATTCTGTAAATACGAGCGATATCAAAATTTCAATTTCCAACTGTTAAAGGTAATGAAAACACTGATTTTGCATAATAATAAGTTCAACATGTTATTAACAAATCAATCCAAAAATTAATTGTTAAACAAATTACCCGGTGAACTAATTTTTTAAATTTATATACACCGTGACACACAAAGAATCACAAAGAGAGATCGATGTAACGCGCCTTGCTCATGGTACGGGCTTTGGTAAAAATGCAACAAGCAGTATAATGCTAAACTGTCACGGTGACGGACAGAGTTTTGTTGTCGCTAACTGTGCTCGCACTGTCACTACACTCCATTGCAACACTGAATCCTCAACATTGCATCCCGAGCTATTCGCACGACAGCTGACGTTGAACTCGTCGTCCCCGATGTCATACGCATCGAAATGCAACTTCTGCGCAACATCCATGGCTTCAGAGCGTCAACATGCGAACAGCTAGATGTTCTTGCAACAATCTTTGCAGTCTTCGTAGTTGTCGGTTTGTCCGAAATCTATCTCCGTGCAGGAATTTGATGCAAGTCCAACGCAAGTGCGTCCTGCTCATCTCCCACGCATCCATGTCCGCAGTCCACAAACACCCTGCCGTAGCACCCCTGCGTCCTGCTGATCTCCCACATCTCCCACACATCCACGTCCGCAGTCCACGAACACTCTGCCGTAGCACCCTGGCGTCCTGCTCATCCTATGCCGCAGCACCTCGTTAGTTCCTGAAAGTGAAAAAAAAAATTGAGGTTACCGACAAACAGATTTAAAGTTTTGAAATTGCTTCAATGAAACAAATGGAAAACAAATTGAGGTTAGAGACAACAAGAATTAATAACAAAAAAATATATGAAAAAACAAAATTTAGGTTAGGTTGTCCCTACCTATCCAGGATCAAGAGACGCGGCTCTTGATCGATAAGGATAAAAAAATAAAAAGAATGTAAAAAAATAGGGATAAAAAATAATATAAGACGATATAATATAACTCACCAGGTCTTCTTGCCGAAATAGAGCCGTCCAAAAATGATCGCGTAAACTCACGCACAATCGATCACCTCACATCACCTCACACCCATATTTGACGTTCACTTCATCATATCTCGGGAACCGCTGGACGATTATTCTCGTAATTAGGCCCATTAGAAAGCTTGGGTCCGAATTATATCATAAAAGTGTCCTTAAATTTTCGATGCGATGCTTCTTTGCCGAGATCGAGACAACCGAAAATTTCGCGTGAATTCACGCAACAATCGAAAAATTTTGGATTGATTCGCTGTCACGATCATCATACACAAGAAATTACCAATCGAATGTGTTCGCAATTAAGCGAACCGGAAAGCTTGGATAGGCATTCTATAGTAAAAATTTTATCACCATTTCGATCCGATGATTTATTTGTGAGGTAACGTGGTGCCAATATTTACTTCCGGCATATTGGAGTAAAACTACTTGGCAGCGTCTTGTCGCTTTTAAAAATTTTTTTTTTAACTTGGCGTCGAGACGCTACCGCGTCTCTTGATAAGTTTAAACGAAATCGAACAGAAACGACTTTTGGTAAGGATATCCTTAGAGCATTTTTCCGAATTCACAGAGGTGCATCACCTGTGATCCACCGTACTTCGAAGGGTTAATGAAACAACGAGCCAGTTTATTATGGGCAATCATTAATAACTGATAGGAGGGATGCGCGCGAATCTTCAACCCGATAAATTCATTGAACCTATTGCCGGGCTAAAATATTAGTGCCGAAGGAATATTTAGCGCGAGACACTGCACCTGGGTTGATGAACGACCTCAAGCAATTATCGTTACGGATTCGTAGGTTTTATTATTCACGATTATTATTTTTTAATTGAAGAAAATGCTGACACAGATAGTAGAACGAGGTACATACGACAAACTGGTAACTTCATCGAGTTGACGAAGCCACGAAACCAGTCTAATATGAGCAATAATTGATAACTTATCCCGGCGCAGATTAATACAAGATAGACCGATACGAGATTTCGCGCGCGAATCTTTAACTCGCTAAACTCCTTCGGCTTATTGCCGGGCTAAAATGATAGTACCGCTGGACTATTCAGCGCCAGACACTGCGACTGGGTACTAAACGAGCTCGAGCAGTTATTGTTGCGGCTTCGCGGCTTTTATTCTGCTCATTATCATTGTTATTATTATCATAATTTTTTTTAAGGTGCTACAGATAGCAGAACGAGGTGGCGATAAACGGGTGAGTTAATCCAAGTTAATGAAGCCACGAGCCAGTTTATTATGCGCAATAATTAATAAGTTATCCGTGCGCAGCTTGATACAAAATAGACTGATACGAGGGATGAGTAATGGCCGCTGGCCTGCGCGCGGCGCGGTGTCGAGCGGGCCGATAAAGCTGTCTCTCAGAACGGCGCGGACTGTCGAATTGTTCATCGGGTAACTACCGCGTACAGAGTTATTACGGTAAAAGTCGAGGTGCGTCGAGGTGCGAAGGGAATGATTTATCGCGACAGCGAATTTTCTCTATCCCCGTTTTATCTTTTATCAGTCGGCGAATGTAATCCCGGCGAGTACCGGAGGTGTACGTAACGCGTCGGGTTCCTTCGGCCCACGCGGTATCGCTGCACCAGCGCCAACGCCGGCGGCAGCGGCAGGACACTGTATTACACCGCACTGACGGGGAGAGATCGCGTCCGAAGACGTAACTACGAGTCGTTCCGCGATACGATAAGCATGCGTGTAGGACGTGGGTGTAGGTTTATCCAACGCTGTTGAATCTCTTGCTTGACTCTCTGCGTATCCTTCCTTTTAATGTCCCCACGCAGTCGGGCGAAGGCGAGGGAGAAAGACGGAAAGACGGGGAATTAAGAAGAAAGGCGACACAGTGTGATTTAATTGAAACAAAGAGGAAAGAAAAGAAAAATTGCAATGGTAATTTAAATGAGACCGGGGAATCGCTAACCGATAATCAGCACGCAAGTTCCCAGAGCGTGTGTATGAAATGAAAAAAAAAAAAATGAGAAAAAAATGAAACGATGGGCGAACAAGGTCTTTAGAGTCATTGACACTTTAAGGGGGGGTTGAGTCTCGGTTCGCCGACTAGCAAACTTGTATCGTGGATTCTCGGTCTGTGCTGGATACGACAATGTAGCTTTTATAGCCAGTATATAAAATTAAAAGATGAAAAAAAGACTCAACGTTGGGCGAACAAGGTCTTTAGAATCATCGACACCTTAAGGTAGCTATGTCGGTACGCCGGAGTCATGGCACATTTATGTCTCCACCACTCCCAACTCTACCAGATAACAAGTCTACCGAATAATAACTCAACCAAAAAAAGCAGCACTAACAACTCTACCGCATATCAACTCTACCAGAAAACATCTCTACCATATTACATCTCTACCATATTACAACTCTACCGTATTAGAACTCTGCCAAAATCTCTACCACTGAAGGAAAAAAAAACTCGCCCGGAATTTAAATAAAACTCTCCCGGAATTGATATACAACTCCGGTAGAGTCTTACTTAAATTCCAGGAGAGAGTTTTATTTCAATTCCGGGAGAGTTGTTATCTGGTAAAGTTGTGAGTGGTAGAGATATAAATATGCCGAAGTCATAGCGTCATCACATCAGCGTCTATATGACATAAAAAATTAAGCATAGGTGATACTTTGTCTGCATCAATAATATTACAACAAATTATAAAGTATCTATGAAAATGTTCGTAATTAGATTGAACCGATTATTTGTAAGCAGACTATTTGTTTAGTGTCGGTTTGACTTCATTTTTACGACAATTAGGTGAGGAAACATGATCTGGCCCGAAATCGTGCACTTCGATTGCAGTTCTATTGAATATTAGTTCGGTGACTTCACTTTTTTTTTTGTTGCGCATGAATTCCTGATTGATTTGCGAGTCCGCAGTACTTCATATTTTTTTCTATCTCTGATCCAAGCATGTTAATTCTCGATTTGAAGATCAATTTCGCCAGCTCTCCCGTAATCGCCATGTAAAAAGGCCGATTTTCAACATCTAATTGTTCATTCAAATGGTCGGTAAAACCCTTTGAGATTTTGTACAAGTAAAATTTGATAGTTAAATGACAACATATCAAAGGTTTATGCACATGACTTTGGATTACCTTCGCGACATAACTACCTTAAGGGGGTTGAGTGTCGGTTCGACAAGTAGCAACATTTGTCGGGGTTATCTCGGTCTGTGCTAGGTACGACAATGGAGATTTTACAGCGATCCATTAAGATTGCTAAAATAAAAATTATTTCATATTGGTACTAGTAATAAATGCGCCCAATTAGCCTCAATACGTGATCAAGAATGTACCGAGTTTATAAATGGATGACTTTTTTCCTCAGACGAATGGGGCCATTGACCGGCGCGACTTATAAAGGGTTAAAATATTATACCAATAGCTTGAACTGGCGGGTTCGTAATTCCGTATCAATAATTAGATAACTAAATTTGCAGCGAGTTGTTTCTATCGTAAATTTGTCATGCAACTCGAACTATGCAGTACCGTTCTAAATACGAACTCGACCGGTATGAAAACGTCCATAATAATCGCTCAAATTCTCACCGCCAGTTTTCATCTATTTACGGACCATACTCGCCGATTTAATCCAACAGAGAAATTAACTTTAAAAAAAAATTCATGAGATATAACATTTTCCATGAACCTCGGTGCCCGAGAGTTATTTCCACGTCTCACCTCCACCGATGCGGTGGTCGGCGTGCATCGAATGAAATTACCCGACGCCGGGACACCGTCGAGTCTCAGCGCGCCCGACCCCGACGGTGGTTTGATCCGAAAGTTTCTTCAATTAGAATTCCGCCACGACGTTTCCACGTCTCCGACACAGCCTCGCTGGAAGATCGAAACTTTTCACCGAGAATTTCCGCGGAATCTCCGGATCTAATTGAATAATTAGGAACGCAAGTGTCAGAGACGAAGTCCCGGAGTCTGGCCGCGTCAGAACCGTCGAGGATCGGCTGGAGCGGCAACGCCAGAGTCAGATAGTAATCCGACGAATATAACGCGGGGATGATCCGCTCGCAAAATTCGTATTCGACTAATGTGAAATTATCCCCGGGGGGGAAATTGAACGTTCCGTTTAATCCGGGCTCTGCGACTGCTAGGGACGACGGATGGGAAATTCTATATACATGTACATATACTATATAACTATATAGAAGAGGGGTTGCCGTCCCTTTCTATCCTTGTGCTCGGACTCGATGTTTCTGTCTTACTTCGTCCAATTACCCGGCGAAGGTCTCCGACTGTCCAGAGTTCGGGCGAATCTGACACGAGTATATATATATATATATATGAGCCCGATATATTGTAACCGCCTTCGTTCACCTCTGTGTGTTCGCTGTGTTGACTCTCCGTCTCGGTCCCTCGTTTCGGCCGGGAGAAGGACGGCGCGCTCGTAGCACTGCTGAGGTATCCCTCGGTCTCGGTCGAGAGTCCGCTTCCAAGAATGGACAGCTGTCGGTTTGTGTGTGGCAGGGGGCGCGCGGACGCGGCCCATCGGAAGGATCGGAGAGAAGCGAGAAAGGCAAAGACTGCGAGAGCCGGCAGGGGCGGGGAAAGCCGGGAAAGGTTATACTGTTTAGATGTACTTGGGCAGACACCTTAACAGCGCAAATTGTACATTTATCGGCGGAGAAGAAGGTAATATCAGGGGAGCGCCGCCATAAAACGGCCACTCGAGGGAAAATCTTAATATCTTTGTTACGGTGAGAAGTTTCCGGTACTACCCACTTGGCCCGATATTGGACTCAATTGCGCCGGGAAAAAAATTGAACGCGCTTTCGTACCGTATAGAGACTTACTGTCTATTTTTGGGTGAATCTTTCTACTTTTTTGATTTCAAAAAACTTTTTTTTTTCTTTCTAAAGATGATAATTGCCTATTGTGTTATTTATATTATTCTCGCTGTACGACACACAGGCTGCTCTGTGCGGAATGCCGAACGATTGTATAGCGCGGCCCACGCTGCTGCACTTTCCGTCCGTTCGCCTCGACCAACGTCTGCCAAACCCTCGGGCTTCGGTGAAATAATCTCATTTTTTTTTCTTCCTTTCCTTTTTCAATTTTTTTTTTTATTCCACATATTGACTGCCAAGACACATAAGGCCTTGGGCCACGAGGTTTTACATATTGCGTCGTGTGGAACACGCTCTTCCGTTCCTCAGCCGAATTATCCTCGATCTCGTTTCTTCGATTGCATTTTATTATTATCATTACCTTCGAACGTTCTCGCACGAGGTGCCGTCAACACTTTCCCTTTCGTGGCTTTTTGTCTCGTTTTTTCCCCCTTTTTTTTTGTAACTTTATTTATTTTTTATTTTACGAGAGGAATTCAAGTCCGTAAATTGTGTACAGTAACCGTGGAGGTGAGAGACGAGCCGGACGAGTATCGATCGGGGATCGAAGGCTCAGGGGCGCCGACTCTCCAGACTTCGAGAGGCGAGGGTCTCTCTCGCGCGCGCGCGCCACGCGATCGTAAACAGGTGCGGAACGGCCGCATACCTTAGCAGCACTTTCTGCACTCTCCCACACTACTACACCACCGCCGACACTGCCGGCGAAGCTTGTACAGTATAACCGTGGTACGCGGAGGAGTTGGGCACAGGCACCCGAGACAAGGAGTTCTTCTATTTTTCCTCCCTCGTTCTCGATGCCCTCGGCCGGCGCTCTCGACGCAGCGACGGCCGTCCTAGCCTTCTCGAGCTCTCCGACCAAAGTTTTTTAAAAACATACCTTTTCGCGAGCTTGCCGGAATTCTCGAGTTCGCTAATTAGCGGACAATGAAGAGACCGAGAGATAAAATAATTATTGTCTCAATAACGCAATTTTCATTTCGGACGACGGGGTTGTCGGTTGACGCTCTCAACCGGACTGGAGCATTATTTTTATATTTAATTATTTATTTCAAGTTTTTGTTTGCTCAAGTTATTAGTTAAAAGTTTTTTTTTTTGTTGAATAAAATAGGAATAAAATAATCATTGTCTCGATAACGCAATTTTCATTTCGGGTTGTCGGTTAAGGCAGTTATGTCGCGAATGTAATTCGAAGTCATGTGCAGACACTTTTGACATGTTGTACTTTAAGTACTACATTTTACTTGTACAAAAGCTCGAAGGCTTTTACCACCGACCATTTGAATAAATAATTAGATCTTGAAAATCGGTATTTTTACACGGCGCTTACAGGAGATCCGGCGAAATTGATCTTCAAGTCGAGAATTGACATGCTTAGATCAAAGAGAGAAAAAAAATAGAAAGTAGTGCGTACTCGCGAATCAATCAGGAATCGATGCGCATTAAAAAAAGCAAAGTCACCGGACTAATGTTCAATAGAACTGCCATCAAAGTGCACGGTTTAGGGCCATTTAACGTTTCCTATTTTAATTGTCGTAAAAATTAAGTCAAATCCACACTAAACAAATAATCTGCTTACGAACAATCGATTCAGTCTAATTGCGAAAATTTTCATAGATACTCTATTATTTTGCTTCCTCATAGAGGAAGCTTCGTTTTCGTGAAAAAATTAGTTTTCGAGATTTTTATGTAAACATGCTCAGAATGTTCCCAAACATCTAAAAAACACGTTTAGAAAAAATGTCTGGATGTATGTATGTATGTATGTATGTGTGTGCAAATCATTTAACGTTCATAATTCGAAAACGGCTTGAGATATCGAGGTGAAATTTATCACACATATTGAGGGGTCGATTCTCATTGTTCGATCCAATTTTTAGCCAAATCTATTCAGCCTTTCAGATTTTACGCGGTTTTTAATTTTTTCAAAAATGTTTGTGCGCGCTCTAACTCTTACAATTTTTGAGATATCGGGCTAAAAATTGATATACAAGTGGACCATTATCGACCGATGATCGGTATTGAATTTGGAAATAATCTGTAGAACCGTTTAAATTTTATGAAATTTTTTATTATTTTGAATTTTATGAAAAATGAGTATTTTAGTTTAAATGCAATTTTCTTCATTAAATATTCATTTATGACTAAAATAAGTATCAGATTCGTGATCAGCGTGAAAAAATACATGGAATACAGTCCCGGAAGGACGACTAACGAAAAAAGTTTATCTATAATTTTTATTGCCAATATTGCAAAAATGAGTCATTGTGCGTATTTTCAAACAGTGATTTTTTTGCTTCCTGATGGCATCGTGGACAAACCTAGGTACCTATCATGTTCTAAGGCAAGAAATACACAAGATGATAGATATGACGGAGTTAAAATCACTAGACAAAGCGATGTCATTAGAACTTTTCAAGTAAAAATTGAAAAATCGAAAAAAAATTTGGAACACATAATTAATTGTATGTATTTTTCGCGCCGCGCACAGATCCTATATCCGTTTTGACCAAAAGCGTAAGGTTGGTGTATTTTTTCAGGCTAAACCTGAATAAGCCAGCAGTTTTGCCTAAAAGTTAAATACGATATTGATGTTGGAAAAAAGTTGAAAATTGACATTTTCATATAGCTTCCTCATAAAAGCTGAAAATTGAAATTTTCATATCGCTTCCTCATAAACGTTGAAAGCTGAAAGTTGAAGTTTTTTATTCGCTAAGCTTCCTCTATGAGGAAGCCAAAAATATAGTAAATGCTTCCTCATAGAAGAAGCTTAGCGAATAAAAAATTTCAACTTTCAGCTTTCAACGTTTATGAGGAAGCGATATGAAAATTTCAATTATCAGCTTTTATGAGAAAGCTATATGAAAATGTCAATTTTCAACTTTTTTATAATTATTGTTTCAACTTTTTTATAATAAAAATTAATTATATTATGCCACATATAATTAATTTTTTTGTCATATAGACGCTGATTTTTATGACTCCAGCGTAGCTGACATAGCTACCTTAATACTGCGAATCGGATCGTAGCATAATTTCTATGTCTATTCGTTTATCTTACGTTAATCAAAGAAAAATGCACTTAAGTTATTATTTAAAAACAATTCTTTAATTGTATGTAGTGTACTTGTTCCCCGAAGAATTACAAGATTCCTTTTTACAACGTTCATACAAATTTTCAATTTTCCTTTTCTTTGCACTGTGCAATCTCTACTTCCCTACTTCTTATATATATCTCCTCCACTCGTTCCTGCTGTCCTCCCTTCTTCGCTCCTCTTTTCCTTCGCGTTTTTTTAATTAATTAATTGAAAATTCAATTAAGCCTTACACTTTTTATTTAGTTATTTTTTAAATTATTTTGAAGTCACTTTTTTTAACTTCAGGTTCGACCGCGAGTTTGTTATTGAGATTGAAATTAGTACTGAAACTTTGGGTGTGGAGGTCAATTTCGTGCACGGACTATTTTTTGTTTTTTTTACTTTCACCTTCATTTCCGCCGAGACATCCCGAGACGGGCAGCATATACGGAAAGTGAAAACTCGTGGGCGTGAGCGAAGACCAACGGAAGTAAGCCTGCTGCTAGTCTGTAGGTCCAGCGGCCGGGAGATTCCTTCCGAGGAATAAGTTCAGCGGGTCTCCGGACGGAATTCACCAAGTTTCTTATCCCGAGTACAGAAGTCAGATGTCTCTTCAGCTCTGGGGTAGCTTGGAAGATCAGGCCGCATTCCTTGGCAATGTCTTGCAAGTCTATGACTATATATATTTTATATATATATATATATATATATATGTATATATATATATATATATATATATAGTTTGTACCCTCCTCCCAATCGTCTTACAGGAGGCGAAAAATACTTTTCCCACGAGTTACAGAGCCTCTTCGCACGTACGCGAAAGGTCGCTCTCACATTTTTTTTTTTTTTATTACACAACCACTCCACATCGAGTGACCATTTAGTCGGTTCACGTTATCGATAAGAAGACTTTTATGTGTTGGATCCTCGAAAACGCATTAAACTTGGTAAACATGGCAACTTTGAGGAATATCAGCACAGAGGTTGGAACTAAACAAAATTTATTATTATTATATATTTTTAAAAAATGTTTATAGATTTTTGTTTTACTTTTGGAAAAATAATTTTGTGGAGCACCTTTCATTGAATAAAGTGGGCTTCGTCGCGTCGCGATCAAATCTGTGTATTATGGATGACGGTTTGGAAAAACACCGAGAGAAAAGTAAGTTCACTGAATATTGAAATAATCCGGTCTACCTTTGGGAGAAATAATCGATATTAATTTATTTCTCTAATAATATGGAGCAGCCGTTATTCAATGCAGGTTCTCTACATCAATGAAACTTAGTAATTAAAAAAAAAAAAAAAAAGTTGTACAAACAGTTTATCATGTTCGATTACTCGTTTTACTCGACGCAACTCGCTGAAGGCGCCTTGACGACTGGAGGCATAATTACCATACGTCAAAGGGTTAAAACAGCAATTTTCATGGAACGTGCGTTCATTTATCAAAAAATAAATAATAAAAAATGGAGATACGCTGCCGGTGCGCGTACATGCACGTGACAACATAAAAACACTTGTAACACCGTGTATATCGCGAATGTCCGTAGCACCGAACAGCTTAATCGGATAACAGCCCTCCGAGCCTTTATTTTCCGCCGTTTTGTTCGTAAAATAATTTTCAATATCTCGTTAAGCGCGATTGAAACATTGTTGCCGGAGTCTCTGAATAAATTTGCCCCGGGGCAGTGACGATGAAACTCGAGATTTTACGAGGAATATAGCTCGGCACATCGCGGTGATTGCGCATGCGCGGGACGAGCAAAAAAAAAAACACAAAAAACAAATCACCAAAAAAGAAGCACCGTAATTACGGAGCGCAGAAGAAGAAACAAACGGAGGTGTTACACCAGATGCGTTGAAGACGTCGAAAGCCGAGCGAGCGAGACGGAAGTTAAGGGACATCCTCTTGGGAAGCGTTAACGAGTTGTTGAAAAAAAAAAAAAAAAAAGAGGGACTTCGGCCGGGGTATATGCAGCTATTACCGAGATGCAGCGGCGGTAGCGACAGTGTTTACCTGCCCGGCAACTTCGCACTAGCTTTTTGTACGACTCCGCACTGTCCCGCCCGTAAATACGTAAATACGCGTGTTTCCTCCGACTCCTCGTACGACGCAATTACATAAATGCTAAGTACCCGACACACAAATAACTTTCAATATTAAATCTCCATGCGAGTTTATTATTATTATGGCAGTTGGCATATTGCCGATTTAATGAGAAACGGGGAGCTTGTTAATAGCATCGATACGGAATTCAGCTTGTGCAATTATCGTTTCGCACGTCGTGACTTAGTTATTTAGAGATTGCGCACGGCAATTCGTCGAGAGTGCAGTTTCAACCTCGTCAAAAATGAAAACACGGCGAGAAATCGACGTCTTTATTGCGGCAAAATTTAATCCTCAGTTTTTCGGATCCCCACGAAGATCGTGAAAATCATTAACAAAATTATTCATAAATCGTCACGAAATCACTACAATTAACTGAGTAAAATTTACATATTTTTTTTAATCACTGATCAAAAAATTACGTAGTCTAACATTACTTAGTCTCTCTAAATTACATCAGTGTTTAACAGATTAAGGACATGAAATTCCATGATATTTCTAGGTTTTCCAGATGAAAATCTGAAAAATTCCAATGCCTTTCTTCGTCGATATTATCTGGTATAAGCAGCAAGTAGTAACGAAGAAACAAACAAAAAATGTAGTGAAACTTCCAACAGATTTTTTTTGGATATATATTTACACAATTTGTCAATATTTCTTTTTCAAATTGGAAAATTGTACAAAGTCAAAAGCCTACGATTTTTGCAGTTAACAAATTATTGCTGTTTTCCAAATCTACTTTTGTCAATTCTTGCTTTATCTCATCTTCTACTACGGAGTTCATTATTTGATGCTTTATCAAAGAACCGAGATCGTCATATAAAAATGGGGCAGAGGATCGTAACTTTGAAACGCAGTGATAAATGATTCCATTTCTGTTGCGAGAGTGTTGCATTTTAAAACTGTTGCAATTTTGTAGTGTTACAATTTTATCTTCGATGATTTTTTCGATGTCTTTTCGTGTATTTTGTCAAGACTGTAAGAGCTCTTCGAATCATCGTTCCGGTGATTGGTTTCCTAGCCAGCGAATGGCGCATAAGTTTTTAGGAAACACTTTCGACCCGCTCACATCCGTGTCGTGTCTGCTTCGCGCAGGACTATTCTCAAAGAAATTATACAATGCCCTTCATAACTCGACATTATCCTACTGAGCAGCTCGAATCTCGTCCTTAAATACATCGTGAACGGTATGCAGACCACACGAACCCAAATTGAGTAACAGCTCGCTCTGACGCCGACGTTATTGTCAAGATCGGCTTGCGAAAGTTTAATGCATTTTAAATTAACATTTGGGTCATGTATCGAAATTTGTATTAACCGCATCTTTAAAAAAAACCTAACATTTTTAAATAAAAATATATATATTTTTTTAATTCCAGGTGATCGATCGATCTCCATGAAATTTCCAGGATTTTTCATGGCTCAATGAAATTCCATGAGATTTCCAGGTTTCCAGGATTTCCAGGGACGTTAGACACCATGAAGAATGTTTATTAAGAAAAATGGCTACCAGTTACTTTCCATGCTATATTTTGAAACGTTTCGATATTCCGTGGGAGCGGAATATCGACTCACGATTTTTTAGATCGTCTTCTTCCCAAGTGGAAGGCAAAGAATTCGATACTGGACCGGCTGGATAAGGTGTGGAGGAAAGGATTCCCGCATATGCTTCGGGGTAGAGGGAGGCAGCTGGATTGCTGGCCCCCTTGATAACGCACAGAGTGCGTTATCAGACCGCTCTCCCACATATGCGGGAGAGAACAAGGAAAGAGGAGTTCTTCGGTCTTGCAATTCGGGGACTATGAAGTCGACCCGACGTTCAAGGCCGAATAACTCTCACTCTGTGAGCCTACTCTGCTCAGAGACACGTATGCCGAAACATACGTGCTTACGCAGTCTATAAACTAATACAACGAGGCCCCATTCTGGGGTTACTTCGAGGAGGTGTCGTAAATTCTTTTAAGGATGGGAGAGGACCTAGAGGAGAGGACAGGCAGAGCCTTTATGGCCATCCCGGGGCCGTCTCGCTTGCGAGAAGCGGACGCCAGCCGGCCATCTAGTGGCAAAGTGCCAGACTCTGCCCGGGGGGGGTCTGTCCCGTTACATTTTACTATGAAAAACTTATAAAATTATATTAAACTATAATAAAAAAAAAAATAACCAGGGTCCAAATTCAAATCTAAAAAGCTCAATCTTTTTCAGTCTCGCTTCAAAGCCATCCAGCTCATTGGGCACGACGAGACAAAAAATTTCGTTTCTCTATTTCTCTCCCTCTCGAAATTTCATTAACGCAGTTTCGGGAATTGTCATTATACCATCAATAGTGCACACGCACGCACGACCATATAACCCAAGGTAGCTCATTGTCCGCGGTATATTACAATACAGGTGGGGTACAGGAAGCTCAAGAGTTGCGACAATACCCAAATCCGCATGAATAGAACTCAATCAATCGATGGGAAGAGAAGAGGAGCGGGGAAGTCGAGGGGGGGGGGAGAGGATAAACCCGACCGAAGGACTTTGTCGATCGACCGGATCAATTAACTCATCCCGCGACGAGTGAACGATGTAGACTGCGATATATATATATGAACACACCATAGATAGGTATTTCATTAACGCAATTTAATGGGAGAATACCAATCCCTCTCTCGGCTCTCTGGGCTCTCTCGGGCTCTCTCGGGCTTTAACGAGTGGCTGTATTGTAAATCGCGACGGACGAACTCGTTCGATCCTACATACCAGAATAGAGTTTGCCGGTAACCAGATATTATTTCGGCTGAATAGCTGCGACGAACACAATGCAGGATCGGTGCAACGCCCTGCCGCGTTCGTCATTCCACATACGCTTACGTGTCACGAGTTAAAATTATGGAGGAATCCAATTTCCGTAAACCGAAGGCAGATATGACTGTTCATGCAAAGAGTGAACCGGTCGCGTATCGTCTTGAACAATTTTCCGTTATTGCTTCCACCTCATATGGATTTGTAATAATAATAACCATAATAATATTGTCACATTTACCACGATTACCACAATCGTCACTATTATTATTATTATTATTATTATTATTATTATTATTATTATTATTATTATTATTATTATTATTATTATTATTATTATTATTATTATTATTATTATTATTATTATTATTATTATTATTATTATTATTATTATTATTATTATTATTATTGCGTATAAGAATAATACATTCTCGTCGCAAGAAAGTCAGAATCTTCGGAATATACAGATTTACAAAGTTTACAAAGTGTTGAGTAAACGAAATTGTAGTAACGTATTACACTGTAAAAAAAAAAATTGTAAATTTAATTTACGGGAAAGTGAAATTTCCTTACATTATTTACATTAATTGAACATTAATGTACTTTTACTGTAAAATTACAATACGAGATATTGAGATTACAAATGTTTCGTCTGATATTTATAAAAATTTCTATCAAAATTACTAATTTTACTGTAACATTGCAACGCGTATGTATTTGAATTTCAAAAGCAGTTTGTGTAAAAAAGCTTCCAATACTGTTCAGTCATTTTCAAACAAATTTTTTTTTACAGTGCATTAAGATTATTGGTAGAACTTTGTAAAACTGTATATTCCGAAGATTCGGAGTCTCTTGCGACGAGAATGTATTATTCTTATACGCAATAAAATACCATTGTTATTATTATTATTATTATTATTATTATTATTATTATTATTATTATTATTATTATTATTATTATTATTATTATTATTATTATTATTATTATTGAAATAATAACTTTTGTTAGCTGGCGATATTCCAAAGATTGTTAACTGAAACTTTGCGACTGAGATATTAAGGTTTGCACTCAGGTCCCCGATAAACGACAACGCTAACTTGCGGAGGTGGGTAAGTACGGTGCAGTCGAGAATGGATAACGCGCGGCACGTTTGTACAATTGCCACGCCGCCACTCTCGCGTCAAGTTTGCTTCGCTCCGCGATAGCTTTTTCGTTCTCGGCGAGTTCCGGGCTTTGTCCCGCGAAGTGGCGGATTCGCGGTGGACTTCGCTCCGGGCATGGTGCCGGAGTGATTTTAACGCGAACGCGCGGTACGCATACGGAATGGCGACTCGATCGGGCCGATGCCGAAACGGCTAAAATAAACGACGTGCAAATTTAATTCGCCCTCATACGACCATTCGCATATCGTTTCTTCATTATTTTTTTTTTTTTTCATCGCTCGGAGATTTGCAAATTTAATTTGCGATCTGTTATTTCTTTAAATTGCTTCATTTTTTTTATTTATTCCTTTAGTTATGCATTTATTTGTCATAATTAAATAAAATGTAATGAATTACGCAAAACGTTCGAAAATAAAATGTGCACACTGCTTACTCGTTTTTCTCGAGAACAGTTCAATGTCTCATTCGAATTCGATCGATTTATTTATTTTTTTCTCTTTTCTCTTATTAGAAAAAAAAAAAAAAAAAAAAAAAAAAAAAAAAAAAAAAAAAAAATGTAAAAAACGTCGATAAATCAAAGTGTTAAAGTTGTCTTTGCTCTCCCGGCCCGTCCGGCCTGCATGTGGACACAGACGGGGCACAAAGATTCCGTTGTTCAAACCGTGGACGGTCGCTCAACATTCTACGGGCTTGTTTGCGAACACTCGGCATCGTTACCGTTCACGTTGAAGGCAGACGGACAGACGGACAGACTGACGGGTTTTGGAAAGCATAGTCTAAAGCCTTCGTGCCGTCCGGGCGCTATGTGTGCGTTCGTTCGGCCCGCAGGCGTGCGTGCCAAATATCGTTTAACAATCGATCTCGTCGGTGAATCCGATACCCGAGAATGCTGCCCGCTCTGCCCCTGGCGGCCGCCTACCCGTCGGGCCTATTGATAAATGAGGGATCGATGGATATCTACACACATATTGTGCACATTGGAACGTAGGGTGAAAAGAAAACTGTCGGAAAGGGGATGTATACATACATATATATACATACATGTATGGCTACATGTATATATAAGATATATATCTATATATACCTGTATATAGACATACATACATACATATACATTTCTTTATATATATATTTCTCACTTTATATATATATATGGGGTATTCCATACCGATTCGACCCACGTCGGACCCTCGACCTCTTCAATTCGGTTGGCAATTTTTTATAATATTGTTCTAACTCTAAAAATCACAAAAAATTTTGTTTTTATTTTATTTTTTTATTTGCGTTAATTACAATTTTTCAAAGTGAACATATTTTTAGCTGCAATTAAAAATTCTGAAAAAATCCTATATTTGATATGAAAATTTTTAAGCCTAAATCCAGAATGTCCAAATATTTGCTTCTAGATGTTTTTGAGCTTTTTCTTTCTTTTTTTTTAAGTGAGCATATTGTTAGCCCAAATTAAAAAATCTGAAAAAATTCTCAAAAATCCTGTATCAGATATGAACATTTTTAAGCTTAGGCTTAAAGATGTTCATATCTGATACAGGATTTTTGAGAATTTTTTTTACAGTGTATTAAGATTGGTAATCCAGAATGGTAAAACGTTCGCTTCTAGATGTTTTTTGAGCTTCGCTTTCTTTTTTTCATATCTGATACAGGGAATTTTTTTCAGATATTTTCATTTGTGCTAACAATATGTTCACTTAAAAAAAGAATGAAAAAGCTCAAAAACATATGAAAGCAAACGTTTGGACATTCTGCATTTAGGCTTAAAAATGTTCATATCAAATACGGGATTTTTCAGAATTTGTTCAAAATTTTTAATTCCGGCTAAAAATATGTTCACTTTGAAAAATTGTCATTAATGCAAATTAAAAAAATAAAATAAAATAACCGACAGCGTTGGGTGCGCGGTCGGTGTGTGGCTTCGGCGGTCTCCCGAGTCAAGCACCTTTGCTTGCGTCCAGTAGATGGATGGGTGACCGCTTAGCCGCGCACTGACTAGCGCATCGAACGTTGAGCGGGAGGTCAGTTTTTCTGAGTCCTTGATGTTTGAAAACATCGAAGAATCAGAAAAATAGGGCCATCTGCACCGACACGGGTTTTCCGCAGTTTCCCCGTGTCCTCGGTAAATGCGGTGCAGTGTAGCTAAGACGGCTGCGGACGCAACGGCAGTTAGGTAGCGTAGCGAAGTGCGGGTAGGGAATGATAGGAGGGAACAGGGAAGGGATCCGTAAAAACCCGTCAGGGTATACGGTGGTATGGAACAACAATAAAAAAAAATAAAATAAAATAAAATAAAATAAAATAAAAAAAAATGAATGATGTTTAGAGTTAGAACAATATTATAAAAAATTGCCAACCGAATTGAAGAGGTCGAGGGTCCAACGTAGGTCGAATCGGTATGGAATGCCCCATATATGGGTTTGTGGACACCAAACGAGTGGTCGAACGGTCGGGGACAGCGGACCGGGGCAGCGACACATATGGCCGAACATCAGTCGAATTTTATTAGAATTTTTTCCGGTATAGGGGAGGGCGGGGCAAAATGGGATAATAGGGCAAAACGCAATTTTCCAATAACTTGTGGTGTCGAGTGGGGCAAAACGGGATCGGAAATCCAGATGTATCGTTGGGACAAAATGGGGCATCCAAAAATTATTGGAAAATTGAGTTTTGCCCTCACTGTCCAATTTTGCTCCGCTCTCCCCCAAACGCAACACAACCAAAAGAATCGCACTAGACGATTCTTTTTGTTTTTACTCGACGAGTGTTTATGCAAAGACCTAGATTTTTGTACGATTTTGTACTCAGATTTTTTCATGCCACTGACAGATTCTCGATGGCATTTTAATTTGATTAACCGCTGTCGGTGAGGTCAACGAGAATCGAGAAATCATTTAATTCCGCTTGAACGAATTTGACGCACGATAATTTTATCGAAAAATATTTTTGGCGAATGTATCGAATGCGTACATTCGTTTCTGTGGTACGAATTATCGGAACAGATTTAAAGATTTTATGCGACATTAATTCATTTTAAAACAATTGATATCAATTTAGTTTCGTACAACTCGTTGTCGCGCTTCGTTTTAATCCTCCGATGCGAGAATAAAAAATTAAATAATCCGACGAAATTGTGATCGCGTAATTAAAAAAAAAAATAAATCAAAATCTCATCCTTTCGGATAAAGTATTTATTTTTTCGTGGATAAAGTCCGACCCGGCGATTTATCGCGAAACGGTGATACAACTTTCGTACAAATGTAACGTAAAGTTTGATTCTTCTCGGCTCGTTTCATCCGAAGCAATGAAAAAAACAAGGGCAATGACAATCCTCATTCGAAATTGAGTTTTAATTGACTGCGAAAGAGACTTTCGGTCGTTCGAAGTGCGAAAAACTTTTCAGCTGAACGGAGTCCGGAATTTCGCCAAGATAAATCAAACTCCGAGCGTAAACCAGTTAAATAGGGAGAGGAATAAGTAATAGGAGGAGAGACAGAGGTACCAGGCAACAAAACACGGCACTATCCCCGAGTTTGGTTGTCTCGTGTTCTCGAGGGCGCGAACGGAAGCTCCGTTCTCATTTTGAACCCGGGAGACGACGAGCTATCGTGACACGACGACAACGAGTTTCGGAGTCTTGCCGTTCGGGTTTGCACGGAAGATCGATGGATAGTTTGCGTGATCGTTGAAATGGCCCTCGATCTGCAAAACCGTATCGGCTTACATACGGTTATTGGCATACCTACCTATCACTTGCTGTACGACTTTTAATAAAATTTTTTAAATAAAAATGATAATAATAATTATTATTTAAGTAAAAAAAATGCTAATGCGAAATGCACATTGCTTCTCACTGCGATACAACTCGTCGTCCAATTTTGACTCCCGTTGAAAGGTGAAAGATTAATGATGAAAAATACATTTTTGTAACCAATTAAAAAAAAAAATAACCCTATGAAGAAAATTGAAAGTTGGACGTAAAAAAAAATGCTCTATGAAAATTGTCTTCTCTGCGATAAAACTCGTAGTTCCAACTTTGGCTGCCGTTGAACGACGAAAAATTAACGATGACAAACAAATTTTTGTAATCAACTTTTAAAAAATTAATTAGCTCTGCAAATAAAGTTGAAAGTATGACATCAAAAAAGTTCCCTACGAAAAACTCACCGCTCCTCTGCGACAAAACTCGCCGTCCATTTTTGGTTCCCGGTAATTGTCGAAAAGTTGATTATTTATTTATTTATTTATTTATTTTAACGGAGACAAACCCCTTTGTACAAAAAGATTTTACACGTTTAACAAGTGGTAGATATGTTATAAGATATATATTCGCTTTCATAAGGAGAATGGGGTACAATGTGTCATGGGGCACAGTGAGCCACGATCGATTTCTCAGAGGTTTGTGGTGCATGAATTTCGAAACTTTTTGTGTTGGGCCGTGAGCTAAATTGATTTTTGTCAGATCAAAAAAAACTTAGATGACAGCTCGTAAAAAATATAAAAAATCGTAATTGATTTGGGCTCCTGAAAAAAAAATTGTTTGCTCTTAGGAAAAAATGTCAAAGTTTACATCACTTTTTTACGCAGTTCAGGTTTTCGGTCGTAATAGACAGATTAATGATCTTTGCATTACTCAATGCCCATATCACAGTATATTTAGTTCGATAAATAATTAATTTTTAATATAAATATCGTTTGTTGCTAGTGGAGTACAATGCGTCACTGACTTGTGGTGTTCAATGTGTCATCTCTAGACGTTATTAGCACGTAGTCCTGGCGCCCACGTACCTTCTGTATGCAATGAAAGGTCCATGGGAAAACCTGGATGGGTCCTTTAGATTTTGATCTCCAGAATCCAAAAATCTCGGTTATTTTTCGATAAAAGCGGTAGAGGACATTGTTATTAACAATTTAATTGTTTAAATCAAGATATCTCGAAAACTACTGAAGGGATAGGAAAATTTTCAAATAATCAATTGATCCTCTATTGAAGATGAACAAAAGTTATTATAAGCATTTTTGTCGTATCTGCCAATCTTAGAGCCTTATCGATGGTTAAGCCATTTCATATAATGTGATATAACTCCAACTTTGAATTCAAGTATAGAATATTATTTTTTTCTTTTTTTTGTGTTAAGCATGCAGAAAGAAAAGAATAACGGCAACGGGAGAAGACGGCTGGGCACCGTCGGAAACTTACGGCCGTCGGTCCAACCTCAAAACAGAACAGTCCTTACACTGAGAGAAGGATCTAGTAAAAATTACCAATCATCTAAGAAAAATTACCATAGCGCATAGTAGAACGGCGCCAGCGCGCCACCTATGGTAGAAAGTCTGAAATTATCCAAGAATTTTTACCATAATATCTAAGAAAAATTCTTATAAATCCGGTACTTCCTACCATAGGTGGCACCCTAACGCTCTACTACTATGTGATATGGTAATATCTCCCAAGTGATATAGTAATTTTTATTAGATCCTTCTCTCAGTGTACTTGACTCATTGTACCCCACGTTCTTGCATCACTTGACACATTGAACCCCACTATCTGACACGTTGTACCCCACCGGTGGGGTACAATGTGTCACTGCGCGACCAGTTGTTAATTGAATTATTTAAATATCGTCGATCTTTTGGCGGTAATTATTTCAGGTTTAATGTATGCCTGAAAGTCCATAGAAATCGATTATGAAAGGAATTTTTTGAATATACCATTTTGGTAAAGGCAATAATTCATAAGAAAAAAAGTGACACATTGTGTCCCACGTTTTGCATTACTTGACACATTGTGCCCCACTATCTGACACATTGTACCCCACCGGTGGGATACAATGTGTCACTACGCGACCAGTTGTTAATCGAATTATTTAAATATCGTCGATCTTTTGGCGGTAATTATTTTTAGGTTTAATGTATGCCTAAAAGTCCCTAGAAATCGATTATGAAACGAATTTTTTGAATATACCATTCTGGTAAAGGCAATAATTCATAAGAAAAAAAGTGACACATTGTACCCCCACTCTCCCCTACTAGATTTCTTTCTATAACTCCTTTAAATTGATTAGATTTGCTTTGCATCACTCGTAGCGCAGTATTCGTTCCTCAGCGGATTTTTTAACATGCCCAATTCTCCTTTCAAGGATTTGTAGCTCAGGTACCTCGTTTACTAACGAGGGGATTCTCCAAGTTGCCGACCGGCTACCGACTGTCGTTCGAGAAGTTGGCACGTGAAATGTTTGGACATGTCGTGTCGGTCTCAATGGCTCAATGATTTGAATTGATAAGATTGATTGAATTGATTTGAATTGATAAGATTGAAGGATTGAAATAAAAAAAGAGATTTAACGAAGAAAAACACGTGTAAAATATATTGACCCGAAGAAAAACAACCTGACAGGAATTTGTATATCGATCAACTGTGAAAGGACTTTCGCCTTTTTTTTTTACGCCGTTAAATATATCGTAGGTCTGTAATTTTGATTTCATTGAAGTTCGAAGTCGGCAAAGAGAATCCGATAAGGCTAAATTGCGCCACTTTGTTGGTAGTTACAGTACTGTGGAGCACTTTGGAACTAGAAGTTCCATCGGCGCGCATTAACTATATAATAGTGGGTAGATCGTACGGTAAGATATCGCGTGGCGGTGTACAACTCGCGGTTTCCACTACAGTGGCAATCACGGCAAACAGACGCGGACAGCCGAGAGCACATCCAGGGAAGCCCCGGCATTCTTCAGCTTAATAGAACGTTTACCTCCGCTGCAATCTAACACTTGCCGACCTATGTACAGCGTATACCCTATCTGTTCTATCTCCCGACAAGATTGGCCCTCTTCGGCGCAACCAAGTAGCAACGTGTACACACACACACACACACGCGTCCATCAGTCGGAAAGGATCTGCGCGGTCAGTCGTGGCACAACATTTTTATTAGCTCCCTTAACGGACCATGGAAAGGCAAAAATGTTTCAACTGTTCGGCACGGTAAATTCATTGACTGTAAAAAACGTGCATTCGATTAAATTTATTGGAAAAATTGCAACACGTTACCGGGAACCGTTATTCGACTCACCGGTAATTTGTAACGCCTCGCTAGTCAATTTTAAGTTCCGTAATGATAGAATTTTCATAACAATAAAATATATATTTCTTAATTTTAATGAAGTTTCTGATAAATTTTTATTAGAAACGTCAGCGTTAATTCAATTCGATTAGTTTCTTCAATTTATAGCAACGATATTGACGTTCTATAATGGTTTTTTTTTTTTTTTTTTTTGTAAACTATGAAATAAACCACAATTCGAGATTCCTCTCGAGGATTTGTCTTTCCCCACTGTTTCAACATTTTCCCACGCAAGCGAACAGTTCGAAGTTTGCGAAACGGACGTTAGACGATCGGTGCCCGAAGGGTTAATGAACTCTCTTGCTTTCGAGGCAGGACGTTTCAGCCTCTGTGCAAAACGTGTCGGGAATGAGAGAAAGGCATTCAAGGATACTTTCGTTAGCAAATTTTGTTACTTCAGTGATTTACGAGGTAATCTGTCCCTAATGGGATTTCACCGACGCTTCACTCTCCATTTCTCTTCATTTCATCTATATATATATATATATATGTGGTGCCGCATTCGACGTTTGTACCCAATAAATGCGGCACCTTTCAAACGTAATTGTCAAAGACCGCCTTTCGGGAGGTGTTTGTTTAGATGGAAATATATACTTTTGGAGGGTGGGAAGAATTTTTTTCAACAAATTCATCCTAATGGACGTTTTTAGTTTTCAGTATACGAATTAAAAAATTGAAATCTTTTGTGTTTAATAAAAAAAAAAGACAAAAAGTTAACATCCCACCCCGTAGAACTACATATTTTCATCGATAAAAAAATCCAACGAAAGGCAGTCGCTGACAATTAAGTTTGAGAGGTGCCGCATTTTTGGGTACAAACGTCGAACGCGGCACCTCTTGGGATTTTTTTCTAGGCACCGCCTTTCGCAAGGTTCAATTTGAGATTGAAATCTGTAGTTTAAAAAGAAGGGAGGAAAATTTAAAAAAAAATGACCTTTATGTCACTGGGTGGGAAAATGGCGGTTTTTGCGCACGCTCCGCGTGCGGAAACCGCAATTTTCACACCTCGTGACATAAAATTTGGTTCGATACTCGTGCGAAAAACGTTTTCTACACTCGTATCGAAATGTACTATTTTTGACACACCCTTATATATATATATATATATATATATATATATATATATATATATATATATATATATATATATATTTCCCACGCATTCGTTCGTCACCTACCTGGGTGCGTCAGAGACGAAAAATAAAAGGTTCAGGTACTTTAGTCTGGTCCTCCGGAGACCCGACGTTCCGAGAGGCCAGCATTAACTCGTTGAACGTTGAGTCACGACTCTCGAACGGACTGGAATAGATTTTTACGATACTATGTGCGAGATACGGTGATCCATTGGTCCGTAAAGAATTTACAGAGAAAATAGTGTACCGCACGGAATTTCCACGGTGAGTCGTAAAAATGTGCTATTCTCGTGCTTTAAAAAAAAAAAAATATCGTAGCAAAGAGGAAGTGGCCTCGGGGCACCGGGGCTGTGGCACGGTCGGGAGTGTAGTGCGGTAGGCATACTCCCGATGCGAAGCGATATAATAATGTTTCCTTTGGGTCGCGGAGGAGCGAGTGTAAAAAACGTGCGGAGATAATGATTTACGAGATAATTGCCGTCCTAATGGGATCTCGAGGATCTCTTGTGTTGAACAGTACTTTGGAGTCTTACTGCGCCAGTTATACGTGGATATATCGTGGATGTAACGCTTGCCCTCGCGAACCCGCCAAGAGGGCATAAATTCATCACGGGAGACACTCGTATTTCAACTGCGAGGCAAATTAAGCACACGCTTATATGGCTAAGCCTTTTTTCGCTACGGAATTTATTTCATCGGACCAATGAGACTATTTGTTTTGCGGGCTTTCTCGATTTACTTTATGAAATCGTATGAAATTCAATGGAATTCTGTGAAATTTTATGAAACAATATAAAATTGTATGAAATTTATTATGAGACTACTCAAATGTCTATACTATGTTTAGTTTTCGTTGGACGAAATATAATTTCGAACGGATTTTCAACCGTGACCCGATTTCTCCCCTCTCACCCGTAACGACCTCGAACACGAGTAATAACAAACAGAACCGAACAAAGAAAATTGCCATGTTCCTAATCAGCGCGAAAAAGAAACAAAACAACAAACAAAACAAAAAAAAAAAAAAAACGAATGAGCGTAAGAGATTTGCCTAGCACACTGTCGATACGAATTATCCGGGTCACAGACTTTTCTTTCTCTTTCACCGTTCCTATCTCCACTTCGTTATCTCCCGCGAAACTCCATCTTCATTAACGCTCGCTCGAGCTTTCTACACACACACACGCACACACACACACACACACACGCACACACACACACACACACACACACACACACACACACACACACACACACACACACACACGCGCGCGCGCGCGCGCGCGCGCGCATATATATATATATATATATATATATATATATATATATATATATATATATATATATATATATATATATATATATATATAGTACCACAACATCTAAAACATGGATGAAACGAGAACTCATGCAGTGGAAGCTGCAGCAAGTGCATGGACCGAAGCAACCTCGTATCTCTGTTTTCTCTATTCGAGCTTTCGCGTCTATAGCGAGGCGCAGTCGAGGCACAACTCCGGTGCTACCTATATTTACGCCAGTTCGAGTGTGCATACAGACCTGACGTAGGTGAAAAATTCTTTCTCACTGCTCGGCTAGGTAATACCTCGATGTATATCGCACGCGTCCGTGTATCCATGTGTGTGCATGTGTGTGTGTGTGTGTGTGTGAACGAAAGGGAACTAAAGAGGAATAAGAGGAGCAAAAGAGTGGGTATTCGAGCGGATAATGCGGTGGCACACCGACCTTCTCCTGTCTCATATGGATACTCGTGTTTCTCTCTATACACACTGTACGAGCTATTCACGAACGATATGAAACTCCCACACCTCGCTCCCTATTTATCTTGCCATGCGAATATCTCCCGACGATCTCTGTGTGTCCTCTCGGTGAAAATATGCTAGTCTTTTTTTTTGTTTTGCTTTTTTTTTTTTTTTTTTTTAAGCTACCGGGTACGCAGACGCTCCGCTGGACAATGGACGAAATTATTTCGACCGGTTTTTTCATATGGTTTCGTATTGAGTTCGCTTCTGATATACATAGTAAATTCGTCTTACAATATTGCTATATTTATGTTTCCTTTACGTTTATGGGAATTGCAAAAAAAATCTTATGCTCTCTCACGGAAAGAAAAGATAAACAAATAAATATTATTTCTCCTTTGTGTTTATGGATTTGCAGAAAAATCTTATGGTATTTCACGCGAAGAAAAAGAAAAAGAAAAATAAACAAAATAGCGTTTTTGACGGAATTTCAGAAAGTTTTTTTTGTTTTGTTTTTCTTCATCTTTCTGTAGCGCCGCAATACTTGATGAATTTTGCAATTTTTGCGATTTTTTTTCTTTCTTCAAGCCCAAGTTTTCCGAAAACTATTTCTAGCCGCCGAAACGCTAAGACAAATCGTTGCCTTCAATTGAATCTGACCAACAGTTACGTCACTGCAAAATCGTATCTGGCGCTTCGTTTTTTTTTTTTTTTTTTTTTTTTTTTTTACGCAATTTAGCAATCTTTAGCCATTAGTGACGATGAAAAAAAAAAAAGACAGAAAAAAGAATATTTCGAACAAAAAATTATCGGCTTGCCCTGTGCCTCACCGTTTATTTGGCCATTTAACGGCCACTCGCTGGCGATGTACATTCCCGCGCGATCGTCCTTCGTGCCTATCGATCAATCGTGCTACTCGTCGTTTCCCCAGCGATACGTCCACCGCGCGTACGTCCACACTGCCGTTTTATCTCCTCGATAAAGTCAATCAATTTTTTTTTTATCAGCGACAAAGTAAAGTCAAGCGGGGTCGAAATTTAAAAAAAGAAAAAAAAGCAAACAAATTCCGATAAAATATTCCGGTGGACAAAGAACGTCGGTAAAACAATGAGTAATTATATCGATGACGTCACTCAATGGTGGAAGTTTTTTCGCCGGAAAAAAAATTCTCCCACTTTTCTCCCTGACGAATTAAAAATTTTCTCTGACCAGACTACTAAACGACTTCAATTTTAGAAAAAAATGAATGTTGCAAATAAAAATGCCTGAATTATTATATTAATGTTTAAATGGGTTTTTTTTTTTTTTTAATATTCTCATTTTTTTTTTCGCCCCTAGCAAGTTGTTGGACCGGCAAACGGACCGAAAAACGGACACGTCCGTTGGGGAACGAAACGGACCGTAAAAAACGACAGAACGGACTGTATATTCTTTGTTGGCATTTGGTGTTCGAAAACGGACCGAACATTTTTTTTTTCGAAAAATTTGCTTCGCTCCATTTTCAATTTCCGCAACCGAAAGACGACCAAGATCGTATTTTTATTCTGTCCTTTAGTTACAGACAGAATTAAAAGCAAAACAAACAAAAATTAAGAAACTTAGCCAAACATTTTAATAAAAAAAACGTTCGGTCCTTCAAAAATTTTCATAAAAAAACGGTCTTGCGGTCCGTTTCGTTCCCCAACGGACGTGTCCGTTCTTCGGTCCACTTCGTAGTTTTATCTCTAAAAGCAGCCGTCCATCAACTCGCTAGAGAAGGCTTACTTTCCTGTACTTTTGATTTATTTATAGAAGTTTTGGCGACAATTTGCCTTTTCCCCGATCAATTTTAGAAATTCCCCGACTTTTCCCGGTTTTTCCTCACCGCGGCCACCACGAACACGTGTTAAACTCGATACATTCGATTGTAATTTTTTGCCCGACTTCCTTAAAAAGTCCACATTCCATGCCTGCAATGGGGGCGGAAAGTGGTCGATTCTTGACCAGCGGGCCGAAAAGTAACACAGCGGGCCGAAAAGTATCGCAGCTGGCCGAAAAGTAA
The DNA here is from genome assembly GCA_963575735.1 of Amblyjoppa fuscipennis. Classification (NCBI taxonomy): domain Eukaryota; kingdom Metazoa; phylum Arthropoda; class Insecta; order Hymenoptera; family Ichneumonidae; genus Amblyjoppa; species Amblyjoppa fuscipennis. The sequence goes on along the minus strand of OY754489.1, from coordinate 12,901,055 downwards.
CGCAGCGGGCCGAAAAGTATCGCAGCTGGCCGAAAAGTAACGCAGCGGGCCGAAAAGTATCGCAGCTGGCCGAAAAGTAACACAGCGGGCGGAAAAGTATCGCAGCTGGCCGAAAAGTAACGCAGCGGGCCGAAAAGTATCGCAGCTGGCTGAAAAGTAACACAGCGGGCGGAAAAGTATCGCAGCTGGCCGAAAAGTATCGCAGCTGGCCGAAAAGTAACACAGCGGGCCGAAAAGTATCGCAGCGAGCCGAAAAGTAACACAGCGGGCGGAAAAGTATCGCAGCTGGCCGAAAAGTAACGCAGCGGGCCGAAAAGTATCGCAGCTGGCCGAAAAGTAACACAGCGGGCGGAAAAGTATCGCAGCTGGCCGAAAAGTAACACAGCGGGCGGAAAAGTATCGTAGCGAGCCGAAAAGTAGTGGAGCGGGTCACTTTCCACCCCCATTGCAGGCATAGAAATGTGGCCACTTTTTATAATCCAGACGCCAGACGTGGTTCTGTATGCAATCCGAGGTCGCCGAAATAACTTTGTTGGATTCAATAAATTTTGACTTCCCGATCACGAACATATAAGGTGTTTTGCGAAAATTCCGGTCGTTTAATTGTTAATCGCAATTGTTTATTAACAAAATAGGTTACTGTTTTTTTTTTCACTTTGGATATTTTTTTTTTCGTTTACTTCGGTTGATTTTGACTCGAAAATGTTTCATGCAATTTTACTCTATAACCTATAGATTCGGAGCAATAAATTATTGAAAGTTGCGAATAGGCCAAAACTGCTCTACTTAACAAATTTGTAGCGCCTAAAATATAGGTCGTAGACGAAAATTGTAAAGGACTTTTGTTCGCCAAATGAACCGAGGAATATGGGGGAAAAAAATGCGACATTGTTGCGAGACCGAATATTATGATTCTCAATCGGTCGCGCAACCGCAGTTTTTTCGGTTGTTCCGTATGCTCGGCTATTCCTTCGTATCCCCAAAAAAAAACTGCGGTTGCGCGACTGATTGAGAATCATAATATTCGGTCCCGCACAATGTCGCATATTTTTTTTTCATATTCCGCGGTTCATTTGGCGAATAAAAGTCCTTTGCAATTTTCGTCTATGTCCTATATTTTGGGCGCTACAAATTTGTTAAGTAGAGCAGTTTTAGCCTATTTGCAACTTTCAACAATTCATTGCTCCAAATCTATAAATTATAGAGTAAAGTTTCATAAAACCTTTTCGACACAAAACCGACCAAAGTATAAGATAAAAAAATATCCGAAGTGAAAAAAAACAATAACTTATTTTGTTAATAAACAATTGCGATTGACAATTAAACGACCGGGTTATTCCGGAAAACACCTTATATATTCGTGATCGGGAGGTCAAAATCTATTGAATACAACAAAGTTATTTCGGCGACCTCGGATTGCATACAGAAGCACGTCTGGCGTCTGGACCAGAGGTGGGCGGTATTTTAAATACTTGATGTATTTTAAGTATTTAAAATACATACTTTAAGTACTCAAATACTTTTTGGTATTTTAAGTACTTTTCAAAATACAACAATACAAAATACTTTTGGTTTTCTTGGCTGTACGGTTAAATGGATGGACGGTACGGATGGACGGTACGGATGGACGGTGCGGATGGACGGTATGGATGGACGGTATGGAAGGACGGTATGGATGGACAGTATTGATGGTACGGTATTGATGGTACGGTATTGATGGTACGGTATTGATGGTACGGTATTGATGGTACGGTATTGATGGTACGGTATTGATGGTACGGTATTGATGGTACGGTATGGGTGGATGGTATGGGTGGATGGTATGGATGGACGGTATGGATGGACGGTATTGATGGTACGGTATTGATGGTACGGTATTGATGGTACGGTATTGATAGTACGGTATTAATGGTACGGTATTGATGGTACGGTATTGATGGTACGGTATTGATGGTACGGTATGGGTGGATGGTATGGATGGACGGTATGGATGGGCGGTATGGATGAATGGATGAAAGGGACAGATCGATGAGCGAGCGTGATGGGCGAGCGTGACCAAGCAGGGTCAACCGTCCAAAATCCACCCTGTCCCACCTTGGCCAGGCATCCCATATTGATTTTAAAGAAAGTATTTAAAAAAGTACTTATAAATGTATTTAAAATACAAAAAGTATTTTATATTTTAAATACATATAGTATTTCGTATTTTGTATTTTAAGTACTTTCCAGTATTTTGCCCAGCTCTGGTCTGGACCTATTAGCATAGTCGGGCGAAAAATAGTGTATGCCACTCGGGACGAAGTGCATTTTCACCTCGTGTGAATTTCTGACGAACGTTTTTGCGTTTTTTCACCCTCGGTGAAAAAACGCACTTTCCTCCCTTGTGGCATAATATACTATTGCGTTTCAGTTACGATGCGTCCTCGCGCTTTTCGCCCGGGCGGAAACTCCTATCGAGCGGGTTCTATAAACAGCCGTTTTATGGACGAGCCGGAGATAGATACGTAAACAGAGAGATGGAAGAACGATTAGAGGGGAAATCATTAACCGAACCCGTTAATTCGCCGGCTAGAGCGATATCGACGATAATGGACCGAGAGGAGCGACGAGAGCGAGCGCGAACCGAGTACGTACGTTTCCAACGTGACCGAGAGAGTCTCCCGGTGCCTCGCCACGATAATAACCCGAGGCCCGAGCCCGCTGCGGCGCCGGAGTCATTTATTTATCGCGTCGAAACTCCGTCGTTCTTGGCGTGTTGTGCGAACGTATCAACGATTGGTTATGAATTACGAGCGGGGAGAACAAAAAAAAAAGAACACGAACGGCCAAGGAGAAAATGAGAAAACGAGAGAGGTAACGAAACAGTGGAAAAAAAAGAAAAAAAAAACAAGCGATCATGAGGCGGCGCATGCGCAGACATCGAGCAATTCGGCACGGCGAAGAATTTTTTTCTTTAAACTTGGTTCGCTATCACCGAAATCAAATTTATTTATTTCAAGCCAACTTTTTTTTGTCGCAGAAAATATTTATATCGGATTAAAATTGGTTTTTTATTCTGTATAAGGTAAATACTTGATGGAGATAAATCGAGCTGCGAGTAAATAGAACGTTGACCGATTGAACAATCGACGCATGGCGTGCAGCCGGAATACTCGTTAAAAAAAAATAATAATAATAAATTTTAATTTCATCGTTTTATTTTTTTCTCTATTTCGGCTGGCGAACAAAAAAAATCGCTCAACGATAAACAAAAATATTTTGACGCGAGCGATATTCGTTTTTGTTTTTTCTCGGACGATTTTTTCCGGATGCGTTTTAAAAAATATTCAAATATCATCGAATAAATGAAACGTGGGATAAAGAATTGACAGAGGTCTCATTGTACGCGGTGTGCGTTAAATGGATCGACGAAATAACGTTTGAGGATAAAGGAATTTATGGGGTGAGTACAAATGTGATATTACCGCGATTTCCGATAACTCGACGAGAGAGCGAGGGGGGGGGGGGGGGGTACATCGATCCGATGGACACTCGTGGGGCCTCCTCGACAGAGGCAATATTAATAATGCGAATCTATCAACGGCACGAGAATATCGTCCGATAAATCGATCTCGCTGCGGAGAGCATCGCACGGGCTCGCCGATGAATCACTTCGCATTGTGCCCTACCGTCTCGTAATCGGCTTTATATACTGTGTGCCGAAGCGATTTTTCACTTCTTCCGAGAATCTGCTGCGCAATAAGTAACAGAGCTGTACCGCCGCCAAAAAAAATCATTCTAAGAAAAAAAAAAAAATAATAATAGTAAGGTCTCGAAAATATTGAGAGGTACTGCAGTGTCTCTATTCCTACCACGATTGCCTGTTGCACGAGCTTGGATTCAGATCTATTCACGAGGAAATGTCGCTGTTCGTAATTTTTTTTTTATACTTCTCAATAATTTGTAATTTGTAATTTGTAATTTGTAATTTGTAATTTGTAATTTGTAATTTGTAATTTGTAATTTGTAATTTGTAATTTGTAATTTGTAATTTGTAATTTGTAATTTGTAATTTGTAATTTGTAGTTTGTAGTTTGTAGTTTGTAGTTTGTAGTTTGTAGTTTGTAGTTTGCAATTTGCAATTTGCAATTTGCAATTTGCAATTTGTAATTTGTAATTTGTAATTTGTAATTTGTAATTTGTAATTTGTAATTTGTAATTTGTAATTTGTAATTTGTAATTTGTAATTTGTAATTTGTAATTTGTAATTTGTAATTTGTAATTTGTAATTTGTAATTTGTAATTTGTAATTTGTAATTTGTAACTTGTAACTTGTAACTTGTAATTTGTAATTTGTAATTTGTAATTTGTAATTTGTAATTTGTAATTTGTAATTTGTAATTTGTAATTTGTAATTTGTAATTTGTAATTTGTAATTTGTAATTTGTAATTTGTAATTTGTAATTTGTAATTTGTAATTTGTAATTTGTAATTTGTAATTTGTAATTTGTAATTTGTAGTTTGTAGTTTGTAGTTTGTAATTTGTAATTTGCGACTTGCGACTTGCGACTTGCGACTTACGACTTGCGACTTGCGACTTGCGACTTGCGAGTTGCGATTTGCGATTTGCGATTTGCGATTTGCGATTTGCGATTTGCGATTTGCGATTTGCGATTTGCGATTTGCGATTTGCGATTTGCGATTTGCGATTTGCGATTTGCGATTTGCGATTTGCGATTTGCGATTTGCGATTTGCGATTTGCGATTTGCGATTTGTGAAATAGTAATGTGACTCAAAATGTCAAGCGTGTCCTAAATGCCAGACAATTGTGTTGATACGTTGAAAATTCCATTCCCGAAATCCTCGCGTGTGCCGCAATGAGCTGGGTTCACGAAAGTTTGAGCTTCGCCTTCCTGCCAGAAAGCGAGGTGTCTATCCGGGGAGTAGTCTCGTTTTCTCCAAACCGCGCGATAGACCATGCATCTCGCCGAGCGACACGTACACGTATAGTTCGAAAGCCACAGTGACTCCGGAGTGGCGAGCCGTTTCTGCCACGGAACCCGTGCATTTCCCACGCAAGTATTTCGTAAAATCAGCGCCTGAATCTTCGAGGGAATGCATGTTTCGTATTACGCCGAAATTGGAGAACCGTCGGCTCTGTGAAGCATCGACTTGCGCCGTTTTTTTTTTTTTTAGGCACACCTGCGAATATGGCGCACAGTTTTCCGTCCGGCAGTGCATAAAGTACTAAACCGCGTGCGGAAAGGGAATGGATTTTCATCGCGTATAGAATTTTGCGCTCGGGGCGAAAAAATAACCGATGCCGCTTGTCTGCGATCGAGCGGCGCGCCTGTCCACCCCAAAGGTACTTTTGCCGAACAAATCGAAATTTACCGACGACCTTTTCACCAATTCGCGACAAAGCATTCTGTCCCGTATATCCTGTACATACTGCTATATATATATATATATACGTACATATGTATACACGATATGGGGCACTTCGTACCAACTCACAAGGGCCCTCGACCGCTTGAATTCGGTCCGTGATTTTTTTCTTCTCATTAATTTCGACACTAAAATTCACGCGAATTTCTTTTCAATTTTTGTTTGATCATTTTAACTTTCGAAAAAATGATCCAAGTTTGGGAGAATTTTTTTTTCAAATTTTTACAAAACTCCTTCAACTGTTTAGTTAAACAATAACAATTTAATAATAATTTAACTATTGTAAATATTCGGGTGCATTCAGAGTTGCAACGACGAGGTAAAAAAATCGTGCGCCAAATGCGAGAGTTCAAGATTCGACCCCTTTGTTCACTTCACATGGAGTGCCCCATGTGCACAGAAAAAAAAAATGTATAGACACGTATAATATACAGGCAGGTAGTATTTTCGTGATGCAAAGTCGAATATCGTGAATCGTACGCGACCCAATTCCATTCGAAATGATTTACCGTCGTTGAATCGCCCTTTTGTGGCTACCTATGTATACAACAGCGATCCGCGGATTTGTACGTTGCAGCCCGTTCATTTAATCTCCAACAATACGTACGGTACAAGTCGAACGTATGAAATTTACTCGGGACTCGTTGAAAGGAAATTTATAACTCGAAATTGTGAGCCCGCGTATCCACCTACGTAACTTACACATTTGTATGTATATGTGTGTGTGTGTGCGTGCGTGTGTGCGCGCGCGCACGCGCGCGTGTGTGTGTGTGTGTGTGTGTGTGTGTGTGTGTGTGTGTGTGTGTAGATATACATACGTAGGTGTGTATCACACAGTCCGTTACGTACAGTTAACTTAACTCGCGAATCTCTCGCGCGGGGTGAGTGTTGGCCTTGCTGGCTCGAATCTCGGGTTTGACCCGAATTTTCGTGGATCTTTCGCCCAACTTGCGCCGTGCCGTCGCCAGTGCCTGCGGCCAACAGCTCGTAAACTACATAATTGCCACTGCAATTCATACTCCTGCTTCTACATATTATATTTATAGATGCATTCGACCTTTCTCGACCTCTCTCTGGCGCATTGTATTTTTTGTTTGTTTGTTTTTTTTTTTTTTTTTTTTTTTTTTTATACGTCCGTTGTTCGAAGCGATCCGAAGTATCTCTTGTACCAAAATTGGCTGCGTGCCGGCGTAGAAATAATTCCAGTGGAGCGGAGCATGTTTTGCCGATTTGTTTTTTGTTTTTTTTTTTGGGTAAGATGAAAAGTGAAACGTGTTGTGCAATGAAGAAAATAAAAAATGTCTATCACTGAGGTTTCGATGTACAGTAGAACCACGATTATCCGAACCAATTGGGGCAGAGACCAGTTCGAATGAACGATTATTCGGATGATCGAGTTATGAATAAAAAATATTATGATAATAACATGCGTAATGAATATGAGTTTAAAAATATATAAATTCGGATGGAAACATTATATGTATACTTTGAAACATATTATTAAACGCTTGCTTTAAGCATTCTTTTTGATAAAGTCGTCAATTTTTGGTTGTACAAGCGCATAATAGAAACTCGCACACGCCTGCAACAAAGTAACGCTCGACGATATGTAAGACGAAATTTTGCGGCACGGTTCGAATAATAAAGATTCGGATAAAATAAATTACTGTTCGAATAATAGAAGTTCGAATAAAATAAATTGCAGTTCGGATAATCGAAGGTTCGAATAATCGAGGTTCTACCGTATTTTCGACAGCAACCGATTAGTCCCGGAGCCAAGCAAAATGCATTGCTTCTTCCCATAAAGCACGAATCTCTTAATGATGAATAAAAGATGCCTTTTTAGAGAGATCTTTACGACCTGGAAGAAGACGTCTTTTATATGTCTCAACTTGTCTTAAACTTGTTCGATACATGTGAAATCATTAAGACATTCTCGAAAGGAGAACTTTTATTGAACAATGAGACGTTCTCGATCTTGAGCGCCATAACAGTTTACAGTACAAAATTTGATGCCATTAAAATAATCTGAAAAAGTGTTGAAAATTGAAATTTTCATATGGCTTCCTCGTAAACGTTGAAAATTTTTATTTTCATAACGGTTCTTCATGAAAGTAGAAATTTCAAATTTTCATATCGTCTCCTAATAATGTTCCTCTATTCGCAAAGCTTCGAAGCAAAAATGAGGCTTTAAGTTCGTCAGCATAACCGCGACATTCACCATACGCTTACAGTAAGCCAGCTTATTATGTGTAAATCGCTTTTTATGTGGTGAAACGTTGAGACGAATAATATATCGTAGTGCGACTGTCTGGATGAATTACCCACGAAACAGCTTAATATTCGATGATCTATCAAAGACGTTTTTTTTGTGTTCACTAAAAGAAATTCCTTAACATCTCAGTTTCAAGACATCCAGAAGAAGTCAAAAATTGCACAATTTTACGATAACATATAAGTGTCTGAAATTTTTTAGGACCGATTTATGACCACTCTATGTCATCTCAGTGCTATGTGGGTTCTTCTTCTTCTTCTCAACAATTTACCCAGACCTCTAGCGTCACACTAGAAGCAGCCCGGATTGGCCACAGGAAAAACCGCGCCGTGCCAATGTTACAAAATGCATTGTTGGTCGCGAGAAAACGCTATTCTTCTATTACGCCGGGAGTCGAGTTCCTCGTGGGCAGCTTCCGGCTTCGGCCGCGCGCGGCGTTCGATCGGCGTGCGGATAGATCGACGATACCCTTCGCTGTTACAGACTTTATTTTCATGTTTCACGTTTTTCTCGATAATAAAATCTTTTTAGGTGCGAAAGAATTACGACGCAATTTCGCGCCGATCGCGCCACGAGAATCAGCGATATAAAGCGCGTCTCGCGCGATTGTCTCTCCCACCTCGCTGCCCGCTTCTTTAGCGTCTGCGATCCTCTCGAAAATAAAACTGGACGAGGCGCGCCGACACTGTCGCCGCTCCTCCCCCCCCCCCCCTCACCACGCGCCACAGGCCGACCGAACGGCTTTTCTTCGCCCGTTCGAACCGCAAACGACGATGCGATTGTTCGCGGCGAATAAACGATACGAGACTCCACGCATCGGCTCGCTATACTTGTTTACACACGATTCTATCTCGTCCACACTTACCTAGAATTCGTTAGGCGCCGATGTTCATTCCCCTCGGCGAGTCCTCTCGAAGCCTTCGCGCTCGATCTTTTCGTTATTTATCGTTATTATTATTATTATCCCTTCCTTACTACCATCGTCTTCGTCCAGCGGCGTTCACTCGGCTTCACCGGTCGCACTAAAAACTTTTGCTCGTCAAATTAAATGCCCGCGAAAGAGAAACGAAAAAAACGTTAACTCGTACGATTTTTTAATAAACGAAAATATCTTCGAATTTTGATCTACGAGTCGACGATTTTGAGCTGTGGCAAAGTTCCTTGAGCACTGATTATTAAAAAAAAAAATATTTAAATTTGTAAGATTTTCTTTTTTTTTTTTTTCTTTTTCTATCGCGATCGGTTTCTCAACTTGTTGCGATTCGATACGGACGAAAAATTTTTTGGTAGCGAAATGATATTGATTGACTGAGAGTTTATGGAGAATCGTCGAGCGTGCACGTGGATTTTACAGCTGAGGTCTTGTCCGTCGTTCGACGAGATTAATCGGAACGAGGTAAAATAGCGAGCAGCAGCAGCAGCATCAGCATCAGTCTGCAAGAGCCGACGGAGAACTGCGTGGCCGTTGCCGATGCGATGCGACACCGCCGGCGGTCGCAACGAAACTGAATTCCAGTCGGACGAGCTCCGGGGCTCTCTGGAAACAGCTGCTCGGAGGCGCGCTGTCCCAGCACACGTTTCGTGTATCTCATATATATATATATATACATATAGATATATATACACCCATAAATGCATACAGTATGAGTAGCGCCAAGCCGTGACTGTACCATCGGCGAACCGCTCGTCCGCAAGTCCGGCAAGTGCATATCTCATCGGAGGAGAATAAAATTTTAATTTTTTTTTTTTGCAACTGCAAATTGAATTTGCATACTTACTGCTTCGTCATTGCCTTTGTTAGATCGCGAAGACCGCTATGTACGAGAAAATACGTTGATAAAGAAAGCGTAATAACACATTATTTTTATCCGTAGAAAGCTTCCGATTGATAGCTCGACTTTTGTTTAACCTCGGTCCAAACGTAAATACGATTCTAGGTTAAACTTATTGTACGATCTTTAGGCTAAAGTTAAGTACTAACTTTAGGTTAAATTTAAGTACGAACTTTAGGTTAAAGTTAAGTAGGAGCTGCGGGTTAAAGTTAAATACAAACTCTAGGTCAATGTTACGCACGAGCTGTAAGTTAAAGGTAAGTACAAACTGTAGGTTAAAGTTATGTCCGAGCTGTAGGTTACAGTTAAGTACAAACTTAAGGTTCAACTCGGGTAAGAACTTTACGTTGAACTTGAGTAAGAACTTTAGGTTAAATTAATTACAAACTGGGTTAAACTTACGTTCGAACTTTAGGCTGAACTTAAGTGCGAACTTTAGGTTGAACTTAAGTACGAACTTTAGGTTAAAGTTAAGTACGAGCTGTAGGTTAAAGTTAAGTAGGAGCTGTAGGTTAAAGTTAAATACAAACTCTAGGTCAAAGTTAAGTACGAGCTGTAGGTTACAGTTAAGTACAAACTTTAGGTTACAGTTAAGTACAAACATTAGGTTCAACCCGAGTACGAACTTTACGTTGAACTTGAGTAACAACTTTAGGTTAAATGAAATACAAACTTTGGGTTAAACTTACGTTCAAACTTTAGGTTGAACTTAAGTGCGAACTTTAGGTTGAAGTTAAGTACGAACTTTAGGTTAAATTTATGTACGAACTGTAGGCCAAACTTAAGGACGAACTTTAGATTAAACTTAAGGAGAAAATGTATGTTTATGTAATAAATTTCCATACGGTTTCGAGAACCGTGCCAGATAAAGGGTTGACCAAAGTCTCAAAGCAGTCTATTCAATAAAAATGGCGTACACAGTGATAAATCGTTCGGTAATTTGCACTACACGGCAAAAGATTCTTCGGATACCTGACAATTTGCCCAACACCCAGGAATTCATAGTCATCGTATATGTAGCACGTTAATGTACATTTCAGATGAAAATCACGATAATGGTCGTCGTTTGTAGAAAAAAAAAAAAAAAAAAAGGTTACCAGAGTGCTTCCGACAGGAGAGTGGAGGGGGAATCGAATGTATATGCGGACGTTAAGGCATGCACAGTGCATCGGCGACGTAGAATTTCATGATTCGCCCTCGCACCCGTGTGCCCGACCGAATGCAATAACAACTTTTACGACGTCGGTTAATATTAAAATTATTTCCCTCTGCGCGTCCGTCTGCGCAGCCTTGCTAATAGTAAAATCCTCGAGAGCCGCCGATTATTATCGTACCGGTACTATAACGAGCCTCGTACTGTTACGGACTACGGCCTATAACCTTTATTCCGCACGAGCGGCGAATAGAACGAGCTTGAGCAACGCCGTACGATTCGAGGCTTGAAATCGTCGTGTATTGTGCATGTATATCTCTTGCCATACAGTGTATCGCCTCGTCTACCTGGAGTCCACCCAATTCTTCACGATCCTGATATACCTGGCCGAACGGCGAAAAGTACGTTTCCACCTCCACCTGCAATCCTCGCCGGATCCGTATACGGGGTGTCTGAAAAAAAGAGGAAAACAAAAAATTCGACAAGTTATTCGCGATTAAGAAACGGACAGCAAAGCTTTATCCGCAAAGCTTTGTCAGGCGTGATATTTTGCGAGTCGCGAACGGTCGAAGCTCGGGCCAATGGGAGTCCGGCGACGGGTGGCGCCACGAACGACCGAGCGATCCCATTGGCTGACACCTTCGCAGGCTCGTCTATCGAAAAGTATCGACCAAAAAAAAAAATTTGTCAAAGGAAATGTTTGCTCGGTTATAAGCGTTATATACTATGATAGGTTTCTATACGACAACAAATGTTCGACACCCTGTACAGTTACGGGTCTGCATAATAATAGTGGAAGGAAAACGCGGGAGATCTGCAGAGACACTCGTAGCCGCTCGAGAGCGCTCGGGTCGTCCGTGCGATTATTATTCCGCGGATTGGCCGGGTCTCACCGTCGTTTTGGGCGGCAGAGAGTATCCAGTACCGTCCGGACCACCCTCTCTCGGCCAAGAGGGCTCTAACGAGGCCGATTATTCCGGGCGATTTAAAGGAAAGTTCGAATGCAGGCCCGAGGCCCCCGCTTCATTCCATTCTCTCTATCACTACTTTATATATATATATATATATATATATACATATCTATACTCTATATATATATATAACGTTAGTCTTTCGCTTTAGGAACCCAAACTGCAGAGGGTCGAGAACGTCCAGTGGGCTTAATGGCTGGTAGATAAGAACGACGAGTCCCTTTCGAATAACTATCTCTGCCTCGCCAACTTTTGAGAGGAAGTCCTCGGTTCTCGAGCGGATATCTATAGGTATATAGGTATGGGTGGCCAATCTGCATATATAAGCACTGTGTAGAATACTCTGTGCGCCGGACCGGAGATGGAAATCTGCGTAGTGCGTAAAACTTTGTAGCGGCATCCGCGGGAGGAAATGAAATCGGGAGAAATTCTCGGGGTCGATGACCCTTTATTCTAATCCGAATAGTGTCGATGCAAAAATTCTTGGCGTTAAAAGATCGTACGATCGGCAGAAAAGATAATTCGCGAAAAGAAACCATTCTCTTACCGAGAAATTCACGATGCTCACAAGGTGATGCGCCAACTAGTGACAGAAATCGGAATCCTTCACAGGAGGCTCAAGAGCACGATAAACAGTGGAGGGCATAGGAGCTTGTGTGTTTTTTAAAATTATTTTTATATTGTTTGAATGGTGAACGATGGATTGTTTAATGCCAAATTGTAAGTAAAATGGTGTTGTACAAAATGGTATGGGTAAAATAGTCGATGTAATACATCGCTGCTATTAATACGCCAATTATTAAGAGGAGAACCTGCCAGTTTCACACCAAAATGGACATCAACACAGAGCCGAGTCAACTAATGTGTGCCGGGATCCAATGCCCGTGCTCGATCCGACAGAAACGTCTCTTTTCACCTATGGCCCAAGACAGGAGCAGCACAGGTTAAAATCACCAATCATTTTGGTAAAGAAGAGGTGCTGGAATGTCATCGTGTTCGGATGCAAAGATTCAGGATGGGTAAAAACAGCACTCCGACGATGAAAGTCCGCAGTCACGCAGATTTGTTTTTCGACATTCGTCGATTTTGTACACCCAACTGTCACAATCTGGCCAGATTTCAATACTTCTTAACCTTCACTGTTATTTCTACTGTTAATGTCTCCATTCGCAAATAAATATATTTGCGATAATCTCAGAAACATTGTGAGATTGAAATGAAAAAGCGTAAACACCGTGTAAACACATATGCCGACAGCGAGACGAGCCTCTTTTGAGACCACGTGACTTGGCCGCTGCCAGCGCCGCCATCGGTCATGAGCATCGTGAATACAGTGTTGAGGAATATCCATTCCCAAGCTCATTGAATCTCTTGGTGATTTTAGGGTTTTGTGAAACACTCTCTCACTCGTCCGTCGCGCACTCAATCGATAATAAAAACTGTAATGCTATTTTTTTCCAGGGCGCTGAAACTTTAATGTCCAACATAAACAGAATGTCACTGCTCTATCAATTCGACAGTGGGCTACCATTTACTTTGAACGCTAAAGTTTCAGCACCTCTGAAAAAGTCGCGTTACAGATTTTATTATCGACCGCAGCATTTCACGTGACCTTAAGAGCATGTGTAACACTATGGAGTGCGAGAGAGATAGCATCAGTGGCGCCCACGGCGGAGCGCGAGAGAGACACACTCGGTAAGGTGTTTCACACGCTCTTAAGAGCATGAAAGCCTTCAATAGGCATTCACATGCGCTTAAGGCTATGTGAAAATGTGATAATAAAAACTGTAATAGAAACATAATAGAGCGCCACTTCGTCTATAAATTCTACAGTGGGTTTCTTTCTCCTCTGAACGCTAAAGTTTCAGTACTTTCGAAAAAAAAAAAAAAAAAAATAGCATTGCAGTTTCCATTATCGACAGCGGCATTTCAAATGCCCTTAAGTGCAGCCATTATCGCCCGTGATTTCACTTATCTCGACGCATAGGAATTTCCGGGGGCGCGCGAAGTGTTAAGTAATTGTACAGATCCGACGAGTGTGCGAGGTTAGGTTTACATAGGCGGATAATAAGAGCCGCGGAGCACACGCGCCGCTCGACTCATCCGCGCATCCGGGTGTGCGTGTGTACGATTGAGAGGATGATCCGTGCGCGCGACCCGTCGATTGGAAGAAGGAAGAGAAGAAGCGCGCAGCGACTACTGGAGGTTATTGGTTTGAAGCCCTCGAGTGTTTTCACTCTCTAGTACTTCGAACCGCCGTCGCGTATCTGTCGACGGCTCTTTGTGTCCTCGAGCCTTCTCATCGGAGCTACTGGCCCGAGTGAGAACGCGGACAGTGTTCGCACAACACGCGCATAGACGAACGGCGTGTAGTCCAACGATTGCGTGGCCAATCGTCGACACACGCAATATCACTTATGAGTGAATTGACCCCTCAACGAGCCTATATGTCGATTTATTATAGAAAATTCAAGAGCCCGGGACAATTACGGCCGGCAGAAGCAGCAGCCGTACAACAATGGGAAGATCGCGCGGAGTGGCGGCCGCAGACGGTGTCACGCTTGCACTTGTAGTAACGTGTACGGTGTGTGTGACATATCGTTCGGACGGTCAGTGGTTCGGTGCAATTTGTATTATCGACGACAATAACGCTACCCACCGACGATAATCATTGTAATGGGGAAGACCCCGTTATTGACGGAATGGAAATTGACGAGTAGGTTCGTAAATTAATTAAAAAAAATTGTCCCTGTCGTACGAGATTCTGTAAGTTGCGACACCGTACCGGAGAGGGCATCGTGTTGCGTATGTGGGACACTTCTTAACTTTTTAACTTCTTATTCCCAGTGCTGCGTGTATTAAGAAGTTATCCCAGTGAACACGTTTTATTACGGCAATATAACATGAAAGTTACATGTAATGTAACAATGTTATTCTTCCGATATATAGAGGGTATATAACATGGGAGTAATATGTAATGTTTCAATTGTTATATACAATTAATGAAACTGTTATATATCAGTGTAACGTTACAGTTATGTATAAAAGTTGTGTAACCGTTACATAAAATACTTGTAAGAATGTAAGTGTAACTTTCATGATAATCAGGTAATGGTTAATAGCGTATAACGTAAATACGTTACAATAATGTAACTGGACGCTGTAACGTTTATATAGCATGTTTATAACAATGTTTATGACCATTACTAATTTGCGGGCAATGTTAATGTTACAAAGTGTGGTAGCGTTACGGTTACAAAATCAGGCTTCATAACAGGTACATAACATACATATAACGATGTTATAACAAGCAAATAATTACTGGTTTCCTTATTACCGTCAAAGGGCTGACCGACTAATATTTAATGCGAGAAATTAAAGTATATACATCAGTCATGATCCGCAGGTAATCCGTCTAAACTGTTTATACAATTTGCTAAAACTATGTTCTGAAGTCCAACATAGCTGAATAGGTAAGGTCACCGTCTACAAGTCCGAGGTTCCCAGAGCTCGTATCCCGCCAATGGCACATAAATTAATAACGTTTTTCTGAGATGTATTTGTTCTTATCGATAGAGTAATATAGTTTGTCACTAATAAAGATGCTGATCCAAGGATGGGATTAGCCATAATATGTTTTTTAAATAAAAATTGTATGTTACATTGTTATATAACAGCAATATAACACGGTAATATAACAGTGTTATATTGCTGAGTCGGAAATGGCAACTTTCATGTAATTTACATGCAACATTCTCGTAATATTACCTGTTGTTTTCAGATACATTGCTGTTACATTGCTGCTAGACTACTGTGTTTACTGGGTATTCTATTTCATGTCAGCCAGTGCCGAGTTTAGCTATGTACCGTAGCTACAAGATGATTCTATCCCACATAACAATTGGACGACATGTATACGTCGTAAATGGATCGTAACAAACGGCGGACTTCTTAAATGTACTCTGAATTTATATCGGCATGAACTCTGAATGTCTTCTAATAGATATCGAATGCGTCGAATTCGGACCATTGGTAGTCATCTCAAACATGTGAAACTTAAGTAAGTCTTTTCGAGAACTCTTTATACACGTATTGCACCGTACAATAATATTCTGGATCAATAATGTATTAATATTCTGGATTAATATTATATGGAACAATACATATACGGAGAGTCCACAAAAAGTCTTACTTAAGTTCAGATGTTCGAGAGTACTACCAGTGGTCCGAAATCGACGCATTCGATATCTTTCAGAGGACATTCTGAGTTCATATAGAAATGAATTCAGAGCACATCTAAGAAGTCTGCAATTTTTTGTTGTCTTCCAATTGCTATGTGGGATCTGACTGGAAACTATGTAAAATTCAAAGACAAGTCAGACTATAAAAATCTTAGCAATTTGTAAAAGATTTTTACCTATTATTATTATTATTATTATTATTATTATCATCATCGTTATTCGGTCAAGCAACCAAGCTTCGAGTTGCTATGAACACCTTTTACCGGCCGGAAGGGACATTTTTACATCTCCTCGTGGCTGCCCTGTCTGAAGATGTTATCGGAGCTTGGTATATCGTTGACCCGTTCAGGGGACACGGTACTTCAAAGGTAGCAGAGGGAGACACTGCCACGCTTCGAATGCCTACAAAATCCTTAAATCGCAGGAGAAAAAAAAACATCCAAAACATCGGTTTTCTCCAGTCGCCTTCAAAGTCGGTCTTTTACATGCGAGAGCGATATTTTTGCGAGCAAAAATAATTTGACTGCAACCGCGATATCAAAATTCGACTTCTATAGAAAAACATTTTTTTTTTTTTTTAAATACGTTTTTCACATTTCCATGGTAAAACAAGAAAATACACGAAAATTGAATTTCTCTGAATTCGCGAGACGTTCCGCGATTCCAACTCCGAGAGTGTGTCCGGCGTCCTGGCGACACGTTCATCGAGACCCATTCTCATTCCGGTGTCTAAGTAACGTCTCGCAAAAGTTTCTTCGGCGCGATATCGCGAGTACGAGCGAAAAGTTGAAGCCGAGGACGGAAAAGGTTAGGTGTACGAGTACAAAGAGGACGGAGAGGCGCAGGCGACAGGGCGAGGAAAGGTGCGCACACAACGTGTCCCATCCACCGTTGAACGCCCCGACGTACAGTGGAAGTATTATACCGGGAAGTATGTCAAGCTGTACGGTTTCTCCGGTGGTAGTCTCGCCTGTGTGTGACGCGACGCAGCCAAGAGGCTGGCTGTGTCATGCATAATGCAGACGTCGCTGCCGGACAGAGAGCAGATAAAAGTCTCAGCATCCCCGCGAGAACGATGCCTCTTCGGCGATCTCGATTCTCTTTCCTATCATCCCGCGAGATGTGCTTCTCGCGTGGGAAAAACGTCGATCTTATCTACCTATATTTTTATCCTGCGTTCCTCCCATGAGTTCTTTATTTTCTTATGTTTTTTTCTGTTCCGATGAAATTTTTCATCAATAATTCCGATACGCCCCGGTGGATAGTGGGGCAAGACGGACTATTTTCGATAAAAAAAAAAAAAAAAAAAGCCTCGCGTAAAATGGTAAAGGCCATTTTTACCCGCTGCTTTATATTAGTATATTACAGAGCTGGGCAAAATACTCGAAAGTACTTAAAATACAAAATGCAAAATACTATATGTATTTAAAATATAAAATACTTTTTGTATTTTAAATACATTTACAAGTACTCTTTTAAATGCTTTTTTTAAAACCAATACGGGATGCCTGGACAGGGTGAGACAGGGTGGGACAGGGCGGGCAGGGTGGGACAGGGGGAACACGGTGGATTTTGGACGTCTGAGTCGGCTTGGTTACGCTCGCCCATCATCCTTGCCCATCATTCTCGCCATCGATCTGTCCGTCCATCCCGTCCGGGCTAACCGTGCAGCCAAGAAAACCAAAAGTATTTTGTATTGTTGTATTTTGAAAAGTACTTAAAATACCAACAAGTATTTGAGTACTTAAAATATGTATTTCAAATATTAAAATACATCAAGTATTTAAAATACTGCCCAGCTCTGGTATATTATGCCACAAGGGAGAAAAGTGCGTTTTTTCACCGACGTGTGAAGTTTGATGCCCCAGCAAAGCCAACGCGGAAATTCACACGAGGTGAAAATGCACTTCCTCCCGAGTGGCATACGCTATTTTTTGCCCGACTATGCTAAAAAGTGGCCAAATTTCTATGTCTGCAATGGGGATGGAAAGTGAGCCACGCCAGTACTTTGTGGCCCGCGGACGGAAAAGTAGCTACTTTTCCGTTCGCTGCGTTACTTTTCCGCCCGGTGAGTTACTTTTCGGCCCGCTGCGATACTTTTCGACCCGTTGGCCAAGAATCGACAACTTTCCGCCGCCGTTACAGGCATGTGGACTTTTTAGCGTAGTTGGGCAAAATTAGTACATTACTTCACGAGGGCGAAAAAGGTTTTTTTTGCCCGTCTACGCTAAAAAGTCCACATTCCATGCCTGCAGCGGGGGCGGAAAGTGGTCGATTCTTGACCAGCGGGCCGAAAAGTAACACAGCGGGCTGAAAAGTATCGCAGCGGGCCGAAAAGTATCGTTTTTGCCCGTCTACCCTAAAAAGTCCATATTCCATGCCTGCAGCGGGGGCGGAAAGTGGTCGATTCTTGACCAGCGGGCCGAAAAGTATCGTAGCGGGCGGAAAAGTAGCTACTTTTCCGCCCGCGGGCTGAAAAGTACCGGAGCGGGTCACATTCCATCCCCATTGCAGGCATAGAAATGTGGCCACTTTTTAGCACTAGTCGGGTAAAAAATAGCGTATGCCATTCGGGAGGAAGTGCATTTTCACCTCGCGTGAATTTCTGCCTTCGCTTCGCTCGGACATCAAACTTCACCCTCGGTGAAAAAACGCACTTTTCTCCCTCGTGGCATAATATACTATTAAACGTTAACTCGTGTAATCACACGAGTTAGAAAAAGTGTTTCGCACGAGGGATGTACAAAATTTTTCATCAAAAGGTGCGAAAATGACGGTTTTGCGCACGCGAAGCGGGCGGAAAAGTGGCCATTTCCGCACCGAGCGATGAAATAGTTATTTGTATGGCAAGGGCGTAGAAAGGGAGTTCTTGACGAGTGTGAAAATGCCGCACGAGCCGAAAGCGAGTGCGACATTCACACGAGTCAGAACTCCCTTTTCTACGGCCATGTCATCTAGACAGATAGTGTCGTTTATTCGTGTCCTGGGGCAAGCCCCCTAAGGCAACCGTGCCTCAAAAAATACAACAACGAGCATAGAAAAACAAATGCAACAAAGCAAAGGAGCATAAACGTATCTAATAATACCGTATAATACAATAATATAATATAACAATAACTAAAAAGAATACCCAAAGAAGCCGTAAAAATAAAGAAAGTACAATAATATGAAGAATAAAGACATAATCTACATAATTCTACATAATTTCGTACAAATCTACATAATTTTTCCAAACAAATTCACGAAAATCGAGCTTTTCGTTTTTAGGAACTGTACGTAAAAAGGCACTTTTCCGCTCTAGAGCTGGAAAAAGTACCAGATTGCATTTGTACGCATGCGCAGTATTTTTCCCGCACGCGATGCGAAGTGCCAAGAAAGGCACTTTCGCACACTTCACATGCGCGATGTGCACTTCACAGCAACGGAAAGCGAGATTTTACGTGCATGTGTTGGGAAAAAAAAATATCTCTTCATATATTATGATGGACCGTCGCTATAAGCTCCATATTAAGTTTACCCAATAGACAAACTCAATAGACAAACAAACACATGTCGCAAATATTGCGTCAACTGCGTTGTTTTGTGCCGCTTGTCCGGCTGGGTCAACTTATGTTTGACTTTGAGAAATCAATCCTGACTTTATTATTATTCTTTAATTTGGGATATCGATTTTTACTTGAAAAATCAATTCCGACTTGAAAAATTAACTGTGACCTTCGAAATCAATGCTGACTTGAAAATCAATTCTCACGACTTGAAACGACTTCATGACATGACTTGTCACGACTTTTCATGACTTGAAAGTCAATTCTCCAATTTGCCGTTGGGAGATTGCGTTTGAGGTTAAGAAAAATCGATTTCGAAACTAACGAAATCATGAGCAGCAGAGACGAACATAAAAAAAGTTTCACGAGTGAATTATCAGTGTGGGAACGATTTCACCTGACCGGACAACAAGAGCCATTTGTCCGATCGCGATAAAAGAAATTAATAAGATTCTAACGGGGATTTGGATTTATGGCTGTCGAGAAGAGATTAACTCGTCGCATCCAACTACGTACTGCTGTGTGTGTGTGTGTATTCTTGTCCTCTTCTCCTTGCCTTGGTCTTCTTCTTATTATTGTTCTTCGTCTTTCTCGTCGAGACATAGTCGCGGCTGTGCATATCCCGGATGGAACGATTACCGTTAAGAATAACGACGAAGACGCAACGGGAGACGATAGTTACGACCACGCGCCCCCTATCACAGAGCCCACGCGACACCCATTAGATATAATGTTTCCCTTCAAACAGTCGACGAGAGATTTATCCACTCGTCGCGAGACCGTAAGACATCTATTTGGAATGCGCATGCGCGGTGGGAAGAGATTGACAAATTGTTAATGAACAATTTATATATTCAGACGCTGTAACTTCAAATCACACAATTCATGTTCCAAACGGATTTCTTCTTTTTTTTTTTTCTTCATAAGACACTAGACTATATTTATAAACTATCCTGTCACGCCGTGAAATTACTTCACACTTCATTCGTCGAACCCCGCGGTACGTCGGGTATATTAAAAATCAAAAATTACAACCGTTATGCGTTTAATCGTGACAACGAGAGAATGACGACGATGGTACGAGTTCGGGGTTGAAAGTACGTAAGGGGACTAGGATCGCCGATTTCTCGAGCGAATTGATTGAGTTTACTTGAGTAGTGAACTCAAACTCAATTTGTACTTAAAGCGAGCTGTTCCGTTCGTTCGACGACCCGGAAACATACGAAATTCGTGACTTCGACGATTTTTCGAAATTGAAAAAAAAATAAAAAAATAAAACATCGCGCGTGCAAGTATTTCTAGTCCCCTTAAGATTATTACGTTGCGAATTACAGTATTTACAAAGAGACTTAAAATCTTAGAGCGAAAGTATGTTACTAAAAAATATTTCACAATCACACACGAAGAACAGACGGTTTCTGCTTACATTTTTTTTTTTTTTTTTCTTACAAAAGCGAATCGATTGACCGCGAGCGGCGAAACAGATACTCAGTATTAAGATGGTAAAAAAACTACATTTTTTTTTTCTTTTTCGCTTACCAGATTAAGTATCAAATTTTGTATCGCGCTTCGTTGTGCCCACGCAACTATTTAGAACGGATTTTTACATTATAGTATGTACAATAAATAAGGTAGGACCGAAGGCGACACACCTAAATCGAGTAAAACGTATGGAGTATGTAAAAAAAAATTATATAAAAAAAAAATAAAGTAAAGATCGTGGTAATCATTTTCGGTGGATAAGGGACGATTCGTAGTTTTGGCACACAGCGGTCGTGCGGCGCGTGTTATTTTATATTCGGCTCGATCGAGGAGAGGCTCCAGCGGAGGTAATCAAAATTGAAAGTCAGAGTTACATTTGCTAAACTGCAATTGCGATTTAGTGCATCTGGTAGAGCCGGGATATGAGAGTTCGTTACAACAACAACAAAAAGTTATTGACGCAAGCAGTCCACGAATAAATCCAATAGAAAACGCCTCTCCTCCAGCGCGAAGAACAGTGCAGAAGAGATCGAACGAAGAAACGGCTGGATAACGATGTTGAAAATCCCAGCCACCTCTCATTAACCCTCCGAAGCAAACGTTTTTCATTTTACGCAATTTTTCCGACGACGAGTAGAAAAAGCCGCTGCGAAGGGTTAATCGTCTCATATTTGCGCAATAGGATTAGCAGCAGTCATGGCGTTTACGAATTCAGTCAAGCTTCGTCTACAGTTGCTCTACAATGTCATGATCGTTTGCAACGGGTTTTCTAGGGATGTCTTTCTGGGAGTGTTTGGTTCTTTGAAGCTCCTTGGCGAAGTAAGTTATCGTCTTTTTCAAACCCTCGTCCAAGGGAACTTTGGGCTCCCAATTTAAGTACTTCTTGGCGCGGCTTATGTCCGGCCTTCTTCTCTGCGGATCGTCCTCCACCGCGGCCAATTCTATTATCTTGCTCGTACCACCCACAAGATCTTTGATTATTCTCGCGAATTCTGTAAATTAATGTTTTTTGCTTATATAATCTTTATAATTTATATAAATTGCATAATTTATACAATTTCTAAGAAACGAAACTTTCAATAGTATCGGGTTTATTGTTCAGGGTTTACGACTGGGGGAGGTTATTGCTTTCGATATCGCCACCACGAAGTAAATTAAGTTTTCATTGTTCTTACCCTCGATAGTTTGTTCGACCGGATTTCCTATATTTATAGGCATCGTATAATTCGACGCCATCAGCGACACCAGTCCGTCCACGAGATCCGAAACGTACTGAAACGATCGTGTCTGCCGTCCGTTGCCGTAGATCGTTATCGAATCGTTCTGCAGGGCTTGAAGTATAAAATTCGATACGACCCGACCGTCGTTCATGTGCATCCGCGGTCCAAACGTATTAAATATCCTTGCCACGCGAACCTCGACTCCTTCCTGTCTCATGTAAGCGTAGCTCAGAGTCTCCGCGACCCGCTTTCCCTCGTCGTAACAGGCACGGGGACCTGAAATATTGAACGATCATTTAATCCTTCGATCACAATTTTTATTATTCAAAACATTTCAATTAAATTCACTTCAATTAACTTTAATTAAATTTCATTTAATTATTCAAAACATTTAATCTGCAACTATTTCAAAAGGATTCAATAGCTATTATTTTCAACTATCGTACGATATATATAAAAAATGTAATCAATTAATAAAAAAGTAATAAGTAAAATCTATCTCACTTGTTTGGGGAGAAATGTTTCCTATTGTTGGTATTTTTTCTCATTGTTGAGATTTGCTATTCTTTAATCTTGAATACACTGTTAAATGGAACCATATTTTATCCCTTTCGTCTATACTTTCTTTGTAGAAGAGCTTGCACGTGAAATAAAATAAATAAATAAATAAATAAACGATAGAATCATGGAATAAAACTTATAAACTTTCTAGTCGTAATCTAAGAAAAAGAAAGAAAACCTTCAAAATACCAACGAAAATTTCGGGTTGAAGGACTCAGGTCGCTGGCCCTTTTCCAAGGTGTATAATTATGATTTGGTATAAAACTAGTATAAGAGGATAACTGTATAAATGTACGGTAAACCAGCCACGAATGGACAGGACCAATGAAAGGACACTTTCCATAAAAGGACGTGTACAAACGTCTATTCACTGGCTTTTTTGTCTGCTCAACTGTCCATTCACTAGCCAGTCTACTCTATAGTATTGACAATACATTGACAATAAATTTCTTTTCCTAACACATGCACGTAAAATCTCGCTTTCCGTTCCTGTGAAGTGTGCGTAGAACGGCACTTTGTCGCATCGCGTGCGGGAAAAATACTGCGCATGCGTACAAACCCGATACGGTATTTTTTCCAGCACTAGTGCAGAAAAGTGCCCTTGTACGTACACTTCACGGGAACGGAAAGCGCGATTTTCGTGAATTTGTTAGGAAAAATTATGTGAATGGCGCACCCGCCTTCGGCTCGTGCGGTAATTTCACACTCATCAAAAACTCCCTTTCTACGTCCTTGCCATACAAATATCTATTTACTACATACTAAATAACTACGTATAAAATACTCGCCAATAGGATTAACGTGACCCCAGTAGGTCTCCGTCTGCGGATGTTCGTTCGGATCGCCGTAAATTTCGGAGCTACTGGCGATGAGGACTCTTGCTCCGACGCGTTTCGCGAGGCCGAGCATATTGATGGTTCCGAGTGTGTTGGTCTTGAGGGTCTTCACGGGATTGAGCATGTAGTGCGGGGGACTGGCAGGACTCGCGAGATGATAAATCTCGTCCACCTCGAGATAGAGAGGCCTGACGATGTCGTGATGAACCATCTCGAAATTTTCGTGACCGACCCAATGTTCCACGTTTCTCTTTCTGCCGGTGAAAAAATTGTCCACCGCGATGACCTCGTGTCCGGCGAGCATCAGACGGTCCACCAGATGCGAACCCACGAAACCCGCTCCGCCAGTTACCAAAATTCTTCTTCTGTTCTTATAGTTCAAAAATTTAACTGTGGGGAAATTCTTGGGTATTCTGTTGTCGATCTTGGCCTCGATGTGACGAAGCTTGACCTCCAACTCCTGAATCCTGCTCTTTGCCTCGCGCAGGTCGTTTATAGCCACGTCTGGCGGATCAACATACTCCTCCTTCTCCTCGCCCTCGACGTTGTTCTCGTCATTGGCCGCGTACTTGAACTTGCGCTTCTCCTGGCGACCTGGCAAGTACGACTGGACATCCTCGATGTTCACTAGACTCTGGTAAAAACCCAATACTGAAAAGAAATAAGAAGAAAACAAAAAATCTTTGATGGAAAATATTATCCAGCATTATGAATTATGTAATACAGTAGAACCTCGATTATCCGAACTGCAATTTATTTTATCCGCACTTCTATTATCCGATCTGTAATTTATTTTATCCGAACTTTTATTATCCGAACAGGAATTAATTTTATCCGAACCTTTATTATTTGAACCATGCCGTAAAATTTCATTGTTACATATCGTCGAGCGTTACTTTGTTGCAGGCATGTGCAAATTTGTATCATGCGCTTATCCAACCAAAAATTGACGATTTTATCAAGAAGAATGCTTAAAGTAAGCGTTTAATAATATGTTCAAAAGTATACATATAATGTTTGTATGCAAATTTATACTTAAAAAAAAAAACCTCATATTCATTACGTATGTTATTATTGTAATATTTTTTATTCATAACTCGATTATCCGAATAATCGTTTATCCGGACTGGTCTCGAACCCAATTGGTTCGGATAATTGACGTTCTACCGTACTGTATATTCAAATTCTACAGTAATGTTATCCATTCAAATTTTATATCTCTCTTATTCTCGAATCACAATGTGAGTTTCTGTGAAGGAGTTACTCCGTCAAATGAAAATAAATAAAACAAAAAATAAAACAAAAAATCCAAATTTTATCCAAAACTAGTCCAAAAATTATGAAGTTTGAAGAACAACAAATTTCATTATTTTTTTTTTACTCACTGAGAACGACGCAGATGACGAGAAATGCAATTTGTTTCATTTTTCGGTGGGTAAGTGGCATTCTCTCTACCACTTTTCACACGCTCGTCTCCACCCCCGCAGATTCGGACATTCTCTCAAAAAAAAAATAAAAATTTCTTTCCTTTCCCTTTATTCTTCCAGCCGTTCACGCTCGTTCAATTTATCGGCTCTCGAGACACACGGTGGCCGGACGACGGCGAAGGGCGCACAGGCGGAGAGAGGCGGGGAGAGGATAAATGATCGAATATTCAAGGTGAAACAACTGGTTGGAAAACGGACACGCAAAAAAAAAATTCGAGGATAACATAACCCACGTTTCGTCGCGCGACGTTGTGTCCACAGAAAATATAAAAAAATCTGTTTCGTATATATTTTTTTTCAGCAAAATAATATTAGATATTTGTGGGTTAGAATTTGGAAAATTTCACTCGTCCACCGCGAGTATTATGAGGCCGAAAAGAAGAATATGTCACATTTGTCGGGGAACTTGTTCGTTGCCTTGTTCGCTTTTCGAGGTTTGCTTTTGTTGTTGTTGTTGTTTTTTTTTTAATTACGACAAAACGCGAACTCTCGCTCTTCGATTTTTCTCCGACAACGAGTAACCCCCACTACGCCGCTTTGATCTCATTTCGTTGTCAATCATTCGACAGTGTTTTTGGGATTCGCGAAGGTTTAACTGTCGGCGGATCCAGTCGGAGTTCGTGCAGATTGTACGAGTCGGGACTTTACAAGATGTTACGCGCGAACGACAGCTTGGCACAGCTCATCGCTGACTGGCCACGATGACTGTTATGTTCGATGTTTTGTTATACAGGTTTCTTTTTTTTTGTTTTCATTGTTACGCTCGTGCATAACATGTGCGATGCCAGCGCTCTTCGAGCGACACTCGCGTAGCCGCGTTGACAAATCTATGCACATTAGCGTGTTTGAAATTAATATAAACATTGCGACAAATCGGGCAGTATATCATGAGCGCTTTCAAGATTAGCTGTGAGTTTCTGGTGCAAATCATTCTGCTGTTAGCGATACGAGGCTGTGAGTAACCGGTAAAGTAACCCGCAGCGATTGACGATATTTTACCGGGGGTAATTTCAATTTTAATAACTACTCGAGTGGCAATTTTTCAGATGTTACGAAAAAGTTATCCATCGGTTCGCGCACGACCTCTAAAATGTTATCCGCCCTATCGGCACCGTCGACAGCATTTCGACTATAAATACAACCGGTCCGATTGTGCCTGAAATCGACCGCGAAAAAACGGCAAATTCGACCGAATGCAGCGCTACCGCCACGAGCTGAACTACCGCAAGGTCCTCGAATTGGTAACAAGTAGCAATCGAATTGGTACTTGTTACCAAATCGCTTGTTACCAATACGAATTGGAAATAAGTACCAATCGAATTGGTACTTGTTTTGCAGTTGGGACAGTCAAATACGACCTCTTTGTTACGAATACGGGCATAACAAGCAGTTTGTTTTGAGGCGATGGCGTCACAATCGGTCGGTCGTGAATAATTTTGTGGTTGATTTTAGGCACAATCATACCGGTGGATTTGCGGTAGATCGACCGGCGAAACAGCGGTCGCCGGTACCGATAGAGGCAAGCTTTCTATGTCCGAACACTGACTTCGGAACGCTGGGATAACGTTTTGGCGTTCATTAATAAACCAACGGAGAACTATTTCGTAACATCTGAAAAATTGTGATTAATAGTACATTACGATACTAGTGCGAAAAAAACTTTTTCTGACGAGTATGAGTTTGCAGGACGAGCTGAAGGCGAGTGTTGCAATCACACGAGTTAAGAAAACGTTTTTCGCACGAGTATCGTACGAAATTTTATTTCACGAAGTGCGAAAGGGGAGTTTTGCGCGCGCAAAGCGTGCGTAAAACTGCACTTTATGCACCGAGTGAAATAAAGTACTTTAGGCACGCTTAACGGTGCGTAAAGTAAGATCGTACCGATGTGCGCATGCGCCGGGTATTTATAGTACACTTGGGCTGTAAAGCGCCACTTTCGCCACTCTCGGCAGGCGCCAGAAGTAACACTTTTCATACATGAGATACAAAAAAACAATTTTGGAGTATTTATAAAAGTGTGAAGGCTGATCAACGAGTCAGGCCCATGATATGTCGGATACGATTTAATTAAATATTCGTCGATGAAACTCGATTGATTTGTTCATCGTTTGGCGAATTATATTGATAATTTATCGCGGGCCATTTATTTTATTCGTGGCCCGTCGCAGATCGCGCACGCCTCTAGCGTTGACAAATCGCAACTCTCGTAGCCCGTACCGAAAACCACGTAGTCTCTACTCCGCTATCCCCTATTTAAGCCAGCGAAACGACCAGTGGCCAGTACAAAGGAAGCGTTTAAAGTGATTTTTTCTACAGACACGGTGGCAGTGGCGATCCCTAAACATGGCAGACGTCATCGATTGCAATTTTCCTGTATGGGCATTGTTACCCAAAAAAGAGACCGGCGTTAATCAGTTCCTCATAAAGTATCCGGAGTACGATGGACGTGGCACCGTTATCGCGATTCTCGATTCGGGTGTCGATCCTGGAGCTCCTGGATTACAGGTATGAAAAAAAAAGAAAAGAAAAAGAATCGATGCAAAAAGAAATAAATAATATCGACCAACCTCGCATTTCTCGCGAACATAATTTGTTTACATTCTCTCTCTCTCTGTCGATTTGTTAGTTCGTTGTGATGGGGAGTTATTAAAAATTCTTAAAAGTTCGACTTTTGCTAATTTCTTGTCAACCATCGTTTTGCACGATGACTGTCAAATTTTCGGTCCCTCGGATTCGCGTTCCGGCCGGTCGATTCGTAGAATCGTTGAGATTCTTGAACTGAGATTTCACTTAGAAATTTTACTTAGAAAATAAAAAATGGTTGTATTTTTTTTTTTTTTTTCCCCATGAATGTGTATTATATGTGGCATTGCTGTTGCGAAGGTGACATCAGACGGAAAGCCGAAAATCATAGGGCGCTTTGACTGCAGCGGAGCAGGAGACGTGGACACCAGCACTGTAGTGCAAGCTGACGAAGGATACATCACTGGCTTGACTGGCCGCAAACTCAAGGTATCTCAAATTTTGCACAGCTAGTCGTATCTTGTAAACATTATTTTTTATTTATATTTATAATTCATTGATTGGGATTACTCTGAAACAGTTGAAAATTTTTATTGGCGAAACATTTAAACATTTACTTTATTATAATTGAATACATTTTTTTTTGTATGATGTAAATAAATTAGTTAAAATAAAAAAAAGAAATCATCACGTGTAGTGTAAAATGCGAAAACTAAAAAAAAAACAAATATGTATACTCTTTCAATTAATTTTGCTTGAGAATTATAATAGTTGTTCAAGTCAACTATGGTTTATTGACAAATGTCTGCTCTGCATTTCCTCATTGGAAGTATGAAAAAAAAAAATGTCGATTATCACGATCATGAATTTAAAAAATATACATGTAAAAAAAGAGTTAAACAGGATCGAATTTCATTGGAAAGTACATTACGCGGTTTAAATGTTAATAACAATTGTAATAATTGTTTAACTTTACTTTGGCTTATTGAGAAAATTCTCCTATACATTTTTTCATTGAAGGCATCAAAAAAATTAAAAAATTATTTTGATAATTAATTGTAAAAAAAGTATACAATAAAAGAAGAGTTGAATGGAATCAAATTTCATCAGAGATTTAATAACAAGGTTTAAATTAATGAACAACTAAAGAAATTTGATAATTTTGAATGTGAAATGAATTATTGTTAATAGATATTTAATTATTTCAGCTTCCATTCAAGTGGTCGAATCCCTCCGGAGATTATCATATCGGCGTGACTTATCCGTATTCTCTCTATCCGTTAAAATTGGCCGAGAAAATAACAGCGGAGAGAAAGAAGCGTTTTTGGGACGACGGCCAAAAGACCTGCCTGGCCGAAGCGACCAGGAAGCTGCAGGTAAATTCTGAACTCATGTAGCTACGCCGGGAGCTATGAGGAAGCGTTGCTGGAAACATTTACGAAAAAACAAAAAAACGACAAACCAAAAAAAAAACTTTAATCCCACTTTTTCGACGTGATTTTTTTTTTTGCACTTTCGCGCTTAATTCATCCCACAAGTTGTCCTTGAGATGGGCAATTAAAAAGTAGAATTCGAAACCGAGTCGTCCAAAGATAGTGTTGTTGTGCGGGGGGGACGTTGAACCACGATGCTGGGTGTTTTTTCAATTAGGCCAAGTATTTCGGAGCGTGCCGCAGTGGTCTGTGGCCCCATGCTATAATTGTCATTGGCAGATTGATGACGGGAGAAGAGTCGCGAAAGATACCGGGCGCCAATTACGCAAGCGGATTCAGCGATCGACGAGAGACACGTTAAAACGATGCAATAGAATAATTGCACGAATTCGATTAGGCCTCGAGGATTGCGGTAACGCGGTTGTAACACGTGTTCACGATTCGCTACTCGCCAATTGCGATATCGGGTTCGTCTATTTCTCGACCGAGGGATTACGGCCAGTCTCTTGGCGAATAAAAAATATTACCGGGATCGATTTCACTTTACGGAAGGAACTGGGTTCGATATTTTTAGCAACAGCAAAATTCGACAACCACACAATTGGACAATTACATAATTAGACAATCACAAAATTCGACAAGCGCAAAATTCGACGATTGCATAATTCGACAATCGCAACGTTCGAAAATCGCTCAATGCGACAATGGCATATAACACAGTACTGCATAAAAACTTCCGTGCTTTTTTTTATTATTACCCAAAAAAATCTAAATTATTTCTCTAAGCCTTGTCGCTGTTTAACAGGAATTTGAGGCGAAGAATCCTCAGCCGACGAGTCCGCAAGAAAAACTGGAGAAGGAAGAGCTGGAGGCGAGGATAGAGGTGCTGACGAACGCCGAGAAAAAGTATCACGACTCTGGTCCAGCGTACGATTGCGTAGTATTTCACGACGGTACGGAATGGCGCGCGTTCATAGACACCTCGGAAGAGGGCAATTTGGACGCCGGTGTTTGTCTCGGGGAGTACGCAGTCACCCACGAATACGCTCCTTTGACTCAGGAAGATCAATTGAATATTTCCATCAATATTCACAACGAGGGAAACATCCTAGAAATCGTCAGTCTTTGCTGTAAGTTAATGCAAAAAAAACTTGCTAATCTTATCGGATCTTAATAGACCGTATCAGATATAATCTCAAAAGACAAATCATCAATCTGCCTGGGCTGCAAAAGCGACGTAACAAAATAACAATAAAAAAATTACTAATAAAACCATTCTCCACAATTTAACGAAGTCGTAATTTTTTGTTGATTTTCAGCGAGTGTACCTAAGCTTGCAAAAAAAAAAATGTAAAATCATTTTTTTTAATAGTAATAAAACGTTTCCTAACGGTTTAACAAAATTGTACATTTTGTTTTCAGCGAGTCACGGAACTCACGTAGCCTCGATAGCGGCGGCGAATTTTCCGGACAGCAAAGAGCTGAACGGCGTGGCGCCGGGAGCTCAGATAGTATCCCTGACGATCGGTGACGGTAGGATCGAGCCTATGGAAACCGGAACCGCTCTTGTTCGCGCTATGATCTGGATAATGCAGCGAAAGATAAAGGTTCACGTGATAAACATGAGCTACGGTGAGCACGCGAATTGGACGAATACGGGACGTATAATGGATCTCATGAACGAAGTCGTCGACAAGTACGGAGTGCCGTGGGTCGCGGCTGCTGGAAACCTCGGTCCGGCGTTGTGCACGATCGGCACACCGCCCGACATAAGCTCGGCCAATATTATCAGCGTCGGGGCTTACGTCTCGCCGGACATGATGGTAGCCGAGTACTCGCTCAGGGAAAAATTGCCGGGGATGCCGTACACTTGGTCGTCGAGAGGTCCGATGATCGACGGCGGCGCGGGAATCACGATTTGCGCACCCGGCGGAGCGATCACAAGCGTGCCTAATTTTACTCTAAGAAAGAGCCAGCTTATGAACGGAACGAGCATGGCGAGCCCTCACGTTGCCGGAGCGGTCGGTGAGTTGGCGAAAAAAAAATACACTTCTTTATTTTCCCTGTTGAGGTAGTTATGTGGCGAAGGCGATCCAAAATCATGTGCATAAACTTTTGACATGTTGCAATTTAACTATCAAATTTTACTTGTACAAAATCCTGAAGGCTTTTACCGACCATTTGAATTAATAATTAGATATTGAAAATCGCTTTTTTTTTTACATGGCGCTTACGGGAGAGCTGGCGAAATTGATCTTCAAATCGAGAATTAACATAATTAGATTCAAGATAGAGAAAAAATATGAAGTACCGCGGACTCGCGAATCAATCAGGAATTCATGCGCAAAAAGTGAAGTCACCGGACTAATGTTCAATAGAATTAATTTTTTATGTCATATCGACATAAAATTTTTATTTTCACTACATAGTCTCTCTTTACTCGATTTATCGATGCTTCAATGAATTTATTAATAATTACATTTTTTGTTGTTCCCAATCAGCGGTCATCATGTCGGGACTCCAAGCGAAGAACGTTCCATACTCACCGTACAGCATCAAGAGGGCCTTGGAAAATAGTGCGATGTACATAGACAATCTCGATCCATTCGCTCAGGGCTGTGGTCTGCTGCAGGTCGAGCGGGCATTCGAAAATCTCGTCGAGTACAGCGACTCCGTTGAGAGGGACGTTAGATTCGCCATAAGTTGCGGCATCAATGCCTGCAAGGGTATACACATGAGAATAGGGGTCATGGATCGTCCGAAGGATTGCACTATCACTATCGAACCGGTGTTTCTCGACACTGAAAATATCGGTAAGTTATTATATAATAAGTGCAAAGATAATACATTGACAGAGGACCATCGACCTGATAAGGAAACATTCCCAAGTGTCCCATCCCGATTTTGATAATTCTTATATATGTTCTAGACCTCGAAAATCTAAGACACGTATTTTTTTTTTTTTATCAGCAGAGGTGACCATTTAAGGAGTAAAAAAAAGAAAAGGAGTAAAAAAAAAAAGAGGCCCCCAAAGTATGGCGAAAAATCGTCTGAAATTTTGATTTCCATAGAAGCACTCGTCGGATTTCAATGAAACTTGGCACGAATATATTTCATGTCAGCACGATCCAAAAACAATATTGTCTGACAAGGGTGCACCCCCGTAAGGGAAATAAACTATCCTTAAGATTTTTTTTTCGTAAACGAACAGTCTGATCGAAATAAAAATAAGGTGACGTTAATGCTTGCATAAAAATAAAAAAAATGTTAACTCCGGACTGCAAAAAGTTGAATTGACAGGTGAAAAAAACCCATGAAAAAAAGTAACTAAAAAAATCTTAAGAGTAATTGGTTATTACCCCCCTTTGGTGCACTCTTGTCAGACAATATTGTTTTTGGATCGTACTGACATGAAATATATTCGTGCCAAGTTTCATTGAAATCCGTCGAGTGCTTCTATGGAAATCAAAATTTCAAACAATATTTCGCCAAACTTTGGAGGCCTGTTTCACCCCTTAAATAGTCACCTCTGCCGATAAAAAAAAAATACGTGCCTCTTAGATTTTCGAGGTCTACAACATATATAAGAATTATCAAAATCGGGGTGGGACACTTGGGAATGTTTTCTTGTGAGTTCTTCAGCCCTTCTATAATATTTTGACTAATTTAAGCGACCTTGTTATCGAGACAATAATCTTGATAATCGTAGGACGATTTTCGCAGCGAAAATTCATGTAGTTCAACGATCGTTAATGTCCGTTTTATTTTCGCAGATCCGCAACGGAAGATCGATTTCAACCTCCGTCTGTCTCTGATAAGTGACGTATCTTGGGTCCAATTTCCCGCGCACTTCGAGCTGATGAACATGCCACGAGCGTTCAGCGTTCGGATCGACGCTGTTAAATTGTCCGAGGGAGTGCACTCCGGAGTTATTCGAGCTTACGACGTCGAGAACGTGGAAAAAGGACCAGTTTTTCGTATACCCATGACCGTGGTTCAGCCAATGACGATACCAAAGACCCTGAATATACCGGATCTGCACTACAATCATGTTCTCTTCAAGCCCAACACGATAAATCGGCACTTCATTCTCGTACCCAACGATGCCACATGGGCCGGTAATTTTTACCCAACAAAATTCATTCATTTTTAATAGTGCTCAATCGGAAATTAATGGATTAACGGGTTTTCTTTTCAGTGTTGCGAGTGAAAGGTACCGATAAAGACAAGACTGGCAAATTGGTTATTCATGCCGTCCAACTGCGGCCGCGACTCGTTTGCAAGACTCTCGAACTTAATAAAATTATAAACATCACGTCCCAATCGGAAGCCGTCCAAGGATTTGCTGTACAGGTATAAAAAAAAAATCGGTTAAGGAATATATTTAATTTTCTGCGATAAAAATTTAACGTTCCAAACACATTCCCAGCATACACTGTTTTTTTAAATCATCTTCACGCCAGAATAAAACTAAATAGAGCCCCGAACCCGCATAGTATAAGCTATCAGTATAATATTTGTGCTACTACTATTTAAGGTAGCTATGTTGCGGAGGCAATCCAAAGTCATGTGCATAAACTTTTGACATGTTGTAATTTATCAAATTTTACTTGTACATAATCTCGAAGGCTTTTACCAACCATTTGAATGAATAATTAGATCTTGAAAATCGGTCTTTTTACACGGCGCTCAGGGGAGCGGTCGAAATTGATCTTCAAATCGGGATTTAGCATACTTAGATCAAGGATAGAGAAAAAATATGAAGTACTGGGGACTCGCGAATCAATCAGGAATTCATGCGCAACAAAGAAAAGTAAAGTCACCGGACTAATGTTTAATAGAATTGCGATCAAAGTGCACGGTTTCGGGCCAAATGACGTTTCCTATCCTAATTATCGCCAAAATAAGTGAAATCCACACTAAATAAATAATATGCTTATAAATAATCGATTCAATCTAATTACGAACATTTTGATAGATACTCAATAATTTTGTATAGTGTTATTGATGCAACCAAAGTACCACATATAATAATTTTTTATGTCATATAGACGCCGATACCTATGACTCCGACGTACCGACATAGCTACCTTAACGATTTTTGTTTTCTTTTCGCAGGGTGGACTGATATTGGAGGTAACGATCGCGAAATATTGGGCGAATTTTGGCGAAATATTCGTCGACTACTCGATAGATTTCCACGGTATTCACGTGGTGGAGAGCAACATGACGATGCAGTCGGGCGACGGTGTGCACCGTATAGATTTGCGCAGCTCGCTGAGACACGAGGAAGTCGTGCCGAGCATAACTCTAAAATCGTTGGTTCAAGTCTTGCGACCGAACGACTCGAAGATCTCACCGCTCGGTGCCCGCGACATTATTCCACCGGCCCGACAAATATACGAGCTCCAGTTGACGTATACATTCCACGTGGCGAAAACTACCGAGGTCACACCAAATGCCGCACTTCTGAGCGATCTACTTTACGAGAGCGAATACGAGTCGCAGATGTGGATGATTTACGACAGCAACAAACAACTCATATTCTGCGGCGACGCTTATCCCTCCAAGGTCGGTGTCGCGAATCAATCTCTCTCTCGAAGAGTGAAATTTCATCGGGAAGATAACCCTTAGTGTCTATTACGGTCCATTTTGACGCCAACGTTATTTATTTATTTATTTACGGGAATAACCCTTTTATAAAAGAAAAATATAATATAGTCTATTCATTCCAACGTAAGATAATATAGCTTGGTGCAAATGGTACAATTTCAATAGTTACAGTCCAGATATAATTAACAGTCCAGAGATATTTTTAGACGCGCACTGCGCATCGCAGCTTATCACAATGCTTTTGGTTTATCACAATTTTCCAACCGTTCTTGTATCACAGAAAGAAGTAGTGTTGTGCATGGGTACCACATGATTAACGGTATTTTAGCACTCTTAGACTAGATGTCCTCTTGAACTCCCCTTGAGACACGTCGAAGTTCAGCCCTTCCACACGATTCGCGAGACTCGTGAATCTCCAAATAACTGACCTTTCAGCAAATGCGGACAGTACTTGCAGGGTAAAGAACAGTCGCGCATTTCGAAGATTGCGCAGGAGATCATGTACCTGCAGTTTAGCAGTTAGCTCAGGACAATCCAGCAGTCCGGCCATCAATTTATAATGAGTGACTAGATCACTCTGATTCCTCTTAATTCTGTAGTTTTTCGCCTAATGTTAACTTTAAGCTCGTTTTTGGACGGGTAAAAAGTTTTTTTTCGCAAAACTGATTGCGCGAACTTAAAGTTTAATCAATTCATGGCAAAACGTGTCTTGACCTTTTTCTAAAAACGTGCATGTTATCGCAATATTCAAGACCGGAGGTAAAGTTGATCCCGTGAGCACTTAATTATTCGCTACGGAGGTGCGCACACTAGGGGTTAACTTTATGCGGAAATCTAACTTTAATATTGAATTTTTTATTAAGAAAAAATACACTTTTTACAGTATACCGTTCACAAGATGGAAAAAGGCGACTATACCCTAAAGATGCACGTACGACACGAGAAAAAGGATCTGCTCGAGCGTCTGACTGACATGGCCATCCTACTCGGCCAGAAGCTCAGTTCGCCGATCAATCTCGACGTCTACGGTTATCACTCACAAGCGATTATCGGAGGCAGAAAAATGGTCACGGCTTCAGTGCCACCGGGTCACATCATTCCCGTTTACGTAGCTCCGATCGCCAACGAGAACAAGTTAGTAGTTCGATATTTCCGCGTTAAATTTTTATATACACAAAAACAAACATCGGTATCGTTTAGCGTAGAAA
The DNA here is from genome assembly GCA_963575735.1 of Amblyjoppa fuscipennis. Lineage (NCBI taxonomy): Eukaryota > Metazoa > Arthropoda > Insecta > Hymenoptera > Ichneumonidae > Amblyjoppa > Amblyjoppa fuscipennis. The sequence continues at coordinate 12,865,247 of OY754489.1, read as the reverse complement.
TTTTTAGAATTATTCGTATACTTTATTATCTTACACATATTTATTTACTGTACGATCAATTGGTTCGTCGTTGACGATAAAAATCTATTTATTTATTTACTTCTTTTTTTTCTTTTTTTATATCGCAACGCAGCTCAGAATGCAAGTGAGTCACACCGGTATTTTGAAAAAAATTGTTTCTTTAGCAATTAAATCATGCATTTGGTATCATTGCTTTGACTGTGGTTTCGGAGTTATTTGTTATTTTAGCTTTTCGATAAACGCTTTTAGTCATTTTCAATTTGTCGTGGTAGCGATTTAATTCTGCGCGAAGCTGAGTTTCGTAAAAATCGTAACGAGTGTCGTGGTTTTTCAATACCGTTTGTTTTTTTTTTTTTTTTTTTATGGAAATTAATGCATCGAGGGTTCTAGACCATTTCGGCGAGTCGTCGGCACAAACGAAAATGAAAACTTGTAGTACTTTAACAGTTTTTTACATAATAATTAAAAATCATATTTAAATTATCATTGGTTTAAAATATTTTTTTTTGCTTCATATAGGAAACTTGCTTTTCATAAATTTGTAAGAATAGTGCAAAGTAATTTACACATGGTTTCCTTATTTGTTACAATTTTATGCATAGCTTCCTCTATGAAGAAGTCAAAAATCGATCAACGAACTTTGTCACAGAGAAAGTTATTCGCACAATTATAATGAACGAAGGGAACTAAGGAACGGTTGTGCAAATTACTTTGTAACATTTTTTATTTCATAGTCATTCAAACAGTGCGACTCACCGAAGTCACAATTGCGGCGCGTTTTTTTTTTTGTTTTTTACTTTCCGCGTGTTTCGCACCGCATAAAAAACCGATTTTCACATAGCTAGCTTGAAATCCATCGAGTATAAAACATTACGACGTACTCAAAAGTTTTGGTCTTTATCGGTATTTCTTTTTTCCTCCTCCTCGAAGAATATCCAAAGGCGCTCCTCTGGGCACTTATCTCCAAGGCGCTGCGACCTTCTGTAAAGACGAGATTGGCAAGAAAGTCGATTGTCATACGTTCAAATACGTACTTTGCGAGCCTGCCAAGAAATCCAACTCGACGGTTAAATCAGACAAAGAAAAGCTCAGTAAGTGGGACGAATACAAGGATACATTGAGGGACGTCAAGTGTACCTGGCTCGCGAAACTCGGTGAGTTAAGCATTTTTTTCCTCTCATCGTTAACGCAATCAATATTATCGGAGCGTCGAAAAAAATTTCGATGATCCGGCAGACATATTTTCATGCTCCATTGAATAATTTATTCTTCTCGGTGACCGTTCAACTTTACAGCTCCGTCGATAAGTAAGTCCTACACGTCGGATCTGTGAGACGCTTTTACATCTTTACTGTCGTCTTAAAACTCCCGTGCATCCGTTCACCGAAGTCACTGACGAGAAATCGTGCGAAAAATGTCGTGCCGATAAACGAACGATTTTTTTTTCTTTCTAATTTGTAACTTATCGTAAAACAAAAAGTTTTGCTGAAACATCGCGAAATATTTCTGTTCGAAAACAGTCATTTTGTCTTTTAATGTCGAGAATATTCTTCTTATAAATGTATACTGCAATATTGACGATAACAAGAATTGTTCGTTTATCTCATATACTAAAAGAGCCCCTTTCAGCATGAAGAAAATGTCTCGAAACTGTTGTGACTATAACGAATTTTCGATAGTCTATTGAATAATATACATTTCCCGGTATTTGTACAGCTCCATCGATAAGTAAGTTCTACATCTTTATGTGGTCCTAGGAACCCACGTGCATCCGTTCACCGAAGTCACTGACGAAAAACCGTGTGAAAAATGTCTTCCCGATAAATGAACCATTTTTCATTTCTTATTCTTAATTATAATTTATTGTAAAACAAAGAGCTTCACCGAAACATTGCGAGAAATTATGTACAAAAAAAATATTTCTTTGTGTCGAGAAAATCCTTAAATCTACACTGCAATGTCAATGCTAGAAAAATTGGTTCGTTTATCTTACACTAAAAAGCTCCTTTCGGCATGAAGAAAATGTCTCGAAACTGTTGTGTCGTTAAAGAATTTTCGATAGTCGTTGATTACTAATCCGATAATTTTTTTTTTTATCGTCAGAGCCCGGCGAGCATGCGGTCCATCTGTACAACGAGTTGAAGATCGCATATCCCGATCATCTGCCAGTCCACACCGCGATGCTGACGTCCCTGGATTCGCCGGAGGCCCGCCGTCATTTGCCTCACGACGATCTCACTGAGAGCGCCGTTAGCTTCGCCGATCAAATGATCGACGTCGCCGACGCGGTTATCGGAGCAATAGATCAGGAAAAATTACTCGCATTCTACGGAATGAAGAACGATCAGCGGCAGGACGCCACCAAAATCAAAGCGACGATGGACAAACAGAAGACCTGCCTGATCGAGGCTCTCGTCAAAAAGGGATGCGCCCTCGCTAGATTATACGTGCACGCCGAGAGAAAAGGACAACGCGAGGCACCGAATCACCTGAGGGAATGTGGCGAAGTTTGGAACGACGTACAAAAATATGCCGAGCCTAACGACGTCAAAGTAAGCTCCTCGACGATTTTTCAATTGTCCTTTAAGGTAGCTATGTCGCTTCGCGCTCATTTCGCATAAGTACGAGAAAAATAAGAGAAAATGGCATGTACTTCTCGATGGTATGAAATTCTGAAAAAATGCATGCATACTAAAGGTACTGAAAAGATTAATTTTGCATAATAATAATTGCAAAATGTTATTAACAAATAAATCAAAAAATTAATTGTTTAACAAATTATCCGGCAACATTTTTATATATTGAAAAAATGTGTAAAAAAACAAAAAAAATCAAAGTTGACTGAAAAATCTGAAAAAATTCATACGTATTCAGAAAAATGAACGAATCATTTTCATAAAAAAAAAGTTCGGTTGCCGGATAATTTGTTAAACAATTAATTTTTTTATTCATTTGTTAATAAAATTTTGGAATTATTACTATGCAAAATAAGTCTTTTCAGTACCTTTAATAGGCATGAATTTTTTCAGATTTTTAGAAGTAATTGCAATTTTCTCTCATTTTTCTCGAACTTATGCGAAATGAGCGCGAAGCGATATAGCTACCTTCAGGATACGTCACACGTACATTTCCAGCCGAAAGTGAGAGATTCAGTGAGAATTTGAGCACTTCCTAATGATATAAAAATATGATAAAATCAACTGTATCAAAGTATCCAACTATGCAAAATCAAAGGACTCGACATAATTAATACGCCCGATATTTTTTTTCAGTTTTCTTGCATATCGTGAAGTACTTGAAATTTTTATCAAATTAAACTTTTGGTTGTGATGCATTTTTCATCGGAAAACCAACCTCATGTTCAATTTTATTTTCGCAGGTCCTCATTCTTTCGTTATGGCACGCGCACGTCAACAAGCATTACGGCCGATACCTCAAGCTGCTGAATCGCTTCTACGAGGAGAAACAACTTAAGGAGATCGACGAGAAGAGCGTCGAGATCTCGCGGATCCTCGGCTGGGAGCATTTCGTCAGGCATATCACTAATAGAATACCAACACATTATCCTAGCGCTTATAGACCATTTTGAATGGCAAGTTTACGTTTATTATCGACAAAATTGAAATTGTCACATTCAATTGATTCGAAACTAGAAATTAATATTTTCGTAATTACCTCTGTTGCAGATTTTTTTAAAAAGACTTTTCGATTACTATCTTGAGATTGGATGAAGGGAGAATCATATAAGTTTGATGAAGAACTCCCGAACACAGCGACATTGTGTGACAGTCGTCTTGCCCTCCGTTTGCCAGGGGAATCGAGTGTAATACAGTTGAAAACTCTAGAACGATTATTCGTATTAAGCTTAAATTATATATATACACATACGTACGTATACGGGGTGACAATTGCGAGCCGGCAATCTGTTTTTTTTTTTATATCTCCGCGGTCGTTTGGGTTCGTTCAAACGATTCGAACACTCTTTGATGGCGGAAATCGGCCACGGAAGTGGATTTAAGTAGTAATTCAAGATCGCGGAAATAAACGAAAAAAACACGTAGCCAACTTATAATTGTCAGCCTGCATATATATATATTTATATCGCGTGACTAAAATCAGAAAGAGATATTTGCTGCGTACACAGACATGGAAGGTACGCTTTTGATAATTGCGGTTACGCGATAGTATTTTGCAATGGATGCGAGAAAGATGTATTGATTTTTTTTTTTTTTGCGTCGGTCCAATTTTCTACTCACGGAAAAAACGAGCTCAAGGATTCGCCATTATTTATCGAGCCAAATTTAGCGGTTCTTCTTTACAGTACCGCGGATTGTATTCTCGACGCCGTAGTTTTATCTCGAAGAAATTGGAGCAATGTTTTTTGTTTTCTTTTTTTTTTTTGTCTGTTCTTATTTCACCCTCTCAAGCAACTCCGTCATTCGGGATTTAGAGGAATCATCGACTTCGACTAACAAGACTTTAAACGTACAATCAGCAGGATTTGTAGCGTTTATATATGTAACGACTGATCATTTAAATACGGATGAAAGTATGAATAAAATGTCTTCACTAATTGAGCTTCTTCCGACAATTATTCAGCTATGTTCATCTTGTGATTCTTTTTATTCATATCATTTACAAGGTACCGAAGATCTTAACAAATATACCCTAAAAATATAATCTAGAAGTCTTTGATATAACGTAGCATTTACACAACGGATAAAACTAATTTTTTTTATTATTTATTTTGTTATCTTATTATTTTTTCTCGTCTTTTGTAATATGTACAATTTTCTCGTCTAAACTTTTTTTTTCATTTTTAAAATTATTTTTTATTTCAACCTGCTGAAAGTCTATCTGTCGAAACTTTCTACGTTTAAAGTTCACGAAGGCGAAATTTTGTGAAACGTGCTCGCCACGCTCGAACGACAGTACTTCACTCGAGAAAATTTCACAATTAGTACGACCAAGGACTTAGAATTTATGTTACGTATTACATATTACTTCCGACTCGTTTCCGACAATCTTTACATAATCACTTTTGTCATTCACTCGATCTATAACGCTTTAATCTCATTAATTTTTTATTTCTTTTCGTGTTTTTGTTTTCTTCTTATTTTATACTTCCTTACTTCGACTGTACAATGTTGATGAATTTGTTCGCATCGTAAAACTATACACTGATCTCGCGCGTCAAATTCAACTCTTCAATCACCGTTCTATTATTCTCATTTTAAGGATAAAATTGCGTTACTATAACTCGATAAATTGTTGCAAAAAGTACAAGTTTTTAGTTCATCTGTATGAAGTGGGGAAAATTCGATCTGACGATCGAAGTGAGGGTCGGTAGTAGAAAAATTCTAAAGTTGATATTTGCCTTTACAAAAACTGCTATCAGCTAAACAGCCGTGTTGCTGACTCAGTCGAGATGATCGATAAGATATCTCCGTATTACCACTCACAATAAACTAAGTGTTAGTTATTCTTAAAATCTCCCTTTTTCTTCTCCACCTATAAACAGCTAAAAAAAATTATATTCATTTCTGAATGTCGAAGGTTCGGTTCAACCGTTCGAGCATTATTTCGTTTAAATTTTCAGGTCTCGAGAGTCAGAAAACAAGGCTGTTTAACATTCGATTCTCCGTTGATCGCGGTATTCACATAATTGAGAAGTTTAGGATAGCTGTGTCACGTTCACGTAGCTAGTTTTAGTGTTTCTTTTTTTTTATCTTCTTCATTAATTCTATTTGTATTTTTATAACAGACGTTTCCGTGGGAAACGCTCTGCGACGCCTTTCGGGCGTCTTTAGTCCCGTTGTCAGACGTCGATTTGTATATCACTGTCCTCGGCCTCACTCTCCGTACTGACTATCGCGTCCTCGCCGACCAACAGCGCCGCGGGCAAGTTTTGCGGCACGTTGTCGATGTCCAAACGGGGTGTCGAGTAAACGTTCAGCACTTGGATCGTCGTCGGCGAGGTGGAAAGGCATTGTTGTACCGTCGCGAGGGGATCGGTTGCCAAAGCATCACAGTCGAGGGGGGCCGAAAGCTGCAGTTGCAAGTTGTGCAGTTCCGGTATATGAGGACGGATCTAGAAAAAAATATATAAGCTTCAATATAAATATAATCCTATACATATTTTCGAAGACCAGGTATTTGTTGGCACATGAAATGGTATTCGGAAATCCATTCCATATGTTATATTTTAGAAAATTCGATTTTCACAGTTTTATATAACATACAAATATAAAATATAAATATTAATAATTCGGCTTAAAAAAAAATATACTTTTCAGGATGCCAGAAAATGGGCTGTCTGGCTCGGTGCGTAAGAACAAGAAAAAAACAGAAGTGGACAAAAAAATAAGTGCATACTAAAAATTACATATTAAGGTAGTCCTTGCAAATAGTGTTCACTAAGTTTCAGAGAAATGAGAGGGAATTGTAGACACTTCTCGATGGTATAAAAATCTGAAAACAATCAAGCGTATTAATGATGCCGAAAGGATTAATTTTGCATAACAATAGTTCCAAAATGTTATTAACAAATTGATGAAAAATAAAGATGTCCAACAAATCTCCCGGAAACATAACTTTTTTTTGTGTGAAAATTATTCGTTCATTTTTCTGAATACGTATGAATTTTTTCAGATTTTTAAATTCACTTTGAAATTTTTGACTTTCTACACGTTTTTCGCATATAAAAAAATCAAAGTGAATTTAAAAATCTCAAAAAATTCATATGTATTAAAAAAAATGAACGAATAATGTTCATTTAAAAAAATGTAGGTTTTTGAGATATTTGTTGAACAATTTTATTTTTTATCAATTTGTCAATAACATTTTGGAATTATTATTATGCAAAATTAATATTTTCAACACCTTTAATATGCTTGATTTTTTGAGATTTTTACATCATCCAAAAGTGTTTGCAATTTCCTTTCATTTCTCTGAAACTTATGCGAAGTGATAACTATTCGCAAGAACTACCTTAACCGAGCCGACCCGCTATAAGGCAGTACGTTTGAGAAATGAGGGACAATACAGATACTTTTTTTAATATTGAAAAAAAGAGATACGGCGGCAATAAAAATATACTTTTCGGGAGTTCATCGATTCTTATTATCGTAAAAAATACCTTCAATCCGTCCGCCGTATGGGGATTCCTACAGCCCCTGCATCTGCACTCGATGCACGGCTTACTTTCGACGTAGCAGGGACACCGCTGCCCGCAGCACGTCAACTTCCCGGGAATCGCCGTAGCGTTCCCGCACCGGCATCCTTTTCTTTTACTCCTCGTGGAACTCGACCTCGGTTTCTTGAAGCTTCCGGACGACTGTCGAGAACAATCGAACAATTTATTCACGGCTTTCGTGTCGAGAAATTTGATAAAACGTAGCCGAACAAATCGATGTAAGGATTAATTTTCATCCCTTTAAAGACCGTTTATTTGTTTATAATACAAACGAAAAATATTGAAAAATGCAAGTTAGTGAGAATAAAAAAAAATTAATTATCGAAGGCTCGATAAAGGGTTAAAATTTAATATTTACATTGATCTGTGTTATGGGACCATTATAGAGAAGATGAATGAGAACGTGTGCGATTAGTGCGATTTTGGAAGTCTCGTGAATATGAATGGCTGGATATCAGAACTTGTTAATTTCGTTAAAAAAAAAAAAAAAAAAAGAAAACAACTGGAGAAGAACGTGGCAATCGCTCGTTTCTACGTACAAACTAATTACACATACAACCGATAAAAATAAATTAAAAAATTTGTTTCCCCAGTTCAAAACCATTTGGGTGAGTTTTGTTACGAGACAAAGTGTTGGACATCGATTTTTTTTTTGCTTTGTTTTGTTTTTCATGGAAACTAATGATTCCTCTGTTATAAATCTTACGATTAAGAGTGACGATTAATTAAAGGCATATTTACAGAGTATACAGGTAAACACGTGTTGATGTTATTGAATTATCGTTACAAGGTAATATATGTGAGCAAATAAAAAACTTGATAATCCATTTTGAAGAATTACTTTGCTGCCTTTCGAAGACTTTTTCTGAGAAGAAGTCCCATATGTAAGGTGGGAAGACGGAATGCATTTTACCCCTCCAACAGCTCCTCTCGCGGACACATCGACCTCCTGATGGGCCAGGTCCGTCTCGTCCACCGTCGTTGCAGCTTTTCTTTTTATCGTTATTTTGTTACCGGAACCGGCGTACATCACCGAGTATATCGACGATCCGTTCGACACAGTCCTAATTGCCGGCGAATCTGCAAATATACAATTATTATTAATTTTTTCAACTTAGTTTTCTTGCCAATACAATCGATTTTAACAATTAATCCATGGTCACTCCAACTCATCAAATCATAAAAAAAACGAACCCCAAGTACAATTGAAAGATAATAAAAAAATGTCAATGGAAATTGTTCAATTAAACAACAGAAAATGTATGTTTGAAATGTTCTTCTTTGTATTCTTCTGAAATAGAAAGTAATAATAAAAAAACCAACGTCTAATAATTGATGTGCTAATCGTTATCACTGTGATCAATGCTCAAATGAAATAACGAAATAATGAAATATATATTGTCTATTTTTATATTAAAATGCAAACAGGAGTTATTTTTCTAATTGTAGAGATTATGTCATAAGTTATTGATTATTGATGTCTTTATATTTATATTGTATGTAAAAGGGTTCATCCTGTAAACGAATGAATGAATAAATAAATAAATAAATAAATAAATGAGTAATTGCTCAATGATTTCTCGGAGCGAGAGTTCAGCTCCATTTGCTCGAAAAGCCCAGATCTTTCCAATTTCATTATCAACATAAAAAAAGAGTATTCTATCCGAGCAAAAAAAAATAAAAACAATGATTATTTATGAACAAAAAATGTTACTTGGTATTATGTATTATGTAGTATTGTATATTAAAATTTTGTAGTAGCATCTGGCATGTTTTCCATCCGCGACTTGACTTTTGTGTAAAGGAGTTACTCCGCCGATAAAAAAAAAGAAAAAAAATTAAAAAAAAAATATATATATACCAGGTATCGTTTGAGGAATATTTTCTAGAGCCTGAGCGGCGTTTCCCTGAGTCTGCGTGGACGTCGTGCTGGTATAGACGCACGGCAGAATGCTGTAAGCCGACTTGGAGAGTCCGGCGGTGCATTTGAATTCGTCCTTGAAGCCGGCTCCCTCCTGTATGAGTTCCATCAGGCTGCTTGCGCCCATGCTAGCTGCGCCGTTGCTCGTCGAATTGGACGTAACGCTCAGTATGAGATTCCTGTATATACCGGTGCTCGTCAGATACTCGCAGAGTTTCTTGTAGCACTGCAGGAGTATTCTGAGCTGAACGTTCTCGACGTACTTCTCGTAGTCCTTGCACCATCCGCAGGACGGTTTCAATTTTTTTCTGCCTCCCCGACAGCCCCGGCAGACGTGATGCTGGCAATTGGTCTCGGTCGGCGTGTGCGGCTCGATGAGGAGATTCGAGCAAACCGTGCAGCTCAGGCTCTGCCTCAGGTAGGGCACGAGCCTGTACAGATCCGTCCACGAGTTTTGATCATCGACGTCAGCTTGTAAGACAAGTCGACATGTCGACACGTACAGACTCGTAGCGTTCATTTTCTACGGCTCGTCAACCCGCCCGCGCTTATCCTCGTACATTCGTATATTAGCGATGCGCGAATTTACAAACTATAAACACAACATATACTCGTTACATATATATACATATATATATGTGTGTGTGTAGTTATTTTTATTTATTTTTATTTTTTTTTATTCTAAACATTACCGAACGGCATAACCATCTTTCCACACAAACAAAACATTCGCCATGTTTCGTTGACCCTTTATCCCCGCGGCGGCGAGAGAGTATATTCGGTGGCGCGCAACCGCGCGAAGTTCGCCGCGACGGGGGGATTAAACAATTTTTTGGAACATTTTTTTGTTCGTTCGAAAGGGCAAAATCGTTTGAGGCTGTGTCGATAATGGCTGTTTTTAATGATTCGAGGAGTGTTCGAGGCGAGAAATCCGTGACTGTTGGTTATTTTTATGGGATCATTTATTTATAACAGCGACGAAAGGGTTAAATAACAGATGCTGGAATTTACGGGAATTAAAATCTTAAGTCTTGAGGCGGGTGGCGCTGCGTGCGTTTTCTTGCGTTTTCAAGGAGCTGTGTGAACTTGGCCCGGCGATTTTGACTTTTCGCATTTTTTCTTTTTTTAAACGTTTGTTTGTCGATTGTAAGTGTTTGTTTGATTAATTAAAACGTTTATAGGAAAAGCCCTTTTTCAAAAAACGAAAATCAAAATTTTTGTGAACTTGGCCCAATTTTTTTCATTTTAATTCGATCTGGATCCTGCAGGGGGTCTTTCGATGCGTAATCGTTTGTAGGTGCCGAATAAGTTAAGTAGAACGTTTGTTTGATCGTCGTTTTTCGAAAAAACTCTAAAAAACTTTTTTGGTAATCTTGCGAGCAGCGGTCATATGACCGCAGATAGTTGGCCGCAAAATTATTCATTCGCGAAGGATTTCGGCTCCGTAAGGGGTTCCATTGATTCAGAATCGTTTGTAGGTCACGAATAATTTAATTGCAATGTTTGTTGGTTTTTCGTTTGAATGCAATATATAAATGACCGCATCTGTCCGAGGAAGGTGCTGCCTCGGTTTGGTCTAACGGTGTGTGATCATCCGATGATAGTATGTGTATTATATACGTGTAAGTATTTTATAACCTGTCACTGTCGTATTATTGTTGATATTTTCAATTAAAAAGAATAAATATTGACGATATATTTCGGGAAATTGAGGATTATGTACTGGACACCGTGGTTTTTTTATGGCCTGTAGGTTCTAAGCCTCTGTTAATTGACAATGAGAGTCCAAGTCGGATGTCTACCTTTACTGTGAAATTGGAATTTTTTTTAAACATGAAATTATTCATTACTTTTACAATACAAATACAATTGAATGACGTTTCGAATAAATAATTTTTAAAAAACATAAATTAATAAGTACAAAAAAAATTAATGAGCTTTTCAATAAATAAGTGAAGAAAAAAAATATTTTCACAGAACAAATTACCATCCAGCTCCGATGCAAATGCGATACAGATGATTTATGATCATTTTACATTTATTTAATGTAAAATATATTTTGTTTTTTTTTTTTAGCATTGCGAGACGATCACAATATCGTCAGCATCGATGAATCGTCGAATATCAAGTGCTACGTGGACGAGATGCGTGGGATACAAGGCGTACTCAAGCGAGATCACAATCTGTCCTGGCAAGTCTGTTCAGAGCCAGATAATATCTATTGAGAAATATGTTTGAAGTCCAAGGACAGCAAAGAGGTAACTTACCATTTCATACACAAATCACCAACCAACAAATATCGAATCAAAGTTGAGTTGGGATTGAGCAATCGGAGAATCGAATTACAGCACGACGATGACAAAAAGAAGATTATCGAACGCGAACGTGTCCTGCTGGAGAAACGCTACACGCTACCGGAATCTTCGCACATCATCGTGCATCCGTCGAGGGTCGCTGAACGTGGAAAATTCGATTGCACCGTTATGTCGTTGAGCGTGTTGCTAGATTACAGACCGGAGGATTCAAAGGTAATTTTTATCTCAACCCCCTTGCAATTGATAACAGTGATTATGAAATTTATATAACTATATATATATTTTTTAAAAACATTTCAGAAGCATTTCTTCGAAGTGTCCCTTTTCGCCGAACTGTTCAACGAGATGCTGATGCGCGACTTCGGCTTTCGAATATATCGCTCGCTCAGCATCCTCCCCGAGAAGCCAAAGGAAAAGGAGGAGGACAAGAAGAAGGACAAGAAGGACGAGCGACGAGACGAGAAGAAAGACGACAAGCGAAAGGACGACGACAAAAAGTGCAACCAAAAATACGAGAAGAAGGGATAAATCGGTAAGGATAAGAAGGACGATAAAGAGGTGAAGAGCAAGACCGTCGGTCTTGCTCTTAACCCTCAGAAGGATAAGGATAAGGAAAAGAACGAGAACGAGGAGGAGTCCGAGGTGCGTTTTATTTTTAATTCGGACTCTTAAAATCAATTAAGGGTCGAGTCGTTTTTTTCGGGCATTTTTCAGGTGTATTGTGCATTTTTTTTTAAGAACATTTTTTTTTGTCTATCGCAATGAAACCGAGTGAATATTTGCATTTATATTTGTACATAATGCAGGCATTTTTTTTGTCAAATAAGGCGACTGCCCTTAGAATCGTACACGGTTTAATTTTATAAATTTTTTTTATTGCAACTCAGTTTGTTTGATATTTAAAAATTCGCAGAACGACGATTCCGTGAAGGACGGTAAAAAGGACAAGGACAAAGACCTCTCCGAAGACTTGAGGACCTACAAAGACAAACTTAGAAGTATCGATGACAAGCTCAAGAAAGTTTCGGTAAGTCGAGGAGCCGTTCTCGTACGCGAGGCATTCTCCGCCAGCTCGGCTACTTTTTTGTCGAAAAAAATTCACGATCGTTGATCAAGATTTTTTTTATTGATTATTCGATCAATTTAATGATTGTAGAAAAAAAAAATTCGTATGCAGTTGGTTGCCCTTTCTACAATGTATTGAAATGAAGACAAATGACTAAATCATTATTTAATACAATTTTCAGAGCGACTCGCACACGTACCTGAGCGCCCTGAGGAACGTGTATCACATAGCGTCGAAAGTTTTGCAGAACGACGCAAAGAAGGTCGAAGTTGTGGAGATACAGGACGAGAAGATATCGAGCGAAGTAAACGTTTCGCAATCGGAATGCAAAGGGAAAGCGGACACGCGGTGGAGTGACAACAAGTCGTCGGTGAAGAGAGAGCCGATCGATGCCGATAAAGAAATAAAATGTGACACCAAAGTTCCAATTAAGAAGGAACTCCTCGATATGGAGAAAGAAAAAAAGTAGATATTAAAATAATTGTTTTTATTTATTATTTATATTTTACAGCCATACACCGTGATCAACACCTAACATCAGCTTAGTGAAATAATTTTGCGTGTGCTTAGCAATGGTAGGTTCAATTAAATGTACAACAACAATGTTATATATTCATTTTGTAAAAACTGACGAAACTCTCGTGTGACGAGTGATGATTGGTTTTCTTCTGAGCGTTCCTACTCAATTATGCGAGTTGCAAAAAAAAAAAAAAAAAAAAAACGCGCATTAATATGTTTGATAAATGTTCGAAAAAAATGTTCAGAATTGTGTCACACATTGGAAAACTTTTCGTACACGGTGGCGGCACCAATACCGTTGTTATTTTTGTCGAAGAAAAACGAAGAAAAACAAAAAGAAATCGATTTTTCGATTCACAAGTCTGCGCCCGCATCGTCACGGATCTGCCGTAATTTTTTCTCATTCGTATATTTACAAATTGTAATAAAAAGCATAACTTCCGAGTAGAACGTTCGATTTTAAATATGGATGCAAGAAATACACTCCCGCACGACGAGGTATCGAAACTCGTGATCGTTTTTTTCCGATTTCCGAGTCTGAATAAAAACTGTTTGGCTCTGTAATTACGAAGATGTCTAGAGAGAGAGAGAGAGAGAGAGAGAGAGAGAGAGAGAGAGAGAGAGAGAGAGAGAGAGACAGAGAGAGAGAGAGATAACGAAGAAGGAACAGCGTTTCTTCGCTCAGGTATTAAAAAGAGAACATAGTGCACGAAAACAACAATAAAACGAAAAAAAAATGATAAATATGTATATATGCAATTAAGAGTAGCGATTTGCATCTCACGACGCGCGCACAATACAACAATCTCAAAGTCAATAATCTATCGATTACGCAACGTGATGTTAAAATGAACGAAGAAAAAAAACAATACTGAATATCTGTCGTTTATAAAATGCATAAGATTTATTGAGTAATTTGACGATTGTTATTAGCTAAATAAAGAAATTGCTATACGCATTGGTTCGGGTTGTTTCTTTCCTTGATTGGCGTAATGCAAACAGCTGCCGATATCGTCGAAGAAAAAAAAACATCGACATTTATAATACAAGACTTTTCGTAATACGGGAGAGGATGTTGGACGAATGGTTTGCTAATTACATGTAAGCCTGAGACAGCGTCTCGACAATAGAATATATCTGCTCGAAATGGGAACGTTTCTCCGGTTCGTACTCCCAGCAGCGTAACATTAATCGATGTATCTTCTCGGGAGCTCCGTCCGGTGCTGGCATGCGGTATCCTGAAACGATCGGTACGTTACGGTCTCTACACGGTTAATAAAATGGTAAATTTAATGAACAATTGTCATGAAAAATTAACGGACTTTCAGAGTGAAATTTTGCCTGCGGGCAAAAAAGAGGAGAGGTGCGCGTACTCCGACGTAGCCCTTTTCGCCGTCGCAGGTATGAAATGTATACCTTATAGCGAGGCCGGAAATAAAATATCGTATGCTACACGGGAGGAAGTGCCTTTTCACCTCGTGTGAAGTTCTGCCCTCGCTTCGCTCGGGCATCAAACTTCACACTCGGTGAAAAGACGCACTTTCCTCCCTTGTAGCATAATATACTATTATATTACAATTGAAGTAACGTATTAATTTCTAATAGTACATTACGATACTAGTGCGATAAAACTTTTTCTGACGAGTGTGAGTTTGCAGCACGAGCCGAAGGCGAGTGATGCAATCACCCGAGTCAGAAAAAGGTTTATCGCACGAGTATCGTACGAAATTTTATATCACGAGGTGTGAAAACGCGGATTTCCGCACGCGAAGCGTGCGTAAAGCCGCATTTTACACACTGAGTGAAATAAAGTTTTTAATACAACTCTACATTAATTTTTCATCACAATTGTAAGTAAAATTTTAAATACGTTTATGCACAAAAACTTCCAGTACCAGTACATTAAATTTAATGTACAATTGTCATGAAAAATTTATGGACTTTTGGAATAAAATTTAAAGTGAATTATTGAAATTAAACTACTCGTATAGTAAAGTTGAAGTAACTTAAAAGTAAAGTACTTCTGAACTTTTTAATATACTCTACATAAATTTTTCATCACAATCGTACGTGAAATTTAATATACCAGTCCATGCACAAAAACTTCCAGTACCAGTACATTAAGTGTCACAGGAATCTTTTCCAGTGCGAAAAAAAATTATATGCGCGAGGATCGAAAGAACGAGCTCGTACCTGCGTCGATCTTCTCTCGGGCCTGCGAATTCGACATTCCGCTGTACGGGTTTCCGCCTTTCGAAATTTCCCTGATCACATACGAAAACACATCGTGTTTTATAGACCATGTTTTTTTATAGTAGATTTTTTCTCCGATCCCAATAATTACCGAAATTCAAAGCTTCGTGCGCCGTCCACTTGATAGGAATCTGTTTCATTCCATCGGACACTATGTACTCCTCCTCTTCCCTGGACAGTCCAAAGTCCGAAATCTTAACGATGGATTCGTAACCTGTTGATAAAAAATAAAAATAAAATTATTTCTCAGTTCGGTCGCGACGGTTTATATCGCGTCGGTTCGATCACTGACCTATGAGACAATTACGAGCTGCCAAGTCCCTATGAATACAATACTTAGACTCTAAATAACAGATTCCAGCCGCTGCGTCTTTGCACATGCGGAGCGCTCCCTTGGCGTTATCTGACTGGATTTTTTTCTCAAATACGTCAGCAGCGATCCGCCTGTAATAAAAAAAATCGTAAAAAAACGTCGGGACGGGTGACCTTGCAGCTCTTCACTGCAACCTCGGTCTTGCAAGTTCTCAGCTGCGCTTTATATACATCGCCGAAATTACCCTATAAAAAAATGAACGTTGGGGCTAACTCACCTTTATAGTCGTCGGTGGTTCCGTGAAAGAGCCTTCCATTGAAAGGTCACATCCCCAAGGCAGCTCCTCGCTGCCAAGCTCGTTCAGAGATCCTCGAATAACTTCCGCCTGCCTTTGTAATTTTTTCTCGTGGCAACACAATTGCAACCATCGTCGGTATTACCTTCGGCACGGAATCCCTGTCGTCCTCAATCTCCGTCATCGGAATCGCCAGGTTCGTTGGCTGCCACGTCTGCAAGAAATCGTCCTAAGGTTACTCAAAAAAAAAAATCAACAGATAAGTACCGCAAATTGATGCTACAAAAAATCTTTTTTTTACACCGTTATCGTATAAGTGATGTTAATCAATGAAAAATAATAAATCTTATATAATAATAAAAATCCCATATATTGGACAAGCATTGAATAATCAGGAAGCAAAGTTTCAATTATTTCCTAACAGAACAACTATCATCCAATTAACTACCTTAATTTTTTTCACTCCTTCGGACATAGATTGCCAGATGTGGCTCGATACGAGTTTTCGTATTAGATGACATGACTTTTCGGTCCATAGAATTAAACTTCTGCCAGTGTCCCCCAATTCGCATGCAATGCGCGACGTAATGGCCGGGTAAGTGCTCTACCACTCCAGCGAGCCTACACAAGAATTAGAAACATCGCTTTTTAATTTCACTGACGGTTAAAGTTATCTAACAATCCTTACTTCTTGTATTTAAATAGATTGAACGTACCTGTATTCAGAACTAGTTGCCTGATTTTTTGGTCCTAGATGCAGCACGACAGGAAAATCTCCCAGCAAACATGTTAATGACTTATTTAAGTTCTGATCATGTCGTACATCAAGCTCTATGAAGACTTGCTCGTTCGGTATTTTGCAGCGAGTCAGTTTGCCTGAACAGCCATTCCGACAATTTACGTTGTACAATGGTGTCCAAAATTCCAAAGCTTGTTCAAGAGCTTTGAAACCTTTTTTAGTAATGATGTTGTGATTTGGTGATATTAATACATGAGGAATAGTCCGCCCGATACACAGCGGACATTTCTCGATATCATAAACGCTAGGATTTGAAGAGAACGTATATCTGACAGTGTTTGCGATATTATTTTCTGCGTCGATGTCATATGCAATGACTTTGTTCTCGATTCCCATTTGAGGTTTAGGAATACAAAAATCTGCTAGAATTCGGGCTCTGTCAACCAACAAATTCTTTGTAACTCCCTTTGTGATAAAACTACACACAAATTTGAGAGTGCTATTTTGAGAACTTTGCACAAATTGACGATACTCAATGTTGTCAATAGCAGCAGTCGCCAATATTTGAATCATCGAATCAAAAGAGCAGGTATTACGTAAGTAATATGTCCTTCCCTCCGTGACAACTGCAGGACACCGTGAACCATTTTGCAATAGTTCAGCGTTTTTCAGTTGCGTATTTCTTTTATCCGAAACGAGATCGTTTTGGTGCTGTATTTCAGGGAATGCCTTAAAATATTTGGAAGATTTTCCAAGCTTTTTTTCCAGTGGTTGTTCTACAACCTTGGTTGATGCAAATTCGACGATACTTGATCGCGCGTCGACGCGTCGATTTAAACTCACTTCGAAGTCACTATACTCCGGCTCTGGACGATCGCTCACCAAGACATAACCATCGAAATGCATTCCATTCTCGTTTTTCTCGACTATGGAAGAGATTTGATCGATTACTGCCATTTTTGTTGGACTGTCACAATTCGTTTTGCATGTATTGGCATAATCATTCATGTTGTTTGCTCCTCCTTTACCTCCCCAATTTTCTATTGCGAGTAAGTCAGGATCAACTTCTTCGATGTCAATTGATGATACATCGATCGAATTTCCAAAATCTTTCACGGATAGAATGTCTGCACCGTTAATCTCTTTTGAGTTATGCACAGAAGTGTTGATACTGTCCACGATTATTTCACTATTCGTAGCGCTAACCTCCTCTTCGTTACCCACGTTGTTTTTATGCAGACGATCGTTGTTGTACTGAACCATTTTGCCAGAGATAATGCAATTCGTTCCCTCGATGTCTCCGGCTTGTTCCCTTACGAATTTGTCGACAGCGATTGGTAGAGTATAGTGCTTGAGCGTGCTCTTTTTCAAGTCTTTGAAAAATGCCTCGATGTAACTCGATGTTGCACGCTTGGTATTCGGAGGCATCCCAACCGCCGTCCAAAGTGGAAATTCCTTTGCTACTGCAGCAAATCGTTCAATAAAATTGGGAAGGAAAAATGGATTTAGATTCTCGCCGATGGACACTGTTTTTTTAGCCGTTGCCAATAGACTATCGATCCATTCTCCAATACTTGTATCATCTGCTACAACGTCGATATCTGGCTCTTCGTCATCATCGCTGTCGCCTTCCACGAATTGTCGACGAAAAGGCGTATCACGTTTTTCTTCCTGGTCATAGTCCGTCGAATCATCCATCACCTTGCCTCGCGATATCAAATTTTCCAATTTCCTTCTTGCGTCTTTCGGTGTCTTTGCATCTTCCACGTCAATTGTAGAGTCTTCGTGGGACTGAAGAGCTACAGTGCACGTAAATACGAAAACTCGTTTGAATTTTTCGAGAGCATCGCATTCCACCATCAATGTGACGCAGCGCAAATAAAAATCCTTGATTGCTCGTTGATTTAGATTTTGGAAACTTTTCCAACGGCATACCATGTGGATGAAATGCGCAACGTCGATCCGTATGAATGTTACCGGTTCTTTGGCAATTCTGCTACAATTCGATACGGCTTCGAAACGTTCTCTTATGTATTCCTTGATTGGCTTCTTGTTAAACGCCATACTTAATCCCATTAAGAGTGCACGAGAATAATCGCAGACAGCCTCCTTAGGAGGTGAAGCACCACTCTGAATCCATCTCAAGAGCCAAGACATAATCGTGACTGAGTCGTGACGTTCTGAAAGCATTTGAAATACGCAGGCCGTCGTACCGTGGAAATTGATTACGATTGCGTACAAAAATATATGTCCTGACTTTGTGCCATTTTTTCGCTGCAATCTGTTGACTAAGCTTCCGGTAGCATCAACGGCGATTGAGAACCAATTTCTCGTCAAGCGACGGTACTCTTGGTATACGTGAAATTGCCCCTTTGATCCATAAATGACATAAAATGGGAACCCTGCTACTTCACGGATAATTTCAGCGTGCTGTGAGCTGAGACACATATCCTCGATGGACCGGACGATATCACGCGCCTCACGTTTGTCAATGCCCAAATCTTTATCGATGCCTTCTTTTTTGGCTTGCCGACAAACGTCTCCGTTGGGCAATATCGGAGGCTCTATATCTCCTGGCAGCATAGCTTTTCGGGCTTCATGTTTCCTGAACTTTGTACAACCTTCAAATTTCAAATCTTTATACGCTTCGTGTCTCCGTTTTCCATTAAATGGACGCTTGACGATTTCGTGATTTTCCCCACGAGTATCTCTTGTTTTAATGGCAAACGTTATTCCGTTCTTATCTTCTTCGATGTTTTTATCGGCTCGCCCATTGATCGTGTTCTGGCATTTCGTACTCTTACACTGTCCGGTGAAGGTAATTACGTACTGTGATTCATCTGGAGTTGTGCGAACTCTTGATCGCTTAAAAATGAACGCACACGGTAATCGATACTGACACCACATTGCATCAGCCACCACATTGGTCCAGACTTTTGGATGTAAGGCGTGGTTCTGTTCATCCGTTGGTTTAATTGCTTGCCACTCATCCTCCGTCAAGACCATATACTTCGTTGAAATGTTCATGTCTTGCTGTGGTAAGTCTGTGAAACTGCTTGTTCCATCTTCGGTTTCAACGGTGTTGTTGTTCGGGTCAGTTTCATTGAAATCCCAGGTATTGCAATTTTGTGGTGTTTGTACGCTTATACCCATTTGTTCTCTAGCAAGAGACAAAATTCTACGTCGGTCGCACTTGACATTGGTATAAACGCACTGAGATGTCCACTCGAATCCGGATCGTTTGAGTGTATCTGACATTTCCTGCCAAACATTATCTGACCATGCCGGAAGGGTAGGTGTTCGAAATTGGTCGATAAACTGTTTGACGACTGCGACAGCATCATCAAGAGGCACTTTAGGTGCTGGCGGCATGACAGCCCAGTAACCTATAAAAATGTTATAGTCGTTAAGCATAGTATATTTTCCTTATTACTTCATCTCTATACATGATAATACAGAATTAATGATTAATTCACACCGACTCACGACACGATTTAACAACACCAAAAAAGTATAAAATGTAGAAAAGTGTAAAGTGTAAAGTGTAGAAGTAAAATTGTGTAAAAGTATAAAAACGTAAAAACTTGTAAAAATAGCAAACTTGCGTAAATACATGTAAAATTATAAACGTATAATAAAAAATGTTTTTTTCTCAATGTGTTGATGGTTTTAAAAGTGTATACGGTTTAATCTAGTAACGTGAGTTAGTAACAAATATATTTGCCTTCTGAGTTTTATAAAGTTAATGTACCGGGGTAACCTTTGGTATTTATTTAGCCTTTGTTATTTATATAGTCTTTTATTGTGCGACGCGAGTACATCACTCTACCAAAAGCTTTTTTTATCGAAAAATATACTATTGCTTTTTCTTGACTACAAAAAGAACACGTGCTAGAGGTTAGTTCCTGCAAGTGTCTCAACGATAAGTATGGTGATAAAATGATCTAAAAAAGATCTTACGATGTGATAGTTTACAGGATTCATGTTCATCGAAGAATATGGCCACTCACAAACGATTTT
Organism: Amblyjoppa fuscipennis; assembly: GCA_963575735.1. Classification (NCBI taxonomy): domain Eukaryota; kingdom Metazoa; phylum Arthropoda; class Insecta; order Hymenoptera; family Ichneumonidae; genus Amblyjoppa; species Amblyjoppa fuscipennis. The sequence goes on along the minus strand of OY754489.1, from coordinate 12,844,590 downwards.
CTTATATGCGAGATTTCTAAAATGAACCTTAAATTTTACCCTCGGCTCTTTGCACCGTTGAGATAAAGGCAAATAAAATTTTTTAATTAAAAAAATTTAGCAAATTTCCAAACCAAAAAAATTAGCAAAATTTGCTTTCTTTTAAGAGGCGGTTTTAAATATAACATGTGATACAACGCCTCCGTAGCTAAAAATAAGCAAAATTTCATTCCAATTGGCTACAACATGTCATTAAATGTATTTTTCAAAGTGGTCAAAGTCACTAACACTCTGTCGTAAACAGCACAACTGATCAAAATAAAATTAACTTAGCCAGCACAGAATTGTGGTCAACAGTGGCCAAGTTGTAACTTTTTTGATATTTTATACGAATTGCGTTTCAATTGATCACTATCAAACTAATGTGAAACTCGAAAAATAACTCGACCAATCAATTTTTTCTATTCAAATTAAATAAAAAAAAGTGTGTTGTTACGAAAAAAAAGATTAAAAGGATCAATTTATGAGCATAATGAAAATCTCATCGGGCACAAGTTGTACCAATGTGGAGCTTGTGGGTTAAAAAACATTATGTAAGAAATTTAGTGTCCCCGTCTTGGGTAAATTAATCTCACAATGATTTGTCAATAAATATTGTATTGCTCACCTTTGTTGGGCATGTTGTTTGCGGCACAATTATTCCCGGAATTCCAATTTGTTTGTTTCAGCGAGCATAGACCAACATAGATGAATAACGTCATGGTAAATGGAAATAAAGATTTGTGGGTTTTCTTTATTACACAAGTTCTGGAAGACATCACAAGCTCTATAGATTGAGAACCTGAAAGGAAAGTCAGATTAATCAGATGAACAAAAAATAGGTCACCAAAACTGATATAATGCAATGAATTCTTCGATGCTTAAAGTCAGAATATAACCCACACTACACAATTTCCTTGATCAATCTATCACTGGTTACTCAGAATTTTTCAACCCTTAATAGTTCCCCAATTTAGCATTTATAAGTTATTAAGCATAGGTAGATTAATATTTCGACTCAGCAGGATTTTCGGTTGTGAGTCAATAATTGTACAGATTAAGGTACAGTCGACATGAAAAAAACTGACAGAATACATATTTTTTAATAACCAAATAATTGTCGTTAAAAGTTGTACTATACATACATATATCAGAATTTAATTCACGACTCACTAACATTTATTGTTGCTATGTTCTGTTCGACGTGATTCAATTTCAGATTTCATATTTATATAAAATATAGTAAAATTGCAGCATTTAATGTAGACAGGGTATGTATGTATAGGATATGTAGAGAATGATATACAACACTCCGGAAAAAATATATTATACGTAATTTCTAACTCTATTTGATATGAAACGTAAAAAAAACAAATATTTGTTCTAAGGGGGTCTATTAAAACGAGTAGTTATTTCTAGTAAAAGTATCGACAGATGCGGCGTCAAATAATACCAACAAAGAAGGACTCTATCTTCGTTGGAATACACCGTTACATTTGCAACACGAGATGGAAGACAAATGTAAGAAGCGACGAGACACGTTGAAATTACGCGGGTGCGAGAGAGCTGCTAATAGTATTCGTAATATGATTCACGGAAGAATTTTAATGCATAAATAAATCAATTTGAAATCTATTCTTTTCATAGATATGTACGTTGTTTAATAAGGAAAAAAGAATCACTTGTTTAATACGTTACAAAATTATTCGGTGAGTTTGAATAGTAAATAAATTCCACTCATAAGCATCATTATTCGCACTGTATCAAAAGTATTCGGTCTCATTTTTGTAAGTCTACATCCATTCGAATATATGAAAAGATGGAGTTATTTCAATGGGGTAGACGAAAACTACTAAGATGGTGACGATGGTTCATTTATATTTTCGGAGCACGTTGCTCGGTGAAACTACTAAGCGGCCATGATGTTCTATTTTCATTTTCGGAGCAGCGTTGCTCGGAGAAAACAAAAATCGCTGTTTAAAACGAGTGATTCAAAAAAAAAAAAGAAAGAATCTTCATTAAAATAACCATCTATTAGTAATGTTTTGGTTTAATGGAATGATAATTACGTTACCAAATAATCACTTCGACGCACAGCTTTTACTTGTGCAGCGTGGTAAAACATACAGGTGTAGCCGGAGACGAACGATACGAGGAGGAAGACTGGTGTAACGTACTGTACACTGTGTATCCCTTGGGGCAATGGCTCTGGTGTTTTTCACCTGTGGAGGGGGAATCGAACGACCAATCCAGTGAATGCCCTTTTGTAGCTCAACTCGATAACATTTCATGTGGCTATATTGAACGTTCGTTCACTCATGTCAATTAAGGAGGTATAGGACGTACTCTCATCTCTCAAAATTTCTAGCATGTGGGATTATGCTAACGCTTATGGCATGAAGAAAGAATAAACTTTTTACGATACTGTACATTCAAAAACGACATTTATGAATATCAGAATGTACCATTATTACCGATAATTTGATTTTATTTTTGATTGAAAAGCTGTTTTAGTGATAAATCAACCGTTATTAATATAAAATTAATTAAATGTCATGATTTTCTATTAACCTAAACGTAATGGCTCATGATTTTTTTTTATTTTGCACTTTCTATGTTCATTTCCGCAGTTGTTAAATATCGTTAATGTTTTAATTAATTTACACGGCCTTTACCAAGAATAAATGCAATTTTTTAAACAGCTGACACCATTTTTTAAGTTGATTTTTAAATGTAATTAATAATTTGTCAGACTTACTATAGGGTGACAATGTTAAATTTCTCGATGATAAAAAAAAGTGACCGGGGTTTCAGAGTTGTATCCATTTTACATGAAAATGATTTTTTTACGTTTCTTTCAACAAGTAATTTTTTTACGCCGGAATTTCGAACGGTGGCGATTTTTAAAAATCGTTATCAAAACATATTTCTAAATATTCTATAAAATTCGCAGTAAAATAAAAGTGCCCTTTGTAAAAGAAAAAAAAATGTACCAACAATGTTCACATTTTTCGTAAAAAATCAATGTTATCAGGTCGACGAAATGATTTGAAAAATTCCACAGAAAAGCTAATATGAAACTCGAATTATTATGTTGAGAAAATTTCTTAATTTGATTGAACCTACCATTGCTAAGCACACGCAAAATTATTTCACTAAGCTGATGTTAGGTGTTGATCACGGTGTATGGCTGTAAAATATAAATAATAAATAAAAACAATTATTTTAATATCTACTTTTTTTCTTTCTCCATATCGAGGAGTTCCTTCTTAATTGGAACTTTGGTGTCACATTTTATTTCTTTATCGGCATCGATCGGCTCTCTCTTCACCGACGACTTGTTGTCACTCCACCGCGTGTCCGCTTTCCCTTTGCATTCCGATTGCGAAACGTTTACTTCGCTCGATATCTTCTCGTCCTGTATCTCCACAACTTCGACCTTCTTTGCGTCGTTCTGCAAAACTTTCGACGCTATGTGATACACGTTCCTCAGGGCGCTCAGGTACGTGTGCGAGTCGCTCTGAAAATTGTATTAAATAATGATTTAGTCATTTGTCTTCATTTCAATACATTGTAGAAAGGGCAACCAACTGCATACGAATTTTTTTTTTCTACAATCATTAAATTGATCGAATAATCAATAAAAAAAATCTTGATCAACGATCGTGAATTTTTTTCGACAAAAAAGTAGCCGAGCTGGCGGAGAATGCCTCGCGTACGAGAACGGCTCCTCGACTTACCGAAACTTTCTTGAGCTTGTCATCGATACTTCTAAGTTTGTCTTTGTAGGTCCTCAAGTCTTCGGAGAGGTCTTTGTCCTTGTCCTTTTTACCGTCCTTCACGGAATCGTCGTTCTGCGAATTTTTAAATATCAAACAAACTGAGTTGCAATAAAAAAAATTTATAAAATTAAACCGTGTACGATTCTAAGGGCAGTCGCCTTATTTGACAAAAAAAATGCCTGCATTATGTACAAATATAAATGCAAATATTCACTCGGTTTCATTGCGATAGACAAAAAAAAATGTTCTTAAAAAAAAATGCACAATACACCTGAAAAATGCCCGAAAAAAACGACTCGACCCTTAATTGATTTTAAGAGTCCGAATTAAAAATAAAACGCACCTCGGACTCCTCCTCGTTCTCGTTCTTTTCCTTATCCTTATCCTTCTGAGGGTTAAGAGCAAGACCGACGGTCTTGCTCTTCACCTCTTTATCGTCCTTCTTATCCTTACCGATTTATCCCTTCTTCTCGTATTTTTGGTTGCACTTTTTGTCGTCGTCCTTTCGCTTGTCGTCTTTCTTCTCGTCTCGTCGCTCGTCCTTCTTGTCCTTCTTCTTGTCCTCCTCCTTTTCCTTTGGCTTCTCGGGGAGGATGCTGAGCGAGCGATATATTCGAAAGCCGAAGTCGCGCATCAGCATCTCGTTGAACAGTTCGGCGAAAAGGGACACTTCGAAGAAATGCTTCTGAAATGTTTTTAAAAAATATATATATAGTTATATAAATTTCATAATCACTGTTATCAATTGCAAGGGGGTTGAGATAAAAATTACCTTTGAATCCTCCGGTCTGTAATCTAGCAACACGCTCAACGACATAACGGTGCAATCGAATTTTCCACGTTCAGCGACCCTCGACGGATGCACGATGATGTGCGAAGATTCCGGTAGCGTGTAGCGTTTCTCCAGCAGGACACGTTCGCGTTCGATAATCTTCTTTTTGTCATCGTCGTGCTGTAATTCGATTCTCCGATTGCTCAATCCCAACTCAACTTTGATTCGATATTTGTTGGTTGGTGATTTGTGTATGAAATGGTAAGTTACCTCTTTGCTGTCCTTGGACTTCAAACATATTTCTCAATAGATATTATCTGGCTCTGAACAGACTTGCCAGGACAGATTGTGATCTCGCTTGAGTACGCCTTGTATCCCACGCATCTCGTCCACGTAGCACTTGATATTCGACGATTCATCGATGCTGACGATATTGTGATCGTCTCGCAATGCTAAAAAAAAAAAACAAAATATATTTTACATTAAATAAATGTAAAATGATCATAAATCATCTGTATCGCATTTGCATCGGAGCTGGATGGTAATTTGTTCTGTGAAAATATTTTTTTTCTTCACTTATTTATTGAAAAGCTCATTAATTTTTTTTGTACTTATTAATTTATGTTTTTTAAAAATTATTTATTCGAAACGTCATTCAATTGTATTTGTATTGTAAAAGTAATGAATAATTTCATGTTTAAAAAAAATTCCAATTTCACAGTAAAGGTAGACATCCGACTTGGACTCTCATTGTCAATTAACAGAGGCTTAGAACCTACAGGCCATAAAAAAACCACGGTGTCCAGTACATAATCCTCAATTTCCCGAAATATATCGTCAATATTTATTCTTTTTAATTGAAAATATCAACAATAATACGACAGTGACAGGTTATAAAATACTTACACGTATATAATACACATACTATCATCGGATGATCACACACCGTTAGACCAAACCGAGGCAGCACCTTCCTCGGACAGATGCGGTCATTTATATATTGCATTCAAACGAAAAACCAACAAACATTGCAATTAAATTATTCGTGACCTACAAACGATTCTGAATCAATGGAACCCCTTACGGAGCCGAAATCCTTCGCGAATGAATAATTTTGCGGCCAACTATCTGCGGTCATATGACCGCTGCTCGCAAGATTACCAAAAAAGTTTTTTAGAGTTTTTTCGAAAAACGACGATCAAACAAACGTTCTACTTAACTTATTCGGCACCTACAAACGATTACGCATCGAAAGACCCCCTGCAGGATCCAGATCGAATTAAAATGAAAAAAATTGGGCCAAGTTCACAAAAATTTTGATTTTCGTTTTTTGAAAAAGGGCTTTTCCTATAAACGTTTTAATTAATCAAACAAACACTTACAATCGACAAACAAACGTTTAAAAAAAGAAAAAATGCGAAAAGTCACACACCGTTAGACCAAACCGAGGCAGCACCTTCCTCGGACAGATGCGGTCATTTATATATTGCATTCAAACGAAAAACCAACGAACATTGCAATTAAATTATTCGTGACCTACAAACGATTCGGAATCAATGGAACCCCTTACGGAGCCGAAATGCTTCACGAATGAATAATTTTGCGGCCAACTATCTGCGGTCATATGACCGCTGCTCGCAAGATTACCAAAAAAGTTTTTTAGAGTTTTTTCGAAAAACGACGATCAAACAAACGTTCTACTTAACTTATTCGGCACCTACAAACGATTTCGCATCGAAAGACCCCCTGCAGGATCCAGATCGGATTAAAATGAAAAAAATTGGGCCAAGTTCACGAAAAATTTTGATTTTCGTTTTTTGAAAAAGGGCTTTTCCTACAAACGTTTTAATTAATCAAACAAACACCTACAATCGACAAACAAACGTTTAAAAAAAGAAAAAATGCGAAAAGTCAAAATCGCCGGGCCAAGTTCACACAGCTTTTTCAAGGGCACGTTTCGATATCAACTGTAAATCGGGCCGGTTTTTTTTTTTAATATTGAAACTCGCCTCAAATCTGCCATAGGCCATAGGACAATCTGCCATAGGTTTAATTAGAGACGTGCCATGACGGTAATTTTTTGTAAGCGTCAATTAACCGTCTTTTTTTACTCCAAAAAATGTTTGTTGCCTCATGAGCGTAATTCTTGTTCGGGTTCACAAATATGGTCAAAACAGCGAAAAAAATCTATTCAGTTGGCTTATGACCGACATTTTTTATTTTATTTATTTTTTTTACAAATTTGTTGAACTTGCTAGCAGTTCAGATTGATTATTTCAAACGAACTTTCTTCCCCGTTGACTTCGTGATAATTAGTATTATTGTTTTTTTTTTATTAATTGATTCATCAATGAAAAAATATTACAAGATGAAATCAAATTTTTTTTCTTCTGATTAACGATATTGGTACTTGTTAATTTTGGAATTGGGACTGTGGATTTTTTAGAATCAACGTCGCTGTTCTCGTAGTGCGGTAATTTTCCGGGTCGGTCAATTTGCGGTCAGGTAACAGTCAATTGACAATGAAAAAGAAAATGACCGGTCACATAAAGTCCGCCGCCCACCCCTAGTTTTAATAGGCGCACTTCAGGTGACACAGTGGCAGCGGCGAAGAGCGAACATTGTTATCCGTCGCTGTACACGGACTGTACTCGATTAAAGAAGGAGGAATACGTTTGCATGCAAAAATTAATTATAAACTCGCGAGACGATAACTCGTCGCGATAACGCGTTTATCGGAGTGTCGTTCAATTTCGCTATTCGCGCTTCGGCACGAGCGTCCAACGTTCCGCCCAATTTTTCTTCTAGCCTCAGTGTTTCGGGTGCTCGAATCCCTCCGATTTTTCTACATGGATTTGCGGAGTGTTTAGGTTAAGGTTTCGTCAACGAATATAGACGTACATAGAGGCGTAGAGCCTATGCAGCTGCTGAACCTCAGAAACTGGGATGATCGGAATTAGTTATCACCCCAGTCGCTAGAGGCGCCACTAGCACCGTCTCTATGTGTTGTTCATCGACACGTCACGTACACAACCCACACGCGTATGCACCCCAGCGCTCCGTCATGGCTCCGCCCCCTATTCTGTCCTTCTCACGCTACTAGTGGGGTGATCATGCGCTCTCTCTTACTCTTGTGTTAGCAGTGAAACTGGGGTGGATGAGGCGTTGCTCGCACGAGCATGCATGCACGCAACAATTTTCATTTCACTGCTATTATCACGTGCAGTGAGATACATTCGGATGAGTTATGCTCAGACGAGAAAATTATCGATCGTCATTTTTTTTTCTTAAACAAGCGAGCTCACCGCTTTTGAAGAAATTAACTCTATATAATTTTAAGTTGGTTGTCGGTTACGCGGTTTGAAGCGTCTTCTCTTTTATTGGTTGGTCTTGCAGATTCCGAGATCGAGTCTCACTTTCAGATGTTTTTTCTTCCTTCTTTTTTTTTTTTAAGTTTTTCACAGCTTTCATCATCTCTATGGATGCGTTATAAAATGTTTTACGCGTGGGCGAGAAAATGATCAATCACATAATTTTTTGCTTAAACAAGCGAGGTCGTTACTTATGAAGGCGTTACCTGTCTATATTTCGAAGACTATTGGTGGTCACGCGCTTTGAAACGCGTTCTCTTTTACTACTTGGTCCCACAGATTCCGAGATCGAGTCTCGCTTTCAGTTTTTTTTTTGTTTTTTTCCTTTTTACGTTATTTTGTAAACGGTGTTTACAAAATAATTTCTTTCAGTTCTTTATGTTTGCAGTAAAAAGTTTATCTTAAAAAAAAAGTCAACCTTTCTGTACTGTGTGACGCATTTATATGTATATATATGCATAGACGCCTTAGGATCGCAGTTCCCGCTCACAGCTCAGTTCGGCGTCGGCTACGGCAGGAGCAATTGACTTTTTTATGTGCGGTCTGTCAAGTGAGTGTACCTTCTGATACGCGGATTAAGATCCTTCAAGATGCCATCGACGAACGTGTGCATCTACCGGAGATGTAAAAACACGAAGCGGAATAATCCCGACCTGAGCTTCCACCGTTTTCCTCAGAATGAACAGACGTAAGTCGCGTTTATTCGACGTCCTTTCTTTCTTCGATATACAATGTGTATCGAAGTCCCGATCAATGCAAATACTTATTTTGTATCCGTTTTGCTTGCTCATTTTCCTAATGAAGCCTATTCCAATATCATTACTAATTAGAATTGTTGTATGAATGTAACCTGATCCTGAATGTATGGTTATATAGAGTATACGTAAAATGACTTAATTTCTATTCATACGTGATAAATTTCCACTCGATAACTCAAGGTGTTCTCAAGTTGTAGAACGGTCGAACTCTTCAAGTCTTAAAAGTATAGAACTAAATGCACACTGAAATAAAATGTTATTTTATTGAGAATAATTTTCTTGCGGGCTGCCAAAAATATATCGATGGTTTAAGAGCATATAAATAAGTAGGTGGAGGAAGAAAGTAAGAAATGTTCGCGAATTTTTTGCATAAAAACTATTGATCCGATCAATCATCTAGACTTCTCTAAATTATTAGTTAAGATTTTTTAAATATGTAATAAAAAAGCAATTGGCGACGTTCATTTTACTTGCACAGTAAAAAATAATTTCGTAAAATCGGAATACGAAGTTTCGTAAAAATAATTTTGTTAAATAACTGACAGACTCGTTTGTTCAGGCTTTAATATACAAACTTGTCCTTGTATTTCCTATGTTATTAACGATTTTAGTTTGTACTTTTGTTTGTAAAATAACAAGTGTGGTCGGAAAATTAAAAAATAAAATATTGTAGACGTGAACAATAAGTTGCTGTAAAAAGTACAAACTTTTTTTTTACTGTTTGTGTTCAAAGTTTGACTCAGGGCTGACGCTCTCGATTATCCAGCAGATCACACATAATTGCAACAATTTTTTAAATATCAACATGAAACTTGAATAGGATATTCTTCATATTTTAAACTTTAAGAAGAGCAAAAAATCTGATGATCTAAAAGAACCTGCTCGCTGATAAAGGGTCTCAACTTTACATGGGTGGGTCGGACGATTGAAGTTCTTTCAGTCAACAACATCCACAATTTAATGAGTTTCAAAATACAATTTACACACAATATTCTCAACCCTTAAAAATGTAAGAATATCGAGGTAATTTTTTTGATTGCAGCCCGCAACCGAATTATACTTGAAATAATGATTTTTTTTCAGTACACACAAGCATAAGAAATTTGGTTTTCTAAGTATTCGTTTCCAGCGTTTTGGAACATTTTCAACACTTCTGTAGACTATATTTTTAAAGCAAATATTGATATTTCTTTTCATATAAGTTTGATGAGGAAGCACAAACGTTGCCCCTTATGCACTTGGGAATAACGTCCACCAACAATATTATGGATCTTGCACTCTATATAATCCTTTCATCCGTTTCCCCGGCATGTGATTTTGCTCCATACGGAATCCCCAGGCGTGGATTGCTCGAAGTGGAAACGGCGATAAGAATCTTTCAAAGGAACAGGTGGATAACGGGAGAATCTGTCGTAAGCATTTCACTAATGCCGATTTTATCACATACGGGAACAAAGGTGCACGATTAAAGCTGGTGCACTACTGATTGATGCAAGCGCGGCAAATCCCGACATTATTAACAGTATCGAAAACAAAGCAGTCACCGATTTTGTACGACCTGACCCTGTCGTCTGTGCGAGTTTCGCGCCCGCGAATTCGGTGGTTGCGCCTGGTCCTGAGGCAGATATCGCGGTTACTACAGTACCATCAGTCGTTGCACCGACAACGATTAGTACAGAATGCTTAACGAATCCGGTGTATATTACAACGCACGCCTCCAATGATCCTGTGCTCGCAGAACCCGTACAAACGCAATCACAAAGCGCAACTCGTGATCCAGGAAAATCGGTTACCGCTTCCACTCTTTCGCGAAGGAAAGGATCAAAGTTAATCACCCCGAAGGAGCGACAGCTGAGCAAATTGGTTAAAGTATTACGCTCGGAGATCAAAGTCAAGAATCAAAAAATTAAAAGATTAGAAGCAGCATCACGGAAGGTTTCACACCTTGTTGAGTTCGCAAAAGCAGTGCAGGACGGATTTAACGAAAATCAGTTAGCCTTCTTCTTCATGCAGTTAACCCACATTAAGAAGAAAGAATGGTCGGAAGACGACAAGCAGTTCGCTTTGTCTCTCTGCTACAGATCACCAAAGGCTTACGTTTACTTGAGAGACAACATCAATTTTGCCTTGCCTTGTGTCTCATTAATCAGAATATGGATAAATGAGCTGAATTTGTCTCCGGGGATTACGCCTAATGTCATCGAGGCACTTTCGATAAAGTCGCAGACAATGACGCCAGAAGAGCGCACTTGCGTGCTCATGTGGGACGAAATGTCGATCAAACAGCTTCTCGAATACAATCAAAAAGATTAATTGGGTGAAGGCTTCCAAGATTTGGGCGAACTTGGTCGAAGCGACGAGTGTGCTAATTACGCACTCGTCTTTATGTTGCGAGGTCTGAAGTTCACGTGGAAACAGCTGGTTGCGTATTTCCTCTCACATTCGGCCGTGCGTAGCCCAGATCTGGTGAAATTGCTGCTTTCCGTTATCGACGCAATTTTTTCGACCGGACTCGTTATTAAGTTTATGGTTTGCGATCAAGGCCCTACGAACCGCCCGGCGGTTGCTTCACTAGGGGTGACTGAGTTCGAGCCTTTCATCGAACACCACGGTCATAAGATCTTCTTCGGTTACGACGTCCCCCACTTAATAAAGACAGTTCGAAACAATTTGCTTGTTCGAAATTTCGAAGTTGACGAGAGCACAATCTCGTGGAAAGTCATTAGAGATCTCTTTGAACTCGAGTGTAAATGATCGTGTAAGGCTGCGTCAAAGCTAACGAGTGACCATGTAAATCCGGACAATTTCCTCAAAATGCGTGTGAAACTCGCGACGCAAGTCTTCAGTCACACGGTATCGGCTGCGATAAGTACAGCGCACTTGACAGGAGACTTGCAGAACGAGGAGTGCACAGCCACGGCAAATTTTGTCAAAAAAATGAACGACCTTTTCGACTGTCTTAACAGTCGTTCACCTACAGATCCTAATCCTCTACGACGTGCTTTGTCCTCTCGGCAACTTCAAGTCGAACAATTCCTCGAAAACAGTCTTGTATGGCTCGGAAAGTGGACTGTGACCGACGGTTCACCACCAGCATGTTTCCAGGGTTTGAGATTGACTATCAAAAGCATTTTGCTGTTTTGGCAAGATTTGAAAAGCGAGGGATGTCTGTACTTGCTTACTTCGAGATTAAATCAAGACGCGCTCGAAAACCTTTTCGCTGTCTTACGTTATCGCGCCGGTCATAGCGATAATCCGTCGGCGATGGGTTTTCGTCGAAATTTGCAATACGCAATGACAGCCAATCTCATGAAACCGTCGGCTAGTACAAATTGCGAAGCCGATAATACCACGGGACTACTCGCGATGCAAATTCATTCCGCGCCACAAACTCTGAACGCTCAAAAAACACAAAATGTAGATATGGCGATCTGGCTCGACGAGCAGCCAGTTGAAAATTCGGTAACCGCGAAAGACCACAACGTCGATCAAGACGACGTTGTCGATCAAAACGCAATAACTTTTGAAATGACTGGTCTTGAGGAGTGCTCGATTAAATATCTTGGTGGTTATATGATTCACAGGTGCCTACGCCAATTCGATTGCGACACCTGTGAACACTCCTTAAGTAGACAGGATCAAAAATTCGAAGAAACGAATGATCTTCTGATCTTTTGGAGAGCTTTTAAGAACAGCACAAACGATGAGCTCGGCTCTTTGCGGGTTCCTTCGGATGAGTTTCACAAAGTCGTGCTCACCGCGTATAAAGTGTTTACATTCAGATTTAACAACCACACTCATATGAAACAACTCGGGAAGAATCTGACAGATTGGATCAGCAAAGCTGTTTTCGAGGAGCATCCCGACTTTTGGCCGTTCGATGGCGAGTGCGAAATTCACCGTGAATGGATAGTTAAATTCTTTGTCCGTGTAAATATATTTTACCACTTGAAGTGGAAATCGCGATCCATACGCGACGAAGAAAAAACAAAAAGAAAAAGAGGCGCAGCGACGCCGCATCGAGAAAACCCGTTCGGAAACTACAGAAAATTACCCATCAGTGAGTGGTGCACCACTACAACGGGAAATGGTGGCAAGTGCTTTGCATGGCTTCAACATTTTTTTTATGTTACAAATGATTTCTTATTTTATTAAGGCGAAGTGACATGACTGTCAGTGCGAGAAGGCTAGCTGCAATTGTTTAATACATTTTTTCCAGAGGTTATTGTTATATAATTACTTTAAATAGCTGCTTTTTTTACTCGATCTTGAGGTCACATTATTATACGCAGACCGATCGAATTTCCTTTTTTTCTTAAAACAAATCAGCGTATCAGCTCTTATAAAAAGTTTGTTATAGTTTCCGATACCGACTGCGGTATTTCACGTCGCCTTAACATCTGCTACATTGGATTGATGCATGCTGTAAATACTATATATACTGTATAATACATGTATATATGTATATACTGTAAGTACTGTAAAGATCACTTTTGCAAGTTGTATATAATAATCCTGCTTATCTTTTTGCTTGCGGTTATCCCTATCCTCAACCTTCCCCCTCCTATACATCCTTTCCTTTCCTGATGGAAGACATCCTCCACCTTCCCGTGGTTTCCATCGAGTCATTTTAGCTCACGCATTTATCCGTTAAGAGGAGGTGATTATTATTTCCATACAGTAGTATTATTGCGGTTCATTATTTCGAGAATAAACTATAAAGTCATACAAAAAAATGTCTTGATAACGAAACAATCATCATTGGGATTAGTGTCAGAGCGAAGAATATTGTTTAAATGAAACTGTCCAATATTGGAAACATTATTCGTTTTTCACATGAAATAATTACGATAACCATTTTTCATGCCCTTGAAGCAACTTGTGATACCCGTAACTTGGAATTTAAGCCATCAGTATTACTTCCTTGAATAATTATATTCTTTTTTTATGAAATATACATTTATTTCGGCATGCATAATTACTAATCAAAATTATCCATCGCCTTTATTTGCATAGCGTGATCTCAAATTATCCAAGTGTGGGTACGCTGTAAAAATGTCTGCATGAAAATTAATGTACCGATGTTGCAAGCTTTTTATCACAACCTGGTATGTAACATTATTCTACCAATGTTATGTGAAATGAATATACGGTAAAAACAAAAAAAAATAAACGTGTATTTTTAATAAAAGTTTTTTAATAATACTCACTGTATTGGAAAAATACTTCAAAAGTATTGTCATTTTACATAATATTTATACATCAATTTTAATATACTGGTTTGTACATAAAAGCTTCCAATACCGGTACATTAAGTTTACACATTTTTTTGTAGTTTTTCAAAGATGTAATCGGAATATGTGGCATTTAGGGAAGAGCGGGGCAAAATGGGGCAACGGGGCAATACGGGGCAGTTGGGCAAAACTAAAGTTTCCAATAATTTTTGGATCGGACAAGGTGGCAAAACGGGGCAAAAAAGCCTGATGTATCGATGGGGCGAATTCGGGCGTCCAAAAATGATTGGAAAACGACGTTTTGCCCCATGCCCTGTTTTGCCCCGTTGCCCTATTTTGCCCCGCTCTACCCTACAATACCTGACTTAACGACTTTCTCCCGACAGTTACAAGCTGTTCAAGTCACTTTGCACAGTAATTGTAACAAACTAAATATGAAAAAAGTGAACTAAATATAAAAAAAAAATCATCATGCTAAAGCCATATGCTGGGATCGAACCGCAACCTCAGGCAAAAGATTGTAAGAGAACGTATGGTTGTCTCTCTCTTATTCCCGCCCACTGGGCGGGCTCTCTCCTGAGCATCACGTGGCTTCCCGATCGTAGCGCCGCCAAGTGGTCGCTCGCCTCGCGGAAAGTTTGTCTTCAACCGAAGCATAGGCTCTACGCTTCTATGTACGTCTATATTCGTTGGTTTCGTAGCCGTGCAGAGATGGCGGAAAAGGCGATACTGAAGGTAGGATTGAATTTTTATTCTTTTATATTTTTCATGGACGCTCCGTCCGGCCAAAAATCAGCGAAGCTCTTTCGGTCAATTAAAAATTTTGAATCGCAGCAAATCGCCGAGCAAAAACTCAAGGCCTTCTCCATCGGCACGATGGGCAAGCGGCCTCACAGCAAAAAGGAGCTCGAGGAACAGCGCAAGAAGGAACAGGAACAGGCCGCGGCTCAGGTCAGTTTACCGACGATTTTCTTACCGACCGGGTTTGGCACGATTTTTTTTTTGTCAATAAACAATAAGCGACAATTCATTTTTGGGTCTCGCAGGCTTTCGAGGAATTCGTCGCCACCTTCCAGGAAACCCCCAACAAGACCACCAGCAAAGTTTGGGTCAAAGCGGGAACTTATGATGCCGGCAAGAGACGTGAGCATTTTTTTTTTTTTTTTTTTTTCTATGCACTCGCACTATTTATTTTTTTCTATGCAAAATGGAGGCAATTGTTCACAACTTTTTTATTCTGACCCATTTCACAGAGGAAGACACAAGGGAAAAGGGCAAACTCTACAAGCCGCAGTCCAAGATATCGGAAATGGTGGACAGCAGATCGTCGGCCGAGCAGGCTCAGGAGTACGCGAAACTTCTCGGCTCCAACGACCGAAAACTGGACAGGCTGGGCAAGAAGAAGAAGGAGGGCGAGAAGAAGAAGAGCAACTTGGAGATGTTCAAGGAGGAGCTGAAAATGATACAGGAGGAGCGGGAGGAGAGACACAAGTACAAGGGCGTAGTTAAAACCGTTATATCGACTCAGTCCGAGGATCCCGTGCTGGCCGCAATGAAATCCGTCGAGGGTGAGTCCATTAGATGGAAATTCATTTTCCTTTTACTGAATTTTTTTTTTTTTTTTATTGGATTGAAAACGAGTTATTATACATGGCGATTGGAATTGGCACCAGGTTTTAATCCCTCGCACCCAGATCCACGAAAGGTAAACCTGCGATCCTGTATCGACGATCCTCGACTCCTAGCCCTGATGTATGAGGGTAATTTTCCAGTCCTATTTATTTATCTATTTATTTATTTCTTATTTTTTTTTAGTTTTTTTATTTTCTTTTTCAGTACTTTTTTTTGTAGTAGTATTTATGAATCATTCTTGCCTTTTGAGGCTTTAGAATACAATCACTGTTTTACATATACTGTACAATACATCAATTCTTTGGTCACGATGACTTTTCTTCACTTAATATCTACATTCAATCATTCTATCCTACCATTTCCCACCGGCTTTGATTCGGCTTAAGTTTCTTTATTTCTTTTCAACTCTTTTTCGTACGCTCGACAGTAATTACACACGACAGAATTTATCTCTTTCAACAGCTCATTCCAGTCTTTCTGACCTGATATTACTCTTCTACTGCGTCGCTTAAATCATTGTCAAACCGACTCTTGAATTTCCGACACTCCCTTATGTGCTCTAAATTTTCCCTTCCCTTTAGTTACTTATTTATTTATTATGTTTCATTATATTTATTACTATTATTTTTATTTATTTATTTATTTTAACGGATTTCTCCTTTTTTCCATCATACATTTATTAATGCATTACCGACAACAGTGGTAGCTGAATCGTAAGCTTGTATGTAAAACAATAATATCTCAACAAAAAATAAGTAATTAATCAATAACTATCAAACTATCAAACAACATGACATTATACAAATCATATTACATTTCAACAGGTTATAAACTCCTGTAAATTCAGAAAAATATAATTATAAATATAAATTAGTTTGTCGATAAATGAGTTCATCTATCATCAAAATTTATACTTTTTTATTATAATTTTATAATATTGACATTGATATAAACAGACAGACAATTTCATACATACATATATATTCTTATACAACATTGGCTTCAGTTGTAAATTGCAATGTTCGTAGAACACACAAACGAGTAAACATAAAAATGATTTTTTTTACACCCTTTTTGAACTCAGCGTCGTTAAATCTTTGTAATTTTTTATTGTAGTAGAAGTTCGATTCTGAAAAAAAAACATGTCTAGACCATTAATCTAATCATCAAATTTTTTGGGATTGCAATACTTTCTCTCCTTGCATACCTCGTATGTATTGAGAAAGTAAATGTTACAAGTTTGAATATACTTGAAAACAAGTAAATGAGGTAATTTCGTGTTCGATCTACTTTTCGAGATTCACCGAGCCTTTACCGTTCGATTGTGTTATTCACAGACGGTTCGTTCGACAACGGCGATCCCAACACAACGAACCTTTATATAGGAAATTTGAATCCAAAGGCAAGTCTCCGGAAATTCGACTAATCTTGGAATTCATTGTAATCATTTGCTAATGCGGATGAACGCTCACTTAAAAAAAAAAATTACTTTCGTCAATTCCACAGATTACGGAGCAACAATTGATAGAAATTTTCGGAAAGTACGGACCACTGGCTAGTATAAAGATAATGTGGCCACGTAGTGATGAGGAGAAAGCTAGACAGAGAAATTGCGGTTTCGTTGCGTTCATGAGCAGAAAAGACGGCGAACGCGCTTTGAAGAATTTAAACGGTGAGATTTATTCGTGTTAAAATTTTTTTTTACATGAACAATTGACTGATTTTTTAAATATAAAATAGGGCGCGATATAATGCAGTACGAAATGAAATTGGGATGGGGTAAGAGTGTTCCGATACCTCCATATCCGATTTACATACCTCCAGCCTTGATGGAGATAACACAACCGCCGCCACCCTCGGGGCTTCCGTTCAACGCTCAACCGCACCGTCGCGACAGACACAAGGTATACACAATAAAAGCAACAACCGAAAATGAGAACAGAGAGAAAGGAAAGAAAACGAAAGAATCAGCAACAGAGTCCAGGCGCGTTATTAATAAAATGCTCAATCACGTCTCTAATCGAATTTCGTTTTATTATTACTTAACATTGAAACCCTCGCACGATGAGTTTAACACGTGACATAAAAATAATAATTTATTGTTGTTTTTTTTCACGATACGAGCTAATTTACCTGAGAATAAAACAATTATTCGTTAACGGGCTCGGTGCTCAATTTTTGTTTCTCCAATTCATCGCTTTTTTATTTGCTATTTTTATTTTTCTGACATAATTTTTTTTTAAATATATTATCCGCTGCGTTTGTCGTCGGGATGAAGTCAAAGGGGTGTGTCAATTGTAAGCGTAGCTTAGCCGCCGTTATTTTCGCGCTAGATTATAAAAATTCTTGTGGGGATGATCGTGCAATTTTTTTTTACATTCAAGCTCGGATCATTTTTTCATTCAGCTGCAACTATTTATTATTAGTTGCAGCTAAATGAAAAATAATTTGATATCGCTTATACTTAAATTTCCATTTGTTCTCGATCTTCCATTCGTCACCGATGACTGACAGACTTTGCAGATATCCAAAACGCGAACCATTCTCTATCCGGAATAATTTTCGCTCCAGCACCCGAGCCCGTTAATTAAATTTCGCCGAAAATCCGTTCTATCGTTTAAGTTGACAAAATAGCATTAGAGAGAAAGAGCGGGAGAGCGAGATCTTTCGGTGCGGACCACGCTAAGTTATCATTGCGTTCCTCGATGATATCTTGTTCGCAAGACGCCACGGACCTCGATACGCATGTCTCGTTCGCGCACAGTGCCGATAGTTATTACAGTGGAAAAGAAACACACAATTTTTCTTCGTAACATTAACAATCTCATGAACATTATTGAAAAAAAAAAAAAAAAAATTGCGTATAATCAATTTCACATTGAACCGTATAACCACGTTTTTGAAACATAATCTCAGATACCACGTATCCGCAACCTCCAGAGCGCGGACCCCCAGGAAAAGGAAAACTTTGAAAAGGTAAAGTTATTCTCTTCTGTTAGAAAAAAACAAAAACAAAAACAAAAAAATCACAAAAAGACTGAAGGATTAAGAAGAATATTGAATACATTTGCGCAACCGGGACTATGTAGATTGTGACGATGAAAAAAAAAGAAAAAAAGACTGGTCTTTAGTGTAAGACCCGCTGTAAAATACGCTAAGCGATGAACGCTTCGCGCGCTTTTTGGTAAGTGTGACGAAATGATAAATGTAAAAACAAAAAAGAAAAATCTCTGAAGGTCAAGAGTGAAGCAACGGTGAAAAACCACAGCGGGTCAAAAAAAAGAACACTTAAAATAAAACAAGGCAAAAAAAACAACCTCCCGTAACTCCCCGAATGATCGTCAAATGACAAATCTAATCCACGTTTAAAAATTGTGTTGTAATGACTTGTTGGCGTCCGTTCTATCACCATGGGCGCATTTTGGCATGTGGGGGCACTTGGCACAAACATACTGTGATGATGTGGGACTTCACAGATTTTGCAGAACGCAGTTGTCAAAGTGGTTATTCCAACGGAAAGGTATTTGTTGATTTTTTAGTTAAAATAAAACTGAAAAAAAAATAATAAAAAAATAAAAACAAAAAGATTCTCTGTAAGTATGCAATGCTGTTAAAAAAAAAGAAAGAGAGCGAGAAAAAGAAAAGAGCATATGTAGAGCAAAAGAGAACATTTTTTGTAAACAAAAAAAAAAAATGAGAATAAGAAAGAAAGCAGTATCGCATCCCAACCGCGTCGACCTTCTACCGATGCTGCCTTCCGTTGTCCAGTAAAGCAACGCATCGAACGTGCACGAACGATCAAGCCTTTAATGATATTGTGCGTTATAGGAACTTAGTCATGTTGATACATAGAATGGTGGAATTTGTCATCCGTGAAGGCCCGATGTTCGAGGCGATGATAATGAATCGAGAGCTCAACAACCCGATGTTTAGGCAAGTATCTATCACTATATAAAAAATAGTGATTTTTATTGAATTAAAAAAATGACTTTTCACCCTCTTGTTGCAGATTTTTATTCGAAAATTACTCACCGGCGCACACCTATTATCGGTGGAAATTGTATTCAATACTCCAAGGAGATGTGCAGAAGGAATGGCACGTTGATGAGTTTAGGATGTTCAAAGGTGGAAGCGTTTGGAAACCACCGCCCGTTAATCCTTGGACTCAGGGAATGCCAGACGAATTGATCGAGATGGAGGAGCGACAGGAGCCCAGAAGGGGCAGTTTGTCAAATAGGTAAATGATAAATTAAGTTTTCGAAACGTGGGTTTTTTTTCTTTCTTTTAGAGTTCATAAAATTTACTAATTAATTTCACGTTTTATAGTCAGAGAGACAGACTGGAAGACTTGCTGCGTAACATATCGCCGGAGCGCATAAGGGTCGCCGAGGCCATGGTATTTTGTATCGAGCACGCCGAAGCGGCGGAGGAGATATGCGACTGCATCGGCGAATCTTTAGCGATACTCCAAACGCCGGCGAATAAAAAAATCGCCAGATTGTACCTCATATCCGATATACTCCACAATTGCGGCGTCAAAGTTACTAACGCCACGATATACAGAAAAGCGTTAGTATTTTTTAAAAATTAGTTAACAAAAAAAAAATTGCATTTGAATTTTTATTTAATTTACAGATTCGAATGTCGACTGCTCGAGATATTCAACGAAGTTCATCTGGCATACAAGCAGTTCGACAGTAGACTGAAAGCGGAGGGCTTCAAAGTTCGTGTTATGAGAATGTTTCGAGCTTGGGAAGACTGGGCCGTTTATCCCAGGGACTTTTTGGTCCGATTGCAAAACACGTTTCTTGGCCTGGTTATGGTTGGTTGAGCTATTTTATTTTTTTTACCGTCGAAAGATAGTTAAAGGGGCTGACGGATTGTATTGAAACCTTTAGGCCGACGAACCTGAGCCGGAGAACGACGAGGACATCGACGGTGCGCCCTTGTCGGACGCAGACGGCGACGGTGGCGAGGACCTCGACGGTGTACCGTTGGATGGTGCGGCACTTCTCAAGGGCGCTATGAAACTGGGCCTTACACCTCAACCCCCTACAAGCTACGACGACATCGACGGCGTACCGAGTAAGATATCCATATTTTTAACACATAGTTAATGTTAATTTAATTGATTATATTAATTCTTAAATTTATTTTATATAAATATAATTAATTTAACATCATTATACTTATTTATCAGAAGCCAAATGATCGATTTCGGTATAAACCACCCTTGCATTCGACGGGGGCCTGTCTGGCTGCTCGAAACGCATGAATCTTGCATATTGACATAGAACGAAGCATTTTTGTAATATAAACAATTTTTAATTGATTAATGAATTAATTTGTATGATAGAAAAAAAAAACTGTTCAAAGATCGGCAGCTTGTTTGCAAATGAAAATAACTTATGCATAATACGATTTATTTTTGTATCGCAGTGGACGAGGACATAGATGGTGTTCCGATGGACGACGACGACCGAACGAATTCACGGTACAAGGATGAGGACAAGAAGCCCGCTATGCCGGCGGGATTCGTGCCGTCGCGATGGGAAACCGTCGATCCCGATCAGGTCGAGGCGCAAGCGATGACGACGAGCAAGTGGGAAGAGCTAGGTCAAAACGAGGATTCTAATTCGCAAGACGCCAGCATGGATTCCACGGGTAGAGATTACAACGAGGAGAGGCGCAACAGATTGCGGGAGATCGAGGTGAAGACTATGCAGTACCAGGACGAGCTCGAGAGCGGCCGAAGGAGTCTGAAAACCGGAATGACGATACAAGGACAGGTCGAGCACTACAGAAAGAAACTCATCAGAAAAGTAAGACGTACAGCGTGAACAAAATCGAAAGGGTGTATGCGGATATATTTACATGGTGTCCAGCGATCATGGAAATCAGGGACGTCGAGGAAATATCATGAAACTTTACGATTCTGGAAAAATCATAGAAATATCATGGAATTTTTTGGTCCATCAGAGAAATTTTTACAATGCTTGTTTTCAAAAAACCTTTCGTACAGGCTTCTGAAAAAAAAATCAACTTTTTTTCCTCATTTCAATATTTATTTACAGTAGTAGATGAGAAAATCCCTTTTACAATTCAACATGTTATTAAATGTTTTACATTTATGTATAAAGAAAAGAGAAAACAAGAGCATATTCCACGCTTTATGCGCTAGAAAAAAATTAGTTATTTGGTGTAGAAAACCACACGGTAGGCCGCTGACTAGTAGATAATTGCTAAATTACTCAAAGCGAAGAATTTGGTTTGAAACCGCAGTCTTGAAGTGTTGAACATTCCTCCCTGAGAAAAATTCACGCTCTTGGTTGTTGGCACGGTTGGCGATGCGGTAAAATCCTGATCTCGCCGCAAAGGTGCTTCTCACTGTTGGAACTTCGAACGTTGGCATCCTCCTCAGAGCTCTGTCCGGACGATCTCGAATTTGGAATCTCTGATTTAGATATTGGATAGTATTAAGATTTTAAAAACAATTGAATGAGCAACATTGAAATTCACGGTATTTACTTCGAAATACGAAATATGAGTGTCTATCTGAAACTGGTTGTTCATCGTCATTGACTCTCTTTGCCGCTGAGAGTTACGAATATACTAGGACCTCAATTTCATTCACAGTCGCGGGACCGGCTCCCGCTCACACTCACGAAAATAGATAATAAATACGTTTTATTTCATACTAATTTTCGACTAATTTTGTCTCTTATATGCATCTTTGAATGGTTTGGAGTAGTTATGGAAAAATCATGGAAATATGGATATTTTTCAGAGACTTTTGCTGGACACCATGTATTTCCTATCTCTCGAACTACTGAATTTCGAATAATTCCTAATATTCGTTTCCATTTTTTCCACCGTATACCCTGTCGGGATTTTACGGAACCCCAGCCCGATTCCCGCTATCATTCTCTACCCGCACTCAGCTAAGCTACCTAACTTCCAGTGCGTCCGTAGCCGACTTAGCTACACTGTGTCGCATTTGCCGGGGACACGGGGAAACTACGGAAAACCCATGCCGATACAGACAGTCATTTTTCGACTGAGCCACCGGTATTTTTGCACTTGAGTAAAGTGCAGAAACACGGCGAGTCTCAGAAGAAAGCACCTCCCGCTCAACGGTGGATGCGCCAGTTAGCACACGGCTAAGCGGTCACCCATCCAAGTACTGACCGCGAACGAATCAGCTTGACTTGGGGGACCGCCAGAGCCGTACGCCAACCGCGCATCCACCGCTGTCGGTATAATTCCTAATAATTTCTAATAACTTCTAATAATCTTTTTAATAACTAGGGAATCGTTCAATAAAAGAAAATACGTAGACCGATCTAATGCTGACTTTTTAAAACTTTTTTTATTCAGTTTGCTTTACAGACCGACAGAGACATGAAGGTGGAGGATCGTGACGAGGAACGGCGGAGGGAAAAGAAGCGCAGCGTCACCCCAGAGTCGCCGGGAAGTCACTACCGCGACCGACGGCGATTGTCCCCAGCCTCGCCGGCCAAGAGTGCGAGCAGATACAGGTTCGTTCGACAATTCAATGTTACAATTCGAAGAAGTGTAAATTAGTAATTGCTTTATATCTTGTGGCTAATTTATTTCGAGACATCAATCGTCTCAAGTGCACATTGCCTTAAACGCACCACTCGGAAAATCATTGTTAATTAATTATTATTATCATCGTTGTTTTTTTTTTCCCCACCGGCAGATCACGGAGCAGATCGCCGCGAAGCAAGCGGCGTTCGAGATCGCCGCACAAGAAGCGGGCACCGGTGACACCATCGCCGCCCCGAATCCGTCGTACCCCATCCCCGGTTTTCTCCTCGTCATCGAAATTGTCGCGAAGATCGTCGCCGGGCAGCGATCGCCCCGATCGCAAGAGGCGAGCGCGTTCGCCCTCTTTATCACCGCCACCGCCCCCGCGTAGTTCCGCCAAGCACAGAGCCAGCAGTCCGCCGTCGCCTACACCGCGAAAACACAGACACAAGCACAAGTACTGAATCGTTCGAGTTTCCAATTCTCAAATTTTTCTCTTTTCTTCTTTTTTTGTTTTTGTTTTTCTTTACTCTTTTCTACAGCCTCTTGCCTACGGGACACGCTCGTGTGCAATTGTCGCGTTACTCACACGATCGTGTTTTTGTGATACGTCTTCGTCGAATCAAATTGAAATTGCCAGAGCAATAAAAATGAAAAACAAAAGTTTCATCTTTATCACGCGTCTAAGAATTCCCTTAGTTGCTGTCTCTGGCTGTCGGTCGACTATTGGCTCTTGCATACATCACCGTTCGCATAAAGATAATTGTATATAGCTCCAAAGTACACACAAGCGAACAACACTCTCACAATTTACGTATAAATAAACGCATTGATAAAAAATAAAATGAACATTTTAGACAGTTTTTTAAACTGTTTCATAGCGTGTCAAAATAATTTAAGGATCCGTTATTGGTTATTGTAAAAGAAGTACGAAATAAATACGAGGTATAAATTCATATATCATCGTGCTTCGTCGAGTTCGATACTTCGTAGTTCAACAATCTTATATATATTTTGTAAAGCTGTTTGTTTGTTTGTCCCAATTTTCAAGAATTCAGAGTGATTCTAATTCCACGTAGGGACCTCCTTTCCGGGCCCTCAAAAATATTTTGCTATTACATCCTTCCGAAAATATTCTGTGTGTCTCGGTGAGTCGTGCATAATAATGCGGTGCACAACAGGGCGGCGCATTATAGAAACTAGAAGAAACTAATTTTTCGACCGGAAATACGTCACTTCCGGTTTGAAATTTCATTTGTCGACTGATAGTTACTTCAAACCCGAAATACGCCACTTCCGGTTGAAGAATGAGATTTTAAAACCGGCAGTGATGGATTTCCATTAAATCTCCGAAAATATAAATTTCTGATTTCGGAATTCCAATTTTCGAACAATGTAAAAAAAAGAAGTTGAAAATTGAAATTTTCATATTGCGTTCTCATAAAACTTGAAAATTGAAATTATTATATCGATTACTCATAAAAGTTAAAAACTGAAATTGTCATATCGCTTTTTCATAATGTTCCTTTATGGCTTTTCATGACACTTCCTCGACGAGGAAGATACACATTTTGCAGTCTTTTTTGTCTGTTTTTTTAAAGTAAATAGCACTTATTTGACTTTGGCGATTGGCACGAGGCGATCAAAAGTTGTTACCAGTTGTGAATATATTTTTTTTTGCGCGCAACGCCTTGTCATATACAGGGTGATTCAGAATGTATTGGGACTTTTTGCCGTTTGATAGTTTGTCGTTAGTTGAGCAAAGTTACTTAGCCGTTTTTCGATCTCCGCAATAATTAATTAGTTATTAACATTAATAAACTTAAACATCTGGGCCAATGAAAACAAATTATCTTCCCGCGCTGTGAGTCTTTGTATCGCGAAGAAGGGACGTTGCAACGTCTGCCATGGGACGACTTTTGTCGCGGTTAGATTCTACGATCGCTCATGCGACTTTATGTATTTATGTGAAATGTACGGAAGCCTTCGGAAGCCGGGGAGGGTCACAGACGCACTGTGACACTCTGTATATCGAAATAATTTCATGCAGACATAGTCTGTCGGTATATTCGCTTAATACAGACATACACTGTCTGTATATTCATTTAAAATACGTATATTTCCACTCGGTACCGCTACAACATGCGATAAGACCCGCCGAATCCGTGGCCACGACCGAATCGTATTATTAACAATTATTAATACCGATATCGCCTTACTGAAATCATAAAGGCGTATCTCATACACATATACACAGAAAGTACGCCCCTACGATTTTAGTCGCCCGATATGTAACATTTTTGTTTTTTCTTTTATTTTTTTACCATCGCGATAGGAACCTTGAAAGTAGATAAATCGCAAATAATCCGTCGCCAACGGTTCGCAACTGAAAGTTTAGTTTTGTTTATGTAAAGTTAAGAGTATTATTTAAGTATCTTTTTTCGTCGACTTTGATTTTGATTTTCTGTTCGCAGGCCGAAATGAATATACCGACAGAGTATGTCTTCATGAAGTTATTTTGATATACAGAGTGTCACAGTGCGTCTGTGGCCCTCCCCGGCTTCTACTTCATGCAGACATACTCTGTCGGTATATTCATTTCGGCCTGCGAACAGAAAATCAAAATCAAAGTCGACGAAAAAAGATACTTAAATAATACTCTTAACTTTACATAAACAAAACTAAAGTTTCAGTTGCGAACCGTTGGCGACGGATTATTTGCGATTTATCTACTTTCAAGGTTCCTATCGCGATGATAAAAAAATAAAAGAAAAAACAAAAATGTTACATATCGCGCGACTAAAATCGTAGGGGCGTACTTTCTGTGTATATGTGTATGAGATACGCCTTTATGATTTTAGTAACGCGATATCGGTATTAATAATTGTTAATAATTAGATTCGGCCGTGGCCACGGATTTGGCGGGTCTTATCGCATGTTGTAGCGGTACCGAGTGGAAATATACGTATTTTAAATGAATATACAGACAGTGTATGTCTGTATTAAGCGAATATACCGACAGACTATGTCTGCATGAAATTATTTCGATATACAGAGTGTCACAGTGCGTCTGTGACCCTCCCCGGCTTCCGAAGAAATGCGATTAAGGATGTAAGACACATATAATCCTAAAGTTTAATTCCATACAAGTTTCAGGACTTCGCGTCATGTTAAAAATCTGGAAAAAATCTGCTGTATTAATTATGCTAAACCTTTGATTTTGCAGGACAAATGTATCATACTGTTTTCCGCTCCGTGGCGCGATATTTGTAACTCTTCTGCAATGACACCACTGAAGCCATTGAAGCCGAAGACAAATTTAAAGCCATTTTCGAATTTGTCTTCAATGCGGTCTTTGAATTTAGCTTCTTATTTACCTTAAATAATGTCTTTGAACCTACCCGCAAAGGTGTGTTCAAACCGTTCAAACTATCGCGCGATTGGATGGATGGTTAGAATAAAGACATTACTGAAGACAAATTTTAAGACGGATTCAAAGACATTATCGAAGAGCAAATTTGAAGGTAGGTTTCAACTTCTCTTCAAATTTGTCTTCGATAATGTCTGGATCTATCTTCGATAATGTCTCTGAATTTGAAGACAGATCTGAAGATAGATTTGTCAAATCTGTCTTTATTTGAATCAGCACATGAAAACGAAGAACCACGGAGCTCGATCCGGCATAACCGTAGAATGTAACCGTGACAAAAGACGTCCCACGGTCAACGTTGTCACGTCTCTTCTTCGCGATATATCGAGACTCACAGCGCGGGAAGATAGTTTGTTCCCCTTGGCCCAGATGTTCAAGATTATTAATGCTAATAACTAAATAACTATTGCGCAGATCGAAAAACGGCGAAGTAACATTACATAACTAATGACAAACTATCGAGCAGCAAAAAGTTCCGAATCTATTCTGAATCACCCAGTTTAGGGGCGAATATAGCCATAACGGACCAGTTTTATTTCGCACTCGTGTATACATACGCAAGCAGTAATTATAAGTTTTATTGTAAGCCGCACCTGTGCACATACAGAAGCGCCTAGAAGCACACGAAATAGTACTTTGCGATACAAGTGCGATAAAACAAACATACGGGGCATTCCATACCGATTCAACCTACGTCGAACCCTCGACCTCTTCAATTCGGTTGGTAATTTTTCATAATATTGTTTGTTAAGGATAGGGTTTTCCTCCGCCTATCGCTAATTTTTGCGAGTAGGGCGTCCAGCACTAACTAAAGGTCGATGGGGAAAAAAGAAGAAACGTATCGTAGTTTGGAACTGATAAACTCGATATTTACTATAATTCGAAAGCGCTCGCACCGCCGTAATTTGCCCGTTGGGGCCAATCGCGAAGAGAATAAATTATAAACGGAAAGAATAGTTGTGTTTCTGAACGCCGAGAAATAAATGAACTAAGCTTACTAAGCTCTAAATCGTCCACGCTCCGTTTTCGTATGTGTCGCGTTCGGCGTCTCTCCCTCTCTCCATCCCTCCCTTCTTCAATTAAACGTGTTTAAAAATATCAACGACGCTAAGAAAGTGTGGATAGAGCTATCTCGTCTCGGTCTGGTTAAAGCCACCCTCTCGTCTCCGCTTCGCTTCTTCTCATCTGATGAGCTTAACGAATACTACGCATCCATCGTCAATTCTCAGTCTTGTTGCGCGCATCGCGATTTTATCTCTGCCCCGAACGAGGTTCCTGAACCCAATGTTGCTTTCTCGTTTCATGAGATTTCGCTCAATGAATTGTCCGAAGCATCAAATTCCTGCTCGGCCTGTTCGTTCTCCTCGGGTGCAGATCTAATTCCTAGTGCGTGCATCCATCGTGCCTTTCCTCTCATTGCCCCCTACCTGCTAGATCTTTTTAACACCTCCCTCCAACGTTCCCATTTCCCCCGTCGCTCGGAAGACAGCATTTATCCGCCCGCTCTCGAAAGTCCGTTCCCCTAGTTC
Organism: Amblyjoppa fuscipennis; assembly: GCA_963575735.1. Lineage (NCBI taxonomy): Eukaryota > Metazoa > Arthropoda > Insecta > Hymenoptera > Ichneumonidae > Amblyjoppa > Amblyjoppa fuscipennis. The sequence continues at coordinate 12,816,513 of OY754489.1, read as the reverse complement.
TCCCTCTGACACTCGGCCATTTGTCAACCTCCCTGGGCTCTCGAAGATTCTCGGGAGAATCGTACACAAGCAAATCACCGAGTTCACCGAGCGTCGTGGCTTGCTCGAACCTGGGCAATCTTGGCTTTCGCTCCGCATATAGTACACAGTCCGCCTTACTTCGTGTCGGGGATGATATTCGCAAGGGCATTGATGACAAATTATTAATCATCCTCGTCCTCTTTTATTTTAGCAAAGCTTTCGATACCGTGTGTCACGTTCGGCTTCTCGCGAAATTAAAAACCTTCGGTCTATCCTCATCATGCCTTGAATTGTTCTTTTCCTATCTCTTAGGCAGAACCCAAGCTGTCCTTGACGATAATAATTGCTGTCCGCAGGGCCAGCCAGTAACGACCGGTGTGCCACAGGGATCTGTATTCGGCCCGCTCCTCTTCACACTATTTATTAACGATATCGGTGCTTCTCTCGCCTATTCCGATTATATGATTTTTGCGGATGATGCGCAGATTTATCTTAAATCCTCCCCCCCCCCGGCTGCTCGAGCTAGAACTTACGAAAATTGCTTGTGACACTGCAGCCATTTTCGCATTTGCCGATGCGAATGGCCTCACACTTAACTTGACAAAATCCAAAGTTATGATCCCCGCTAGTGACGCATACAATCGTTCGCTCGATATCTCCACTACCTCCAGTTGCGTCAATGGTATTCCCATTCCTATATTCGTCAACCAAGCACGCAATCTCGGCGTCATTATCTCCTCTAACTTAACCTGGAATGCTCATATTTCTGCTATTTCACGTAAAAGTCCATTACACCCCCCACAAGTTAAAACATCACAAACGTTCGCTCTCGCAACAGCTGAGGATTAAATTAATCACCACTTTAATCTTTCCTCATATAGACTATTGCTGCCTTGTTTATAACGATCCAACGCACGAATTCGATTCTAAACTCCATGTTCCCGATCAATTGTCCTATCCGCTTCATTTACGACCTTCGACATGATGAGCACATCTCACCTTACCGTCATCGGCTCGGCCGGCTGTTGGTCAGAAATCGGCGATTGTACCTCCTCGGAGTGGCTGTCTTTCGTATACGTCGTACGGTCAAGCCAACATATCTTGACGCTCCTTCATTCTTCCACATAACCTTACACAGAAGGAAAGCTTTCGAAACTCCTTCCAACTCTCCGGCACCTATCTCTGGCAATCTCTACCCACCTCCATCTCCTCCATTACCTGTCCTTTCACCTTAAGGCTCAAACTATTTTCCTATCTCTTGGACATGGAAGTAGCCAATCCCCGATCTCGCACGTCTCATTTCGCGCCTACAGCCTGCTAGTCCGGTAAAGTTTCCGGTAATATTCCGGGTAATTAAAGTAAAATAAGACAAAATTTGCGCACTCCTTAAATTCGCTCGATTCGTCGCACTGCCGTCGATCTTGCCTGGCTCACCGTCGGTGCTTGCTCTTTTTAGCGTTAATCTAACAAACACAAAATACTTTTTTTTCACAAAAAGTAAAAATCGTACGCCAAGCACTTGTAAAACGTTCAGAAAATATGTTTGTGAAAAAAAAAAAAAAACCTCTTAAAAATTAAAAAATCTACCAAAACAGATGGTTATCCGAACAATAAATAATATATATATGTACGTGTGTATCAAAATGTAAAAAAAAAAAAATCGAAAAAATCAAATCAAACCAGCCAAGTGGTATTACAAATTCTAAAAAAAACAAAAAATACAAGATGTAAAAAATCTTGAACAAAAAAAACTTGGCGTGCCAGTTTTTTTTTTTTTTTTACAATTTTTGAATGAACTACGTACGACATCGATTGGAAAAAAAAACTGGCACGCCAAGTTTTTTTGTTCAAGATTGTTTACATCTTGTATTTTTTTTTTTTTAGAATTTGTAATACTACTTGGCTGGTTTGATTTGATTTTTTCGATTTTTTCTTTTTTACATTTTGATACACATATATATATATATTTTTTTTTATTGTTCGGATAAACATCTGTTTTGGTAGATTTTTTTAATTTTTAAGAGGTTTTTTTTTCATAAATATATTTTCTGAACGTTTTATAAGTACTTGGCGTACGATTTTTACTTTTTTTTGAAAAAAGTATTTTGTGGTTTTTGGCAATGAGAAATAATTGTCAGCTTGGTGTGCATGCTGAGATTAATAACGAAAAAAATCTAAATGTATTGTCCGAGTATTGTGTATTTTTTTTAAACTATTGTTTCTAGAAGTTTTTTTTTTTTTTTCATTAGGGCATTGCGTCATGTAATTGAACGAAGATCCAATTTCTAGTGTATAGACTTTTATATACCTCGCCTATTAAAGCAATATCATTCGAGGTCGCCAATGTCAATAAAACGATTTTTGTGAGGCGTGCATGAGAAGCGATACTTCTCGTCCCTGCCGAGGGTTGCCGTAAGTGGCGCGTTGCAGCAAGGTGCTCTGCGATGACACGTCGCAAGCGTACATCAGCCCGATTTAACTTCTCGCACGCAACATTACTTTATTTCACTCGGTGCGAGAATAACCGATCGTCACCAGAAAATGGCTAAGAACTTTCCACATTACTGGGCTCTCGACGCTTTTGAAACATGAAGATGCCCGATCGCTGAGTGACGTTCAACAATTTGTCCGGTAATCGCAAATTTTGAGGGGCGGGGGGGGGGGGGGCGAAAAAAAAATCGCTTGCGAAAAAAATGAATTAATTAATTGCTTGTTTAGAAAATTGTTCGCAAATTTTGAGGGGGAGGGGGGGACGAAAAAAAAATGCCTTGCGAAAAAAATTAATTAATTAATTGCTTGTTTAGTCACTCGTGCTCAATTGTCCGATCGGAAAGGCGTACATTCTTTTCGATTATTTGTGGAGAATTTTTTTTTTTTTTTTTCTCAGGATTAAAAGGGAATAAGAATTAAATTATTGTCACGTGTGACTAAAGGAAGGTCGAGTTTCATGAAACAATCTCGAGTACAAATTTCAATGTCGCAGCGTTGCAATGACTAATGAAACTCTATCTTTCAATGCCACAAACGGAAAAGAAAAAAAAAAGTATTTTCGTATGTTTATAGCTAGTTTTATTGTAACAAAGTTATTACCTCGATGATAACTTAACAGCGTAACAGTGATTTTTTTTTTTTTTTTTTTTTTTCACTCAACTTTCCATAACGATAAAACGTTTGTGTACATAGATAAAAAAAAAGTTACCGTGACAAATATCCTGTGGAATCTCGAGCGCAGATTCTCGTTGTTTATTTATCGTGTATTCGTTCAATATACATATGTCGCGTGACTACAGACTCGACGCGGTAACAAAACGCTCGTACAACTATTGTTCGTGTCTTCAACTATACAAATTGTTGCAAAAAAAATAAATAAATAAATAAATAAACAAAAAAAAAATAATAATTACTCTAATCTTCTAAAAACTCGATGAGCAATGCGTGACTCGATTGTCCCTTGCCACGTGAAATCAGTTATCGAGTCCCTGCGGATATAAGAAAAAAAAAAAAGAATTACGTCTTTACAAATCAATTACAATGTTTTAACAAATTAATAACAATGTTTTTACAAATTAATTAAAATGTGCTTTCTTCTTTTCTTCTTTTTTTTTTTTTTTTTTTTTTTCATCAAGTTAGGAAGAATATAAATTATGATCAAGGCACCTCGGGCTGCCAACTGTTGATCTCTTCCTGAATCGATACTTCGTCGATACTCGAGTCGTTCGCGTGCTCTTGAATCCTCTTGCCACCGGCGCTCCCACTGGCGCCTTGTCTTCCTTTCGGTGTTGGCGCTTCCTTCCCCCTAGCTTCTTGACGCTGCTCGCTCGCTGGCTCGGAATGCCCCCCCTTCGGAGCCTTGACACCTGCTTAATAACAACAACAAGAAAAGTATTGATCAACAACTTTTGCGTCAAAGTTTATCGCAAATTTACTAAAAAAAAAAAAAAAAAAAAAAAAATCTGTCATTTTTCGAGCATCGATAGAATACATTTAGGGTAGTTTCGAAAATTTATCAAGATCCTCCGTGCTCATTTTTTGTTTTTTTTCTCAACCCTGTACACCGGCATTCGAACTCCAAAAAAAAGTGCATCCTGTTTTTTTGTTTTTCTTTCGATTATTATAATTTTTTTTTTTGTTTGTTCTTAATAGAAAACACAGACGAGATTTAATTCCAAATATACGTTTACGATCTATCGATTATTTACGTTTCCATCCTTGCATCTCTTCGTCATCTTCCTCGGCCTCTTCTTCGTCGTCTTCTTCTTCCTCGTCGTAATCCCCGTCCTCCTCCTCATCATCTTCTTCGCTCTCTGTCGGCGTTGGCAATTTTCCGTACTTCGCTTCTAATTTCGCTACCAGCTCGCTATCGTCGACGTCATCCTCCTCCTCCTCCTCCTCGTCCTCTTCGTCCTCTTCGGTGGCTTCCTCTTCGTCTTCTTCTTCATCCTCTTCTTCCTCTTCCTCCTCGGGCTCGGTAGCGGACAATCGCTCGCTTTCCGAAGTTTGCATCTCCTCGACTTCTTCCTCATTTTGTTGCAATACTTTCCTCCCTGGATCACGCGAAGCGTACATCGATTTAAACAAGTTGAAAGAAGTATTTTTTTTTTGCAATTTTTGCGTTGTTTTTTTTTTTTTTTTTTCAGCATACTTTAAACTCGTCACAACAAAAATAATTTCTTCTCTGAATCACACGGGAACCTTATATCGGTTTAAACAAGTTAAAAGAAGAAGTATTGTGTTTTGTTTTGAAGTACTTCTAGACTCGACAAACAGAGACTATAATCGATTTTTCTTAGTGAAGGGATAATTTTGTACTCTGGAAAGAAAAAAAAAAAGGAATTGATCTCTCGTAAAAAAAGGAAGAAATAATAATTCGGAAATTTCGCACCTTCCGGAATGGCTTTATCCTGGAACGAGGTATTCCTCGTCGGCGCATTTTCGATCTTCCCCAAAGTCTTCTTGACGCTCATCGTCTCGGGACTATCGACCTCTAAACCCTTGTACTTGACTCGCAATTCTTCGTAACTCTCGGTGATTTTTTCCTCCGGCACTGTATTTTCGCTGGCCGATGCTATCAGGTCCTTTGGATTTATTGGTGGAACTATTGTGTTTCGACGTGACAAGTCGAGCACTTCGTCGCTGTAAGAGCCGGCGAGTTCGGCTTCGACTGAAAAACATTTTTTCGAAAGAAGATAATTCAGAATCAACGAGAATTTGTCTAAAGGCTTGATAATTTATTTTCGGCTGAATAGTTTTTTTTTTTTTTTTTTTTTTTTTTTTTTTTTTTTTTTTTTACTTACCTTTCGATATCTTTTTTTTTCAACCAGAATTCAACAAATCACTATCGGTTAGTCAACGACGGTAACGTTACAACATGCTACGAATATTATTCACTCAAGCGCACGGAAAACACATTAAAAAAATATTAAAGAAAAAAAAACAATGACGATTCGATATACACGGTAAAAATAAATCGTAAAATTAAGACGAACGAAAGATTGTGAACTTTCGTGAATTGATGCGTTTGTTAAATTTACAATTTCTTTTTTCTTTTTTTTTTTTTTTTTTTTTTTTACTGTATACGCAGATAAGAGAAAAATATTACAGCTGTTAAACAACGGCCAAGGAAGAGCACATAGATCCTGGCTACGATAATGAATCGATGAAAAAAAAAAAAAGGAGAACCATCGCAATTATCACAGCTCATATCACGTGCGCCAGAGAGAAGAATATAAATAGATAAAACTGTTGTGATTTACCATTGTTCCATCGTCTAACGAGTACAAAATGTGCTGCGACGATAAGCGCAACCCCGACTCCGAACTTCACCGCCACTGCAACCCACCACATTCTTTATTTTTTTAAACTTCGATCACGCATTGATTATGTTGGATTTTTTATGGTAGACTGAGAGTTGTTTCATTTTTTTTTTTTTTTTTTTTGTTCGTCGATTAAGAGCATGGAGGATCGTTGATAATGCGGATTGTACAAGTGAGATTATTGTCTAAGGACGTTACAACTTTTTTTTTTTTTTCATGGTGAAACTTACCACTCGTCGATTCCTCCTCGGGCTCCTCTTCTTCGTCCAGCTCGATCTCCAACTCATTCACAACCTCCTCCAGCTCGCCATCTTCGATCTGCGAAAACAGTAAAAAAATGTCCTTTTCAATTTTTCAATTTTTCAATTTTTCAATTTTTCAATTTTTCAATTTTTCAATTTTTCAATTTTTCAATTTTTCAATTTTTCAATTTTTCAATTTTTCAATTTTTCAATTTTTCAATTTTTCAATTTTTCAATTTTTCAATTTTTCAATTTTTCAATTTTTCAATTTTTCAATTTTTCAATTTTTCAATTTTTCAATTTTTCAATTTTTCAATTTTTCAATTTTTCAATTTTTCAATTTTTCAATTTTTCAATTTTTCAATTTTTCAATTTTTCAATTTTTCAATTTTTCAATTTTTCAATTTTTCAATTTTTCAATTTTTCAATTTTTCAATTTTTCAATTTTTCAATTTTTCAATTTTTCAATTTTTCAATTTTTCAATTTTTCAATTTTTCAATTTTTCAATTTTTCAATTTTTCAATTTTTCAATTTTTCAATTTTTCAATTTTTCAATTTTTCAATTTTTCAATTTTTCAATTTTTCAATTTTTCAATTTTTCAATTTTTCAATTTTTCAATTTTTCAATTTTTCAATTTTTCAATTTTTCAATTTTTCAATTCTTCTATACTATTATTCGACATTACTTTTCCATTTTTCGATTCAAATTCTTTTCCATATTCATTAATAGTAAAAAGAAACTAATGTCGTTTGCTTACCTCCTCGAGTGGCTCGGCGCTGTTGTCGTCGATTTCGCCGGGTATGCCGAAGAACTCCCGAGACACGTCGTCATCTTCGCGCTCCTTCGAAGCTCTCACACCCTCGATACTGAAGTTGAGATCATTGTCCGACACATCATTGGCTTCCTCTTCGTCATCTTCGTCCTCACCTGCCGTCTCATCGTCGACGTCGTTCTCTTCTTCTCCCTCCTCGCTCCCGTTATCGACTTCCTCCAGAGTACCGAAGTCCTCGGGATCATCCTCGAAATCCTCCTGCTCGTTGAAGCCTTCGTCGCTCTTGTCGTCAAATTTTTCATCGTCCACGTCGTCCACCCCATCGTCGTCCGGTGCCTCTCTGCTTTCTTCGTAAGCTTCGCAATTACAATTAAGAAAAATTATTCTCATCCCTTTGATAATAAAAAAAGTGTTTATCAACTTTGTTTTTCCATGTCAATTGAAATTACCATTCTGTCTCGAAATATTGTCCTCCTCCTCAGATTCCTGCTGGTCATCAGCTTCACTGCCATCAGCTTCCTCTTCTTCCTCTTCTTCCTCTTCTTCCTCTTCTTCCTCTTCATTTTCTTCATCGCCTTCCTCGTCCGAGCCTATCCCTTCGTCCTCTTCCTCATCGACTTCAGCGCTGTCTTTATCCGCTACGTCTTCTTCAGTCTCTTCTTCTTCATCTTCTTCGTCTTCATCTTCTTCGTCTTCTTCTTCTTCTTCATCATCATCATCGTGGTCCCCGTGCTCGTCATCCTCCTCCTCCCCCGTTTCACCCTCCCCGTGCTCGTCAGTTTCTTCGCTCGCGTTTTCCTCCCCGTGAGGCTCATCGTCGTGCTGCGGAAGTACGTCGTCCACCCAGCCGTCGAAGATCACTGCCCACCGCGACGAGGCCACTGGTGTATCGACTTCGAAATAACCGTACAGTAGGATTTATTATTTTTTATTATTTCTTATTTGTTTATTTTTTTAATTTAAAAAAAAAAAATTGATGTTTTGTTTTGCAAATTGAAAACGACTTTTCGTTATCTTGATTTCGTAATACCTTCGCACTCACCATCGCTAATTCCCCTGTTCTCGAAGATAATCACACCGACAAGTCCAACGAGTACAGTGAGAAGAGCGAAGAATATTATTCTGGCGCACCAGTGGCCACCCGTGCCGCCCTCCTTGTGCACGTGTATAGTGACGTTGTCGGTCGAATGCTCCGACGACGGATTGACGAGAGTCGGCGGCGGGGTACCCGCATCATCGTCGTCTGATTCGGTGACGGAATGGCAACAACAAACATCAAGCACGACGATGAGAAACTTCGGTGCAAACAAACCCGACGGGTAACCCACGTGGAAAAAAAAAAAAATATCGCGCTGATCAAGCATTTGAACAAATAAAATGAAAATCATTTAGGAAGTAAAGAAAAAAAGAAACGTAGATGAAGAAATTCCCCGAAGTACGACTATTACTTCCTCTTCAGACAGTTGACCAAATTAAATGAACAAATATATTTGTGTATTTATTTTTCTTCAATTTTTTTTTTTTCACATTTATTTTAGTTCTAGTCGTACTTCTTAATATATATATATATATATATATATATATATATATATATATATATATATATATATATATATATATATATATATATATATATATATTAGGATGTCCCAAAAAAACAAAAAAAAAATCCCGGCCGTTGATGGAAATGTTGAAATATATGCAGAAATATGCATTTTGATGGAAGTTAATTTTTTAGAGGTCGCTCATGCGAGATTTGTATTTTAAAAAATGTACTATACTTTACTGAATGTTATTAATTTTTAAAAAATTATATTAATAATTACCATCGATCATAGTTGGCCGTTAACCACAATCCAACCAAGTATTAACCGTGTTTAACGTTGAGCATCACGCCAAATAGGCGAAACATTGCTGCTCTCGTACACGGCAAAGTGAAAGAACAGTAGGGGAAATATAGAAGATTTATAACTGACATAAACGAAATATGTTTTTCCTAACTCAAGTGCGTAAAATCCCGCTGTCCGTTCCCGTTGAAGAGTGCGCGGAAAGGCACTTTTTCGCATTGCGTGCGGAAAAAAATACTACGCATGCGCACAAGCCCAACAGTGGTATTTTTCCAGCACAAGTGCGGAAAAGTGCCTTTCGACGCACACTTCACGGGAGCGGAAAGCGTGATTTTCGTAAATTTGTCAGGAAAAATTATGCGAATAGCGTGGACGTAGAAAAGGGAGTTCTGAGTCGTGTGAATTCCGGCATTTTCACACTCGTCAAGAACTCCCTTTCTACGCCCTTCCCATACAAATAAACTATTAATCAATTCTTCGAAAAAAAAAAAAAAAAAAAAAAAAAACACTGTGCATATTGATCACATTAAATTACGAATGTCGTTCACTCCAAAATATTTTTCTTTATTTCGTAATTTTTGTTTTATTTATTTATTGTTACTTTTCAGAAATGCTTTTCAGAATTTTTGTTTCTGTCTTCGGATACGGTTGCCGATGGCTTTTAACAACTTGCAAAAGATAATTGCTTTTCCTCTTAATTATTTGCCATTGAATTATTATACTTATGTATGAGAAGGACTCCTCGCTAGCCAATATCATTGATGACTGTCATGTTCTTGAACACCGTTTGGCATTTTTTGAAGCATTCGTCGTTTTCTAAAGAAATTTGTACCACACAACTCGAACTGATCCACACCAAACAACTCGAACCAATTTGTACCACACAACTCGAACTGATCAAATAAGAACAGTGCTCTTATTTAATCAGTTCGAGCTGTCGCACAAATTTCATCGGAAAGCGCCGGAGCTGTGGGAAAACGATGTATCCAAAAATGCCAAAAGGTGTTCAAGAATATGACAGCGATATTGCCGAGCGAGGAGTCTCCCTCGTACAGGAATATAATAAATTCAATGATGAACAGTGAAGAGGAAACGCAATGTCTTTTGTAAGCTGTTAAAAGCCATCGGCAACAATATCCAAAGGCAAATAAAACATTCTTAAAGCCATTTCCGAAAAGCGATAATAAATATTAAAAAAATAAATAAATAAATAAATAATTACGAATTAAAGAAAAATATTTTAGAGTAATTAAAGAAAAATATTTTAGATTTTAGAGTATATAACATTTGTAATTTATTGTCATCGTCACACACACACAATGTTTTGTTTCCTTCAAAGAATCAATTAAAATATATTTCGATTATGTCGGTTATAGCTCTTTTATTTTTGCCCTTTTGTTCTGTCACTTTGCCGTACAAGAGCAGCAATGTTCCGCCTAGTTGGCGTCATGCTCAATGTCAAATACGGTTAATGTTTCATTGGATGGTGGTTAACAGCTAACTATGACCGACGGTAATTATTAATATATTTTTTAAAAATTAATAACATTCAGTAAAGTATAGTACATTTTTTAAAATACAAATCTCGCATGAGCGACCTCTAAAAAATTAGCTACAGAGCCCGCTTTCCACCAAAATGTATTTCTGCATATATTTCGACTTTTTCATCAACGGCCGAGAGATTTTTTTTTTTTTTGGACACCCCAATATATATATGAATATATATATATATATATATATATATATATATATATATATATATATATATATATATATAAAAGAATGTATAAAGTATAAAAAAATGACAGCATGAAGTAATCGCATACCAAAGCTTGCACCGCGTATCCTTTGGATATGGTAATCGCCATCGGCTAAAAATTTCATACAAATAATACTGAGATAAATGCTTTTGGAGTGGGTCATACCGTTTAAATCTATTTTCGTATCCCAATGTTAGTCCGGCTAAGTTTACGAGGGCTCACTATTTCTTACTTAGATAGCCATTGCCAGATACTCAGTATTTCGTGCAGTCCAATTTTACCTGGATTCAGCGGAATAACGCCTTGTTCGCGATAATACGAACCGTAAAGTTTTACGAAACTCTTTCCACCGTTTCTAACATATATATATATATATATATATATATATGTATCTTCGAATTTATTTCGCTTCCTCGGACCAATAAGAACAACTCTGCCACGTACAATTCTAATAATACGAAATCATCTTTGGCTCGCACTCATCTTTTTGTAACAATAACAACAACAACAACAACAATAATAGTAATAATGAAAATTATAACAATAGTAATAGAGACAACAAAATAATAAAAGTTTGGGCAAGAGCGCGAGTAAGTGACTTTTATCGAAGCTATCCTCGGAGCGAAGACACGAGCTATTTCTTCGTTCCCGCTACGAGAGTTAACCGCACGAGTATCTTTTTATAGAAAAATAAATATAGAATAATAATCGTGAATGCGCAGAGGCATTTTCCCATCAACCTCGTTGAGACAATGGCAATATTTGTTTCTTCGATTTGTGACGAAGAAAAACAAAATTGACAAGTTGCGCTGCGCTCTACTTCGCTGTCTAGGTATTTAAAAAAAAAAAAAAAAAAAAAAAAAAAATAGAAGACGACAAATGACGCGTATAGAGTATCGCTAAAAATATCTTACCGCGTAGGGACTTGAGTTACGAAATTTCGTTAATCGAACGACGGAACGGCGGAACACATATATCTCTCTCTCACCTTTTTTGCGTCTTTTATCCTTTCGCTTTCTGGGCTGAACATCCCCGGACATTATTTATACAGTGTTGTTGTCGTTGTTGTTGTTGTTGTTGTTGTTATTTTTTTTTTAATTCTTATAATTTATATTTAATTGTATTTTTTTATTGAAAATTTATGTTCACTAACGCGAGAGGCACCCGCGAGCTTAATTCGGTAACTACTGAGGGCTCTTGAAGAAGAAACGGTGGAAGAAAGACTTCGAGAGCTTGCTGGGTGGGAGAGAACGACTCTCCGTGCCAGGGCCAAGGCGGCGAGGATCGAGATGAATCTTCAACGTCGCGGACCTGGTCGCTTCGAGCCTCGATGCAACCGCCGTACCGAGAATAAAGAAGAAACCGAGAGACGATGATCGAGTCGAAATCTTCGCACTCGAGCCACCCCGCTTTAAATTGTATGTCCGTAATGAAAATTTAAAAAAAAAAAAAAAAAACAAATAAAAGAAAATCGATAAATTTCGTTAACCCTTTCGATCGCTGATACCTCGGTTTAACGGCTGTATCTTCAAAACGGCTCGACGAATCTTCGCCAATTTTTTATGACATAAGTCACTGGGCCAGTACACGCGTTTCAGAATTTTTTTCAAATTTTTTCCAACATTTTTTTCAACATTTTTTCCACTGGTAATATTTTTCTACCTTGGGAAACATTAATTTTTTTTTTTTAGATTCTCGCGATAACTATTTTTTTTTTTTTTGTTACGTTTCGGCTCGACTCGATTGCCTCGGAGCTTCGTTCAATCGACGATAGAAAAAATTCACCGACGACTCGCCAATTTCGTCCAACTAAAGATAATTTTATTATGAAATACGTAATACAATCGTAATGAGAGAAAAAGAAAATTAAAAAAAAAAAAATTAAAAAATGATAATTTGTATACGGAAGACTCGACTGTTTGTTATTATTTCGTCATTATGTACATTCGTATTGGGCGAGGTACCGGCAGCAGACAGATTTTTTCCATTCACATCGTCGACACGAGAATCGTCGCGATAAGCTGCATTCTGCTAAACAATTATAATATATAATATATATACTATACGTGTGTGTTTATTTTTTTTTTGTACGTGTATATATATTAAAATAATCGACGCTCTCGTTTTTATTTATTTAAGGCACGATCTATGCTAAGGATCTTTACTACAAGATAACAATAGTTACTTGGTGAACACAACAAAAAAGGATATACAAAATCATTATTAAATTATTAATACAATATATATTTAATATAAATAATACCGTTCATAAGTAGAATTACCATCATCATCATCATCATCATCATCAAAATGTTTATAGTACAAGCACATAACGTTGTATTTATATGCGCTCTTCTTCCTGACGAAAAAAAATCGTGTTAATGAGTGTATAAATCGACCGTAGTTGGAATTCGTGAAAATCCAGCGCACTGTACTTGAATCTTTTTTTACGAGCAGATAATCAACTTTTCACTTTTACATTTGCAATTTTTTTTTTTTTTTTGTTTCTTCCCGTTCATCTTTCTGCCCCAAAGCCACGAAGCTCTGGTTCTCTGTTTCCTTAAAACCCTTGTGCCAATATTACTCGCCAGATTTGAGAAAAAAAAAAAAAAACATTTCCGCGCTACTCGGAAACGAGCATTGTACAAATGTTGATTTTATACTGTATATAAAAACGCAAAAAAGGAATCTCACATCCGGCTGTACATTAATGATCGATCATGCCTCGACGAGAAAAAAAAACAATGGCACGCGAAAACGTTTCTTGGACCACAAAATATTGTTGTTGAACTTTCGAGCTACGTTCGTTTATTTTTCTTTTCCTACGATTTTATATCGGACACGAAGGTTTTTTTTTTATTCTTTGTTTCTTTTTAAGTGATTAGATATGTTTTAAGTTTTAATTCGGGCGACTGCGAAGCAGTCGTCGTGTCGGCTCAGGCGTATGGATTAGTCGTCTCGCAACTACGTGTACACTTTGATTTGGCTACAAAGATCTATCGTAATTACGCGTGTAGTTAATTCAATTCTTAAATCTAAAAAAGTTGAAGGTTCGGCGAGAAAAACGAAGAAAAAAAAAAAAACGAACAAACGTAATTTCTTTTTAGTTCTAATAGTCTACAACATGGAAATAGAGAATTCTGTACACTGTACAATATTTAGAGGAAAGCTTAAAATTTTCTTTTATCTATTCAATAATCAATAACATTTCTCTCTCTCCCTTTATTTCTATCTCTCTCTCGCTCTCTCTCGCTCTCTCTCTCTCTCTCTCTCTCTCTCTCTCTCTCTCTCTCTCTCTCTCTTTCTCTTTCTTTCTCGCTATATCAATCGTAATCACTCAACTGTACAGAGCTCATAAAAACGGTTGGTGTTCATTAAAAATTCATCGTTAACGCAATTATAATTCGCTACTAGAATGGAGGGATTTTCTATATTATAACTTTAATATGGCATATCGAGAATGGAAATTCGACGACTTCCATTCGAACTGTGTATTTCAGTTTAATATCGAATCTCGAACGTCAAAGTGTAACGTGCGAGGCATTCCGCGTCGACGGCGCCGCTCGATTGGTCCATCGTGCCTTTTTTTGTTTTTCACCGTTAAAAATTGGGTAAAGTTTGTAATTTGAAACTATTAAAAAAATGTACTCGCATAATTTTCCAGTCGGGGACCGATGGAAATCTGTCGAGGAACGAGCGACACTCTCGACGCGGAAATCCTCCTATGTGCGTGCAGATAGTACATATAATAGTATTCCATATATACGTGTATATTATGCCATTGATTAAATCTTCAGAGTAACGAAATTCTAAGATCGACAGAAGACGGATATTTGCGCTGATTGTTGATTGTTTTTTTTTTGTTCTTTCTTTTTTTTTGTGTTTTATTTTATTACTATGCAGTATCGCACGCATTGCGGCCGTACGGAAAACGCTTTTACTCTTGCACTCGTATAAATGCGATGCAGCATAAAAAAAACAGTCATTAGTTTTTAGGCCTACAACTAATTCAGTTCAATGTGTAATTAGATCATTTGCGATTTTATCAGTTTTTTTTCTTCCCTTTAGGTTTCTGCATCGCGCATTTCGTCCGTTTGAGAGATCACTGTTCTGTTGTAGACGTCGAGACGAAAAAAAACAATGCTGAGAGAATTGTTCGCCTGTATTTTGTGCCTCGTCTCATTGAATTATTGTTATTTTTTGTTTGTTTTCTTTTTTAGTTTATTTATCGGTGGAGACGCGGGTCCAGCTGAACGATGAAGTCTTATTCGGAAATGAGCTAAATCTAACTTTTTTTTTAAAGACAAAGTTAGAATCCACCCATTTCCGGTCTTAGTCGAGGAAAAAATGTTAAGAATTTGTTTGCTTGTCGCTGTAGATTTGTTTTCAGACCGTCACTTGTTTCGTACTTCGAGACAACGAGAAAATAAAAGAATCTCGAATCTGTACGATAACAAAAATTAAAAAAAAAAAATAACAATTCCTAACATTTTTTCCTCGACGATATAACATTGTTTTTCTTTCTCATTCGTTAGTTAAATATGTGCTACAATGACGTCGAGTTGTGTCAGTTTTTTTTTTCATCAGCTGAACGCGTATGACAATTGAAAACGATAGTCTACCGGCTACATCATTACAATATACGATTTTTTTTCTTTCTTTTTTTTCAATAAAATTGAGATTACTTTTTCTTTCTTTACAGCGTTTTCAGTGTTTAACACTGTTCAGGTGTCATGTATGCACACGCGGACATGCGCGAGGTTCTCGCGTGTGCATGTCTTAAAAACAATTCCCGAAAAAAAATGTTTTTTTTTGTACGAATAAATAAATAAATAGTAGAGATTTCAGTTGTGACGCAATGTTAAAGAGTTTTTGGGTTGAGGGGAGGGGAGGGCGGTGCCGAGGAGAAAATGGACGAGAATGAGGGGGAGGGGCGGGGGTGGGGACACACTACGAATTATCGCACGTAGTATTATTATTGCCTAAGCTTATAGCGGGATTGGACCCATTCATAAAATTTACAATCGCCGTGTCTGAGCGTGCTGCAGTGAAGTCAAAATGTTTTTTATAGCCTTGCTTCGTGTATTTTTTCTTTGCAAAAAAAAAATCATAAATCTTTGTACACGTTTCATCTATTTTTCACGCTCGTTCGATACGATTTTTCTAGTGTCAAATTAAATTTTTTGCGTTTCTCGAACTAACGCGAAACAGAGGAAAAATACAACGACTTTATATATATATATCTTTTTTTTTGCAATAAAAAATAAAAATCGCTAGACGCGCGACGGGAGGCAACGAAGGAAAAACATTGTATTAAATAATAAGCTAGGCGATTGATACATCAATGATTGCCACGACCGCTCATAGAACTCGAGGATATGTCGGACGCGTCGTCCCTTATCCGCCTCGTGAGTGTGCCCTCGTCCAATTTCCTCGTGTTATCGTAATTGCTCAATTTTCTAGAAAGCGTACCGGACAGGCTTATGCCCTCGGTCGTCAACAGACCCTGGCCCGTTGAGTCTACCAATCTTCGATGATTGTCAAAGTTTTCATTACCGTTTCTCTCGTGCCTATCAGATCTCATTAACGTGCTGTTCAGGCTGTTGTCGAACTTTCGCAAATCGTTCTGTATACTTCGTATCGTGTCGGTGCTGTTCTCGTACCGGCGCAGCGTATTGTTGTCGTTCTCGTACCTGCGATTTATCGAGTCCGAGTCTAAACACTTTCTGAACTGTTCGTCGTAACGCCGATCCTCTATCCTACGAGTGAGACCCTCGTAACAGTGCTCCGTTTGATTGAGACCGTCGGTCTCGTAGGCGCGCTTCGATAGCTGACTGTCGAAACCCGCCCGTGCCGCTAAGTGGAGATAGTTGTCGTCACCGATCGGAGCTTGCCTGTTAAAAGTACGAGTAAAATATATTTAGTTGCGCGCTTTCATAGCATTCATTTCGGCATCGCTGCTGCGACATATTTTATTTTTTGGTATCTTTTGTAGTTACATATTCTATTCTATTTTTTCTTGTTGTTACCCTCGCTTTGAATATTATCTTGCTAATTGTTACTTTTCTTCTCATATTCTTCTCACATTTTTATTTATTGTTATTTCGATTTATATCCACGTTTGCAGTGTCGGCTATGCTTATGTTCTCATTTTGTATCTTGTGGAACGGTGTTCTTCAAGGTGGCCGCTAAATCGGACGAACAAAATTCCCTAACATTTCCCTGACAACCTAATTTTTTTTTTCGGCAGTACACAAAAAAAAAGTTTGCCCAAATACTTTTGTCTCGCTTTGATATTTCGTATTTTCCCTGACTAATATTTAATTCCGTGACATTTCCCTGATTTCCCTGACACTTAAAAAATTCCTTCACATTTCCAGGTTTTCCCTGACAGTGGCCACCCTGTTCTTAGATGACTCCGAACATATCTGCACGAGACGGAATTTTATACAAATTTCGCTGAGAGAAGTTCACTTAGAGAATAAAATTCTACAAGAGAACAATTTTTTTTTTCCTCCCAGAGATGAAATTTGATGTCACGCAGATATTTTCGGGGCTATGTACTTATGCAACCTCGGCCCCAAAACACAATACGATACGACGATAAAAAGTCGTATATTCAATTTTTCTAAATCAATTTTTTCGGGCATGCGCCAATTAAGAATGTAGCTAAAAATTCCTAGCGATATTAACGACATAAATCACGATAGAACGGAGAGACACTCACTTGCTTCCGTATTTGGTGTCGCGAGCCAGTCTCCTGAAGTACGCTCTGTGCTCGTGCTGAAGCGCGAAAGCCGCGTCTCTGAGGGCGGTCAAAGTCTTGAAACACGATGGAACGTCTTCGATGGGCGAGCCGCCACCCGGCAGGACGCACATCTCGCTAGCACCGTACACAGCCTGACACTCGCACGCGCTCATCAGCGTCTCCAGTCTCGGCATGTTCGTGAATATTAGCGAATGGATCCGCTGCAGATCACGATCCGGATCGAGAACCATTCGCAGGCCCGCCTCGATGCCCGGCGATACTTCGCTGCATCCGGGAGCCACTTCGGACACCGTTCGACAACTGAAAATAAAATCTCGAATTATTATTTGTTTTCACCAACACAAAGCTGCCTGTATGAGAAAGCTGAAATGTAAAATTTTGTATGACATAATAAGTATCGAAGGTTCGAAAATCGATACCTCCCGTGATGAAAATATTTCTCTGAATATCTCTGAAAATATATCTGAATGTCTCGGAAAGTTTCTCTGAAATTTCTCTGAAAAGTCCTCTGAATTTCTGTCACTTTTCGCACTTTTCAGAGAAAGTCGAATATTTTTCTGAATCTAAATATTTCTAATTGTTCTGACAATCTCTGATTTTGTCTGCTCTGAAAAACTATGACCTTCATTAATATTCTAAGCCTGTTTCTCATCTACATTCAGCAACTATTTTCTGAAAAAGTCAAATTTTCGCTGAATTTCCCATACAAAGCATACATAAATTATTTTTTACTGTTTATTATTCGTACGAATACTCTGTTAGTCTAAGTTCTCTGAAATTCTCTAAACCCACCTTATCTGAAAAAAGCAGAGTTTTTCAGAAAATAAATCGTATTTTCTCTGAAAAAGTCCATCGTTCATTATGGTAACAGAATGAATACATCTTAAAGAAAACTCGTAAGTTCTCTGAAATTTTTAAACACACACTATCCGAGAAAATCGGAGTTTTTTTGGAAAATAAATGTCATTTTCTCTGAATAAGTCTGATGTTCGTCCGAGTAACAGAAAGAGTAAATCTTAGCGACAACTCCTATTTTCTTTTAACGCACTGTATTAGAAAAAATCGGAGATATCCAAAATTTTTCATAAAATTCCGAATTACCGATATACTCCGAATTTCTCTGATATATTTTAACTGCTGGAAGTTATGCGGATAAAATAGCAGAGATATTTAACATACAGCAGAGAAAATCAGAGAAAAACCTCGGAAAATCAATGAAAATCACTGAAACGATCGGGTTAGAGTTTTTCAGACAAATTTTCAGAGAAAGATTTTCATCAGGGTCGTGACATTCGTGACATGGAAATGAATAATAAAGAAGCTAATGGTTTATTTACCAGAGCCAGTGTCCATTAATATAGGCACTCGGATGATACCTCTCCAATCTATTACTGTTAGTGTGGCAGATCTTCGTCAGAATATCTATCCACTCTTTCTCCTCGACGCAATTACCAGCCTGTACGTACAAGGCCCTTTGAGGCTGCACGATTTGAAACATATTTTTCATCTTGAACGAATCCTCGTGCAGTCTCTCCACAGCCAATATCTCCTCCAAAGATATTCTACACAAGGGTTCCTTTCCTGAAAGCACATCGATTGTTATTAATGTTAACTAACGTGTAGTTACGGCTCGGGCACCCTCGCTACGGGCTATGGAATTTAGGAACCGGAAATTTATATTTCCGAAGATTTACCATCAATGTGTCACTTCCGGCTTGACAAATCTCATTTCTCGACCGGATGTGACGTTATTTCCGGTATGATGTCACTTACTGTTAAAGAATGCGTTTTTCAAACCGAAAGTGACATATTTCCGGTATGACGTCGCTTCCGGTCGAAAATTGAGACTTCGAAACCGGTAATGACGTATTTCCGGTGCGACGTCACTGTCGGTCGAAAAATGGGGGGGCGCCTTGGACTCTCAAAAATTGGGACAAACACGCAAACATACAAACAACTTTCCAAAATATCTATAAGATTTAATCCTTTCGCCATTGCCTCCCAGCGTGTTTAAAAAAAAAACAGATTTTTATAAAAAGAAATAAAACATTAAAAACGTTTTGGGGACTGACCTTTCGTCTTGGAGTAGGTCAGATCTTGCGTAGTCAGTCTGAAGTATCTTTGCTTGAAGTTTTTTCGTCCGAAACGTTTTCGGCCCTGAGCCCTCTTGATCATGACTCTGCAAAGACAGGAAAAAAAAATGATCAGCAAATTCCAACGACTGGGACATAATATTATGACATCGCGCTGATTGTTTACTGTACAAACCTCTTGCCACAATCGGCAGTGGAGTGCACAAAAAGAAAGTATATTCTATTAGAGGAAAGCGCGGTTAGTACGCTCAAAGTTCAATTCGAAATACGCGAATCTTCCTTTCGCGGCAAAAAATTAACTTACCCCTCTTTCAATACTACCGGTTGCTCCTGCAGAATCGTCGGTCGCTGCCGATTTATTCCGCTACTGCTGCTCGTCGATATCAGCTCCAAAAACTGCTTCACCGCTTGGATGTGCTTCTCCGTATAAAATTCCCTGAAAAATGTTGCATTGAAATTCCCTTAAAATTTCTTTTACATCTTTCGAAATTTCGATGTTGTGATATCGACTAGAAAAAAAGTTTACAAATCGAATACTTGATTTCCGAATGATTACCTGTACACGCACTCCATGTATTCCTCTTTGCACACGCTACCGGCCCCACCCCGACAGCTGACCAAATTCCCAAGGCTCTGGATTGTCTTCGAAATGAGCGTTAATGTCCTATTAGTTTGAGTATCCTGCAAAACACAATCTAAGCATTAATCGACACCCTTTTGGACTACGTAGAAAACTCGAAAGAACTGTTGAACTGTTGTCCAAAAAATAATACAAAAAAAAAATCCCTTACAATTTGTTCATTCGTGATATCGAAGAGTCTCGGTCCAAGAATCGCCGGTGCGAAGAACCGCAGAAATATGAAGCCACTTATGACCGAGTAACGCACTTCTTTGTTCTTCGGAAAGTGTGTCGCGGCTAGTTCGCGCAGACACCAGAACATCTCGCACATCAGCGGTGGACATCGCACGCCGGATGTCGTTATTGCCGTGAAAACCCTTTCGACGTATTCCTGCGTGTGTGTAGGTGAGGAAGGAAAAAAAATGAGATCGGGCCCATTGTTAGACGAAAGAAGCGTGCGAAACTCGTCTGAGCCTCTTACGCTGCTCGCGCTGAGGAACAGGAGGTCGGTTACGCATCAAGATGCACGAAGCCGCTCACCTTAAGATTGGCCAAGTTCGCCTGTATCGTGTTGGAATCCTTGACACGGGTCGGATCGATCTCGCAGGGTTTCCGCTCGAGAAACACTTGCTCCATCGCCGGCCTTAGCGTACTGTGCAGATAGTGCAGACCCGCCAGACGCATACCCTCGTCCATCATCTTGCTCACTAACGTGTTGCCCCGAAATATCGTCGTTGGATCACTGAAACAATAATCGTTTTCTTTTTAGAGGTCGATTCAAAGCCTCGGGACAGTCTTCACAGTTTCAACATTATTTCGACATAGTATTGGAAAAAAAATGTTGCCAGAATAAAAAAATATTAAAATTCAGCACTTTGTAATTTTACAAGAGAATTCGAGAAAATTTTATTGAATGACACGAAAAATGCAAAAGAATGAAACCTTGGAATGTGTGAGATGAGTGTAAATAAAGACTGAACCAGATTAATAAAATAAAAGTATTAAAATAGAAATATAAAAATTAAAGGGCTAAGGGACATCGGTCAATAGCCAATTAGCGTCGAGAAAAAAAAAACACACACACATGTATTGACGTAATACCACCGAACCATGAATTACTAGATAGATAAATAGATAGATTTGTTGATTCCGTGTTCCGCGAGGCTAATAAAGCGCATTTACGAGTACTACTAAAAATTAAAATATTAAAATTAATTGGGTTTACAGAGAATCGAAAAATGTGATACTAACGTCAATTTTGAGATTTCGTGACTAGCCAAAGCCCCCATGACGGAGACGAGTTGTCCGTGATGAACGAGTACCCGCACCAACGGTTGAGCGGCTTCCATTTTGCTCGAAACAATTTCCCCGAGTATGTAAACGGCCGATGACGTTATGGGCTGTATGCTGACGCTCTGGAGGAGTAATTTCCTCAATCTGTCGTACATCTCCGATGGAAACACGTGATCGGCCGTGTAATGGATTTTCAGACGAAGCGAGCCAAGTCCGGGCAGCGTGCCGGGCGGTGTCGAGTTGCTCGTTATTTTGCTCGGACGGTGTTTCGCTGCCCGCGGTTGCAGGAAGTACCAAGCTGTCGTGGCGCTCGTCGGCTGCTTCTGGAGACCGCGGAGGGTGACGCGGACCTCGCCGAGGAACGCCGGCTGCTCGCCCATCCCCGGCGACGCGTGCCACAAACCGACGACAACCTCGCCAACTTCGCCGTCGATCGAATAGTGCGATACATCCTTCTCCTTCGACTCGGTCAATTCGGGCTGCGGGAAGCCAACGAAAAAACAATCAAAAACAATTATCGATATTTCATCTAAAAAAATAAAAAATAAGAAAAATTGGGCTATCTTATTTTCAGTTTCAGTACGCCTTTTATTTATTTTATTTTGTTCCGTTTATTTAAATTTGAGCATGCGGTGTAAGTTCACCTCGAAAACGAATGTCTCGTTGAAATACGGCGACACAGTTTTCTTCTTGACTTTAGTGCGTTTTGATATTTGTTTGCCATTGCTGTACAGTACCGTCACTGTAGCGAATGGATCACAGCCGCCGTTTTTAATTGTCAGTTCGCTACACTCGATAATTCTGAAATGATAAATAAAAATGTATGTTACATATCGTCGAGTTCAATGTTTATTTCTTTTTTTCGTATTAAATTAGCGTTGATTTCGACATACCGGACAGTGAGTTTGGGCTGAGCGTGGCCTACTTGCGGCAGCAGGGCGAGCTCCAGGTGAGCTTTGCCCTGAACCTCCGAGTCCGCGTCGACCGGCCTCAGAGGAAACCAGTGCTCCTTGTTGTGATAGGTCGCCAGGTCCTCTCTCTTTATCGCCACCTTTCCCAGAATCTTGTCCTGCTTCAAGTGTCTATCCCTGTCGTAAACGTAGATTCCCAGGTAGCGAAACTTTCGCGGTACCTCGAATTGAAACTCCTCGCCGAAGAACGGACTGCAAACAGAGAGACAATGAAGAGGACGAAAGAGTCAGTAAATTTAATTTGCCACTGCAATATATCTTTCCAAGCGAAGGAAAGATATATCGGAAAGATGGTCGATTGTAATTTTTTTTTTCATTTTTGTAACAGGCGAATTAAAAAAGAGTACGTAAGAAAAAATAGCAAAAATGGCAATATCACCCCTGGTAAAAATATTTCTCTGACAATTTATCTGAAACCAAACTCTAAACCGATCGTTTTAGTGATTTTCATTGATTTTCCGAGATTTTTCTCTGATTTTCTCTGCTATATGTTAAATATCGCTGCCATTTTCTCCGCGCAACCTCCAACAGTCACAATATATCAGAGAAGTTCAGAGTATTTTCCGAAAAATTCTGGATATCTATGATTTTTTCTAATAAAGTGCGTTAAAAAAAATACGAGTTGTGTCTAAGATTTCAGTTCTCTTTCCGTTACTCGGATGTACAATAGACTTTTTCAGAGAAAATACGATTTATTTTCTGAAAAACTGCTTTTTCAGATAAGGTGGGTTTAGAGAATTTCAGAGAACTTACGAGTTCACTCTAAGATCCAATAATTTATGTAAACAATAATTTATGTATGCTTTGTATGAGAAATTCAACGAAAATTTGACTTTTTCAGAAAATAGTTTCTGAATGTAGATGAAGAGAAACAGGCTTAGAATATCAACAAAGGTCATCGTTTTTCAGAGCAAGTAAAATCAGAGATTGTCAGAACAATTAGAAATATTTAGATCCAGAAAAATACTTGACTTTCTCTGAAAAGTGCGAAAAGTGAGAGAAATTCTGAGAAATTTTCAGAGAAATTTCAGAGAAATTTTCCGAGACATTCAGATATATTTTCAGAGAAATTCAGAGAAATATGTTCACCAGGGACTGAATCGACGATTACAAAGATTCGTTTGTGCGCAACAAATTAAAAAAAAATAATAAGCTTATAATAAAGCGCGACGTTGATGTATTTTTTGCGCTGAGCCTGAATCGGCCGATCGTTTCCCATAAAAGTCAAACACGACGTTGACGTTGAATAAAGTTGAAAATAGAAATGTCCCTCTTGAGTGCCGAAATCGACGCTTATGAGCTTCCTCATAGGTGTCGAAAATTGAAATTTTCACATCGCTTCCTTATAATATTCCTTTATTCGCGAAGTTTCCTCTACGAGGAAGTAAAAAAAATACAGAACATGCTTTCTCATAGAAGAAGCTTTGCGAATAAAGAAATATTGTGAGAAAGCCATATGAAAATAAAATTTTTTTTTTTGTAATTCCCGATCAGACGTATTAAAAGAGCAAAAAAAATACTAAAGATCGCAGACGATCCCTTAAACTATAGTAAAACATAACTGAATCGACTATTACAAAGATTCGTTTGTGAGTAAGAAATAAAATATATTATTTTTACTCACTTGAGGGTCCTTTCCATGGTGGTGGTACGAAATATTTCCTCCTGGTCGAGGGATAAGGCACAGTAAACGTCTCTCGTTCCTGGTGATCCATGGCCCCGACTCAAAAGATTTTTAGCCTCGCCTGGAGGACAGAAAAGAAAAAAAAATTAATGATAAAATTAAAAAACCAAATGGAACTCAAAAGACAAACTCGTTATCGTTCGAGCGACCTAGGTGCAATCTATTCGTCGTGCAAATATCGCTGGAATTACAAAAGGAGACGTTTTCTTATCGGCGCAATTATCTTTCGAGCGTCGAGTGGTATTTTTTTTTTTTTTTTTTTCATCTCCAAGTACTCGAACCGGTAGGATAACCGATATTTACATTGATTAAGAAGTCGTAATAGCTGAATGAAAACGCGAGCGAGCGACGCGCGCATGCAACATTGAGTCATGGTTCATCGATAATTATTTCGCATCCACGGGAAGCACCACCTTCGCGAATGAAATTACAATAATGCATAACCGTGACTAACCGGGCGATGCGCGAGGTAATCGCGCGACCATAAAACTTATTTCACACTTTCTTTTTTTCTACTTTTTTTTTTTGCATAATTTGCGACGACGTAATGCGGCAATGATTCCCCAATGATGTATGGGATTGAACGTCGTTTATCATCGCGGAGAAATTTACAGTCGTTCATTTTACGGAAGATATTGTTCGTTTAATTCGGTTTTTTTTTTTTCGATCACAAGATTGGCTATTTGTGTCGCAGAGGGGAATAAAATTGGCGACGACATCCGGTTAAAATTGCGCATTTTTATCGTGCAGCTTAAGAGCTCAATATCGTTGTCCAAACTTGAATTGGGAATTAAATTGGAACACGAGGTTAAACTAGATTCCCATTTTATAAAGATAATTTTTATCCTGCATCCGTTGATGCAATAACATACGAAAAATCGTTTGCAACTATTGAAATATTGTCATTGCTATGGTCGGTCGAGAGAAAAAAAAGAAGTTTTTTCTGTTTAGATCGTCTTTTTACTCTCCATTATTGTTTCAATGAAAAATCGTCAATGACATAGTCGGACGTAGATTAACAAAATAAAAGTAAAGTCTTTCCGTTTAGATAATCTTTTTTCCGCTCTATTATTGTTCAACGAAAAATCGTCATCGCCATACGCTAACGTGGATAAAAATAAATAAATAAATTCTTCATGTTTAGATCGTCCTTTTTCCGCTCCATTATTGTTTCGTCGGGACGGGGGAGCATGGTGAGCTCGAGCGAAGAAAATATGGGCGGGGGTGGATAGAGGCGGACGTACAAAACGCAGGATGTACTTATGCCGGTCGTACTCTAATGACTTTCTCAGCGCTTCCTTTATATTTTATATTCCGCGAAATCAACGTTGCATAAACCTGGCGTTTACGGGTCGCTCTGTCCGTCGTCGTTGCAGTAGCATTTCGTCCGGTACAAACTGTGCAGCGTTGCGGTATATACATTTTCGGGACATACCGGTCATTAGCGTCGCATGCATCGGTACGTGTACACATCTTACATATATACATATATATATATATATATATATATATATATATATATATATATATATATATATATATATATATATATATATATATATATATATGAATATAGATATAATATAGGTGTATAAAGGTCCGTACGAAAAATAAGGATGGAGCGTCATAGCGAGAAATGTAACTTCCAGTGAAGGAAGAGCCCCTCCCCCCTTTTCCCCCTGCCCCACCCCACGGTGCCGTGCTACTTGGGAATGCACACAACGTTGATAATGCTATTCGTTCCATATATCCCACAATTGAAAACGTTTAAACCGCGACTCTCTCACTAGCCGTAAATAGTACGTGTGTGTGTGTGTGTGTGTGTGTGTGTGTGTGTGTGTGTGTGTGTGTGTGTGTGTGCGCGCTCGCTCCTGCAATACGTGCGAGTATGCTACATCGAATCCACCCATTGCACTGTAAAAATGAATAAATTTAATGCACTTGAACTCGAAATTTGCATCACTTAAATTAGTTGGGCATTAACGGTGCGTCTTGTTCGTTAAATAAAAATACCAGATATTACAATTTGGAATCTTTTGGCTGAAAATTTACAAAAATTTTCATCAGACAATAAAAATTTTACTGTCAAATTTCATTTAATTACAGAAACCGTTTATGCAAAAGAGCTTCCAATATCGTTAATTTATTTTTATAACAATTTTTTTTGTTTACAGTGCATTCGTCCGTGAAAAAAAATAACAATGATGATTCTCTTTTTGCACAGCAAACTTTGAGCCTCTGAAACGGTATGTTGCATTTTTCGGTACTTTTCGCAAACGAGACGCCATATATTTACACGTTTAGGGAAATAAGAATTGTTTTTTTTTCATTAATTTTTAAGTGCAATCTCGATACTCGGTCGGTAATAGTAGAAATTAGTCCGATTGTTATAAGCAATTTTAATTTCTTTTCGTGTAATAAAAATAATGCCATTCTTTCGATATATCCGACAATTGAAAACCCTTAAACCACGACTCTCTCAGTACACGTAAATAATACGTGTGTATTCTCGCTCCTGCAATACGTGCTTGAACGCTACATCGAATTTACGCATTACTCGCCGGAAGAAAAAAAAAACACATTTGTTACACAGCAAACTTTGAGCCTCTGGAGCTGGGTGTGTTCCATTTACTATACGAGGTATTCCATGTGAAATCGAACGGTGAAAAACCCGAGGCTCTTCAAAAAAGTTGCAATTTCACCACAATTCATGATTATTTGCAAGGGTTTTTTTTTTTATTTTTTCCAGAATTTTTGGATCGTATTTTTTTGAGATAACGAAAAATTGAAATTTTTAAAAAACTCTCTATATCTTAAAAACTATCAGTTATATACAAAAAAAACGTTTGAAACATAAAAGTAGCAGTTTTCAACGAACCTTTGAAAACAAAATTTTGTAGATTTTTTTGAATGCAATAAACGTCCATTTATATGAAAAATAGACCAAAATATTTTTTTTCAGCCAATACGTCACGTTTGGTTTTTCTTAAAAAATTTCAGAATAAACTCTCATGTACGTAGAGTGATCTCATATTTTTGTTTGGATTGGCGAGACGTTCGTTTGATAGCTGTGCTCCGTTTAAGATCGATTTTTCATTTAAAAAATCCCTTTTTTTTAATGAAAAATCCCCAATTCCTTTTTTTATTTGATCTTTTAACTTCCTATATTGTCGATAGTGTTACAATTTTTATAAAATTCAATGGGAAGTAATAGATATCTCTCTTTTTTTGTGAAAAATTATGCCCATCCAAACAAAAATATGAGATCACTCTATGTACATGAGAGTATATTCTGGAATTTTTTAAGAAAAATCAAACGTGACGTATTGGCTGAAAAAAGAAAATTTAGTCTATTTTTCATACAAATGGACGTTCATTGCATTCAAAAAAATCTACAAAATTTTGTTTTCAAAGGTTCATTGAAAACTGCAACTTTTGTGTTTTAAACGTTTTTTTGTATGATTAATAGCTTTTAAGATATAGAGTTTTTAAAAAAGTTCAATTTTTTGATATCTCAAAAAAATAGCATCCAAAAATTCTGAAAAAAAAAATGACAACAAACCCCTTGTCCAATAATCATGAATTGTTGTGAAATTGGAACTTTTTTTTAGAGAGGCTCGGGGTTTTCACCGTTCGATTTCACATGGAATACCTCATATATACAGCCACATATATTTATCCTATAAAATATATCGCAAGTGTAATAAGAATTTTCAATTTCATTTTTCCAAGTTTCTAAGTGTTAATCTCGATAATCGTTCGTTAACGTAAGAAATTAGAGCAAAATTAATGTGCAATTTTTTTTCTCCCTACATTCCGTGCATCCAACTCCACGTACAAAAAAGTCTGCGATCGTTAATCGTTAAATGCAAAACATTAAGTAATCGCTTTAAGAAGCGGCAGTCGCACGCCGCATCCTCCATGAATGAACGATAGTAAAATCGATGTAGTATAGATCGTCCCTTGTTTTTTTTGCGATACACACACACACACACACACACACACACACACACACACACACACACACACACACGCGCGCGCGCGCGCGGCGCGATACACACGCACACACTTGCCACGCACGTACATGACGAACGTGACCGCCCATTCACGAAACATCGACGTGTGCGATTACGTGTGTGCATGACACTTGCGCCATAGAGACTTCCCCAACGAAAATTCCATTCTCGTGTTCTGTCCGATATGATTAAATTTTATTTTTTTTATTTTTCTATTTAATTAATTTTAACACAAGCCTCTTATCGGTCTCGTTCGATACCCGATTTCCGGTCGTACTGCAAAATATCCTCGAGACTCCGCTTCGGACGAGAAAAAAAAAAAAAAAACACAAAAAACGATACGAAAATAAAAGATCTACAAACGTCGCCGAATCTCGCAGAGTGCACCAGCGAGCGGGCAGCCAGCAGCGAAACGACGACGCGTGGGAGTCTCGCAAGCTACACACACACACACACACACACATACACACACAAACGCAAACAAAAACGTTCGAGAGACTCTCTAAGAATCGAGAATTTAATGCTTAACGCCGAGAGTTTCCTCGCGACCGCACGGAGCTCTCCGTTCTGCTTCTCTCCCGCTATTTTTCACTTCGAAAAACAAAAGAAAAAAAAAGAATACAAAAGACAAAAAAATAAACTAAACGAACGTCTCTGTGCACGGGCGAATGTTTCTCCGCGAATGTACGCGTGCGTTGGTTCCTCTCATCTCCCGAGCATCGCGGAACAACCTCAAAAACCTCCGGGACCGTGGATCAGAATCGACGTCAAAGAAAGAGAGACGTAAAAAAGAAACAAAACAGAGTCCCTAAAAAGTAAAAAAAAAAAAAAAAAAATCAAGGCTCGAAAACCGGGCTCGAGATTGCAACAAATTTTGACAACTTTGTTCAATGAAGAAAACTGTATCTTCTCCTCGGGGGAAAAAAAAAATACGAGAGTAAGACGGAGACGGGAAGAGAGGTCTCTGTCGACGCGAAGGCAGAAAACGTCGAGAGAAAAAAAAAAAAAAAAAGAGGAATCGAAGCACTGCCGAGTGTACGAACTTGAGACGGAACGATTTTAAACGAATGCGTGCGAATTCGCAAAATGATTTATCGACGAGCCCAACAACGACGACGCTCCGTCGGTGGAAATATTCCGGATTTTTTTTTTCAGTTTCTCTCTCTCTCTCTCTCTCTCTCTCTCTCTCTATATAGATATATATATATATCTCCTTTTTTTCACCCATCACCGTGAGCACTATTCGTAACACACATCACACTCGCACGTACACCCACGGCTCGCGGAACGATACGATAAATTTGTCGAACGCTCAACGAAACTCTCGCTGTCTCGAATTGTTATCGAAGATACTTTTTTTTTTAATGCTGCGGCAAACTGTGCCTGTGCGTTTGTACAACCGTACCGATTTTGATCTTTAGCCTCTCTTCAACGCGGACTAGGCGCGTCTCCTCGGCCATGTTACCTCCATGACACTACTGAGTGACTACACGAACGGAACGGCCCAAGCGGTTCGTTCATTCTGTGAATGGGTTTCTCGACCAGGGCCGTACGCGTTTGGGAGTGCCTCGAGGCACCGCTTTCGAACACGACGACGACGACGACGACGACGACGACGACGAGGATTATTCGTACCTCGCCACCAGAGAGTACGAGGCTTTAGGAACTGAGGATTTTTCTTATGCGGCGACGGCGGTGGTGGGGAGGGGGGAATCGTGCTGATGATGGAATATATGCGATGAGAGGCGAGAGACTGTGCGGCGAACGGAGAAAGCGTAAGTGCATTTAAAAAAAAAAAAGTATGCGTGCATATTTTTACGTTTTACGATTTATGTTGGATTGTTAAGGGAAGAAAAAAATCTTCGGGCGAGACACTAAATATTACCGGTTAAATGTGCTCAAGCTATATTTGAGGGAATAGATTAAATACAATATTGGAAAAGAAAAATTACCGAAAATCCATTTGCAAAGATGGCGTACTTTTTTTTTTTAATTTCATTGATCGTTTGACGTTATTCTTTATTTTTTTTTTTTTTTTTTGTTTGTTCGATTATTATTTGTCGTATTATTAAGTTAGCCTTGCTGACTCGTACCTACGAACGATGTTTTTACGTTGTGCAATTGTTGGGTTGGGAAAAAATCTTCAGTCGAGGCATTAAAAATTACCAGTTAAAGAAATACACACAGTATATTTAACGGTACCCATGAATTTGCAACAAAAATTAGTACAAATTTTCAGAGATTTTTGTGCATACAATTACTGCGTTATGAAAAAAGAAAACTTGAATCTCGACATTAAAGATTACCAGTTAAATATACGCAAAGCCCGGAATACATGATATACGATACTGCAATAAAAATCACCGCAAACTTGCAAAAATGACGTACCATTTTTTATTCCATTGACCGATTTACGTTGCATTTTTTTTCGTTCTATCAAATGAGTACAAATTTGCAGAGATTCTTGTGCATACAATTACTGCGTTATGAAAAAAAAAACTTGAATCTCGACATTAAAGATTACCAGTTAAATATACGCAAAGCCCGGAATACATGAAATACGATATTGCAATAAAAATCACCGCAAACTTGCAAAAACGACGTACCATTTTTTATTCCATTGACCGATTTACGTTGCATTTTTTTTCGTTCTATCAAATGAGTACAAATTTGCAGAGATTTTTGTACGCACAATTATTGCAATATAAAAAAAAAAAATTGAATCTCGACATTAAAGATTACCAGTTAAATATACGCAAAGCCCGAAATACATGAAATACAATATTGCAATAAAAATCACCGCAAACTTGCAAAAATGACGTACCATTTTTTATTCCATTGACCGATTTACGTTGCATTTTTTTTGCGTTCTATCAAATGAGTACAAATTTGCAGAGATTTTTGTACATACAATTACTGCGATATGAAAAAAAAAACTTGAATCTCGACATTAAAGATTACCAGTTAAATATACGCAAAGCCCGGAATACATGAAATACGATATTGCAATAAAAATCACCGCAAACTTGCAAAAATGACGTACCATTATTTGTTCCATTGACCGATTTACGTTGCATTTTTTTTCGTTCTATCAAATGAGTACAAATTTGCAGAGATTTTTGTACGCACAATTATTGCAATATAAAAAAAAAAAAAATTGAATCTCGACATTAAAGATTACCAGTTAAATATACGCAAAGCCCGAAATACATGAAATACAATATTGCAATAAAAATCACCGCAAACTTGCAAAAACGACGTACCATTTTTTATTCCATTGACCGATTTACGTTGCATTTTTTTTCGTTCTATCAAATGAGTACAAATTTGCAGAGATTTTTGTACGCACAATTATTGCAATATAAAAAAAAAAAAAAAACTTGAATCTCGACATTAAAGATTACCAGTTAAATATACGCAAAGCCCGAAATACATGAAATACGATATTGCAATAAAAATCACCGCAAACTTAAATAAAAATGACCGATTTACGTTGCATTTTTTTTTTCGTTGTATCAAATGAGTACAAATTTGCAGAGATTTTTGTGCATACAATTACTGCGTTATGAAAAAAAAAAAAAACTTGAATCTCGACATTGAAGATTACCAGTTAAATATACGCAAAGCCCGGAATACGTGAAATACGATATTGCAATAAAAATCACCGCAAACTTAAATAAAAATGACCGATTTACGTTGCATTTTTTTTTTCGTTGTATCAAATGAGTACAAATTTGCAGAGATTTTTGTGCATACAATTACTGCGTTATGAAAAAAAAAACTTGAATCTCGACATTAAAGAGTACCAGTTAAATATACGCAAAGCCCGGAATACATGAAATACGATATTGCAATAAAAATCACCGCAAAAACATGCAAAAATGGCGTACAATTTTTGTTATTCCATTGACCGATTTACGTCGCATTTTTTTTTTCGTTCTATCATCATTAATTGTATTATTATCAAGTTAATCGTCTCTAGCTCGTATCTACGAAAGATGTTCTTTTTTTTTGTTTTTTTTTTTTTTAATTTAATACACTATTGCACGTTTCCACGGAACGCGCGGATTTCGAAATTGCGCGCCGCGTGAACGTCTCGTACGGCGCGTTCCACTTAATCTTATTGTTGCGGGAAATACTAGCGGCGGATAGTAAGTAGTGGCAGAGAATGAAAAAAAAAAAAAAAAGATGTGTACTACGGATGATAATTGGTACTTCCGGGCTTGCAGCATTTTTCTTGAGAATTGGTTTCTGTATACTGAGTTTCACAATACCAGAAATAACACGCAAAGAGCATACTAAAAAAAATAATGTACCTATATATATATATATATATATATATATATATATATATATATATATATATATATATATATATATATATATATATATATATATATATATAAAAAAATATATATATATATATATGCAACATACAGTTTGCGATGATAATCGTCTTCGAGACGTCGAAGGGGACGCGATTGACGGTCGCGCGTGATCGTCCCGCGCGGCGGCGGAGGACGATTGATAAGTCGATTAGATAACGCCAATGTCATCAATGAAATGCTATTTTATCAGTTTTAAAAAATCTCTATAGACAAATACGAATATATAGCATATATATATACATATATATATATATATATATATATATATATATATATATATATATATATATATATATGTATATATATATATCGACAAATACGAATATATTGCACATATAGCATAAAAAGGTTCGTTTCTCGCTCTCTTTCGTCTGACTATTCGTCGATAACAGAGCTGGGCGGTACTTAAGGTACATTGTACTTATTTGGTACTTTAATTCCGATACTTAAAGTACAGGAGGTACTCGAAGTATACTGCTCTTAAATTGAAAATTTTTCAATTTTTTTTTTTTTTTTGGGCCCACCCCGTATTATCGTGAGGTGTCAAATAAAAATGTGATGTGCCAAGGGTCCCCGAAATTAATGCATTGTTGGAGGTCACTATCGGCTATTTAAAAAATGAAAAACTTCGGAACATTTAAATTTAAAGTCAAAGTGGAAAAATTCGAGATTTCATTGGTGTCAAACCGCGCTTCCAAAGTATAATGTATAAGAAAAAATTCTGCAAAATCCGTACGAAATCGAAGTCTTCTTAGAGGTCGCTACCGAGGGTTTGATTGTACGTTATATTTTGGAAGTACGGGACACCTCCAAGGAGATGTCGATTTTTATTTTTATTTTTACTTTAAATTTAGATGTTCCAAAGTTTTCAATTTTTCAAATATAGCCGATAGCGACCTCTTCAAATACATTAATTTTGGGGATACCTGGAAAAAGTACTTGAGAAACACTTCGAGTACAAAAAGTACCAGTGATCCTTTGTACTTTGTAATTTAACTGTTTTTTGGAACTTTGTTCAGCTTTACCGTAAGTAGACTCGTACTCGAAGCCCGTACTTCAATTACCAATCGCGCACCATGATGTTCAAGTACCGCCCAACTTGGCGACAAAGCATCACGTAATTCTACTATTTTTCTAATAAAGTCTATCGTCGCATTACCTTAATTTTTATGATTTTTCATAAACATATATATTTTTTTCTTACTCGATAAACAACTAAATACGATTTTTTGTTTTTGGGTATTTTATAAGTACTTAAAGTACATAATACTTGACAATGTATAAAGTACATAGGACTTCGAGTACAGTGTACTTTAAGTACTTTGCCCAGCTCTGGTCGATAATTATCGCTATCTAATATTTTTTAATAAATCGAAAATTGTATTTAAATTGAAATAAAATTAAATGCAAATTGTAGTGTATTGCTCGAAGAGAAAAAAAAATGCTGACCGAGATGGGAGAAAAAAGAAAAGTCGTGTTTGCTCGCGGAAGAAAAGAATTAACGATATAGATCGAGGATATTATTTAAAATTGTATGAAATTAAATGAAATTCTTTAACCACTGTGCGTTGAGTGAAAAAAATGTCGAGACTGTGGTGCAGAAATGAAATGGGGGAGGATTTGCTCGCGGAAGAAAAAAAATTTTCCCAATTTACGTAAGATTACCTCTAACGATATAGCACAGTGTATAATAATAATGTATATTTATTTTCCCAGAATGGTACGAGCGGGCATATATAGAATAATCGAGGGAACTCTTAAGCTCGCGGCGCACGTCTCCGCTTCCTGAATACCAAACCGAGAGCTGTCGCTCGCTTCTTATACACGGCACAAAGCCTACGGGGACTACTACACGTTTTAAAGAGCCCCAATGAAGTAACGTAGTGTGGCCTAACGCCGGAAGAACGTATAATCCGCAGCTTTCATACGTAACTGGTTCGACTTTTATTAACTCGAACCGTTCGATTATTAATTTTCGCTTTCCATATCTTTATGGAGCAAAATTACAGTGAAAAAAAAATTCAACTGGAATAAAAATGTATTTTTATTCCAGTTTTTTTTTACACATCAAATAATTAATGGAAAATTCGACCCGTTGAAAAACTCGACCCGTTCGACTATCAATTTTCGCTTTCCATATCTTTATGAGCAAAATTACAGTGAAAAAAAAAATTCAACTGGAATAAAAATGTATTTTTATTCCAGTTTTTTTTTTTTTTACACAACAAATAATTAATGGAAAATTCAACCCGTTCGATTATCAATTTTCGCTTTCCATATCTTTATGGAGCAAAATTACAGTGAAAAAAAAATTCAACTGGAATAAAAATGTATTTTTATTCCAGTTTTTTTTTACACAGCAAATAATTAATGGAAAATTCGACCCGTTGAAAAACTCGACCCGTTCGATTATCAATCTTCGCTTTCCATATCTTTATGAGCAAAATTACAGTAAAAAAAAAATCAACTGGAATAAAAATGTATTTTTATTCCAGTTTTTTTTTTTTACACAACAAATAATTAATGGAAAATTCGACCCGTTGAAAAACTCGACCCGTTCGATTATCAATTTTCGCTTTCCATATCTTTATGGAGCAAAATTACAGTGAAAAAAAATTCAACTGGAATAAAAATGTATTTTTATTCCAGTTTTATTTTTACACAGCAAATAATTAATGGAAAATTCGACCCGTTGAAAAACTCGACCCGTTCGATTATCAATTTTCGCTTTCCATATCTTTATGGAGCAAAATTACAGTGAAAAAAAAATTCAACTGGAATAAAAATGTATTTTTATTCCAGTTTTTTTTTTAAACAGCAAATAATTAATGGAAAATTCGACCCGTTGAAAAACTCGACCCGTTCGATTATCAATTTTCGCTTTCTATATCTTTATGAGCAAAATTACAGTAAAAAAAAATTCAACTGGAATAAAAATGTATTTTTATTCCAGTTTTTTTTTTTTTTTTACACAACAAATAATTAATGGAAAATTCGACCCGTTGAAAACTCGACCCGTTCGATTATCAATTTTCGCTTTCCATATCCTTATGGAGCAGAATTACAATAAAAAAAAATACAACTGGAATAAAAATGTGTTTTTATTCCAGTTTTTTTTTTTTTTTACACAACAAATAATTAATGGAAAAGCGCGATTGCACTGTCTTTGGAGAATAATAAAATTTATTCTATAATCGCAATAATCACAATAATGTTTTCTACGTATTTAAAAAATGGAGAGCACAAGTACAAAAAATTCAATCGAAAAAATCAAGTGGAATAAAAAAAATGTATTGCAGTTTCTTCAAACAAATAATTAAGGGGGAAACGCGATTGCATGTTCCTCGGAAAGTAATAAGATTTATTCCATAACAGAGCTGAGCAGTATCTTAGATACTTGATGTACTTTAGGTATTTTAAGTACTCAGATACTTTCCTCAGTATTTTCTGTACTGTTCAGGCCCTTTAAGTACAAAATACAAGATACTTCTGCGTCTACTCCATATTAGGACTAGGCCTGTACAGTTGAGCCGTCTTGGCCGGCTAAAAAATCTTATCCGGCTAATGGACATTATAGTTTAGTCGGCTAAGCCGTCTTAGCCGACTAAGATGGCTTGACCGACTAAAAATTAGTCGCGGCTTAGCCGGCTAAGATGGTTTGGCTGGCTAAAAATTAGCCGCAGTTTAACCGGCTATTATTTTTTTATTGTGAATTGCATGGAAACTAATAAAATAACTATGAAATTTATCTTTGGCACATTACCTGTTGCAGTTATTCATTTCTGTACTATTATTAGCTTACATTCGACTACCTTTGAGATCTTAACAATTTTATCCCAACGAAATAATTTTTATAATCAATATTATAAAAGTCAAACCCGGCGTCGACGTTGAAAAAAGTTGAAAAATTGAAATTTTCATATCGCTTCCTCATGAAAGCTGAAAACACATTTTTATCTTGTTTTCTCATAACGTTCCTTCATTCTTTGCTAATAAGAGAACATTATAAGTAAACAATATAAAAATACCATTTTCCAGCTTTAACGAGGACACAATATAAAAATTTCAATATTAAACTTTTATGAGAAAGCGATATGAAAATTTCAATTTTCATATTTTCTCGACATCAACGTCGTGCTTGACTTTTATAATATTGTCTATAAAAATTAGTTCGTAGGAATGAAATTTTGAAAATCTTAGAGACAGTCGAATCTAAGCAAATAATAGTACGGAAATGAATAAATACAACAGGTAATGCGCTAAAGATAAATGTCATTAATTTTATCAGTTTCCTTGTAATTCACAATAAAAAATAATAGCCGGCTAAATTGCGGCTAATTTTTAGCCGGTCAAACGATCTTAAGCCGGCTAAGCCGCGGCTAATAGTTAGCCGGCTAAACCGGCTTAGCCGGCCAAACTATAATGTCCATTAGTCGGATAAGATTTTTTAGCCGGCTAAGACGGCTCAACTGTACAGCCCTAATTAGGACTGTGCGATTAGGCCGGCGATTTATCTGGAGGGATGCCTCGACGGGATGGATCGATCCGTCCGTATTGATTGTCACGAGGTATTTTAAAAAGTACTTAAACGATGTACTTATAAATGTATATCAAGTACAAAAAGTATTTTGTACTTTGAGTGTATTCGAGTATTTTGCTCAGCTCTGTTCCATAATCACAATAATACCATAATCGAGCAGAGCTGGGCAGTACTTAAAGTGCATGAGTACCTGTTTGGTACTTAAAGTATCAAAGTAAAAGTAGTTAAGTACTATTACTGAGTACTAAGACCAAAGTACTTATACAATTTTGAGGAAGCCATGTGCAAGTTACTTTGCATCGCTTTCGTAACGTAAAAAAAGGTCTGTCTCATAAAATTATTTTACTGCCAACCCAATATTTTCCATTTAAATCCCAAAAATACGATTTTTCGTGCATAAAATCGAGACTTTCAATGTCTCACTGTACTTTAGCCCCAAGAAGGCCAGCGGATTCTTGTTCAATGGGGAAAAAATACGGCGAAATACCTGGCAGTTCATTTTTAAAAGAGAAAAAAAATTTCGTCAAGAAATTGCAAGCCTTTACCTTCGACTACTTTTCGAGTCCATTTTTCGCGTTTTTCAACGTGTTGAATCTGCCCGATAAAACGCTTCTGGAACTTCGGACAAAAGCCTATCTTGTGTATTTTTTCCGGCAGAACACGACGAGCACCTCGGATTTTTCCTAGCTCCATTGGGAGCCATTGGGAACGATAATACGACGATATGTCGGCGATGTCGACCTTTGAAAATCACGAAAATCGATGCTTTTCAAAAGTGAGTAAAAAATGAAAAAACCGTTGTTCACTCGATTTTTTTTATTTCAAGGCTATATTCGCGGTATTTTTTCCCGCTGAACACGAATATAACAATTATTTTACTCCCAACCCAATATTTTCTATTTAAATCCCCAAAAAATATGATTTTTTTAATACATAAAACCGAGATCTTTTTCACTTTCGGCCATTGTACTAGATCCATAAGTCCCAGATTTAGTTGTTACAAATCGTCGTATTGTCGTATCGTCGATGTTATACATCGTCGTAGTTCAGTCGATTAGTCTGTTACCAAGGATTGGAAACAAAGAGTTTGGACGTTTTGAAAAAATGTTGGCCCTGAACATGCGCCGTTTGATTTGAAAATTCTTCTCCAAATTTGGTACTCGTTGAACTCCGCCTCTTCCGATTAAGAAGAGAAGCTACTTCGTACTTTGTATTTTATGAAAGTACATTAAGTACGGAAATTACTTTGTACTTAAAGTACTTGCGGTACTTAGTACTTTAAGTACTTTTCGGTACTTTGCCCAGCTCTGCAATCGCGTAGTCGTTAAGAGAGCGCGGTAGGCGATGCTTCCTGCAAATAAAAAAAAAAAAATTAGAGTACAAGTACGAAAATGGCAATTAAAAAAGTCAAGTGTAGTAAAAAAAATGTATTCCATTTTTTTTTTAATACAACAAATTATTAACGGGAAACCACGATTGTGTGCGTTCTACGGAAAATAAGAAAATTCCATAATCACAATAATAACACGATCGAGTAGTAGTTAAAAGAGCGCGGTAGGCGATGCTTTCTGCATATTTAGAAAAAAATTAGAGCACAAGTACGAAAATGTCAATTAAAAAAATCAAGTGTAGTAAAAAAATGTATTCCATTTTTTTATTTTTTGTAATACAACAAATTATTAACGGGAAACCGCGATTGTGTGCGTTCTACGGAAAATAAGAAAATTCCATAATCACAATAATAACACGATCGAGTAGTAGTTAAAAGAGCGCGGTAGGCGATGCTTTCTGCATATTTAGAAAAAAATTAGAGCACAAGTACGAAAATGTCAATTAAAAAAATCAAGTGTAGTAAAAAAATGTATTCCATTTTTTTATTTTTTGTAATACAACAAATTATTAACGGGAAACCGCGATTGTGTGCGTTCTACGGAAAATAAGAAAATTCCATAATCACAATAATAACACGATCGAGTAGTAGTTAAGAGAGCGCGGTAGGCGATGTTTTCTGCATATTTAAAAAAAAAATTAGAGTACAAGTACGAAGATGTCAATTAAAAAAATCAAGTGTAGTAAAAAAATGTATTCCATTTTTTTTTTTTTAATACAACAGATTATTAATGGGAAACCGCGATTGTGCGTTCTACGGAAAATAAGAAAATTCCATAATCACAATAGTAACACGATCGAGTAGTAGTTAAAAGAGCGCGGTAGGCGATGTTTTCTGCATATTTAGAAAAAAATTAGAGCACAAGTACGAAAATGTCAATTAAAAAAATCAAGTGTAGTAAAAAAATGTATTCCATTTTTTTTTTTAATACAACAAATTATTAACGGGAAACCGCGATTGTGTGCGTTCTACGGAAAATAAGAAAATTCCATAATCACAATAGTAACACGATCGAGTAGTCGTTAAGAGAGCGGCGGTAGGCGATGTTTCCTTCACATTTCGAAAACTGAGAGTACAAGCGCGAGGCGACCGCTCCCCCGTGGTAAAATTTACGATAGGATGTGTTTCACCGTGTACGGGGAAAGCGCGCGAGAGAGGCCGAGGGGGCCGTCCTAACGATCGTCGTCATTAACGTCGCGAACAATCCTAATTAATCAGGCCACAGCCGCGGCGGCCGGCGCAAGGGAGTGCGAGCAGAATCCAAATAACAGACGCCGCGCGATAAACGAGCGAAAAATATAATGGAAAATTATAATCGGATCGAGGCCCGATGGCTCGCGGCTGACTCTCTCGTCGGCTTTTCAACTTTTCATACAATGAAACTTATGAATAATAAATCGAACGAGCCCCGAGGTTTATTATCGCTCATGCGATCCTCCGCGTCAGAGGCGCGCATGCGCCGACCGGAGAACAATCCTCGTATTAATCCTTATATTAATGCAAGTAAAGTAGTTTTGTATTTTTTTTTTTTTTTTTTTTTAAGGAAAGATCTATGCGAGAAGCGAGAGGAGCGACCTCGTTCCTCGGCGGCTTT
Source organism: Amblyjoppa fuscipennis (assembly GCA_963575735.1). Lineage (NCBI taxonomy): Eukaryota > Metazoa > Arthropoda > Insecta > Hymenoptera > Ichneumonidae > Amblyjoppa > Amblyjoppa fuscipennis. The sequence continues at coordinate 12,776,699 of OY754489.1, read as the reverse complement.
CGACACAGCGGCTTAATTTCTATGCCGGAAATCCGAACGGACGCGACTGCCGAGACTGGGAATTCCGACGATTGTATTTGCGTGGCAAGAGTCGGAAAAATGGCTCGAGGTAAGATATTGGTATTCGCGGTCTCAACAAGATCCACATTTCGCTTGATGCGGACTTTTTTTTTTTTTTTTTTTGCGACCGATCGTTCGAGTCGAAAAATGCTTTCGTCTGTTCTCCGAAAAAAAAAAAATTAATAGCGGGGAAGAAAAAATGCCAAAGGGTTGACAGGTGTCAATCGATACCCACCGGTCCTTCCGACGAAACGCTACCTCCATTCCCCCGGTCTCGAGGAGCGGGGCGTACCGATTGTCTTCGTACAAAAAAAATAGCCTTCGAAAACCTCCCCGAAGTCTCGGAAGGGTCTCGGGCCGAAAGTTCGAGGACAGGTAGAAGGATTATCCACCTGCTTCGCGTGACCGGGAATCAAGTCGAGAGACTCCGGGCGAGTGTCGTCTCGATTCCCTTTGGCCAAGACACTACTATTAAGCGATGCAAAATCTGTACAATTTTTTTTAATTTCATTTGCTACTGTCAACTTTCAATTTTCAATTCTCAACTATCAATTTTCGATTTTCAACTTTCGACTTTCGATCCTCAACTTTCAATTTTCTATTCTCAGCATTCAACTTTCAATTCTCAACTTTTAATTGTCAATTCTCGACTTTTAATTGGCAATTCTCGAGTTTTAATTGTCAACTCTCAACTTTCAATTCTCCATTCGCAACTTTCAATTTTCCATTCGCAACTTTCAATTTGCAATAATCAACTTTCAATTTTCAATTTTCCGTTCTGATCTTTCAATTTTCAATTTTCAATTTTCAATTTTCAATTTTCAATTTTCAATTTTCAATTTTCAATTTTCAATTTTCAATTTTCAATTTTCAATTTTCAATTTTCAATTTTCAATTTTCAATTTTCAATTTTCAATTTTCAATTTTCAATTTTCAATTTTCAATTTTCAATTTTCAATTTTCAATTTTCAATTTTCAATTTTCAATTTTCAATTTTCAATTTTCAATTTTCAATTTTCAATTTTCAATTTTCAATTTTCAATTTTCATCTTTCAATTTTCATCTTTCAATTTTCATCTTTCAATTTTCATCTTTCAATTTTCATCTTTCAATTTTCATCTTTCAATTTTCATCTTTCAATTTTCTTGCGCGTGCAAAAGGAAAAAAAAGCCTCAACGACAAATGGCCAAAATAATGGTAAACCGTCTACAGTAAAATGTCCGTATTGCCATCAATTGTCGATTTTGATTATAACGCCATAAATTTTTTTTTCAATTCGTAAATGAAATATCGAAAAATACAGAATTTTTTTTCAAAATAAAAAATTCGTAAAAAATTTGCAAGTTGCGAGAAAAATGAGTGACGAAAGTTTTTCCGTGTGCGGGCCCGCGAAGTCCGCGGCGACGTCCCTGAACGCTCGCGCTATACCCAGTGTCCGGTTTGGTCAGAATTCTCGGATGGCACCGGGACACGAGACGAGCGCCGCACGAACGATCGTAGTAATATGTCGGCGATACGTAAAACACAACAGGGTTAAACCGAGCTCTATTCCCCTACTACGCTGAACGCCGCTCGACTATTCCCTTCTTATCTCCGTGCCGTCGAGTCCGTCTGCTCTTGTTACCGCTCCTCGTGCCTCGCATCTCACTCTCGATGCTTCACTCGTTCTATATCTATTCTCCGGCTCTCCAGTGTCGACGGTGTGTTAGTTAACACTCCGCTCGAGTGTAAGTTGCGAGCCACTTCCTGATGGCGCAATGGCCCGCTTCCTCTCCTCTCCTCCTCCTCCACCTTCATCAGCCTCCTCCGCTCCTATCGGTGTACGTATCATCGCCGATACGTGTTCTCCTGTAATCAACGACAAAATTATTTTCAATTACATTTTTTTTTTTTTTAAATTAAATTTCCTCTCCTCATCTCTTTCTCAGGCTACTATCGGTGTGCGGATCATCGCCGACAAGTGTTCCTGCAATAAACGACAAAATTATTTTCCAATTACATTTTTATTTTATTTTTTTTTTATTAAACTTCCCCTCCTCCGCTCTCGCGTACAATCGTCGACAAGTGTTCCTACAACAAACGACAAAATTATTTTCCAATTACATTTTTATTTTATTTTTTTTATTAAACTTCCCCTCCTCCGCTCTTGCGTACAATCGTCGACAAGTGTTCCTGCAATAAACGACAAAATTATTGTCCAATTACATTTTTATTTTTTTTTAATTAAACTGCCCCTCCTCCGCTGTTGCGTACAATCGTCGACAAGTGTTCCTGCAATAAACGACAAAATTATTTTCCAATTACATTTTTATTTTTCGATTAGAAGGAAGCATAACATTTCTTCAAAAATTAATGTTCGATGAAACTCAGTGATAAATTACCGTACGATGTATCGTTACTGTTAAATTAGCAAGGCGCTTTTCACTCATCAAATTGATCGACTGTTGGGTATGTTTTTGTGAACTTTTGCAACAATTTTATTTATTTATTACTTTCTTCTTTTTGTGTGTTCAAAAACATTTTAACAGCCATTGAAATCCGTGCCGAAATGCAATTGGTCTTCGTCACTTCCGTTTTGCCGACTGAACCTATTATTTGCGAGAACATTTTAAATTCTACGAAAATTCGATTAAAAAGAAAATATGTATTGTTCGTTAATTTCATAATTTTTTTTTTTTTTTTTTTGTACCTCAATAAAATATGGGTCATTCGTTGTTCTCTGCGTTATGAAATGGACGATAGAAATTTCTTGCTCTCGCACCTCGCTCTTGATATTCGATAATCGGAATTCTCCGCTGCCCCCCGCCCCCTCCCCCGCCCTTCTCTCCCCCCTTTGACTTTCATCGCTTGTTCGATGTCCGCACGTCCGTCGGAGCCGGGAAGATCGCAGGCACCTTCAGCCGGCGTAAGCCCGCGGGGGCCCCGCGGTAATAAACCGTGGTAAACCGCACATGGCGTGCGTCGGAGGCATCGGGAACGGAAAGGAACAGCGGGAGAAAAGAAACGTAGGCCGGGGAAGCCGCGAATCCCGTGAAAGAGACTCTCCCATTGTGTCGGGTGGAACGGAAGAGGCATCTCTCGCAATATTATCGAGAAAAGAGAAGTACAAAGAAAATTCCAACGTATTTCACCCGATCGGCCACATCATTTTATTATTATTATTATTATTATTATTATTATTATTATTATTATTATTATTATTATTATTATTATTATTATTATTATTGTGGTTGTTATTGTTGTTGTTGTTGTTGTTGTTGCAAACCCGATTTCAAAGTCGAGCAAATAACTTGTGTAATTATTTTGATAATTTTTTCTAAATTTAATTTCATTAGCCAGAAAGGGTATAAACATATAAATGAACGTCAAACTAACATTTCCTTCATCCTAATAATAAATAAAAATACTAACAATAAGAATGGAATGAAATAGTATCGTTTAACTCGTGCCCGATACATACCAGAGCTTGGCAAAATACTCGGAAGTACTTAAAATACAAAATACAAAATACTATAAGTATTTAAAATATAAAATACTTTTTGTATTTTAAATACATTTATAAGTACTTTTTTAAATACTTTTTAAAAATCAATACGGGATGGTGGGACATGGCGGGACATGGACGAACATGGAGGGACATGGGGGGACATGGAGGGACGTGGAGGGACATGGGGGACATGGGGGACGTGGAGGGACATGGGGGACGTGAAGGGACATGGAGGGACATGGCGGGACATGGAGGGACATGGACGGACGTGGAGGGACGTCGAGGGACATGGGGGACATGGGGGGACATGGAGGGAGATGGGGGACATGGGGGACATGGAGGGACATGGAGGGACATGGAGGGATGTGGAGGGACGTGGAGGGACGTGAAGGAACGTAGAGGGACATGGAGGGACATGGTGGGACATGGTGGATTTTGGACGGCTGAGCCGGCTAGGTTACGCTCGCCCATCATCCATCCCGTCCGTCCATCCAACCATCCCGTCCGGCCTAAGCGTACAGCCAAGAAAACCAAAAGTATTTTGTATTTTGTATTTTGAAAAGTACTTAAAATACCGAAAAGTATTTGAATACTTAAAATATGTATTTTAAATACTTAAAATACATCAAGTATTTAAAATACTGCCCAGCTCCGATACATACAACGGCGAATAACAACAAAAAAAAAAGCCGCACTATAAAATTGAAGAGAGCGAATAACAATCTCGTAAACTTAAAATCAAACTATATATACAACTAAAATAACAGTAAATAAAATAATAACAATAAATAATAATAATAAATAACAGTAAATAATAAAATACAGTAAAATAAATTATACTGAAGTAACAAAAAGAAAAGTATAAGGGAATATATAAAAAATATAAATTAATGAAAATAATAATAATAATAATAATAATAATAATAATAATAATAATAATAATAATAATAATAATAACTAGTAATAAATAAAAATTGAAATTCATGTTAAAAGATCGTGAACGACGATGCGAAATAAAGTGTCTTCACGGCGAAGTTGCGAAGAGTCACGAAGTACGGGTTACTCGCCGAGCGAAGAAGCGGTGTGGCTTCGTTTGCCCAACGAGAATAAAGACCGGCAGATGCAAAAGTTGCGGCCAACACGTGGCGGTCTTATCGCTTTTTTGTAAGTTGTACCGGGTGTGCGATAGGGAGAATCTCACGCTCCGGGAGAATAAATTGTATTCCCTCGCCTTTGTCGGCTGAGACGTTATTACCGTTCGAACTGTTCGAGGCGATACATTTTTTTTTTTTTTCACGGAAAATTCAAAATTGCATTGAAAACGAAAACAACAGAAAAAAAATAATAACAATAATAGAATTACCAACTTTCGAGTTCAATATGCTTTCATTGTTACAAACGGAAATGACGATTCGCGGTAAATCCTTGTCGGAGACTTAATTTACTTGGCGGTAAATGAGTTAAATGCTCTCCTCTCCTCCGGAGGAGAAACCTTCACAGTGGTTGGATGTCTCATCCGGCGGGCGGCGAAGAACAAGCAGAAAAGCATCGTGGAATTACGACTTTCCGCTCGCCGGCTCATATTCTCTCGTCACAGCGTATTCACTTCGTATTATTATATTCGGCATGTACTATATATATATATACTGTACGGCATCCGCGCGTAGTACGTGTCGTCGTCGACGTCGTCGTCATCGGGACGGAATTCCGGAATGATATTTCCGCATAATGTTTAAATCGTGGGATTCATCGGGCTCGGCAGATCTAACGAACTATTCACCGGTTAACGATAATCGGATTGTAGTAACGAATGTTGACTCAATTGTCGATTTAGAGACTTCTCTAATGGGTTCATGCTGCGAGATAACGAATCTAGAATTCGCTTAACAACAATCACTCGTTTTTTTTTTTTTAGTTTCGATTACTTAAGGCCATGTGGATTCGGTGTACTAAATTGGAAAATATTACATCGAGTTAAATTCTAAATACAATTGATGTGTGTCGCGCACGTTATTTTACCCGCTCTCCTGTGTTCTTTAATGCCAACGTTTTTGTCACTGCCTGCATTCGGGATACCTTTCGGAGATAAAGTAAATATATTCTCTGTGACATTACATCCGGTTTGAGAATCGCAATGTTTAAGTGGAAGTGGCGTCATAAGTGAAAGTGTCACTTCCTGTTTAAAAATCTTGGTTTTTTTAGCGGATGTGACGTCATTCGGGAAAACGTCACTTCCGGTTTAACAATCTCAGTTTATGACCGGAAGTGACGTCATAGGGGAAAAAACGTCACTTTCTGTTAAAAAATCTTGGTTTTTTTAGCGGATGTGACGTCATTCGGGAAAACGTCACTTTCGGTTTAAAAATCTCAGTTTATGACCGGAAGTGACGTCATACGGGAAAAACGTCATTTTCTGTTTATAAAATCTTGGTTTTTTAGTGGGTGTGAAGTCATTCGGGAAAACGTCACTTCCGGTTTAAAAATCTCAGTTTATGACCGGAAGTGACGTCATACGCGAAAAAACGTCACTTTCTGTTAAAAAATCTTGGTTTTTTTAGCGGATGTGACGTCATTCGGGAAAACGTCACTTCCGGTTTAAAAATTTCAGTTTAGGACCGGAAGTGACGTCATACGGGAATAACGTCACTTTCTGTTTAAAAATCTTGGTTTTTTAGCGGATGTGACGTCATTCAGGAAAACGTCACTTCCGGTTTAAAAATCTCAGTTTATGACCGGAAGTGACGGCATACGAGAAAACGTCACTTCCGGTTTAAAAATCTCAGTTTATGACCGAAAGTGACGTCATACGGGAAAATGTCACTCCCTGTTCAAAAATCTTGGTTTTTTTGGCGGATGTGACGTCATTCGGGAAAACGTCATTCCCGGTTTAAAAATCTCAGTTTATGACCGAAAGTGACGTCATACGAAAAAACGTCACTTTCTGTTAAAAAAAATCTTGGTTTTTTAGCGGATGTGACGTCACACGGGAAAAACGTCACATCCTATTTAAAAATCTCGGTTCTTTCACCGAACGTGACGTTTTCCCGTATGACGTCACATTCCGATAGAAAACTGTTATTTTCAAAACCGGAAGTGACATTTTTCTTGCATGACGTCACATCCGGTTGTACACCGAGGTTTTTCAAAGCGGCAATTGACGTTTTTCCCGTATGATGTCACTTCCGCTCGAAAGCTCAAATCTTCAAACCCGAAGTGACGTTTTCTCTAAAGGCGATCTAATAACTTGCCTCTCTATAAAGTCACGATTACTTTAAATCTAAATAAAAGACAAAAAAAAAACTATTTATAAGCCACAGCCTTCCCGCGCTCGTTTCTGCCTATTCTCCTTTCGCACAGACTCGGCTATCAGAAATGTTCCGACCTACGGTAGATTGCGTCGTATCGACCGATCGTGCCCGCCGTCGTCGTCGTCGTCAACGACCGCGTACGAGCCTCTACGAGCGCCGTTTCTCCAATACATTGAAGAAAATAATCGCACACAGAGGCAGCGCAGCGGTTTCAATACGGTCCGGGATTGAGAGAGGGAGAGTGCGTGTTTAATGTGCTAGCTGTGTGCTCGGGCCATGTTGCCGTCAATCTCACGACAGTGTGAATGGAACGGGGCGGCTAGAGAGCCGCCGTAGCGGCCAAAGGGGAAAAAAAATATGAATGGAGCCGTGGTAGTGACAGTCTCTCCCTCCCCGCTGCACAGTGTCTCTCTCCCTTTCTCCCTCTCGCTTCCACATAGGCGAAATAAAGAGATTGCTACATACACCGAAACATACGGTGGCTCTCTGTCGCTGACGCTTGCATTTACATCGGGCAAAGGGAAGTGAACCGACACGAGAGAAGTAAATAGTAAGCTAAAGTCACGCGAGAGCGGGCGCGCGCATGCGCGGCTGCGCGCGCGCGCGCGCGCATGCGCCAACGTAGTAAAACCGCACGTAGAGCCGGCGAGAGCAGCGAGGACAGCAGCACGTGCATACACGTTTTCCGTGCCATTCAGCGTGAATTGTAACGTAACCTATGTGTACTCTACTACTAGCTGAAGGTGAGGAGGGAATGGCTCAATGGGCGTTAGCCGAGCGAGAGCGCTCTTCTGTAGATGTATGTACAAGAGTCGAATGTATATGCGTCAGTGCGTGTGTGTGTGTGTGTATGTGTGTGGAATATGTGCGAAGGCGAAGGAAAGAGCTGGCTCTTCGATCTAGGCGGACAGAGTGAAGTTGTCGATTCTTCGATGTAATTCGTCGAAACTGTGTGCGAACTCGTTCAACTCGTAGCTGGAACTTGATGGAACGAAGCACGCATGGGATCAGAGATCGGATAAATTGCAATTGTCCACGCGCCGTGTCAATGAGATTAGATTTTTCCATTGGGCGATGTTCGACGAGCCTCTCGAGCGAGCACCGAACTGGCTTTGACCCTCCGTGGGCGACACCTATCGACACAGTGCGCCAAATAAAATTAACAGACATCTGGAATATAACCTCTCGAAAGACTCGAAGCAATTAACCGCCTATAATATTCGACGATGATAATATATATATATATATATATTTAAAAAAATCGCCCACTTCGAAGTCTCGAAGCCAGTTTCTTCGTACGCAGGCTTCATTGCTTACGGGAAAGTCATATGCATATTTCGTTCTCGTGAGACTGTGTCTCTGCCTCCGTCAGAGACAAGTATTTCGTACGACCGAGAAACCGAGGAAGCATTCACCCACGCGAACGCACGATACGCGTATATAAATCCACGGTTGGGAATCGAAAGGGCGCGACTCACACGGTTTTTTCACGTCGATCCGGATAATTTAGGCCTTCTTGTTACCGGTTCCGATAGGATACTTTATATGAGGTATTCCATCCGGATTCGAACGGTCAAAAACTCGACCCTCTCCAAAAAAAGTTGTAATTTCACCACAATTCATGATTATTTACAAGTGGTTTTTGTAATGTTTTTCAAAATTTTTGGATTGTATTTTTTTTGAGATATCGAAAAATTGAACTTTTTATAAAAATGCCTATATCTTAAAAACTATTAGTCGTACAAAAAAACGTTTGAGACATAAAAGTTGCAGTTTCAAATGAAATTTTGAAATAAAGACAAAAATATTTTTTTCAACCAATACGTCATGTTTGATTTTTCTTTAAAAATTCCAGAATATACTCTCAAGTGTGTAGAGTGATCTCATATTTTTGTTTGGATGGTTGAGATGCCCGTTTGATAGCTATGCTCCATTTAAGATCGATTTATAATAAATAAAGAGATATTTACCACTTTCCATTGAATTTTATACAAATTGTGATACTGTCCATTATTGTGGACATCGTCACAATTTTTATAAAAGTCAATGGAAAGTGGTAAATATTTATTTTTATTATAAATCGATTTTAAATGGAGCACAGCTATCAAACGGGCATCTCAACCATTCAAACAAAAATATGAGATCACTCTACACACTTGAGAGTATATTCTGGAATTTTTAAAGAAAAATCAAACATGACGTATTGGCTGAAAAAATATATTTTTGTATATATTTCATAGAAATAGACATTTATTGTATTAAAAAAAATCTACACAATTTTGTTTTCAAAATTTCATTTGAAACTGCAACTTTTATGTCTCAAACGTTTTTTTGTATGACTAATAGTTTTTAAGATATAGGCATTTTTTTTTAAAAGTTCAATTTTTCTATATCCCAAAAAAATACAATCCAAAAATTCTGAAAAAAATTACAAAAATCACTTGTAAATTATCATGAATTGTGGTGAAATTACAACGTTTTTGGAGAGGTTCGAGTTTGCAACTGTTCGAATCCCGATGGAATACCTCATATGTATCGAGGTGGGAACAAACAATATATAGGCACACGCGTACGTAGACAGACCCGACGTGGCGACGTACGAGCCGAAGACGATCGACGGTGAAATATCGCTGGAATTTATATTATATGTATGCTACTTCCGTTACGATAATCGTTAAGGCCAGGTGAGCGGAAAAATTGGCTTCTATCGACGAAACTACTTCCGGCGGAGTTCCAAACGTATTTTCGTTGGGTTTGTCGCTCAAAGACGAATATACATGGTAAAATGTATTTTTCTTTTTTTAAACAACATACTACATATGTACTAAAAAAAAAATGAAATATCCAAGTATTAAATTATTTTATTATAATTTAATACATTTAATATTAAATATAAAAATATGACCACTATATATTTTTAGTATGTAGATATGTGTAAACTATATACAATATTTACTATCATTATATGCATGTATGTATGTAGATGCATACATATAATGATGCGCGTGAATGGATATTTGTATACTTAAGCTCGGCGCGCGCTTTCAATTTTAGAAATATAAGCGTGGCATCTCGTCTGTGAAAATATAACCGAGCGAGACGGAGGCCGGAACTTCGGTAGGGAAAAAAATAAAAGTGTAGTCGGTGCACATCCGCAGCGGTATTAGAAGTCTTCTAGCCAATGGGTTATACGGGCGTGAAAAGCGAAAGGGGAAAGAAAAGAGCTGGCGCTCGAAGCTAAATCGGAGATGCGAGAAGGTACGGCTTAGAGAGAGTCTTCTTTCGTCTAGGGGGGAGGAAACAGCTGGTTGCAGCACGAAAGTTACGATTCACACCGGGAATACAATTTTCGAACCCAAGGCCAATTTTTAATTTACACCTAAGTAGGATTTTAAGTCTAAATCTAAAACAGATTTCAAGTCTAAACCTAAAACAGATTTCAAGTCTAAATCTAAAAGAGATTTCAAGTTTAAACTTAAGTCGGCTTTAAAATCGAAACCTAATTAGGCTTTAAAATCTAAACCTAATTAGGCTTTAAAATCTAAAACTAAGTCGGATTTCAAGTTTAAACGTAAGTGGGATTGCAAGTTCAAACTTAAGTTGGATTTTAAGTTTATACCTAAGTGGAATTTCAAGTTTAAACCTAAGTGGAACTTCAAGTTTATGCCTAAGTGGAATTTCAAGTTTAAACCTAAGTGGAATTTCAAGTTTATGCCTAAGTGGAATTTCAAGTTTGAACCTAATTGGTATTTCAAGTTTAAACCTAAGTGGAATTTCAAGTCTAAACCTAAGACGGATTTCAAGTCTAAACCTAAGACGGATTTCAAGTCTAAATCTAAGACGGATTTCGAGTCTAAACCTAAGACGGATTTCAAGTTCAAATCTAAGACGGATTTCAAGTTTACACCCAAGTCTGATTTGAGTCTGAACTTATACTATAATATATTTCGGCCTCAGGTGTGACCAATTTTAAGCACTTTGAACTACAATCTTCATGCACAATATATCTTCAAAACCTTTTTTTTATTTACGAACCCAAAGCTTCCTCGAGGCAGAAGCAAATCTCATATTTCGAATGTGACGGAAGTAAATTTTCCGGGGTACTACTGAGCTAGTGTCAAATAATCATAAAGAGAGCGTCATCGATCGTACTTCCGCCCCGCCCCCCCCCCCCCCGCCCCCCTGCTCGAGAGGCCAAATGACTGAGGCATGTTCGCATGGGATGCATGCACGCATGGATGGATTCGTCAGGAAGCAGGGGAACACTGTGACATTGGAAAAACGGTAGGAATAGAGTAGCCAGTGTGTATTCTACTGTGCGCTATTGGCTATGTGTTGTATGGACCGCAGACGACAGGATAGGAAGCGGAGAGCCAGAACCACGCGCGACGCACCAGTCGAGGGAGGAAGCCCATCCGCCCGGAGGGGCTTTCACAAAACCCCCATTCAAACCCGTCCGTATAAATGAATGACGGAGAAAGCGGTAACGCCGTGAATATTATAAAGCGGACTATCAAAATTATTCAATTACAATTAACTTCCGTCGATATTTAGATTGTGTTATTAAATCCTGGTCACGCGTGCACAAAAAAAAGAAAAAACAATCGTTCGGTCGAACGGAACATACTTTTAGGTGCGTCCCCACATAGCACTGAGATGACATAAAGTGATCATAAATCGGTCCTAAAAAATTTCAGACACTTATACGTTATCGTAAAATTGTGCAATCAGTTATCTAAAAGTCCTCCAAAAGACGTCTAGCGCGTCAATTTTCGACTTCTTCTGGATGTCTTGGAACTGAGATGTTAAGGAATTTCTTTTCGTGAACACAAAAAAAAACCTCTTTGATAGATCACCGAATATCAAGCTGTTTCATGGATAATTCATCCAGACATTCACACTACGATATATTATTCGTCACAACGTTTCACCACATAAAAAGCGATTTACACATAATAAGCTGGCTTGCTGTAAGCGTATGGTGGATGTCGCGGTTATGCTGACGAACTTAACGCCTCATTTTTGCTTCGAAGCTCTGCGAATAAAGGAACATTATTAGAAGACGATATAAAAATTTGAAATTTCTACTTTTTATGAAGAACCGATGAAAATAAAAATTTTCAACGTTTACAAGGAAGCCATATGAAAATTTCAATTTTCCACACTTTTCAGATTATTTTAATGGCAACAAATTTTGTACTGTAAACTGTTATGGCAATCAAGGTCGAGAGTGTCTTATTATTCAATAAAAGTTCTCCTTTTGAGAATGTCTTAATGATTTTACATGTATCGAACAAGTTTAAGACAAGTTGAGATATATAATAGACGTCTTCTTGCAGGTCGCAAAGACCTCTCTAAAAAGACATCTTTTATTCATCATTAAGAGATTCGTGCTTTATGGGGTGCTACTTAATTTTGGGCGAACTTATTTATGCCAAAAGTCATTTTTGTCAACGACGAATCAGGCTGCATTCATTACTAGCTGCAAGAGCTCGCAGCCGTTTCCGACCGAAAAATGAAATTTTCAACCGGAAGTGACGTCATACCAGAAATATGGCACTTCCCGTTTGAAAATCTCACTTTTCGACCGGAAATGACGTAATACCGGAAATACGTTACTTCCTATTTGAAAATCTCACGTTTCGACCAGAAATGACGTAATACCGGAAATACGTTACTTCCGTTTTGAAAATCTCATTTTGCGACCGGAAGTGGCGGCAAAACGGAAATACGTCACTGCCGATTTGAAAATCTTACTTTTCGACCGGAAATGACGTAATACCGGAAATACGTTACTTCCGATTTGAAAGTTTCATTTTTGGACCGGAAATGACGTAATACCGGAAATACGTTACTTCCATTTTGAAAATCTCATTTTGCGACCGGAAGTGGCGGCAAAACGGAAATACGTCACTGCCGATTTGAAAATCTCACTTTTCGACCGGAAATGACGTAATACCGGAAATACATCACTTCCTGTTTGTAAGTTTCATTTTTTCAACCGGAAGTGACGTCACACCGGAAATACGACACTTCCGGTTTGTAAATCTCAATCTTCTACCGGAAGGGACGTCACATCAGAAATACGCCCTTCCGGTCTGGAATTCTCATATGTCGACAGGAAATGACGTCATACCAGCGATACGCTCTTCCGGTTTGAAAATGTTATTTCTAGACCGGAAGTGACGTATTTCCGACATGTCGTCACTTCCGGTCGAAAAATGAATTTTTCAACCCGCGAGTGACGTATTTCTGTACGATTCCTTTCGGCGATAAAAAAATAATTGAAACGTTTTTTTTTTTGTTTAATCCTACGAACTTATTGCATTATCTTCGTTAACATCCTGTATCCCGATTCTATCACTACACCGAGGGGGACGTTTCACAAAATTTTCTCACGCTCACGCATGTTTCTCGTAACTTATTCTTCATTAATTCTCTCCATCTAATTCTCCGGAATAAATTTTTCGACGGAAGCAGAAGACCGCCTCCAGAACGCATAAACGCTTTCCTACGAGAGTTTTCCCCCCCGAAACGGGATCGCCCGAGTAGAGTCGCAATAAGCGAAATTACAAAACCGGAGAAACTGTGGGACTTCGAACGGTATTTAAAGAGGTCGTCGTTGGCGGGAAAACAAGAACCGCCGAGGCTTTTAGACAAAGAGATAATTGTGCGTGAGCGCGCGTCCTCTGCGCACCCGGTGTTGCGCATGTGCTGCGCGAAACATCTGAGAATTGCGTAAGTAGGACAGAATCCTCGCCGCGCGGCACCGTACATTGTTTTTCCGCTAGGAGGAGACCAGACTGGCGAGAGCAATAGACGTGAAAATACCGGTATTTTAATATTTCGTAAAATGACCATAAAAATACCGTATTTTTACCGTATTATGACGTGATTTTTTTTCTCAACGTATTGTGTTGCAAAAATACGGTCACAAAAGTTTCTCGTAATTTACCGTAAAAAGTGGTGAAAATCATCTATCTAGATGTGAAAATTACCGGTCATAAAATTTTTGGTAAATTTACCGTCAAAACATATTAAATCTGCCTGTTTAAATGTGACATTACCGGCTGAAAAATTATAAATTTCACTCTTACATAGTTGTGGAATTACAGATAACACATTTTTTTTAAAACATTATCGTAACATTTTTTGAAAAATTCATGATGTGTTGGTGATGCTTTAAATCACTATGAGACCATATGATTTTATTACCAACGTGGTAATGTTGAACGCGTTTACGTACCGTATTTTTACGGTAAAAATACGGTAAAATTACCGGTCACATTTACCGCTCACATCTCTGGCGAGAGCCCGGCTACGGCGAACACCGCGTGTAAAACGTACGGTCGTCGGCGCGTCTTCGCTAATTAGCGTCGGGCACTCTCCGCGGGATTTCTAATCGTCTCTCGCAAGGTGTGTAGCACAGCCGAGTGTACTGCACAACGGTTTTCGGTCTCTCCGTCGCAGAGACGAAATTGACAATGACCAATTAAGATTCTAGCGGCAAAGGTAAGTACAGCGGTTCCGAGAGTAAAGGAGTGCGTAAGCCATGCAACATTTTCGTAGTAAAGAATAGTACATAAATTGGCCGAAGTGTACCGCACTGGTTCCCATGAAGCTCGAGCAACACGGATATCCACTTGTACCGGCGTTGAATGGAAGCATTGATCGCGTAACTACAAGAAAATTCGCGACGATGCTTGTACTTTTAATTGCTACGAGCGAAGATCGAAAGGAACAAGAAACTTCTCGTCGATAAACTATTAATTACTGGAACGTTTTTTTTTTTTTTTTATATATATATACACGTTTTCAGTGTACATAAATAAAGTAGTCATTAATAAACCTTTAGCAACCGGACCGGTGTATTATTTTTTTGGAAAGACGTTTTCAGTGTCCTTGGAGACAATCAAATCGATACAGAAATACGAAAATCACAAAAAATGGGCTTCCGGTCTTTTTCGTAGGTAGGTCTCGTTCGTACGTAGATTTAGCCTACTTTTATTTAGCCAACGATTTAGCCTACTTAAAACATAGGCGATTTAGCCTACTTTTTTATGACCTTTGTGAGATTTTTTTTTTTCAACGGAATTTTTTTATTTCATTGTCTCTATTATTGTCTTACGACAATAATAATTATCAGAAACATCGTGAAATCGTAAATCGAGGATAATTGATTTAGTTTCTTGACATTGAGATGTGAACTGTTCGATCTGACGATCATTTCTCATCAGTGACGCAAGTGTTCATTCGGAACGTGTCTTGCAAGTCACAATTCATAAGCCATAAAGTACGCCTTACATTGTGAATATCGAACACCAAGAACGCAGAGTAAATGCGACGAAACCTTCATTGTTTTAAACTTCAATGACTCATAGAAAGAGAATAATTTTTTTGCCAATAAAAAACAATCAAATACTGTCAAAAAAATTCGTATGAAATTTAATGTACTCGTATTGAAAGTTTATATGCATAAACTGGTGTATTATATTTCATGTACAGTTGTAATGAAAAATTAGCGTAAAGTATATTTTAAACTTTAGAAATACTTTAATTTTAATAATTTACTTCAACTTCACTATGAAAGTACTTTAAATTCAATATTTTACTTTAATTTCACTGCAAAAGTCGAGTAATTTTTCATCACAATTGTCCATTACATTCAACGTGCCAGTTTATGCAACGAAAAAAACTTCCATTCCCGTGCATTACATTTACAATTTTCTTCACGGTGTGTCGCTAACATCTCGGAATCCGCAAGTGCCGCACGATCCTCGACAAATTCGAAGATTTTTATTTATTTTTTTGTCCCCCATATATATTCTTTGTGGTTCTGACATCTTATTTGGTCATCATGCCGCACTTCCTCAAGTTTTCCTATTTCTGCAATTCGCGGTGTAGATGCGCATCCGCAGCTGCTTTTTACCCCCCCCCTACTGTATCGCATTCCCAGGAGTGCGCAGAGAAACTGTGGAAAACCTGCACCGATACAGCCGGTAATTTCAACTGAGTCTTGATATTAGCATTCGATAGTTCGAGTACGAGCACCAATCCACAGAATTCGACCTCTTGCTCAACGGTTCCAATGCGCCAGTCAGTGCACGGCTAGGCGGTCACCCATCCAAGTACTGACCGCGAACGATTCAGCTTGACTCTGGGGACCACCGAAGCCGCACACCAACCGCGCATCCACCGCTGTCGGTAAGCTCGGAAGAGCTTTTTTTTTTATTTCCCCATTTTTAAGGCCTTAGTTTCTGTGTACCATCTAGCCAGTACTTTTCATATCAATGTTTTGTCGTCTTTCAATCACTTGTAAAGTTCACGGCCGCAGTCGCTGTTCCCCCCATACTAGGGATGGGCGATGTTGCTAAAAAACATCGATGTTAAAATAATCGATTATTAAAAATATCGATTATCAATAATCGATTTTTTATTAAAAAAAACATCGGAACATCGATTATTTGATGTCGGTAGAGTAGAATCGGACAATGAATCATATTTTTACCGACTGTATATGGGATATATGGAATATTTGACCCTGGCTCTCCAATTTGTTCCATGATTTTTTTATGTTATTTTATCTACCCAAAAGCAGTCGGATTTTTTTTTATTTCTTGGTCAGCCAATTTTTATTTCGTAACATTTTGAATTCGAGAGTTCTAACCCAATTCAAAAATCTGAAGGAATACTCTAAAATCCTGTCAGATATATAAAATTGTAAACCGTGGCCCACGTCAGCGTTCACTTCAACTTTTTTACAACGTATTTTTAAACAACATTGTTAAATTCGAATAAAAAATCTCACGTTTATACGTTTATACACATCACAGGTTTACACGTTTATATACATCACAGGATTTTTGAGAAATGTTTCCGATTTTTTAATTGCGGTATGAAATATGGTTTTATATTTTTACACTTTAAGGAGGGGATCCCCGGTGATTTCGGAAAAAAAAACGGTTTTTATTTTTTTTTTACAGGTAAGAAAAGACCGTATCACTAATCCCGTATGAGTGTTTGTTCGTAATGGTGTTCCGATAATGTGAAAAAATACGCAGGCTCAAATCTAAAAAATTGTAGAAATAGTTAAATTTTTTTCAAAGAGAAAAAGTTGAAAAAATTATATTGATAAGAAATGTAACTACTTCTACAATTGTTTAGATTTGAGCCTGCGGCTTTTTTCACATGATCGGAACACCATTACGAACAAACACTCGTATAGGATTAGTAATACGGTCTTTTTCTTACGTGGTAAAAAATAAATAAAAACCGCTTTTTTGCCTGAAATCACGGACCTCCCCTTGATAATATCGGTACACCGATTTTTCCGAAAAAAACATCGAACATCGATTAATCGGTGTTCCCGAACATCGGTAAAAAATAATCGATTATGAGAAAAAAAACATCGATTTTCGATTAATCGAAAAACATCGCCCATCCCTACTCCATACTGTATCGCATTCGCACGAGTGCGCAGGGAAACTGTGGAAAACCTGCGCCGATACAGCCGGTCATTTCAACTGAGTCTTAATGTTCGTATTCGATACTTCGAGTAGGAACACCAATCCTCAGAAATCGACCGCCCGCTCAACGGTTCCAATGCGCCAGTCAGTGCACGGCTAGGCGATCACCCATCCAAGTACTGACCGCGAATTATTCAGCTTGACTCTGGGGACCAACGAAGCCGCTCACCAACCGCGCATCCACCGCTGTCGGTGCAAGCTCGGAAGAAAAAAAAAAGATCAGACCCGTATCTCCATCTGCCGGAATTCTGACTCACCCTCACCAACTCTCGGACAAGCATGGCCGCGATTCCCGACGTTGTATATCGTTCGACAATAATACTCGCGACGTTTCGACCGCGTCGGAGAAAAATGTAACCCATCAAAATAGTTTGCCAAAGTGAAAAGTTTGTGAAATAACCGGTCGCCAAGGCCCACGACGAGTCGACAGTCTCGATCGCAAGTTCGCGTGGAGAGGAAAGAAAAAAAAAAAAAAAAATCGTGTCACCGAAACACTCCGAGGATCGTTTGTTTTCCTGCGAGAGAACGAATCGCGCGAGAAATCTCCAAAGGCACAACGAAGCAGAGGTGAATTTTTTGTACAAATACAAATTTTTACACGAGCCCTCCCGCGATTACCCGACGATCCGCGAAGTTACGTAAATTATCCGCTTTACGCAACAATCCTCATATTTTTAACGATATAACGCGTGGCAAAAAAAAAAAAGAAAAAAAAAATGGTCGTCACGAGAGTCCGCACGAATTCGTCGAGGATATCAGTCGCGGCGATGCCGAAGATAAGTAGGATATTTCGTACGTGAGAGCTCAAGCTGCACCGATGTTCGACGTGTTTTGAGAGGCATCGCGCTTGCCACGACCTCACAAGCTCGTGGCACATAGACGAACTACGATCCGCGAACTACAATAACGAGCAATAATGCAGAGAGCTCGGATATGAGTGGCGCAGCTCGCCGAAGTCGGGACGAGCCAATCTCCCCTCTTAAATAAAAGAGATGACACCCGATTATATCGAAATAATTGAAATCGTGAAGCCCGTTTTCGTAGCCAATCGGGATCGTCCGTTATTTAGTAAGGTCGGCAAACCTTAACCCAAAAGAAAAATGAAATAAGCGCGAGCGAAGTGAGCGCGTTGACGCTAGTTCGGCTAAAAAAAAAACAAACAAACAAAACAAACAAATTCCCTCTGAAATAAATGAGATGACACCCGATTATCGAAATAATCGAAATCGTGAAGCCTGTTTTCGTAGCCAATCGGGATCGTCCGTTATTTAGTAAGGTCGGCAAACCTTAACCCAAAAGAAAAAAGAAATAAGCGCGAGTGAAGTGAGCGCGTTGACGCTAGTTAGGCTAAAAAACAAACGAACAAAACACACAAATCCCCTCTTAAATAAAAGAGATGACACCCGATTATTGAAATAATCGAAATCGTGAAGCCTGTTTTCGCAGCCAATCGGGATCGTCCGTTATTTAGTAAGGTCGGCAAACCTTAACCCAAAAAAAAAAAATGAAATAAGCGCGAGTGAAGCGAGCGCGTTGACGCTGGGTAGGCTGAAAAAACAAACAAAAAACAAATTCCCCTCTTAAAAAAGACATGACACTCGATTATCGAAATAATCGAAATCGTGAAGCCTGTTTTTGTAGCCAATCGGGATCGTCCGTCATTTAGTAAGGTCGGCAAACCTTAACCCAAAAAAAAAAAATGAAATAAGCGCGAGTGAAGCGAGCGCGTTGACGCTAGTTAGGCTAAAAAAACAAACAAACAAACAAACAAAACAAAAAACACACAAAATGCAGAGAACTCTCACCCTCGAGCGGGACATGTCGGTCTCGCATGTGCCCGAGTCTTTCTGCCTGGTCTGCGAGACGGTTCTCGACTCGTCGTCGTGCACGAACATCTTCTACTCTTCGCTGCCGAGGTACGGCGAGTTGCTCGCGAGTTTTGTTCTCAGGGTATTGCGCCCGGTCGCCTCGGACCTCCGAAGCTCTTACATATGCTCGCGCTGCCACGATCTCTTCCGGATGCTCGAGCAGGCGCAGTGGACGGTCTCGAGCGTTAAGTCCGAGATCCTCAAAGTCTATAATTCGAGAGTCACCGACGGAGCCGCGAGCGAGCGCAAGGCGGCGCTTCCCGTCTCGCACTTGCTGCCGGACGACGACATATTCGTCGACGATCGTTCGACGGTCGGTAAGAGCATCGTCGACGAGGGAAACTTCGTCGACATTCACGGATTGAGGGGTCTGAACGTAGCGCGAAACGAGTTCGATAGTTTGAGCATTGTAATCGATAATCTGAACGAGACGAGCTGCGGCGACGACGTCAAGAGGGACATCGAAGCTTCGATGAGTCTCGAGGCGCAGCAGAACGGTTACAAGCTCGACGATCTCAAGGTCGAGGCGCACAGGGAAAAGAGAACGGAGACTGAGGGAACGATAAAAAATTGCCGCAACGAGACGCCGAGCGGCCCGACGAAAAATTCAACGCCCGATGAGCGCGAAGAGGCGAGCGATATAATCAGCCAAATTTCCAAGGAACTGCAGACAAATTCGAGGGCCGAGCAGCGTGTGGACGATTCGATCGACGATATCTCGAGCTCGATAGCCCAAAATTTGGATCCCCCGAACGACGAGAGGTCGCTGTACACGCTTCAGTGCGGCCTGTGCGGCCGTTTGTTCCGCTCGGCGACGGAGCTGCGCTCGCACTCGCTCAGGCACGGTGGAACGCTTCCGTACAAGTGTCGCGAGTGCGACGAGAGATTCGCCGATGTGACGACGGCGACAAATCACACTTCGGAGGCTCACGAGTCGGTGAAAAATTGCGTGCTAGTCTCAAGCGAGCCGGCCGACAACGAGATCGTTGATTTTTCGAAGGAGGACTGGATCGTGCCCGAGGAATTTCGGAAAAGCGCTCTCGAGGATTCGAGCGTAAGAGCGGATGGCGACGATACCGGATACGGCGAGAGGAGTTCCGAGCGTGCCTCATGGAAGTCGGGCAGGATCTCGAAGTACAGTCAGAAACCGCTGAAATATCCGTGCTCGACTTGCGGGAAGAAATGGCGAACCTCGGCGGAATTGAAGACTCACGTTAAGTCGCACTCGAGTCTTCGGCCGTACATGTGCGAGAAATGCGGACAGGCATACAAGCACAAACACGCCCTCGAGATACACGTGGGTATGCACAACGGCATTAGCCCGTTTCAGTGCAGCGTCTGCAACAAGTGCTTCACGCAAAAGGGCGCACTCATGAGACACCTGCCCATGCACACCGGCGAAACACCATATCAGTGCGAACTCTGCGGCAAACGATTCGTTCATCACACCTCGTACAACATGCACGCCCTCTCGCATACGGGAAAGAAATCTTATCAGTGCCATGTAAGTTGCCGTACGGTAATCGCGAATCTTTTCGTTTTTTTTTTAATATAACGTCTTAACGGAAAATAGTTTTGCGCAATAAAATACAATAATGCGAAAAAATATACATCCCAGGTAACGTTAAGTTATCCCAAAGACATCGAAACGATGTCACACGAACGTTACGGACAACTTTTTTCTGGTGGAAAAAGGTATCCTTTTGTGATACAAATAGTATACCCTTATGTACACTCGAAAGTCAACATTTGCGCTGCCGGAATTGTAACTTTTGGATATCGAATAACTGTTAGCAAAATGTTGCCATATTGTCAACTGTAAACAGTCACCGAAATGACAACTTTATGCTGTCTAATAGGCAGACCTAAAAGACATCATTCGCAATGTCACGAAATCATCATAAAGCTTACAGAAGTGAATGGTGAACTAAAAGATAACTTTTTGATAACGGATAATAACGTATAAAACATTGGGAAAAAATTGGTTTGAACTATCATAATGAATTAATATCAATTTAGGATACATTCGGATACTATTATTACGCAACTTAATATCAATTTAGGATACATTCGGATACTATATTACGCATTTCGGAGAAAGAAAAACCTATTGATCTAAAG
This sequence comes from Amblyjoppa fuscipennis, assembly GCA_963575735.1. Lineage (NCBI taxonomy): Eukaryota > Metazoa > Arthropoda > Insecta > Hymenoptera > Ichneumonidae > Amblyjoppa > Amblyjoppa fuscipennis. Next base: position 12,755,329 of record OY754489.1, on the reverse strand, counting down.
TTGGGCTCGAACCCGGGACCTTACGCATATTAGCCTAGAACCCTAACGCTGTGCTATCAATTATAATTTGAGTTTTTCTCGTTCCTAGCAAGATTTGAAAGCAGCAAAAGTTTTCTTATCTGAAGTGAATGGTCAATGAATATTTTATTGATTTATTTACTGAAATAATTACTGAAAAGAAAAGGTATTATATGATTTCTATGCCAAGTTTGCCTGGGCCTATATGCAAGGGGTAACTGGGAGAATACATCATAAAATGTTTACTTTCGAACAACTATTAAAGTAAATATTTTAGGTTGCCTTTAAAACGGTATCTGCCTGGTAACTTAGCCGATATCCCTATTTGTTATCGATAAATGGATACCTTTTCGGCGACCTATAATGAACTATCTGTCTGACAAAACCATATGATGACTTTTCGAGCACTTTTATAAAGACTATTTAAGATAACATAAAATGGACATCAGTAGGACATGTCATTTTATATCTATATTTGTTATCCGTACATAGTCAACTTTTCAGTGCCTCATAATTGTTATCTTTCAGACCAAATCATATGATAACTTTTGGCTTACTTTTTTGACGACTATTTATGTTAACAAAAAAAATGGAATCATTATGTCAACGTACATATGGATGCAAATGTAAAGACGCCTTAAAGATATCTTTTGGATAAATCTGAAAGATAGCTTATAAAAGTTATCTTATAGAAGGTAATCTGACAATACTGCTACCTGGGATTTTATATTTTAATAGAAAAATACAAATTTGTCTATTTGAAACCAAGTTCCAGTTCGAGATTTAAACGCAAACTAGCAAAACTAAAAACAAAGTTTCTCCACGGTAGTCCGCGTAAGACGCAAGCGGGGCTTGCCGTCACTTGTCCTAAATCTCAATCCCGAACGCCCGGAATTCATTCATCCGATGTAATGTTTACCCGAAATTGTAATCTACCGAAGGCCTAGAAGACTGAATCTTCGTTCGTCCGAATGTTCAAGATGACGAAATATTATTTTGCCGACTTGCCATAATCCTGACGGTTTAATATACCGAAACATCGATTACCCGAAATCCATTCACCCGACGCGCATTTGCCCGAAAATCTGTTTTACCATCGTAGAACTCGTGTGATGACCGACAATCTTAACTTCGATAATCGACGAGTTAGAGTTCTAACATTTTTTACTACAGTCGCCTCGCCGTAAGATCGCTTGTTTGAGAAGATCTCAAACGTACGGTAATACGGTTATCTTCACATGAGTTATGTCAAATGTTAATTGTTGCAACAATTGAAATTTGATATATCGTACGTGAAGATAGCATTGGCATACATTCGGGAATCCACCCCTGAAGAAGTTATCGAACCTTGTAAATAAATGGATGCATTGCTTTCTTCAATTAAGTACTAGCCGTAAGCGTGCAATTATCTTGAAAGCAATTATCTTGGAAAAAAAAATATAAAAATAATATCAGGAATGTACAGTTTATTTTGCTTCAGACCCAATATTTTAAATTTTAATCCGAAAATACACTTTTTCGTGCAGAATAACGATTTTCAGTGCATAAAATCCAAATTATCAATGCCCCACTAGGCTTAAGCTCAAAAAGGCCAACAGATTCGTGTTCTGCGCGCACAAAGTCGGAATACGTGGCAAATCATTTTATAAAAATAAAAAAACATTTTATACAAATAAAAAACTTTTTGACAAAAAAAATGCAAAACCCTTTTCGAGTCAATTTTTTTGCGTTTTTTAACGTCCTCAAACTGCCCGATAAAACGCTTCCAAAACTTCGGGCAGGACCCTGTCTTGTGTTTTTTTTTCCGTAGAACACGATGGAAACCTTGGATTTTCATTCGACCATTGGGTGTCGAAATATCGGCGTTTAAAAATCACGAAAAACAACGTTTTTCCAAACGTGGCTCAAACATTGAAAAATCATTGTTCATTCCATTTTTTTTTTTTTTGTTTCAAAACTATATTCGATGTATTTTTTCTGCTGATCAGGAATATAACAATTAACAAGTGGCCATATCCGCGATTTTCCACTTAGAATTGTAGGCCTAAAAAAATGTCTTCTCCCCCCCCCCAAACTATTGTGAAAAATGTAAAAAAGAAAGTGAAGCTAAAACATCGCATAAGTCGCTTTCACACATGACGGAAGCATCGTTAACAAAAATGTTTTAAAACAAATTTTGTTTCACAAACAATAAAGAAACAAAAATATTTTGAAGGAATGTATTGCTTCACAAAAAACAAAAATGTTTTAAAGCAATATATTATTCGCGATCTTTCGGCGACTATAGTAAAAATGTTAGAAGTCGAACTTATCAATTATCGGAGTTACGACTGTCGTCACGAGCTCTACGATGTTGCGGAGTTACGTCTGTTACGATGTTACGGAGTTACGTCTGTCGTCACGAGCTCTACGATGATAAAACAGATTTTCGGGCAAATGAGATGTCGGGTGAATGGATTTCGGATGATCGATGTTTCGGTATAAAGGAGGGTCGAGCGCAATGCTCAAAGGGGATAGGTTCGGTGGCGCGTAAGGTGCAGGGCAGGTCGTGTGCGAGTGAGAGATCCGCCATGCGGCCTCTCACTCACACGTGCCAAGCGTGCCGAGATAAAGCTGTAAAGTCCCATGTAATGGCTCATTGTTAACTAACGGTGAAGAACAAGTGTCTACATTTTTGTACAGAGCTTCCTGACAATATTCTTTACAGTTTTCAATGATTTGTTTGCAACGTTTCCACCCTGAACTACCCTAGAAACATTAACATTCATCGATTATTTTCAATCTGCCATAAGAATCAATGTTAAATGGTGCAAATAAAAAAAAAATCTCCAAAACGTTGAAGACGAACGCATTTCAACTTTACAGTTACACTTAGACCGTTTACATCAACGCGTTAAAAAAAAAAAAAATCAGCATATCTTCATGACTTTGTAAAGCTCGACCCTCCTTAAACCGTTGGGATTATGACAAGTCGGCAAAATAATATTTCGTGATCTTGAAAATTCGGACGTATGAACATTCAATGCTCTAGTCTTTCGATAGATTATAATTTCGGGTAAAGGCTACATCGGATGAATGAATTTCGGTCATTTGGAGAGTTCGGGATTATAAGATTTAGGACAAGTGACGGCAAGCCGCAAGCGGACGTAACGCGCATGCGCGTAAGATCTAGAAGACGCGCGTAATTACCGACACAACAGTTCCGAAAGCGTACTAGGTATAAACCAGGGTGTACCATTAACAATTGCCTCTTGCCCGACAGGTGTGCGACTTGTCCCTATTGTCAACGTCTCACTTAAAACGGCACATGCGAGTTCACACGGGTGAAAAACCATACAGTTGCGCGCTGTGCGGTAAGAGCTTCGCGGAAAGATACAATTTGTTTGCCCATCAGAAGATTCACGATCCCGTTGAGATAATGGCGAAAGCGGCTAAGAAGATGACTTACAAGTAAGTGGCGCTCTCAGTCGAGCACAACGGTCGTTTGAAACCCTACGCGGAACTTATAATTTTTACGATACATTTTTATGTTCGATAGGTGCGAGCTGTGCGACGAATTCTTCGACAAGAAGCAAAAGCTCGAGGATCACACGAAGGAGCATCATAGTCATAATCACAATCACTGCAGCTCGAGCAACGATCCAACGAACGGAAGTAAATGGATCGGTCACACGGTTGATGTGGAAACGCCGACGAGAACAAACGACGTTATTATCGAACAATCGTGGCAGGATCTCGATTACTCAAAGTTACAAAACGTGGCCCTCAAAGCCGCACAAAACGACAATCAATTGTCACAGTTGACGCACGAATCGATAGCGATTCTGATGTCGCAGACTAACAACAACAAGGGAATGACCGTTGTTGCACAAACGAACGATACGACCCTTAATACGGATATCGATCGATCACAAATCTGACAAATGCACTGATAATGTTTAAGCTAGTTTATCTGCGGTTATAGATATGTATGTAGGTTTAAGCGTAGACGTACGCAGTGTACAATTAATTTTTTTGTAACTCATGCATGAAAAGTCCTGCTTTATGTGGGGGCCGGGCGCGACATAAAGTGGTGTTTTTCAAGAAGGCAATTACATAAATACTGGAAGCGTTGCATAAATACTCGAAGCGTGTTGTAATGAGTATTCACGACACGCTTCGAGTATTTATGCAACGAATAAGCATATCGTAAATACTGTGCGCATGCGCACGCCGTCTGTTTTTCCTTTATTGTCGCGTCCGGACAGCAACGTAATCTGGCACCTTCCATGCATTCGTCACAAAAAGTAGTATGCGATACTTGTACGTAAAAGCGGACAACAGCACTGGGCTTCCCCTAGCAACCGTGATCACCGAGAAAACTAACTGAGAGAACGTAGGAACGTCACCGAAAACATTTCGTTAATAAGTCAGTTGATTTGAGACATTGCAGAACCGAGAAAAAGGGCCGAATTACCGAAAAATCACCGAATGTATTACATCTACTGTCACCCTTTAGTAAAGGGTGACGGTAGAGGCAACGCATTCGGTTATTTTTCGGTAATTGGGCTAATTTTTCTTCGGTTCTGCAATGTCCCAAATCAACTGAGTTATTTTTCGGTAAAACTTTCGGTTGCCGAAGTTTTCAGGGTCGCCTCGTGCGGTTGTAGCGCTCGATCCGACTCGTGCAGCCAATTCCCAACCTTCGTCGAAAGTCCGCTTTTACGCACTAGTGTCGCAAAGTACTATTTCGATCACATGTTCCATCGCGAGGTCAATTTTTTGCGATGAACACTGGAGTGCACTTTTGTACTTCAGTCAAGGATATTTGGGCCGAAGTTACGGGAGGGGAACGAGGAGCTCCGCTGAACGCTGTAGTCACTGTGCGATCGAGAAATGCAGACAAAGCAAGCGACTAGACAGAGATTCAGTGTTTCGTTTATTGACCCAGCAAAAATATATGTAATAATGCTATTTCTGATAGACGGGGCATATAAATGCAATATGTATTTAACAATCGACATTTATTCTCGTGAGAGGCCAAACAACGCGTTGGCTCGAGTAAAGAAATCGTGGTCGCATCTCACCAACTGTTTTACCGACGATAAATACACTTTTCTCGCAACGCTACCGCGTCAATTTCCTTGAAATTTGGACGGAATCTGTTTGATAGCACGTTCCGCTGTGGTAGATTTTTTTATCATATGTAGCTTTGTACGCGTGACTAAAAAAAAACTGCATGACAAAAAAATCTGGAGAAATTGCAAACGAATCGGCGTGCAAAGTGACATATTTTTATAGAACAGAAACGCGTTTTGGCCCAAATATCCTTAAATCCGAAAATCGAAATTCAAGATGGAACTCACGACTGAAAATTCGGGCCTCGCACTCGAAAAACAATACGAAAGTTCCTCGAATCGATGTACAGGCACATACATCATGTGCATCGTTTTACATCGATGTTAACGATATTTTCTGCACACAGTATCGGTGTGTTCTCGTCGAATCTAGAAATAATGTTTGAGACAAGTTTATTTTTCTTTTTTTTTATGTACCTTCTCAATCTTTCTCGACGAGAAGTTACGTTATTTCTCTATCGAACGAACACTTCTTTGTACAATGGACTGTTCTTCATATAATATATTATATATATATATTTATATACATATATATTTATATAAATATATATTGTTTAATAAAAAAATTATGAATTCGTATTCAACGCGTTGAAGATTATTTTTCGGTAGCCGAACATTCCGCTCGAGATCGCTTCTTCAGCTCTTTCTCTATCTCGTTTATCAAGTCTCGTTGCCGCTGCACCGTTTGACTCGGCATCGGATCCTTCCAGGACGTCGTGCCGTACGTTCTTAGCAGCGTTTTCTTCTGAATCTTTGCGGTCGACATGCTCCTTATAAATTAATTTCCATTAACATTAATCCATTAGTACGTTAATACGCTTTTTAAAATCAAATTTTGCCGTTAACATTTTTTTGAGAAAAATAATAAATGAGTACTCACTCTCGGAGTTCTTCGACGATTGCCCGAACTTTGTCCGGTATGACTGAACGGTGCAGGTAATCGATTTCCGGAAGACGAGTCGGTTTACGAAACGGCTGATTCAGGTGAAGCTCGTAGATGAAATCGAGCAGAGAATTCGAAGCCTTTTCATAGTCGTCTGCGAATATCTGCGAATACAACCGCGTGTATAATTGCGTTACGCTGACCATAATTTGTAACTTCGATAATTTGTTTCGTTTTTATTTTTTACCACCAGAGAATAAAATCCTGGCTTCGTCTGATGTTGTTCGATGTACATGTTCCTCGACTTCAGGATCGTGTCGATGTACGTATTCTTCAAGTATTCCATATCTATTACTCGTTTCTGTGGCTGCAAATAGCATTAACGTCATGATGATTTTTGTGTTTATACAGGGGGAAGAAAACTACTTTCAAAAATAGTACTTCGCCAGATGGAAGAAGAAATTCAACGGTTCCTAATTCAAAGGGACGGAAGATATTCACGTACGAATTTCTCCAAGGATTGCCCGCTGGAGAGCGAATCGGTAAACTCTTCGTCGTCGATGACTCCGCTACCTCTAAGTTTCAGAACGCTGTGTCTGAACAACACCCTCGCTCTCTTACGTTTCCGCTTCGACTCCTCGTCATCGACGATTATGTTCGCATGCTCGTCCATTATCACCTATCCAATATTCCAATATGTTAAAAAAAAATATTAAGAAAAATTATTCAGAAAAATCATTTTTAAACATTATTAAAAATAAATTAAGTCACATTATAAAAAAAAATCGTAGTTGCATAGCCAACCCTTAGATCCGAAGGCCTAGGATTTTCTTCTACGATTTCTCTGATTCCGTCGGAAACTCCGCCGAAATTCTCAGTTCGAAACGTAATATGTTTCCTCTCCTCCGTTTCCAATTGGCTTCTTCTCTTCATAGCTTTTGGCAAAAAAGTTCGACTCTCCATTATTATATCCGTGGTCGTCGCACCGGTGCCCTGGGGTCTCAAGTACATGCTGTACGTCGGCAGTTCCAGGTTGTCGATTACCTGGTAGAAGTAAAAAAAAACCAATGAGGCTGTTCTCAGTTTTCAAAAAAATTATTTGCTACGAAAAAAAAAAGAGCAATTCTTCAAGTCGATACTAAATCGAGCACCTCGCTGACGAGCTCCGAGATGAAGGCTATTCTACTGTGCGAGGACTCCGGACTCTCTGCCACAATTTTCTTGCCGATCTTCACTGCCAAGAGATTTTCTACACTGTCCTTTATCCACGTGAAAATATGAAACTTTTCCTCTATCCACTTTCTGTGAACTTCCTCGTCTTTGGTCAGCACCAGAACCAGCTTTACGTTCGGATAACGATTCCGCATTTGTATCGTCGCGCTCAGATCCATTTGCGTTATGCCGATTTTGTTGTCGTTTCTCAGCGCTGCGATCTCGCTCGTGTCTGAGATTGTTTGGCAACGATTATTCGTTAATCGTTGTTAATCAAGAACTCGTCACGAGGACGGTAAAAATAAAAATTAAAAAACGCGTGAAAAACGAGATTTTCACAAAGCTTTCTCATCCAAACTACTTCCGTGTGCAAATTTTCTATGAAAAATCATTTTCCATGATTATTTGACTTCCTCGTGGAGGAAGCTTTGTCGGTAAATTGCAGCAGGAAGCAAATATATGGTTGTTCGAAAATATAAAAATTCACTAACGAAATCCATAACTGTTGCCGAGGAGTTCCGCGATCGACATGAACTCCCCTCGCCTCGCCATGTCGTTGAATTCGTCCCTCTTGACGGAATAGTAAGCCTTGCCCTCATCCTCGTCGTCGTCTACGTCCCGTGTTGTGTGACTGCGACAATAACGTACCTATGAAAATTTACATTACCGATCGATAATTGATTATAATTACTGGAAAAACAATTGTAAATTTAGTGAACCCGACTTGAAGTTTTCATGCAAAAACTGGTACATTCAATTTAATGTACAATTGTGATGAAAAATGAATATACTTTTTTTCTCCAACTACGCTAAAAAGGCCCTATTTCATGCCTGTAATGGGGGGGGGGGGGGGGGGGGGGTGTGGAAATTGGTCGATTCTTGATGAGCGGGAGGAAAAGTAATTTAGCGGGAAGAAAAGTAAACTTTTCCTCGCGCTAAATCACTTTTCTTCCTACTAAATTACGTTTCCCCCCGCTAGTCAAGATTCGACCAATTTCCATCCCCGTTGCAGCCATAGAAATATGGCCATTTTTTAGCACAGTCGGGCAAAAAATAGCGTATGCCACTCGGGATGAAGTGTCTTTTCACCTCGTGTGAATTTTTGCCCTCGTTTCACTAGGGCATCAAACTTCACAGTTGGTGAAAAGACGCACTTTCCTCCCTTGTAGCACAATATACTATTTCATTGAAGGTAAATTAAAGTAGTAAAAATAAAGTATTGCCAATGTTTTTAATACACTGAACTAATGTTCAGTGTATTAAAAATATTGGCAATACTTTGTTCACAATTGTACATGAAATTTAATGTACCAGTTCTTGCATAAAAACTTCTAGTCCAGTGCATTCAATTTTATACGATTTTTTTTTGTTTTTTTTTTATAATCTCAATAGATTTTTGTGAAATACATTTCGTTTACCCTGTTTGTTAATTTTTCAGCAATTCGCAGACCCAGAGCGACTTTCTTGACCGCGGACGGACCGCTGAGGATCACCAAGGGTGGACTCGACTGATCGTACGGAGCTACACTCGGGTCGATCTTCGGAGGATTCAATTGCTCCAAGAGCACCAGTTTGGATATGGTTCTCGCGGCGAGAAGTTCAACCGGCGGTGCGAACACCGTCGCTGCTGAAACCTGAAGAACAAAAAATGTATTATTTAATTCTTTTAATTTATCTTTCAAACCTGAAAGAAGAGACTGCGACTCGATTTTTTTTAGTCTCATATTTAAGCTGGATTATATACCTTTTCGGCGACGTTGACTTCTCCGCCGTCGACGAACTTCACACTCGGCATCGAGAATATAAGAACGTCTCTGTAATTCGGCCACTTTGTGCAAGGATTGCCCCGCAGATCGACCTCGTAAACGAGACTCTTCAGATTCGATACTTCGAGCAAATCGGCGATCTTGTTGTATTTCAGGTCTATGAGCCGCAATCCGTAAGCTCCCTGTATCATCAATATTACTATTATTTAGCGAATAATCTATTTTACAAATTGTACCGACGGCGTTAAATATAATACAAAGTTTTTTTCTTCCTTAACTCGAAAAAACTCCAGAGTACTAAGTCTGTTGTGACCCATTATAAGCGTGCGAAGATTCGGCAGGGTGTTTATACCCGACTCGGGATCCGCGGATCTGAACGACGTTATGTAATTGTACTCCAAATTGAGCTCCTGAATGTTGTACAAGTTATCGAGGTTCGAGACAGATTCTATCAGGTTGTACGACAGATTCAGGTACCTCAGATATCTGGGAAAGATAATCGAGGTATTATATTGTTTGGTATTAAGGTAAACGGCCCAGTTCCCGCCATATTCAATTGTTAAAAGGAACACTTTATAAAAAATGTACGTATTGCGGCATTAATCAAAACCGCTCTTCACAAATGACATGCCGTCAATTTCGTTTGCATTTAACGTATACTGTATTTATTATTAGTATAAATTGCGATTAATAGCGGTAACTGGGACAGCGGCGGAAACTGGGCCGTTTACCTTATACGCATTCTTCTTTACTCTACTCAATTGCGCTATACATGCCGTTTGGAGCGAATCAATTGAATGAACCCAGTGAACACGTTTTATTACGGCAATATAACATGAAAGTAATATGTAATGTTTCAACTGTTATATGCAGTTAATGTAACTGTTACATATCGGCGTAACGTTATAGTTATGTATAAAAATTGTGTAACCTTTACATAATACACATGTGACAATGTGAGTGTAACTTTCGTGATAATCAGGTAATATTAATGGCGTATAACAAAATTACATTACAACAATGTAACGGGATTCCATAAAGTATATATAACATGTTTATAACAATGGTTATGACCGTTACTACTCCTGCAGTCAATAATGTTAATGTTACAAAGTGTGGTACTGTTGCGGTCACAAAACCAGGCTTCGTAACAGGTAGGGGAGACCGGGGCGAGATGGGCCCCCTAAACAAATAACGCGGCTATAACGCTACCGAAAGTATAATCTATTATTTGTCACTCAACAATGATATTTTCATAGGTTTTATAACGCGTTCGGAAAAGAAAATTGTCTGGGGCGAGACGAACTACCCGTAAATTAAAAAAAAATGTTTGGGTACCCCATTTTGCCCCGCTTCCTCATTTTGCGAATTCTCCGCTTCTACCATTGCCCACGAGAGGTTTTTATTTATTTGTTCCAAGTTTTTATATGTTTTAAAATAATTTTGGGGTGGTCCATTACGCCCCGGGTCGGCCTAATTTTTCACTAGCCCATTTCGCCACAGGGGCCCATATTGCCCCGGTTTCCCCCACATAACATTCTTATAATGATGTTATAACCAGCAAATAATTACTGGCTTTCTTATTATCGTTGAAGGGCTCACCGACCAATATTTAATGCTAAAAATTAAAGTTTATACATCGGTCATGATCCGTAGGTAATCCGTTTGAATCGTGTATACAATTTTCCGAAAATATGTTCTCGAGTCCAACATAGTTGAATAGGTATGGTCACCGTCTACAAGTCCGAGGGTCTTAGGTTCGTATTCCGCCGATGGTACACAAATTAATAACGTTTTTTCTGAGATGTTTTTGTAACACGGTAATATAACAGTGTTATATTGCTGAGTCGGAAATTACTCGTAATATTACTGTTATTTTCAGTTACATTGCTGGAAGATTACTGTGTTTACTGGGAATACTCAAGAAAAAAATGATGATAAAATGAGATTCTGTAAACCGCGTATAGTTTCAATAGCATTATGAGACAGATTGTTTGGTGCAATATGCATTTATTAAAATTTCACTCAATTATGCGACATGTGTTGCTCGGAGGGAATCAATTTAAAAAAATACTCAATAAAAAAAAAGAGGGAAACTTTAAAGGAAACGACGAACCTGAGATTCTGTAAACCACATATAGTTTCTATAGCATTGTGGGACAGATCGAGTCTGACGATGCTCCAAAATTCACTCAGATCGGTCATCAGTGTTATATCGTTATGGGAGAGATTTACATAGGTGAGGTACCAAGGCGGAGCGAATCTCAAAACGTCCTTCAGCTTGTTGTGAGAAGCGTTAAGGAACACGAGATAAGGAATTTCGCCAAGTGGTTGCAAGTCGATCAGAAAATTGTGCGACAAGTCCAGATACTGAAGATAACGATGATGCCGAAGCACGGATAGGTCCGTAAGTTTCTGCAAAAAGATGACCTTAAAAAATGGGTTTGTATTATTATAATTTATTAAAATAAATAATTTACTCCTAGTTAATTTACCAATTTGTTGAGATCACATTTACTCAAGACATATCTTCCGTTTTCAGGCGACACTGTCAGAAAGGACGAACAGGCTCCGATCATACGATCGGACAAAACTCCGCAGTACTCCGAATGATCCAGAACGAGGTCGTCGCGTTTTCGAACTTTAGTAACGGGTGCATTGCTGTCCTCCCAGAGACGCAAATGAAGCCCGTAGCCACCCCACTTGCTGCGAATTATTCGCCGCCATTTCTCCTCGTCGGAACTGTAAGCTTTCCAGCCGTAGAATTCCGTTGACGATGAAGAAGACTGAAATTTTTTAATTTTAATTTTTTTAATTTTGTAATTCCATTACAGGAAGTACACGAGCACCCGGACAGTGTCGTTTTTTGATAGCGATCTGACAACAGTCCGTCGAGTTTGATAAATGATAATAAAATGAAGATGATAATAGCATAAAAATAGAGCTTATCGTGTTTTATCAAATTCAATTCTTCCTATGGATCTTCATTTATTTATATATTAATTTACTTATTTCTATATTTATTTATTTATTTATTTATTTCAAAGCTTCCGTTATATTTTTTTAGGTGGAAAGATCGACGGACGTTTGTTGCATCAATGCCAAAAAATATAAGGTCCATGTGGGAATAAAGAATGTCAATTTTTACGAGATTGGAGGAGCCGGAAGTGGACGAGCACGAATCTTCCGGACTGGTCGTTGCTTCTTGTGCGACGAAGTCGATTTCTTCCCTATGCCAGCTCATCTTGTCGTGGGATATTTTCTCCGTGGAATCTACCTTGTACAAGCGGGACTTGTTATCCCGGGGTTGGCGCATTTTTTCTTTCGACCAAGGAACACCGAATTCGTGGTCCGTCGGGACTTTCGGAACGGCAGAAATTCAGGCTGTACGCTGAATTGAAAAATGATGATATCGAAGAAAAAAAATAGAAGACATCTATTTCAATGATAAAATTGCATACTTCGTAAGCTTAATTGATAAGATTATACAAATTTTTGCTATAGGCAGTATCTTTTCGCGATAATTCACAACTTTTTTTTCTTGACATTTTTATCTGCCTTCCTTGCTTCGTACCGTTTCACAAATAATAAAAGACATTGGACGGACGATCTTTGCGATTTAGAGAGTGAAACCGTGTGCTTCTGAATTCATCCGATTCTGCCGCTGACTTCATTCGAGATGAATTCCAAATTACATTTCAGCCGTATCACGTACGTTCTTTTGACCATTTTCCTGAGTTCTTCAATTTGCATGTTTTCGTCACTGGCTGCATTCGAGATACGTTGTCGAGAAACAATTAAAAATAATCCCCCCAACGCCACTTCCGGTTTTTAAATCTCATTTTTTAGGCACACACATACAGAGAAGTGGATAAATGAACTTGTGTGGTACGTCTCAAATGTATTTGAAGTTAATCTCGAATGTAACCAGCGACCGAAACGGCTGAATTAATTCATCCTAATGTTCCTTAAGGAACACTCGGAAAGTCTTTATTTCCGCGCTCACGAAGAATTCGCGTATTTCTTCAGTGCTTCGCCGCTCAAACGGTAGTGATGCCAGGCTTCTGCGGTGGTCAAATCGACGGCTCCTTTACGCTTGTACATCCCCTGAGCCGGATTCCAATTCAGAACGGAAAAATCCAATCTGGCACACTTCTCCTCTGCAGCTTTCTGTAGAAAAGAAAAAATAATTCTTATAATTCTCATTAGGCGAGTTAAATTGCGGTTCGTGAATAGGATACAAGAGCAATTAACGATTAAGAAAGAAAGGTGTTACATTCATCTTTTCCTTCTTTTTTCAGAATAAAAAAAATAAGAGATTAATTCTCAAGAATTGATAAGAATTATGAAGAAAAAAAAACATTAAGATCCTTTTTAAAAAATTGTAAACAAGAATCGTGTTTTAAACATACTCTGGCAACTGTATCAAACATTTTGCTCCCAAGGCCCCTATTCCGATAGTCAGGAGTGACGTAAAAGTCGTCGAGAAACATTGATCTGCCCTCCCACGAGCAATAGGTATAATAATAAATTGCGTGCGCTATAATTTTTCCATCGCTCTCTGCAACGATGGCTTTGAATAGTGGCGGATTCGTGTCAAAACCATCCCTCTCCAAAACTGTAAAAAAAAAAATCTTATAACAAAAAATTTTTACAAACAAATGTTCGAAATCTAACAAAATCTTAATTTATTCTTAAATCTTAAAATCTCTCACCTTCGTAACTGATTTTTGGTCCGTCGGGCATTTTTTCAAAATTCGCCAGTTCTTGAATGTACTTGCCGATCTGTTTGCAATCTTCTCTTCTGGCCTCGCGAATTTCCATGTTCCGACGCGACTGTGGAAAAACTAAGAAAAAAAAGAAAGAATAAAAAAGAAGAGTAAATAAAAGTGAAGAAGCAATTCGACGATTCGCAAGTATAAACGGCAGCGGCAATGACTACGCTACGACGCGTTCAAGAATTTATCGCGGCAGACTTTGATCCAACGCGGAAAGTTTGCTTTCACAAATATCTCATTGAAACTCGTGACTCACGCTGATAAACGAAAGTTTCCTATTGGTTGGTAAAGAGGATTTGCAGCGATATATTGAAACCGCACGATCGCGGTTTTAATATCGGCCGCAGGTTACTAGCAGCTTCGAGGCTATAATTAATTTACTGTTTGAATTCAAAACATTTTCCGAGTCTCGGGTAGCTCGAAGCTTTCGAACGGCTTCGGCGGAAGCTAAAAGAGTTACCGCGAGCTCTCGGACTCAATATCAAGACTTACCCTTTAATAATTTTTTAAGTGACATATCGAACAAGCTCGCCATTCGATTGGAGTTTGAATTATATTATATTAATAAACGAACAATTTAATTCTATATTGTAGATTTTTTTTTTTTTTGCCGCGTTTCTCTCCGACTCCAAAACGCAACAGGTAATTAATTGTTGTGCGTCGTCTATCGCCATTATAGGTATTATAGGTTTTTTCGTTATAAAGAGGTGAAATATTCTCTTTCCGTTCCTTTTTCTCGCTTACGAAGTATTGGCGTATTTCTTCAGTTTATCGTCATTCAAATGGTAGCGATGCCAGGAATATTTAGCGATAATCGATGGCTCCTTTACGTTTGTACATCTCCTGAGCTGAATTCCAATTCAGAACGCAAAACTCCAGGCTGGCACATTTACCTTCTGCAGCTTCTCTCTGAAGCAATAAAAAAATAGCAATTAGAATAAAATCATAGAATAGAAGAAATATTAATGAAGCAACAAAAAAAGTAGTATTTCAAATTTTTTATGTAATTGATTTAGTGAATTTTCTCGAATAGAATAGAAGAGACAATAATTCCGCGAACTTCCCGCGGAAGTTCGCTTTTACAAAAGATATTGTCTAATCGAGACGCGTAGATAGGTCGCATATGAACGGTTCCTATTGGTTGACAAAACCAATAGGTTTCGCGTCTCGATATTAGCCGCAAGTTCGTTCAGGCTCGATGGCTATATCCAAGTAGCAGTACTGTCAAATTGACAACTATGCGATATCTTTTATAAGTTGCCTTTCAGATCTGTCCAAAAGATAACTATGAGGTGTCTTTAAATTTCTATCCGTTTTAGTGTTGACGTAACGATTCAATTTTTAAGTTATCGTAAATGGTTTTAACTTAAGTTGTCCGAAAGTTATTATATACGATTTCGTCTGAAGGATTGCCAGTTTAGGGTATCGAATAGTTGCCCGCGTATTGATAACAAATATGAA
The DNA here is from genome assembly GCA_963575735.1 of Amblyjoppa fuscipennis. NCBI lineage: Eukaryota > Metazoa > Arthropoda > Insecta > Hymenoptera > Ichneumonidae > Amblyjoppa > Amblyjoppa fuscipennis. Next base: position 12,740,094 of record OY754489.1, on the reverse strand, counting down.
TGCAAAATAAGTTATCGTAGAGGTGCGGTTTTTATGCTATCCTAAAAAGCTTACTGAAAGGTTACCATAAAGTGATCATTCGACTTTGTTTCATGGATACTCGAACATCCATCATCATATCCATTATAGGTCGCCTAAGAGGTATCCATTTATCGATAACAAATAGAGATATCGGCTAAGTTGCCGGACAGTTACCGTTTTTAAGGCAACCGAAAATATCTGCTTTAATAGTTGTCTGAAAGTAAACATTTTATGATATGTATTCTCACAGGTAATCTTTGCATTGGACTCATATAATACCTTTTCTTTTCAGTAATTATTTCAGTAAATAAATAAATAAATAAAGTATTTATTGTCCATTCACTTCAGACAAGAAAACTTCTGCCGTTTTTAAATCTTGCTACCCAGGTAGCAGTATTGTCAGATTGCCTTCTATAAGATAACTTTTATAAGTCATCTTTCAGATTTATCCAAAAGATATCATTAAGGTGTCTTTAAATTTGCATCCAGATGTACGTTGACATAATGATTCCATTCTTTTGTTAACATAAATGGTCGTCACAAAAGTAAGCCAAAAGTCATCATATGATTTTGTCTGGAAGATAACAATCATGGGGCACTGAAAAGTTGACTATGTGCGGATAACAAATATAGATATAAAATGAAATGTCCTACTGATGTCCATTTTATGTTATCTTAAATAGTCTTCATAAAAGTGCTCCAAAAGTCATCATATGGTTCTGTCAGACGATAGTCCATTAAGGGTCGCCGAAAAAGTATCCAATTATCGATAACAAATAGGGATATCGACTAAGTTGCCAGGCAGATACCGTTTTAAAGGCAACCTAAAATATCTACTTTAATAGTTGTCCGAAAGTAAACATTTTATGATGTAATTATTTCAGTAATTATTTCAGTAAACAAATCATTAAAATATTTATCGTCCATTCACTTCAGATAAGAACACTTTTGCTGCTTTCTAATTTTGCTAGGAATGAGAAAAACTCAAATGATAAGCGATAGCACAGCGTTAGGGGTCTAGGCTAATATTCGTAAGGTCCCGGGTTCGAGTCCAACTTTAGGTCGTTAGGTTTTTCTTTCTCCGAAATGCGTAAACAGTATCCGAATGTATCCTAAATAGATATTAAGTTGCGTAATATAATATCCGAATGTATCCTAAATTGATAGTAATTCATTATGATAATTCAAGCCAATTTTTTTCCAATGTTTAATACGTTATTATCAGTTATAAAAAAGTTATCTTTCGGTTCACCATTCACTTCTGTAAACTTCATGACCATTTCGTGACATTGCGAATGATGTCTTTTAGGTCTGCCTATTAGACAGCATAATGTTGTCATTTCGGTGACTGTTTACAGTTGACAACAGAGCTGGGCAGTATTTTAAATACTTGATGTATTTTAAGTATTTTAAATACATATTTTAAGTACTCAAATACTTTTTGGTATTTTAAGTACTTTTCAAAATACAAAATACAAAATACTTTTGGTTTTCTTGGCTGTACGCTTAGGCCGGACGGGATGGATGGATGGATGGACGGACGGGATGGATGATGGGCAAGGATGATGGGCGAGCGTAACCTAGCTGGCTCAGCCGTCCAAAATCCACCACGTCCCACCGTGTCCCGCCGTGTCCCGCCACGTCCCGCCGTGTCCCATCGTGTCCCACCGTGTCCCATCGTGTCCCGCCGTGTCCCGCCACGTCCCGCCACGTCCCACCGTGTCCCACCACGTCCTACCGTGTCCCGTCACGTCCCACCGTGTCCCGCCGTGTCCCGCCACGTCCCACCGTGTCCCGCCACGTCCCACCGTGTCCCACCGTGTCCCATCGTGTCCCACCACGTCCCGCCGTGTCCCACCGTGTCCCGCCGTGTCCCGCCGTGTCCCGCCGTGTCCCACCGTGTCCCGCCGTGTCCCACCGTGTCCCGCCGTGTCCCGCCGTGTCCCGCCGTGTCCCACCATGTCCAGGCATCCCGTATTGATTTTTAAAAAGTATTTAAAAAAGTACTTATAAATGTATTTAAAACACAAAAAGTATTTTATATTTTAAATACTTATAGTATTTTGTATTTTAAATACTTATAGTATTTTGTATTTTAAATACTTATAGTATTTTGTATTTTCAATACGTATAGTATTTTGTATTTTATTTTTTAAGTACTTTCGAGTATTTTGCCCAGCTCTGGTTGACAATATGGCAACATTTTGCTAACACTTTTTCGATATCCAAAAGTTACAATTCCGGCAGCGCAAATGTTGACTTTCGGATGGACATAGATTAGATTGTCCGTAACTTTCGTGTGACATCGTTTCAATGCCTTTAGGATAACTTAATGTTACCTGGGTTTTAATTGTCCGTTTATGTTCGAAACGTCTGTCGTGCGTCAAAGTGCTCGAAACTTTCGATCGGTTTTTCCCTAATAAGCTAAAAGGGTGACAATGATGAAGACAAAAAAAAAACAACTCACCCTACAAACAACGATACTTCAATCGACGAGATCGAAACTCGTAAGATAATAAAATGTAACAAAAGCTTGTCTCACCCGAGATTTTCAATTCGTCTGCTGCCCGATCGCAGTGTCCTGATTAACGGTAATAGCTGCATTTCGGTCCATTAGAAAATCACTGTGCCAAGCGAGTGGCGAATGAATATGATTAGGCTCCCGTACTGCGGTAGACGCTCGCTGGCCAGGCATTGCAAAGCCAGAGCGCGTCCGAGCGCATCCAAGCGCATCTGTCAAAATAAAACACGCTCGACAAAACCTCGTCGGAGGCGTCGAGGCGCAAAAGCAGGAGTTAGGCGGTTCGAAACTGTAGAGAATAATTGAGTAAAAGGAAAACAGTGACTATCAAGAAAATATGAAGATTCTTCTCCTCATCGTCAGTATCCTGCGTAAGTGTGAACTCAGTTTTGTTTTCTTTTTTTAATAAAGTTTTCTCACATTTTAAGAAGGAAACAAATCACGGCGAGGGTTAGTTGCGTCAGCGCGCTGCGCGATGACCACGATACACGATGTATTTCTTTCTTTGATGACTTTTAAAAGCTATCTTGACTGAAAAAATCAAATCCCAATTTATGCGTCGTTCGATGTAATTTTAAGGAACAATGTTTAAGCAGAATTTTCGTCTTCTCGTTGAGTTTCATTGTTCCTCGAATCAAAACAAAGAAACTTTGTCGTCTGTGAAGTTTCGCCATGAAGCACGCCTCCCACTTTGTTCGTTCGCCGAACTACGATTCTATATCTATATATTCATTTTGCTTAATATTTTTTTTTGTCAATAGACAAAAAAAAAATGTTAAGCAAAAAATGAAAAATGCTCAATTTTGTTTACCCTGAAAAAATGTCATGAAATTTCAACCGATAAGCATTGACCTTGAGAGCCTCAGGAAATTAGGTCTAAATTTTCTATACGTACCGTGCAGGGCACGAGCGATACCAAAAAAGTTGTACTTTGTGCATTATGTTATGTTGAAACATGTCAGCTGTATTGTAATTTTCATAAGAGGATTCTCCCATTATTAATAAATAAATATATTCATTACTTAATTTAACATTTTTTTTTTCAGTGGCTGCGCATTTTGGGGAGGCAGCTTTCGGTCTGCGAAACGAAGGCTACAAGGGAAGCGCTCAGTCGCAGAGCCAGAAGTCGTCTTACCTGGGAGGCTCGAACGGCAACTACGCAGGAAACGCAAAACGCGCAGCTACTGAGAATTCGTCACGCGGCGCAAAGACGGAAACGAAAACTAGTCGAGGCTTGGGCATTTCGGCTTGGGGAATAATCGGAATTATAATCGGAGCAGTCTTACTGACTACCATTGGATATTATGCCTTCGTGCTGTACCCTTACGTGTGCAAGAAAGAGAGAAGCTACGACATGATAGAGCTGACGGACGTTGTATGATCGCATGAGCCTCGAGAGCACAGAGATCTCAAGAATGGTCCGTATTCACACCTCGCCACAAACTTGGAGAATCCGTATTTAGCATTAGAGTCGTGCAAAAACAGAATATGAATGCAGGCCTAAAATTACACAAGACTGCCAACGCACAGAACTGCTCTTTAGAAGATCCAAGAAATTACTGAAGCACACTGTTTTTATGAAGCACAAGGTGAAGATAGAGATCTAGGATTTTTTTGCGTGGAAAAAATATATTGAAGATACCATATATACCAATAGGGTAATCATGGTTTTATGAATGATTTTGTAACTTTTTTGTAGCTCTTGAAAACGTTTGTTATGTAAATTTTCTTGAAGTTTGAGTTTAGAAAATGTTTGTCAGGTAAATTTTTTTGAAAAAGTTTGTCACGTACATTTTTTGTAAAATGGCGTTTTGAAAACGTGTCGCGTCAATTTTTTTTTCCCGAAACTCGTAGATCTCAAGAAAGGGCCATATTCGTACCTCCTCGGCAGACTTGGAGTCTCGGTATTTAGCATAAAATTCGTGCGGAGAAATATGAATACGGGTCTAAAATTATACAAGACTGCCAACGCACGGAACTATTCTTTAGATGAGCGAAGAAATTACCGAGTCGCACTATTTTTATGAAGCACAAGGCGAGGATAAAGATCGAGATTTTTTTGCCATGGAAAAAATATATTTAAGATATACCGATAGTGTATATCTTCATCATGTTTTTATAAATAATTTTGTAACTTTGTGTAGCGTTTGAAAATTGCGTTTTGAAAAATGTTTGTGAAGTGATTTGAATTTTTTTTTAATGTAATGAAAGCTAAAGGCGCTTTATGCATTGCTCAAAGTGACGGAATCGACGTCGTTCCGGTCATGGAGCAGAGAAATAGATATTGTATGCGTTATTATTTTTCCACCGCCGTCTTCGAGTGCGCGCCTCAAAGTTCGGAGATCGCAAGAACGGTCCGGCAAACTTGCGGTCTCCGTATTTAGCATCAGAGTCGTGCAAAAACAGAATATGAATACAGGCCTAAAATTACACAAGACCCCAACACGCGGAACGAATCTTTAAACGAGCCAAGAAACGGCAGAGTCGGACACTTTTTATGAAGCACAGTGCGAGGATAGAAATCGGCGATTTTTTTTGCCATGGAAAAAATATATTCAAGATATACGGATAGAGTAATCATGTTTTCATAAATAATTTCATTGTAGTGTTTTGTAAAATGTTTGTCCGTCAATATTTTTGTATGTCTTAGGTAATCAAAGTTTAAGGCACTTTATGCAATGCTCAAAGCCACGTTACCGCCGTCGTTCGGTTGATGGAGTAGATAATTTTTGTTTCTAAAATAAGCGTTTGAGAGAATGAAAAGAAAATTATTTTTCTTACAGATACGCAATGCAATATAAATTTTACGAATAGTTTCCGTTATCAACTTCGTACGCAACGAACTCGATTATTGTGCCTACAAATTAAACACTGAATTTACGATGATTAGCTTTCATAAATTTTATATAAAACTTATACATATAAGTCATCGATCATTTTTTATTGTGAAATTTATTCAATAAAATGACAAAATTATAATTACAATGGTTTAACAATTAATAAGTAAGATGGCTGTGCTATTATTGTTTTCTCTTTTTTTTTTACTAAATGTGAAATGACACATCCGTCACCAATGCTCCATCCATAGGTTTTTAATATACTTTTTGCGCTCGATGGAAGACGCTGTTCGGTTTGATTACAATGTATACTTTGTTGATAGAAAAAAAAACGAGAGTAACGGCGAGAGAAGTTGCCGATCACGAATGATATGTTGTAAATTTTTTTTTATGTATAAAATCATTGACACTTGTACACGTCGGTCCCAGCAGAATATCAAACTACGCCGGAAACTGTCTCTCGAAAAAAAGCAGAATTTTATTCAAATCAACTATAAATCCTTATATCGATAAACGGATAGAAGCATCGTGATCAAATCTCAATGTTACTTCCCTATGCGATTACGAGATGATTTACGAAATTCGGCGATAGGAAAAGTTCGAAAGAAAAAAAAATACGATCGTTGCCAGGCCATTGTGGAAACCAGAGTCAAGCGATAATTGGCCTTCCGACAAGAAATGAAAAAGCCCGTCTTAATAAAGCTTGACTCCGGCTAGAAGCCCGCTTGCGGCCCGTTAACTTTTTCCCCCCATCGTTCTCGCGAAACTGGAATGCAGAGTACGCAAATGCGAATGGAAACCCCAAATGAAAAGAAGGGTCGATCGACTCTCGGAGCCGTTTCTTTTTAAACTTCGAGTTGTTGCTGTTTCTGTGTTTTACTGGAAGAGTCGTGTGTCTTCGCTTCTCCACGCTCAAGGATATATTTTTCAGGATCTCCGAAGTACTCAGACACACACATGGACAGTCTCTAAGAATTAAAGTTGGGCGTTTGCAGCTCAGTCTAAATCTAGAGCTCGTCCTTCTCGTCGAGATCGACGTCGCTGAGGTCGATGTCCTCCTCCTGCGGCGGTTCGGCGTCTTTACCGTCCCACGCTATCGTCTCGTAGATCTTGGGCAGCTCGGCACCCTTGAGTGGCGCGGTGCCGCCTCGGCCGTAGCTCAGATCACGCAAAAATTCGTTGATGCCGTCGTGCGAGAAGCTTCCCTTGAGGAGGGAGTACTTCATTTTCTTGATATTGACGACCGCCAGAGCCGGATATCCGAAGCCGCCGATCTCGAGCGCTTCCTCGATGTTCGGCTGCGCTCCGGCTTCGGCCCAGACCCATCCCCACATCTTCTTCTTGTACTTGTCGGCCAGAGACTTCAGAGTTTTGAGATATCCGTTTCTGCAGTCCGACTGGCAGTCGAGAATGTGCGGCAGAACCGAGACGACGCAAAGAGGCTTGTCCTCGCACGAGTCCCTCAGCGATTTGTCGCTCACAATCTGAACGACCTCCGGCGCCGGAATATTTTCCGCCAGCTTGTCCAGCGCCCAGTTGACGATGTCGCTCGTCGTTCGGCCGCCGTCGTACTCGCCCATCGAGTCCGAGTCCTTCTTGCCCGGTGCGAAGTACTTTATCGTCGGGTAGCCGCGAATCTCGTAGAGACTCGCCTTCGCCGTGTGAGCCGTCGCGTCGAGGGCGCCGAGCTTCACTTTTCCCTTGAGCTCGGTCGCCGCCGCCGCCCATATCGGCGCGAGATTCTTGCAGTGACCGCACCACGGAGCGTAGAACTCGACGAGCCACATGTCCTCCGATCCCAGAACGAGCTTGTCGAAGTTTTCGTCGGTTAGCTCGACGACGTCCTTCTTGTCGCCGGAGTCGGAATCCGAACTCGAGCCGCCACGCTTCGCGGCTAGCAGACCGCGGATCTTTCGCGTCGCGGCGCTCGTCGCCGCCTCGACTATCGCCTCGGCCGTTCGGGCGCCGTTGTAGTCCTCGGGCTTCGACTTGTTCGCACCGAATATCTTTATCGTCGGGAAACCGCGCACACCGAAACGGGAACCCAACGAACCGTGCTCGTCGGCGTTGACCGCACCGACTTTCACGACACCCTGGAATTAAAAAAAAAAAATTATTATTTATCTATAGAAAATAAGTTTTCACTCTCTACATTCGGTTCTATATATTGCTCTTCACTTAATATATAAATATATAAATCAATTTTATTCTTAAGTATATTCGTTGACTCTGCTTCGATTGCTGCTGCCGGCAATGCGTTCTATGCATCCTCGGTCGTGAAAGTCCGTCTTAAAAACTTTTGGTAAGTTTTGTAATTTTTTTTTTTCATACCGCATTGATTAGTAGTTTATATGGGGCATTCAATATCGATTCGACCTAGGTCGGACCCTCGACCTCTTCAATTCGGTTGATAATTTTTTATAATATTGTTCTAACTCTAAGAAACACTCCAAATTTTTTTTTATTTTTTATTTGCATTAATTGCAATTTTTCAAAGTGAACATATTTTTAGCCGGAATAACAGATTTTGAAATTTTTTTGAAAAATCCTGTATTAGATATGAAAATTTTAAAGCCTAAACCGAGAACGATAAAGCGTTTGCTTCTAGATGTTTTTTGAGCTTTGCTTTCTTTTTTTAAGTGAGCATATTGTTACCCCAAATGAAAAAATCTGAAAAAATTCTCCAAAATCCTGTATCAGATATGAACATTTTCAAGCCTAGAGCGACAGTGGTGTCGCATTAGCTTCTATTTTTTTCTTTTTTTAAAATTATTTAAAGTGATTTAAAATTATATTTACAAAAAAAATAGAAGCTAATGCGATACTACTTTCGCTCAAGGCTTGAAAATTTTCATATCTGATACAAGATTTTTCAGAAATTTTTCAGATTTTTTTCATTTAAGCTAACAATATGTTCACTTAAAAAAAGAAAGAAAAAGCTCAAGAAACATCTAGAAGCAAATGTTTTTACCATTCTGGGTTTAGGCTTAAAAATTTCCATATCAAATACAGGATTTTTCAGAATTTTTTCAGTATTCTTAATTCTGGCTAAAAATATGTTCACTGAAAAATTGTAATTATGGCAAATAAATTTTTTTTTTTTTAATTATGAGTGATTTTTAGAGTTAGAACAATAGTATGAATAATAACCAACCGAATTGAAGAGGTGGAGAGTCCGACGTAGGTTGAATCGGTATGGAATGCCCCATATACACGTAAAATTTTTTGCTTAACTTTTCGGATCGTAAAGGGACAGATATTAAGGATATATTACATTTTTTTTGTCCATACATTGCAAATATATATCGATGGCTTTGTTCCATAAGGACATAAATGCTGTGCATAAGCGTAGCTTATCTACTCTTCCAGCATTGGACTGTCTGTACGATTTTAAACAAGATTGGATCTACACTTTTCAGTAATTCTGGTAATATTTTTTTGGTTTTTGAGTCTTCAAACAACAAGTTTGTTAAACATGACAACAGTTGCGTTTACGGTTCCACCTTGCAGGTACCGTTTTGTAAAAAATGTATCACACCGTGAACGAAAGGCTCAATTATATTAATCGGTTGACAAAGGAATGTAAAAAAAAGGATTTACAAACCTTGAGGACAGACGCGACTATGTCGTAGTCGGCGGTTAGCTGCTTGCAGTGTCCGCACCATGGTGCGTAAAACTCCACCACCCATACTTCGTTGCTGTCGATAACCAATTTATCGAAGTTCTTCGGCGTCAATTCCACGACGTCGGACTTGGCCGAGTACATGCAATTAACGCCGGCGATGAGCGCAAGCAAACCTAGAAAAACAAACATCAAAAAATCATCGTCTCAAAAAAAAAACCCTCGATCTCTCGTCGCCGAAAGCTCCGAGCTCCGAACTAAAGAATAAGAAATAAAACTCGAAGATTTTACGCTTTTCGATTAAAAAAAAAAAAAAAAAAAAACAGTTGGCAAATTTCGGATAATGTTTGAACGAGAAAACAACAAGTGCGAAATTGCTTCCTCCCAAATTAGCCGGCATCGGCGTGGACGGAAGGATACACACAAGATTTTATAAGCTAACTCACCGAGAAACGCCTTCATGATTATTTATCTCTTCCGCGGCGGATCGCTCGATGAATTTCACTGAAACATCAGTTAATGAAGCACCGTTCGGAGTGACGATGGGCTCGAATAAATTTCTCCAAATATAAAAGACCGACCGTGCACGGTGCTCCTCTCTCGCGAATATCGCAGCGACACGAAGTCAGTCCGAGTGTCGACGAGTGAGTTTTTCGTGTTACCACGCTATTGGTCCACGATTATAAATGGCCGGCACGTTGCGGCCGGTGAGTAAACCGACTCTTCTCTGCTACAGTGCCACGAGCGAGGAGTCTCGTCTCGACACCCACGCTCTGTGCTCGGGCCCTGCGCGCTTATCACTTTGTATGGTGTTTTCTTACGACGAACTTTTTTTTACACAAGCGAATGGACCTTTCACGCGCTTTACGCTTGTGGCTCTTCCCGATTGGTGCTCGGCGCATCCGGCTTTCGAAACTTTTCGATAAGAGAATTAAGATTCGATAAGAATAATTTCGTCGCCGGAAATATTAAAAATTATATATATGTCATAAATCGCCCGTGGATGGAGCGAGGATGGAAGAGGCAAAGAACAAAGTAGCAATCACAAAGGAAACATTTTTCCGTAAAAAGAAACGACAGAGCAAAAAATTCTTTCTTATCGACTCCGTCGATAAGGGAGATACGACTGGGAGACGCTAGATGACACAGCGACGAAATTCTCGATAAGCCGTTCGATGAATTAGCATGCGTAGGACTCGACTTTGTTTGCGCTTGTTCGCGATGTGTCAAATTACAGCGGTATTCCCGAATTTTCACGATCTGCGCGTTTGTAGCGGTGAGAACGTCCATTAATTCCATCCGGTTGCTACAGCTGCTCGTGGAACTCCTTCTAATTAGGGACAATAAAAAAGAGAATAAGAGTAGCGGCGCAATGTCGATTACCGGGACAACACGCTTTCAGTTATTTTTTTTTTTTAATTAAAAAACTAGTATATGAGGTATTCCATGTGAAATCGAACGGTTAAAAACCCGAGCCTCTCCAAAAAAAGTTGCAATTTCACCAGAATTCATGATTATTGACAAGGGGTTGTAATTTTTTTTTTCTGAATTTTTGGATCGTATTTTTTTGAGATATCAAAAAATTAAACTTCTTTTAAAACTCTCTGTATCTTAAAAACTATTAGTCATACAAAAAAACGTTTAAAACATAAAAGTTGCAGATTTCAATGAACCTTTGAAAACAAAATTTTGTAGATTTTTTTGAATGCAATAAACGTCCATTTGTATGAAAAATAGACTAAAATATTTTTTTTTCAGCCAATACGTCACGTTTGATTTTTCTTAAAAAATTCCAGAATATACTCTCATGTTTGTAGAGTGATCTCATATTTTTGTTTGGATGGGTCGAGCGTCTGTTTGATAGCTGTGCTCCGTTTAAGATCGATTTTTTACAAAAAAAAAAGAGATATCTATTACTTCCCATTAAATTTTATAAAAATTGTAACACTATCCGCAATATAGGAAGCTAAAAGATCAAATAAAAAAGTGATTGAGGATTTTCCATTTTAAAAAAAGGGATTTTTAAAATGAAAAATCGATAAGATATAGATAGTTTTGAAAAAAGTTCAATTTTTCGATATCTCAAAAAAATACGATAAAAAAATTCTGAAAAAAAAAATTACAAAAACCCCTTGTCAATAATCATGAATTGTGATGAAATTGCAACTTTTTTTTTGAGAGGGTTGGGTTTTTGACCGTACAATTTCACATGGAATACCTCATATAGATTTAAGAGCATGTGAAACACTATGGAGTGCGAGAGAGATAGCATCAGTGGCGCTCTCGGCGGAGCAAGAGAGACACGCTGAGAACGTGTTTCACATGCTCTTAAGGACAAATGGTAGATCGCTGCGCCATTTCATGGTAGAATATGTCCAGCATTTGTATCTCTGTTGAGAGTTCAGAGAATATCGAGGAAAGGTGGCGGAATACTGGTTGAAGTGGAATGAGAAGAAATATAATTGATGAGAAAGCCGATTCGTTTAACAGAAAAAGTTGAAAGTTGAAAGTTGAAAATTGAAAGTTGAAAGTTGAAAGTTGAAAGTTGAAAGTTGAAAGTTGAAAGTTGAAAGTTGAAATTTTTATAGAACTTTCTCATAATGGTCCTTTATTCGGAAAGCTCCTTCTATGAGAAAGCATTTACTATATTTTTGGCTTCCTCATAGAGGAAGCTTTCCGAATAAAGGACCATTATGAGAAAGTGATATAAAAATTTCAACTTTCAACTTTTAACTTTTATGAGGAAGCGATGTGAAAATTTCAATTTTCAGCTTTTATGAGGAAGCTATATGAAAATGTCAATTTTCAACTTTTTTGCCCACATCAATATCGTATTTAACGTTTAGTCAAAACTGGTGGCTGACGCAGGTTTAGCCCGAAAAAATACACCAACCTTACACTTTTGGTCAAAACGGATGTAGGATCTGTGCTCGGCGCGAAAAATACATGCAATTATGTATTCCAAATTTGTTTTTTCAATCTTTCAATTTTTACTCGAAAAGTTCAAATGTCATCGCTTAATCTAATTATTTTAACTCCGTCCTATCCATCCTGTTGTGTATTTATTGTCTTAAAACACGATAGACCCCTGGATTTTTCCGCGATGCCATCGGAAAGCAAAGAAATCGCTGTTTAGAAATACCGAAAAACACTAATTTTTGCAATTTTGGCTATAAAAATGCCCGATAAACTTTTTCGCTAGTTGTCGCCCCAGGACTGTAATTCCACGTATTTCTTCATGCTGATCACGAATTTGACACTTTTTTTATACATAGATGAACATTTAATGTGGACAAATGCGTCTTGAAAAAAAAAAAAAAAAATTGCATAAAAATCGAAAAATTCAAAATGTCATAAAATTTGAACGGTTCGATCGATTCTTTTGAAATTTTAATGGGATCATTGGGTTATCATATTCCATCTATGTACGCCTTTTTAGCCCGATAGCTAAAAAATTACGAGTGCTAGAGCGCGAACAGACATTTTTGAAGAAATAAAAAATGGTGTACAAAAAAAACAACTGAACATTTTTTAATGAAATATTGACCAAACATTGACTACTGGTCATACATGATGTGTGCTAAATTTCAGCTTGATCGGTCAAGGCGTTCTCGAGTTATAGCGGTTTGAATTTTGCACGTCCATTTCATACACACGCACGCACACACACACACACACACACACACACACGCGCGCGCGCGCACACACGCGCACACACACGCGCACGCGCACGCACGCACGCGCGCGCGCGCGCACACACACACACACACACACACACACACACACGCGCAAACACGCACACACACAACCGGACATTTTTTCTAAATGTGATTTTTCGACATTTTAGAACATTCTGAACACGTTTTCATTAAAATCTCGAATTTTTTTTTGACCAAAACAAAGCTTCCTCTATGAGGAAGCAAAAGAACAGAAGTTAGATTTATTATTACTGCTTGTACGAATTCCAGAGAGCGACTACTCTCGTCGTTTCGGCGACAAGAGCCAGAGCGTTATAGAATGTGCGTGTGTATGTAAACAATACCGATGCCGAATCACCGACAGCACGAGATCGTCCGAATATTACTCGAAGTTACGAAATAATAGTGTCGCCAGTCACGTTATCGATGATTGCCGAAACACTATCACACAAAGAGAATCGCGCGGAGGACTTCCTATTTCCATACAGCCATAGAGAATCTAAGAATTAAAAAAACTGTTCTATGTTATATGAGCCAGTTGTCGAGATCGTGCCTTTCTCAGGGCACAGTGACTGTAGCTTTCTAAGGTATTAATAAGCGTATTTTATGTAACGCAAACTATGCAAAATCCGATGATATAAGACATAAGTACATCTTAGCAGTTTGCAATAGGTATTTACCTACAACAAATAAATATTATTATTAGTATTAAAAAAGATAAACATAGCGAAAGACTTTCCATTTTTAAGAAGCTTCCTTATCGGAACCGTCGATAAAAGAAGTTCTCGATACGGCCCGAAGACGCCAGATGGCGAAGCGTCGAGCTTCCCGACAATCCGCTCTCGACGAATTGTCAAGCATACCTAGACTCGACTTTGTTAGCGCTCGTTCGCGATGTGTCAAATTACCGTGGCATCCGCGAATTTCAGTGACACCGCGGGTCTGTAGCAGCAAGAACGTCCATCGTTCCCTCTGGCTGCTACAATTCTCGTGGGGACCCCTCCTAATTATCGATTTTTCAAATGAGTCACCACTGACCGATTTTCCGCAAGAATCTCACACTCGATCGACAACAACAACAAAAAAAACATTAATCGAAGCGAAAGAAATAAAGCTTCGACAGCTGTCCCACAAAAACTTCGAATCTCGGACGTTCTATTTATTTAGTTTTTCCCTTTCCACCTTTCCGCATCTCCGTTTCATAAGCCGATTCGCGCAACGGATCCATCATGCGTGACGAGACTCGCGAAGCTAAATATTTTAAATACGAGAAACAATGAGCCACGAAGCTTCGAGACCGTGATTTTTCATTGGCCCCGCGATCGAGCTATTGATAACGCCTCGAACGATAGAAAAACGTGGTGAGTAATCGTGTGGGTGTGTGCGTGTGTTATGTGTCGCGTAACCATAGAAACAATGGCACTTCCGGGAAATTATGTATTTTTAATTGACCGTCGTGACGGTGGAAGTTCGTCCGCACTATCGTCGACGTTGACCGTTCGGAAAACTTGACGAGAAACGGATAGTGAAGAGAATTTTATTGATAACCAAAAAAAAATGATCGTTCCTGTTTTGCAGAGTTCGGCGAGCGCCGATTTGTCGGAGACGAGCGACAGCGAGAATCTGGAGGACCGCGGCTTGTTGGGCAACGCCAATTCGAGCGAGCCAAAGTCGTCGATCATGGCCGAAAATTGGAGGATCTTCAAGCTTCTCATGCAGAAGAATGCGATCGTACGAAAGAAACACTGGAAGCTCGCTCTCTTCGTCGAGGTGACAATACCGCTGCTACTTTTCCTCCTCGGCCAGACTGTCAGGATGCTGTCCGGCGCGGCTCCCACTAAGATCGACCACAACACTTATCACAACGTTGACCACGACTCACCTGTTCCTCACAGCGCATTTCAGCTAAGATACACACCGACGAACGAACTCACCGATCGGATCATGGAGAGGACGAGACAGTGCATGGACATCCTCGCTAAACGTAAATTGAACTGTGAAATTTGGAAAATTGTATTGGGCAATTTTTTTTTGTTCTTTTTCTTTTTCATAGAAATTTTACTGTTTCTTTATAGTTACATTTTGTATGGATATGAATTGAATGTACTATTCGAATTTTTGCTTCGGAGATATTTTTATTGATTTTGTTTTTTTTTTTTGTAGAAATGTAAAATTTTTGTTATGTTTTTATTTCATATGGATATAAATCGAATGTCTACCTATATGGATGTTTATTTCGGGGAAATTTTTTTTTTTATAATTTTTATATGAATTTTTACTCTTCACTTTCATTGATCATTTTTTGCTGATAATCTTTATCGAAGCTTTTATTCAAATGTTCAGTCAAATTCAAATGTTTGTTCAAGTGTTTAATGTTCGAAAAGACTTCATTGCCATTAGAATTGAAAACTCAAGATCAAAATGATCCTCTTATACTCGATAAAAAAAATTCTATAGCTTTCTATAGAATTTTTTTTATAGAGTATAAGAGGATCATTTGCATCTCGAGTTTTCAATTCTAATGGCAATAAAGTCTTTTTTGTCCACCTAGAACATAGATATTCGGATTGTGTATGGAAAAACTGAAATAATGAAATTCTAATTTTTCGCTTCTTTGAACCCAATATTTTTTTCTGCACAATTCAGTTTTGAGAGTATTAAGGTAGTCTTTGTGAATAGTGTTCACTTTGCGTAAGTTTCAGAGAAATGAGAGGAAATTGCAAATACTTCTGGATGATATAAAAATCTGAAAAAAATCAATCATATTAAAGATGACGAAAGGATTAATTTTGCATACCAATAATTCCAAAATGTTAACAAATTGATGAAAAATAAAATTGTTCAACGAATATCCCGGAAACCTAACTTTTTTTTTTATGAACATTATTTGTTCATTTTTTTGAATACATATGAATTTTTTCAGATTTTTAAATTCACTTTGATTTTTTTTTTTTTTATATGGGAAAAACGTGTAGAAAGTCCGAAAATTTGAAGTGAATTTAAAAATCTGAAAAAATTCATACGTATTCAGAAAAATGAACGAATAATTTTCACAAACAAAAAAAAATTATGTTTCCGGGAGATTTGTTGAACAATTTTATTTTTCATCAATTTGTTAAAAACATTTTGAAATCATTGTTATGCAAAATGAATCCTTTCGACACCTTTAATGCGCTTGATTTTTTCCATATTTTTATACCATCGAGAAGTTTCCACAATTCTCTCTCATTTCTCTGAAACTTATGAACACTCCCTTTAAACAAATTAACCCATTAACGACTGTGAATTAATTATCGGTAATGAACATTTTAAATGAAAAAACGCGACAAACGTTGGATTCGATCCTTAAAAGCACTTTGCCCTGATTTTCGCCCTTTTGGCAATTTTCCAATTTTCCAACCTTGAAAGCTTTTCAACAGAATCGGGTCATCCAAAGATGCGACAATAAAATCAATGTTCTTTTGGGACAAACACATCGTCCTTCGAGAGTGCAGAGTGCACTTGCTCTGAAAGTACATTTTTGGTTTTTCTCGCGTTTCCACAGCTGACAGAATTTTTTTTTGTTTCTGGCGTTTTCAGAGCTGATAGGATCGACCAGCGAGGATCTCATGATGGCTGAGATAACACGCGAGGAGGCAACGAATCCCGGCACCGATTTTCTCGGCATAGTTCTTGATGATTTCGAGGGCGGCAATTTGCCGAAAAAATTCAAGTACAAGGTTCGCTTAGGCAGATTGCCCGAAGAATTGTTTCAGCTCCAGGAGAACGGTGACCAAGCCTCGACAACGTTTTGGTACACTCCGCTGACGGCCACGCAGAAGTGTCTGGACAGAGCGTACATCAAGGAAGCCCATCCTTCTTCGTCTTCCATTAATATAACCGTAAATTCAACTGATTTTTGATCATCGATTATTTCGGATTATTTTGCCAATGATACTACTTTATTTATTTATTAATTTTATTTAAATACTAATTATTTCTGTATTCATTTGATTTAAATACCAATTATTTATTCATTAAGTTTATTTAAATACTAATTATTTATTTATATATATATTTTTTCAGATGACCACACAACAAATGCCATATCCGCCGTACATCTACATCGACAAGGGGACGCTGATTGCCGGACAAGCTTTCGCCGAACTCGCCAGACTCGCGTTTCTCGTTGTTCTGTGCGTCGAAGTTACCTTTCCGACTAACGAAAAATACATCGGTATCAATGTGAGTATCGAATATCGAGCGGAGAATAGCGAGATTAGTACCGGGCTTACGAATTAATTGAAGGAAAAAAACATTGTAACGTTCTAACTTTTATGTGGAATAAAAAAAGTAAAATTGTAATGTAAACATTTTTCAGATCCTGATGTCGGTGAACGGTGTGAAGAACATCCAGAACTTATTCAGCTGGCTGATAAACGGTGTACTGTTCAGCATAACCTATCTAGCACCGATCGTTATAATGCTCAAATATTTTCTTCCACCAACCCTACTGCCGTATTTGATATACGGCAACAGTTTCATCGTGTGGTTCGTGTTGACCACTCACGCGTGTCACGTTATAGCGTTCGGTATGCACATTACCGCGTACCTGTGGAAACGTGAGTCGAATAATCGATATCGTCGACGTCCGATAACTGCGCACTTGAGCACCAACGTGCACTTAAGAACCAACGATGACGAATTCTTCGTAAACTGCACGTCTTTTTTTTACAGCCTCTCACGGCGTCTTCGCTGCTTTTATGGTAACGGTGCTCATGGATATTGTAAGCAAATTCGCAACCGGAACGAAGACTGCCAGATTCCTTATTTACCTCGGTATCATCAGTCCAAATTTTTTGTTGCGACGGATCTTCGAGGAAATTAATGCTTACGAGTCTCGACGTGAGTTTGTCGCAATCCTTGACCCTTCACTCACGGGATCGCTGAGCGAGGACGCCGATTCAAGAAGATTCGGCCGCGATCCTCGCTCAGCGAGTACTTGCATTGCGCCGTATAAAAATCCTTGAATCTCAAAAGATATTGATGATATTCGGCATTCGGAAAAATACTCTTTGAGGAGCTCACGATATTATATTCGCGTAAAATAATAATTTATCGTCAATATATAGTGTATTATTATCATCCGAAATTTATATTTATTCGTTCGAAATTTATATTTATCATTCGAAACTTATATTTAACATTCGAAGTTGATATTTGCATCCCAGGTCGCGAAGCCTTATGCCTGCCCGTCCGGCCGGCCCGTACGTGAAGGGTTAATTTTAATTCTATGGCTTCGACGGTTGAACATAGAAAACCAAGCAACAATTATTTATTTTTAGTCATCGGCATTAATTGGAGCAACATATTCTCGCCCGGAGACGCAATGGCTCCCTGCGAAAGTTCCTGGGGAGTCTTGGTCCTCTTTTCACTCTTGGGAGCCATAATACACTTTACACTCGCGGTCTACGTGTACGCGGTGCGGCCCGGAAAATACGGAGTCGCCCAGAATCCACTCTTTTTCCTTCAGGTTCGTTGGACTTCGAAATATCAATGTTGGAAAAATGACGATGTCAAAAAACAAAAAATTTCTTTATGCGATGTCGATCGCAACTTGATTAGATTTAACATTGCTTCCAGAAGAAGAACAAAGTATTTCACGATGTCGACGCAACGCATTTGGACTACAATAGGGGAGATCAGAAGGAGTTCGAAAGAGTTCCCGAGGGAACGTTGACGCCGGGAATACAAATTCGGGATTTGAAGAAGGCTTACATGACGGATTGGTTCCGTCGGACGACCGTTCAAGCTCTGAAAGGCATAAACGTTGATTTTTACAAAGGACAAATAACAGCCATACTCGGTCACAATGGAGCCGGCAAAACCACGATGATGTCCATTCTCTCGGGTCTCACGAGCTCGACGGAGGGAATGGTCTTCATAAACGGAAAAAACGTTCAGTACGAGCTCGCAGCGGTGCAAAGGAATTTAGGACTCTGTCCGCAGGAGAATATGGTCTTTCCCGATCTCAATGTCTTCGAGCAGGTCATGTTCTTTGGCATGGTACGTCGTTTTTATCAATGATTTTCATCGCAAGCTTCGGCGATCGATATTTCGATTTTCTCGATTTGCAATCAATTTTTTGATTTTCTCGATTTGCGATTGATATTTCGATTTTCTCTATTTGCGATCAATTTTCTATCGCGAACCTTCGGTGATCGGTCGAATTCATCGGATAAAAATTTTCATCTGCAGCTGAAAGCGAAAGACAAGACGAGGGCAGATTTGACGGAAGAAGTCGAGATACTGTTGGAGAAGGTGAATTTGACCGACAAGAAGAATTCACTGGCGAAGCAATTGTCTGGTGGACAGAAGCGAAGGATGTGTCTGGCGATGGCGGTGATCGGTGATGCGAGTGTTTTGATCCTTGACGAGCCAACGTCCGGCATGGACGCCGAGAGCAAGCGGGAGGTCTGGGACATAATATTGAAGCTACGCGGTGATACGACCATTCTGATCAGTACCCACGACATGGAGGAGGCCGATATCCTCGGCGACAGAATTGCCATTATTCATTCGGGCAGGGTGCGAAGTTACGGCACATCGATGTTCCTGAAGAAACTGTACGGCGACGGACAAGTCGAAGTGACACTGTCGACCGAGGCTTCGTGCGATCCGCGAAGGATCGTCGACGAGATCGGTCTGAGCGCGCAGCTTTTGAGCATGGACGATGGAAAAGCTGTTCTCGCAATACCGTTCGCTGACAATTTGCCCGAGGCCCTCGACACTCTGGAGAAAAGGAAAAAAGACCTCGGTGTCACGGGTCTCAGTGTATCGATCATCACCCTGGAACAAGTTTTTCTCCGGTGAGAGACAAAAAAAGAAAAAATAGTACTTTATTTCACTCGGTGCGAAAATGGCAGTTTTAGAACTTGTGAAGTAAAATTTTGCACGATGCTAGTTCAAAATAGTATATTATGCCACAAAGGAGGAAAGTGCGTTTTTTCATCGAGCGTGAAGTTTGATGCCCGAGCGAAGCGAGGGCAGAAATTCACACGACGTGAAAAAGCACTTCCTGTCTTGTGGTATACGATTTTTTTTTCCGACTTCGTTAAAATAACCACATTTCTTGCGTCGCAAACCATCATATTCGCCGACCCGGGAGAATTGCGCATGCGCACAAGTTAATAATGATCATCGGTCAATAATAGGCTATTTTCCGCCCGTATTGCACGCAAGGAAACTTTTTTTAATTCGCGAGATGACAACACTCGCCTTCGTGCTGCAAACTCACACTCGTCAGAAAAAGTTTTCTCGCACCAGTATCGTAATGTACTGCTATTTCATAAGCTGTGAAACGGAAAGCGTGCGTAAAATGCCATTTCCGCACTGAGTAAAGTAAAGTGGAACTTTTTGTGCATGCGTTGCAAAAAATCAAATCAAACCCGAGTACTGAATTTGCCAATGCTTTTCGCAGAGTAACGAGGGAGCACGGCGACCAAACAGATTCTATGAATGATGCCGCCAAATCGTTCCACAAGCTGCGAGGTTTTCCTTACTTCCAGCAAACTGTTATTGCCTTTTTCATAAAGAAATTCACCTTCACTCGCAAGAATCCCTGGACTTTCACCATCAGTATGATTCTGCCGTTAATCTCCGCAGTCCTGATGGTCCTCGACCACAGCGGCACGTCCAAGACTCGGAAATCCTCTCTGTCCCTCGACGCTTATTCGCATACTCGATCTCTGGCCTACGCCGAACGGAAGATTTACGGCGATAAGTATATCTCGAGCGCCAAAGGATTCGGTGGGACAGCGACGTACATAGGATCGAATTACAGCATGAACGATGGTACGGATTAAAAGTACTTGATTTTTTTTTCAGATGTTTGTCCCATCAGGAAGTATTCGGAATACTGTCTGAATCTCGCTTGTAGCTGGAAATGTATCGATACACCCTCTTTAAGGTAGTACTTGCGGTACAGTCCCACCAAACGTGAGTTTCAGACAAAATTTCGAACGCTTCTCGATGGGATAAAAATCTGAAAAAAATCAAGTGCGTGGGAGGTGCTGCAAAGATTTTTTTCGTGAAATAATAACTGCAATTTGTTATTAACATATTAAAGATAAAAATCATTCAACAAATTACCCGGCAACTTATGTATTTTATTCTATAAAAATGATTCGTTTATTTTTCTGAATACGTACGAATTTTTTCAGAATTTTTCGTAATCTTTGAAAATCCCGTTCCTTCTATGTTCAAGCTATGAAAAAACGTAATTTTCAAAGATTACAACAAATTCTGAAAAATTCATACGTATTCATAAAAATAAACGAATTATTTTTATGAAGGAAAATAGTTAAGTTGCCGGGTAATTTGTTGAACAATGATTTTTATCTTCAATTTGTTAATAACAAATTGGAATTATTATTTCACGAAAATAATCTTTGCAGCACCTCCCATACACTTGAATTTTTTCAGATTTTTATCCCATCGAGAAGTGTTCGAAATTTTCTGTGAAACTCACGTTTGGCGGGACTGTGCCGCAAGTACTACCTTAAGTAGAGTACCAGTCGAGTAATGCTAATGATATTTGTATCCATTTGCAGCTTTGATAGCAGCAGCGCTTGACGATTTGAGCGCCTATCGCAATAAGTTCGTCGTATCCGGTGAATTCAACATAACGGATGAAATTATAATGGCAAATGGTTTTTACTCGGGAACGGCGCTCCTCAGTGTTCCAGCGACTGTGAACATGCTGTCGAATACCATAGTAAAAGTTCTGACCGGCGACGACGATTATTCGATATCGGTATCGGCCGAAGAGATTCCTCAATCATTCGCGTCGGCTCAACAACACCAAGCCGATAGTTTCGGTCTGACTCTCGCCCTGCTGGTTTTTCTCGCACCGGCTGTCGCTCTGTACGTCACTCAACCGCTGCAAGAAAATTTGTGCGGAGTCAAGCAGCTTCAAGCCATGACCGGAGCCTCGAGCTTCGCCTACTGGGCATGCACCTATCTCTTCGATCTTTTTCAATACACGGTCTCGATCGTGTTGCTCATCAGCGCGTACGTCATCGCCGATGCGTGCTACGGGACGCAATATTATCACGGAAAAGAGATCAGTATGTTAATAGTTAGCTATTTAAAAAAAACAGATGCAGAGGGGAAAAAAATAAATTTCTATAAGATTACTTTTCGCTTTTACAGTGATCTTCTTTCTGATTCTGTTCTTTTTCGGAGCAAGCACTTTGCCTCTCGTCTATATATTCAGTTTCTGGAAGAAGTCTATGAACGCCAGCGTCAACCTCCTGAGCATATCGCCTCTCATTTTGAGTAAGTACTTTGCAGCGAAACATGGAGCAACGAATCTGATCCATGTGGCAAATTCAAATTTTCGTTTTTGAAATACTATTTCTATATATCATTAAGGAGGGAGTCTCGCTGAGGCTGACTTCGCATAAGTTCGACAAAAATAATAGAAAAATTGCAAGTACTTCTTGATGGTATAAAAATCTCAAAAAATTCATGTATACTAAAGGTACTGAGAAGATTAATTTTGCACAATAATAATTACAAAATGTTATTAACAAATTGATGAAAAAAATAATTGCATAACAAATTTGCCCGCAACCCAACTTTTTTTTCGTGAAAATGATTCGTTTATTTTTCTGAATACGTATGAATTTTTTCAGATTTTTCAGTAATCGTTGATTTTTTTTTTTTTCATGGAAAAATCAACGATTACTGAAAAATCTGAAAAAATTCATGCGTATTCAGAAAAATAAACGAATCATTTTCACGAAAAAAAAAGTTGGGTTGCGGGCAAATTTGTTAAGCAATTATTTTTTTCATCAATTTGTTCATAACATTTTGTAATTATTATTATGCAAAATTAATCTTCTCAGTACCTTTAGTATGCATGAATTTTTTCAGATTTTTATACCATCAAGAAGTGCTTGCAATTTTTCTATTATTTTTGTCGAACTTATGCGAAGCCAGCCTCAGCGAGACTCCCTCCTTAAGGGTAGAATGGGCTTTTTTTGGGCATTTTTAAGTGTGATGTCAGGTATTTTATGAAAGCAAATTTTTGTGTTTATTGCAATGAAACTGCGTGAATATTTTTATTGATATTTTATAATGCAGGCATTTTCTTCTATAAAAATATTCACTCCGTTTCATTGCAATAAAGACAAACATTGTCTTAAAGAAATATTCTGATAATACACCTGAAAAAGGCCATCCTTAAAGCGTCTACGAACTTTTTAATTATCCGGAAATTATAGGTGTTTCTTTGCGATTAAAAATGTTCGTTGTTGTTTCCAGGTTTCATTGACTTTCTGTTATTCGGCCTGAAGGTTACCGTGGATAGCAACATCTACGATGCATTCCGCGCGGTTCAGAGCAGAATATTTTTACTCTTTCCTTACATGAGTTTCATCTACGGTCATGTATCATTTTTCGAAGTTGTGCTCCAAAACGCGAGATGCCGAAGTATGCCGAACAGACTCATCGAAGTCACTTGCAAGACCGATCCCGATGCACTTTGTTGCGGTACGACATAAAATTCAAATTATTAATATACATTTTTAACCTGTCCCTTTTTTTTGCAAAATCGAAAGTTATTTTTTTTTTCTTCATCCCAGGAATGAAATGCTGGAACGGTACGTGCAAAGAACCCGCTCACTACTTCGTGCCGAACGACACGTTCACGAGTCTACCGAACAGTCTAATATGGATGACGTGTTCTACGTTGCTCTTCTTCGTCATAATATTCGTGCTGGAGCAAAAGCTATTGTTCAAACTGTGGGCACGCATACATCGTATACCGTTGAAGGGCAGCACCGCGACGATAGACGAAATGGTCAAGAAAGAGGCTCACATAGTGACGACGGAAGTTGCGAAAATGTTGTTGAACAGTAAGCCCAAAAGTCTTGCAAGAAAACTATGTTCTTTTATTATCCGTTGATTTGTTTTTCTTTTTATAATTATAACTATTTTAATGAAACTCCCGAAATTTTCAGAAAAAATGTCGCTGCACACGAGAAACGAAAATATATTTTTCGTTCACGAGTTGAGTAAAAGTTACGGAAAGCTCAATGTAGTGAAGGGAATAAGCTTCCGTGTGAAGCAGGGCGAGTGTTTCGGTCTTCTGGGTGTGAACGGAGCAGGCAAAAGTACAACGTTCAGAATGCTCACCGGCGAAGAGATACCGCACAGTGGATCGATGTACTTGAAACAGTACAGCCTCGGAACGGACCGAGTGAACGTAAGGACAGATAATTTAATCGATGCTTTCCACTATCGAGTATTCCATTGCTAATCAGGAATCAAAAACTATAGAGCGAGCATTCTGGCCTAACATTGTGGCGGTTCTGATTTCGCCCTGGATGGACCTAAAACAATGATAATGCAAAAAAATATATCATATTCAAAAGAAAATTATATATATATATTGTAACGATTGTGGGAAAGAATAACGCGCGTATTAGGTTTTGGGGCGGATATTATTGGTATAATCACAGCTATGTATCTCGAGTATCAAGTGTCAAACGTCTCTAGTCTCTTAAAGTCCGATCAAGAGTGTTTTACTTAACGATCGATCTTGCATCGATCGTCCGTTCGTTTGTCTATTGTCAAACCTAACTAATATCGTGTGTCTTACTGAAGTCAGCTACATATTCGTTACAATATATATGTATATAAATATTTTATAGTGAAAACGGTCAGATGATTATTTATCGTCGTTTACTTACAGTATCTCGCTGAAATGGGCTACTGTCCGCAACAGGACGCGATAATCGAGACCCTCAACTCTTGGGACCATCTTTACCTGTTCGCGAGGCTTCGCGGTATACCCGGGCCAGAAGTGAAGGCAGCCGTCGAAAAATGGATTCATAAATTGAGTATGAAAAGTCGTGATAAATAATATGTGTTCGACTGAAATTTTCTGGAGGAAGATAAATAGCGTTTTTTTTGTGTCGCAGATCTTAAAGTTTGCGCATCTCAGCCGAGTGGAACTTATAGTGGCGGTAACAAGCGTCGTTTGAACATCGCAATGGCGCTGATAGGAAATCCGTCGCTGGTTCTCATGGACGAACCTACGACTGGCGTGGATCCGGCTGCGAGAAGGTCGCTCTGGAACACGTTGAAAACGTGCCAGGAAGGCGGTCAGTCCATCATCCTGACATCTCACAGGTGAATTATCTGCCAAGAATTCTGAAGAAAAAAAAATGTTCTTGTGACTGAAGCCAACTCCGTTGTCGCTCGTTATGTCGCAGTATGGAGGAGTGCGAAGCGCTGTGTAACCGGCTCGTGATAATGGTAAAAGGCCAACTTGTCTGCGTCGGTGCTAGTCAAGAATTGAAACAACGCTTCGGTGCCGGTTACAATATTCACGTGAAGCTCAATCCCGGATGCCAACTGACCGACGTCGAGAAGATAAAGAGACGAATCGACTCTACTCTGATCTGCAAGCTCACCGACGAGAACAGGGTGTGTATTCCGTGTGCCGCACAATTTGTTTCTTATTATCATTATTATTATTATTATTATTATTATTTTATTTTGTGTTAAATTTGTGGCGTTTTGTCTTTTTTAAGGGGTTCATCGGCTTTCACGTGACAGATCCCGAGGTAACTTGGACCATAATGTATACAATGATGAACGAATTGAAGGCCGATTACGATTGCATCGAAGATTTCGCAGTATTATCATCGACCCTCGAGCAATTGTTTATACAATTCGCTCGAGCACCCAGTGACGCCGACGAGACGGATCTCGCAAACGGCTCAACGAAAAGACGATGGTGGCATAAAAAAACCCAAGGGTCCGCCGTTTAAGCTAATTCCCACCGAAAAGTACGTGTTTTTTTCGTTGAGTATCTATAGATTTAAATGTATTTTTCTCCTCGTACTAATTAGTTAGACCAATTCTGCTATCAGTGTTCGAGAGCCGTATGCGAACAATGCCATAGAACCAAATATGCATTAGTAATATACAAAGTGGAGTTTCTCCATTACCAAAATCTAATCGACGATTGACTCGTCGGCATTATGTGTGTCTTTGCCGCTAAGCAGCGGAATGCTCACGTGCAGTTACCTTTGTAAATTGTACTATATATATGTGTAAAAAGTTGTATACTTATATGATCGGATAATTACGTACTTCTACGAACACTCGCGTTCACTGCAGGCTCAATCTCACAGGCAGCTGGAGTATGCCGGTGAAAAATGTACTGAAAACATGCGAGAAGCGAGAATCGTTGGCTATATATAACGATATGTAATGATACATGACTAAACAGTATCCCAAAATTCTAGCAGAAAACTTTTTCATCGAATGCAGAATTCTGAGCTGAGTGTGTTCAGCGGATTCATTTTCTTAAGTGAGTAGTTTTCGAGATGCGAGCCGATCAAGTTTTGAGCCAATGAGAACGCTCGGGTGAGCGTGCGCGCCATCTGTCGAGTGATTCTCATTGGCTGAAAATGTTTACTGCTCGAACGAGAAAACTGTGCGCTGTACAAAGTTTTTACAAAAGACAAGTTTTTTTTAGTTTTCTACGCATAAATTTATACAAATATATTATATTCAAATTATATAAAATCCCAAACTTTTCTTTGTCGTTTTCAATTTTGGGACACTGTGTTTATATAATACTGTATAGCATAGATCGCGTTCAACGAGTGTATAGAAAACGAATTAGAAGCAGAGACAAGCGATAATCAAAATATTTGAAATGCGAAAATTAGTTTCTGCCAATATTTCCGATTGCGACCAATGCGTTTCGTGCCTACGCAGCGACAACTTGAAGCGCCTTAATGCAGAATCTCATAAATATATATATATATATACATATATATATTTTACTAAGTTGTATTGTTACACTGTGATACCGCTAACAGTGTCAAGCAGACGGCGCGAGAAACTATAAATTTTATAAGTTTTACTCCGAACGCGAGAATTTCTTTTTTTTTTTGTTTGCACATGTTTGTTTAAAGTAAAAATCGACACAAAAGTACTTTTTTCTTTGATTTGGCGTTGGGGAGACCAAGAGGTTTTGAGGATAGCGGCGGAGAACCTTAGCGAAAGAACTTTGCGAAAGTAACGATTAAGTACTCGCCACGCAACTTTGATGCCTAATCCACTGTGTTTCTATACACGTGAGGGTTTATAGTCACAAAAACAATTTGAGACTTAATATTTTTTTATTATCTTCATATTACATATATAAATATAATATATATTATTACTGTGGAGCGTTTAAATTTATATATGTTTGGCAAGCTTTGTGAAGCCAACATTGGTGATGTATACGGAAATATATATTTCAAAAAATATATACATAAAAATTAATTAGTGATTTGTCGAAAACTCCTAAAAAAAAAAGAACAGAACATTATACTGTAACCCTTTTTCTCTAGTACTCACTACCAGGTTACTTGAGAACGTTGGGTTCGGGACGAGCGAGAAATTATTTGTAGGCAGTCGATTAGTTAACAAAAACGATCGTTTATTCAAAAACTCCACGAAAATTAATTACAGTTTCTCTTAAATCGTCGAATTTCTTCTTCGTGGCTTAAATTACAAAAGGCGAAACCTGCTCTGATGACAAAAATTCGTTTCAAATTTAACTCAAATTGACTTTTTAGTGTTCTAATTTTTCCGATAACTAACATTCGATTATTTATCTGTAATTCTCCTGATCGATAACTTATTCTCGATCGACATTCGCCTTGGAGACGGAACTGTTCACCATCGGCCAGAAAACCGCGGCACAGAAACACCGTAGATATCAACCTCCGTGGTTCTGAAGAGAGTGGCGCAGGTGTTCTTCTTTTCCCTTAAGGACGTGTGCAACGACTCAGTCGGTAACCAAAATCTGTAATGAGTGCGATTCAGAGACCGTAAACTTTTCGGAAGAAAGCAAAGCATTAGCGGATGTACAAATTAATACCTCGTCCAATGTTGCTTCCGTTTTACCCGAAACCTCATCTGATTTTAAACGGCACTGATTCGAAAAAAGGAATCTATCTTTCTCGCATTCATATGTCACGTGGTACATCTTTCACGTGGCCTTAATGTGTATCGGAACTTAATCACCACACTCAAGTGTCCGATACTCGCCACAGGTAAAGAACCAAGCCGGCCAATACTTTTTTTAAATATATTTTTATATTCGTGACTGTCGAGACCACTTTTAGAGCGTGCTGTACACTTCTCTTTATAGAGAGCATTTGACGATAAGTTGAAACGTTTGTCACAGATGGCGCCGTCTTCCAGGCGATCGTTTTTAATAAACGAGTTTTTATTAATTAGCTGAATCTACCCTAGCAGATCAAGCGACTATCGAAAGACCCAAAAAAACGACTGGTCGTTCTGTGACACTTTTCGTCCGGAATAACGACCGAAAAAAAAAGACCAATCGTTAGGTTGAGGATGGGTCGCTTTCCCATCAATAGGTCTGTTCGTTACGAGAGTATATCTATATATACTCTCGTATATACTCTCGAAGGTATATCTATATATATTCAATAAATATAGATATACATCGCACGTAAAATAGAGCGCTCTGCTACAGCTTACTCTGTAAACGAACAGACCTAATGACTGAAAAATAACCACGAAAACGACCGTTGTATGAATTACTGAATAAGCTCCTAAGATTCGGTCGTTTCGTCGGCGTTGATCAGAAAGTAACTGCTGATTTGCTGATTATCGATTACTTGGTACATTGATTTTAGAACATAGACAACCGCAGATATTAATATCTCGAGCGAAAAATTATTTATGTCACTCGGTGGGAAAATGGCGGTGTTTGCGCACGCTTTCCGTGCGAAAACCGCAATTTTCACACCTCGTGAAATCAAATTTTGTTCGATAATCGTGCGCAAAATCAATTTTTCTGAACTCGTGTGATTGCAACACTCGTCTTTGGCTCGTGCTACAAACTCACACTCGTCAGAAAACGTTTTTCTGCACTCCTATCGAACTGTACTATTTCCTCAAGTCTAATTTTATACTCTCTGTCTACCACGCTACGTGTAAGTTAACCAACCAACGAGGACTTGTAATTTTCAAACAACGATCTAACATCGGTTGGTTAACTTGCGCGTAGCGTGGTGGACAGAAAGTATAAAATCAGGATTACGGAAAATAAGTTTTCCCTCGACATATTAACGTTTGCCGGTTGTCAGTGTTCTAAAATCATTCTACAAAGTAATAGGTAATCGGCAAATCAGCATAGTGAAGATCGTAAGAGGAAAAAAAACTATTTTCGCCAAAAAAAAATATTATTATTTCCATGTTGTTAGCGTTGATTCAACGATGTTTCCGATCTTTTACGGTGGGAATGTGAATTGTATCGTTTCGCCTATTAAATCGCACAATGTTTTTACCTGTTGACCGCCCTAGCAGATCTGACCACCGACCGAACCACCTTCGAAATCACCACGGTGGTTTTGTGCAAAAAGTTTACCAACTATTTTGTCGAAACCACTACGCAAACCACTGCTCCATCATACGCGTATTAAAAGGTGGTTTCGACGGTGGAAACGACGGATACATCACCGTCACACCATTTTTTGTAAGGTGCTTAGCGCTTACCGAAAAAAGGTTTGGTAATATTGGAATAAAAATGGCTTGAATTATAATCATGAATTAATATAAATTTAGGATACATTTTGATACTATATTACGCATTTCGGAGAAAGAAAAACCTAACGACCTAAAGTTGGTCTTGAACCCGGGACATTACGCATACTAGCCTATAACCCTAACGCTGTGCTATCGCCTATGACTTGAATTTTCCTCATTCCTAACAAGATTTAAACACAGCAAAAGTTTTCTTATCTGAAGTGAATGGACGATGAATATTTTATATATTTATTTATGTACTGAAGGTATTGTTGAAAAGAAAAGGTACTATATATGAGTTCTGTGTAAAGTTTTTTTTATTAGCATTTATTTATGTAAATCATATGTACAAATAGATGATAATAAAAAAATCTTTGCATAGGACTCGTATAATAAATTTTCTTTATGGTATTATCAGTACTTCAGTAATTATTTCAGTAAATAAATAAATGAAATATTCATTGTCCATTCACTTCAGATAAGAAAACTTTTGCTGCGTTTAAATCTCGCTAGGGATGAGAGAAACTCAAATGATAAGCGGTAGCACAGTGTTAGGGTTCTAGGTTAATATTCGTGATGTCCCGGGTTCAAGCCCAACTTTAGGTCATTGGATTTTTCTTTTTCCGAAATGCGTTATATAGTATCCGAATGCATTCTAAATTGATATAATTCATGACGATAATTCAAGAAAATTTTTTTCCAATATTACCAAACTTTTTTTTCCGTACATACTGACCATCGTAAAAAGAAATTTGAGTGACTCATGGGTTATTCCGTCGTCACCACCGTCGAAACCACCATTAAGAAACAAATATCGTGAAGCGGTGGTTTGTGTAGTGGTTCCGACAAAATACTTAGTAAACTTTTTGCACAAAACCACTGTGGTGGAAACCACCGTGAAAACATGATGATTTTCGCAGTGGTCGGGTTTGCTAGGGACGTCGTTGAACCAAACCACGGTCGAATCTCTTTTGTATATTAACAATAAGTCAATTGTTAATTGATATTTTTGAATGAAAAAAAAAAAAAACTCAAGCTTCATAACATTTTGTACTGACTGTGTATAAAAACCCGACCGTGCTTTTTATTCCACGCGTAAAATTCACCTGTTTTTTTAGACCAAATCCTTATGTTAGGGACTTAAATAAAAAATGTATTTATTTACGGTACATGTACAATGAAAAAAAAAAAAAAACAGATAAAGAGAAAATAATGTTTCATTTCGTACAGTGTATTCCAAACGCTTTAAATTATAAGATCGCAGTAGATTGAATAAAGATTATGAGGTGCCAATGGGGGGGGGTGAGAAAAAATTTGACTTATTCGTAGAGTTGGATCCGAGTAGATAGCGTGCCTCTCGATGTACACTCAAAAGATAAGCGTCATCGGAAATTGGATATCATCTCGGTTTCGGAAGAGACTTTTCTTTTGACCGTGTTTCCCAGAATCCGTGAGAAAAGTTTATCACAGTTTTTTTATTACCGACCGCGTTATTGCACATGCTATTAAATACCCGTTCGGTGGTGTTGCACGCGGCCCAACTGCGGCATCGCTACTCTGGCGTCGCGCCGGGCGCGGCACGAGACGACGAGGCCGGCTACGACGCAATAAAACGCAATTGGACGGCGATGTTTGACACTTCGCGGCGAGCGAGCGTACGGTGTGGAGTAACGAAAGAGTGAACAGATCGTGTGCGAGGAAGATTGAAATAATTGCGATAAAGATCGTGTTTAAGATATCGAGTGAGTATCCTCATTTGTTAACAATCCGTTCTGTGCGCATTTCGAAACAAGAATTCCCCTCCCAGATCTCAAGTTGTACGAGTTATGGTCCGAGAAAAAAGAAAGTGGCGTCGACCACGTGCATTGTAGTTTGCCGGCTTGCGTGAGTTTTTAGACGATCCCTATAAGATTGTATCGATTCCTGTTAGTGTCGCAGCAAGGTCCTTGAAATATCCCTGATCATAGTAATGATTCCTATATTGTAAAAAGCTACAGGATATCAAGGATGTGGGCTGATTTTTATTTCCGGGATACACGAGAAGAAGGCTCAATTGTAATGAATCTCGTGTTTGAAGATTTGTATGAATTGCTAACTGTTTTTTAGGCTATAAAATATTCTGGAACTCACATACGCAAAACGAGAGTGCACGATGATTCTCCGAAATTCTCCGAATATGTCCAAATAGTCACAGAGTCTATCACACAAAAGAGATCCATGCAAAGTGTATTTTATGTTTACGTGTCACATTCCGTGCTGGAATTATTTTTATTAAAATTTTTCTTGCGCGATTCGTGACAACTCGCGATATGGCACGTTCCGCCTCGTCGGCAGTCCGATTAGTTATCAAAGCATTGGAATACACGGGATGTATTCCGTTACCTTTTGTGAAGTCTTCGTGACATTGCGATGACCGCTGTCGCGTCGCTATTCAACGGGACACGGCTCGTCGCAGAATGATACCTTGCAAAATTCGAGACTGTGAGCGCGAGGGAGCATGAAAATGTCTCCTCGCCTTTTCTCATCGAGAAACTATTTCTGCTAAATTTCCCGGCTCGCCGTTCAACGGTCATGAGACCGACGGATGAGCAGGCCGAAGAAGTCAATTCCGATCTGACAATAAAGGCGTACACTGTTCACTTGTGAAAATTCCGATCCGATCCGATGATAAGCCTATGAATGTAATGTAGGGTACGATGTGGAACTACTGGTGCGTCAATCGTGACACTAGCGGCCTGCTTTTTCGCCAATCCGTTTAATCAAATATTATTGTCCTACACGATTTGAAGCATATTCGTAGCATATTGACAGTTCTAAATTGAAACGAAGAAGTCGTCGAGTTCCATCGGTTAACAAAGATATGTAAGGCGTTGCAAACGCGTCTAGGACCCCCCTTAAGGTGATGCAAAAGAACGCCGCCTGTAACAAAACGTGTACTGCATGCCGTTTTGAGACGGCAGTAAGCCGGGGAAAAAGTAAATTGTCTTTCCCTGGCGAATCGCATGGAAAAACATTTTTCATGGTGTCTAACGATCATGGAAATCCTGGAAACCTGAAAACTTCATGGAATTTCATTGAGCCTTGAAAAATCCTGGAAATTTCATGGAATTCCATCGATCACCTGGAATTTAAAAAACATATATTTTTTTTTTAATTTAAAAATGTTAGGTTTTTTTTTAAGATACGTGTAGGAGGGTAATGAAAATTTCGATAAAGTGCCCAAATGTTAATTTGAAATTCATTAAACTTTGCCAAGCCGATCTTGACAATAACGTCGGCGTCAGAGCAAGCAGTTACTCAATTTGTGTTCGTGTGGTCTGCATACCATTCACGATGCATTTAAGGATGAGATACCCAAGCTGCTCAGTTGGATATCGTCGAGTTATTAAGGACATTGTATAATTTGTTTGAGAATAGTCCTGCGCGAAGAGGACACGACACGGGTATAACCGGGTCGAAATTGTTTCCTAAAAACTTTTGCGCCATTCGCTGGCTAGGAGTAGGCATAAATTGACAAAAGTAGATTTGGAAAACAGCAATAATTTGTTAACTGCAAAAAGCATCGGCTTTTTTGTAACTTTGAACAATTTGCCAATTTGAAAAAGAGCGATTGACAAATTGTTTTAATACATACGTGAAAAAAAAAAAATATTGGAAGTTTCATTATATTTTTGTTTGTTTTTGTTACTATTTGCTGCTTATACCAGATAATATCGATGAATAAAGGTCCTGGAGTTTTTCAGATTTTCACTTGGAAAACCTGGAAATAACATGGAATTTCATGTCCTTAATCTGTTAGACACCATGTTTTTGTTACAACAGCAATACAAAATGTATAACCACAAATACTAGAACGACGTATAGACCGGCGGTATAACTGCCGGGGATGAGGATCGAACTGCCTACCTAATCATGATGCTTACCTATAAACCTAACACGCTACTGACTACGCTATTCGTAACTTGTGAATTTATTTTATTTAAATGCCCTATAAATAACATTGGACATTAGGTGAGACATTACTTGCGATTCAAGTGATTATTTAACACATGATCATGCGTATATTTTTATTGTACTATTGAAAAATGTCTTTTATTTCCTCTTCGCAAAATTAATAATTGATAATTAATGAAATGGTAATGAATTATTCACCACTTGAAGCATACACCTTTCCTTACCTATGATTTACTTGAAATTTGTTACTCGTAGGTTTTTAAGGCAGCTGAGTTCGAATATAAACTGAAGCTCGCTCAAGTTGTAAACATTTTTGGGTCTAGTTGGCAATTGATTGATTCCTCGTACAAATAATACTTTCTCACCAATTCGTTTCACCAGCAAAATGAAAGGCCAGCAAATCATCCGAAAGCTGAATTTTTCGTTTCCGTAACTAACCGTCATTTGCTGACAGGGCAAGGTGATTGCTGCATGTGCAAAATGAATAGCTGTTACAGCAGAAAGGTGCTTCACAAACTAACTTTAGCTGCGACAACAACATTATTTTTCTCCGTGCAGCAGACGCACGGAAAGACAATTTTCTTTTTACTCGGGGTGGTCTGCGGTCTCAAAACGGCATTCATTACAGTTTTTAATACCTACTAAGCATGGGGCAAGTGGGCAGGAGGGTGTTTCACATCACCTTAAGAACATGTGAAACGACTCAGTCGGTACCTACAATCTGTAATGAATGCGATTCAGAGACCGTAGACTTTTCGGGAAAAAGCAAAGCATTAGCGGATGCACAGTTTAATACCGCGTCCGATGATGCTTCCCTTTTATCGGAAACGTCAGCGGACTTTAAATGGCATTGATTCGAAAAATGCGTCTATCTCTCTCGCACTCATGTGTCACGTGGTACATCTTTCACATGGCCTTAAGCCCAGGTAGCACAAAAAAAATTAGTTATCAGAAATTGATCTAAATGGGTTACATATGTCCGTGTGGACGATATCCGAAAGTTAACACCCATCCAAAAAGTTAACTTTTGGACATAGGATAGCTTATAGTTACCATCCGGACGGACATATGTAACCCATTTAGATTACTTTCTAATAACTAATTTTTTTGTGCTACCTGGGAAAGCATATGAAACACATTTTCAGTGTGCCTCTCTCGGCTCTGCCGAGAGCGCCACTGATGCTATCTCTCTCGCGCTCCATAGTGTTTCACATGCTCTTAAGGGGAAGTGAAATATCGCGATCGGTCATAAAAACTGTAATGAACTTTTCTTAAGGGTGCTAATTTTTTTGAAGGAAAAGCAAATTCGAGCCGGATGTACACGGTTATTTCGCATCCGGCCGGAATTCATTTTTGTTGCAAAAAAATTAACACCATTGAATAAAGTTAATTTGAAAATTGCAACTATCTCTCTCACACTCATGGCCCCGTCACGTGACTTTCACTTCACCTCAAGAGCATATGAAACACCTTTCTGAGTGAGTCTCTCTTGCTCCGCCGTGAGCGCCACTGATGCTATCTATGTCTCGCTCTCTATAAGGTTTCACATGCTCTTAAGGTGATGTGCAACACCCTTCCGCCAACCTACCCCGCGCCCAGTTGGCAATAAAAACTGTACTGCATGCCATTTTGAGGCCGCAGACTGCCGAGGAAAAAGAAAATTGTCTTTCCCTGCGTCTGCCAATTCACTAGGGAAAGACAATTTTCTTTTTCCTCGGCGGTCTGCGGTCTCAAATCGGCATGCAGTACAGTTTTTGTTACAGACGGCGGTATTTCACATCACCTTAAGAGCATGTGCAATACCGCGGTCGGTAATAAAAACTGTAATCAACTTTTTCACGAATTCTTTTGTATATGCAAGAACGCCTAAGAAAAGTTGATTACCGTTTTGGATAACGACTGAGCCCGGGATGGACGGGGAGGGAGGTGTTTCAAATGGTCTTAAGAACATGTGAAACACTATGGAGTTCGAGAGAGATAGCATCAGTGGCGCTTACAGTGGAGCGAGAGAGACACACTCGGAAAGGTGTTTCACATGCTCTTAAGGGGAAGTGAAACAGCTGTGCGTGCGAAAGAGATGTTTGCAATTTTTAAATTAACTTTATTCAATGGTGCTAATTTCTTTGAGAAGAAAATAAATTCTAGCCGGCTGCGAAATTACCACGCGCATACAGCTCGAATTTGCTTTTTCCTCAAAAAAATTAGCACTCTTGAGAAAAGTGCATTATAGTTTTCATAACCGACCGCGATATTTCACTTCCCCTTCATCTCACTCGTTTGATATTTTACTTCCCCTTAATCGCACTCGTTCGATATTTCACTTCCCCTTAATCTCACTCGTTCGATATTTCACTTCCCCTTAATCTCACTTACTTGTTTTGTTGTCGCGAGCCGCGAACTTATGTTTAGGCCAGACAGGCGACATAGATTTCCAAGAAAAAGTATTTGGGGTAAAATGATCCCGTGTTTCACAGAATTACACGCGTTTCTTTTTATTTCCAGGATCCAAGAAGAGATAAACGATAAGCGAGTAGATAAAGATCGAATTTGGTGATCCAACTTTAAACCAAATATTATCGACTCGTCATCATGGGCGAAAAATGGAGAATCTGCAAGCTTCTCATGTACAAGAACATGCTCACGCGAAGGAAACATTGGAAAATTTTGCTCTTTATGGAAGTGATGATACCTCTGGCGCTTATCATGTTGTGTCAGGTTTTGAGAACGGAGCAGGCTCCAGCTCCTACTCGGGTAGAAAACAACACTTATCATCGAATCATACCAATGCAACCCGCACCTTGGGCATTCGAGCTGAGATATGCGCCAAAAAATAACCTCACCGAACGGATAATGAGCAGGGCTGGACAATGCATGAGGATAAACGAGAACCGTAATTAAATTCTTTTATCAACCTTCTGGAAAAATTTATCCCCTGCTTTCGCGCGAACATGAGATAAGCCTGGAATCTTGAAAAATCTTTGACTCCCACTACAAAAAATTCTACAAATAACCAAAGTGGAATTATATGATGAAATTATAATATATAAATATTATAATTTCATCACATAATTCCACTTTGGTTATTTGTAGAATTTTTTGCAGTGGGAGTCAAAGATTTTCCAAGATCGCAATGGAAATTTCATTGTTTTTCCGTTCATTTTTTCATCCACGAGACAAATAACACAAATAATATAATTTCATTCTTTATAAACGGAATTATAAAATTCCGTTTATACAAAATGAAATTATATTATTTGTATTATTTGTCTCGTCGATGAAAAAATGTAGGGAAAATCAATGACATTTCCATTGCGATTCTTTCTGGACACAAATGATTTATTTCTTCAAATTGTACTGCTCGTACATTATTAATATATAATCCATTTCTAGTCATATAATAATTTATGCATGAGAATTCAATTCATGGATTGTATACGAATTGTAGATAATTATTAATTTTTTCTAGGGTAAATCAATGGTATTTTTTTAAACTTCCGGAGAATGTTTTACATATACTGAAACTGCATTTATTTTTCATTTCATTTTTCACTGTTGCTGAGCTGATATTTTTCATTGATTTTTTTATTTTTATATTTCGTAATCTATCGTGGATCGTGAAATAATCGTGGAACGCATTACCAGTCGAAGTAATCGAATCAAAGAAAATCATCCAATTTAAAAAATAGACCCGATAAACACTCTACTTAATGTTAACTATATAATCCAAATTCTATAAGCTGTTTCTATAAGCTATTCTATAAGCTATATAACTTTCTTTCTGTAAATAAATAAATAAATAAATAAATAAATAATATTTAACTTTTGTAGAGATGATAGGGTCGGAAAGCGAACATATCATGGTGAACGAAATAATGTCGAAGCAGGAATTACATCCTTTCTTGCAAATTTTCGGGATCGTTTTTGAAAATATCGACAGCGAGGGTTTGCCAAAAAAATTCAGATACAAATTTCGGACGTCGAGAAAGTTGCCCAAGAAATTATATCAGAACGTGCAGAACGGTAACGCAGCAACGGTGGAATTCATTGGCTCTGCCCTACCTCTTATGCAAACGTGTCTGGACAGAGCCTACATTGAAGAGGCAACTTCCTCGCCCACCATCAACATGACCGTAAATAAAAATAATTCGACGTCCGATCAAGTAGATCGTTTTGGTGGTGATAATAATAATAATAATAATAATAATAATAAATTTTTTGTCAGGTGACAACGCAGCAAATGCCCTATCCGCCGTTCATCTCCGCCAATTCGATGACGATTTCGAGAGGGCTGTTGGTCAGCCAAGTCTTCATGATCATATTTTTCGTTGTCATGTGCGTCGAAGTCTGGTTTCCGATAAACGAAAAGGATACCGGTATTAACGTAAGTATCGACGGTTTATAAGGCATTCTTTATCAACTAGGCCACCTTTCGGTCGATCTCTCAGATGTTTTTTAAAATTTGACAGTTTGTAGTACTACTTGAGAGAAGCATCTGTGATTTTTTAAATATTTTTAAAGTGCGCCCTTCAGGATTTACGTTTTTTTAAATATCAGTATATATCAGAAAATATTGGTCACTGAAAAAATTCGTAGGAACATTAACTTTTTTTTATTATTCATCACCTTTCGAATCATGTTAGAGTCATAATTTTCCCGATACGGGAAAGTCCACGTTTCATGAAAAAAGAATTAAAATATTTTATTTCTACGAAAAACACACCTTCAATTCTGGTCCCAATTTTACAGGATGTTTGGTATTACATGGAGATTCTGAGAAAAAAATCCCAAAGTGGTACCTGCGATTCTTATGCCCAAAAAAAAAAATAAACAAATAAAAAATTAAAAAAAAAACTTTTAAAAAGGAACATTTATTTAAAAAAAACGTTTCCCAACGATATGAATCAAATTTACCGACTACGGGCCAACCCCTTTCAGTTATCTAAATAATAGTTGTGTTTATACGAATTTATATGAATTAAATTTTTTATTTGTTTATTTTTTAGTACGTAAGAATCACAGGTACCACTTTGGACATTTTTTTTAGAATC
Organism: Amblyjoppa fuscipennis; assembly: GCA_963575735.1. Lineage (NCBI taxonomy): Eukaryota > Metazoa > Arthropoda > Insecta > Hymenoptera > Ichneumonidae > Amblyjoppa > Amblyjoppa fuscipennis. The sequence continues at coordinate 12,701,776 of OY754489.1, read as the reverse complement.
TTCATACAATGCTAAATATCGTGTAAAATTGTAACCAGAATCGAAAGTGTGTTTTAGTAGAAAAAAATTATTTGAACTTTTTTTTTTACGACAAATGAACTTTCCTGTATCGGGAAAATTATGACTAACATCATTCAAAAGTTGATGAAAAATAAAAATGTTAATTTTCCTACGAATTTTTTGAGGGACCAATATTTTCTGAGATATACTGATATTTAAAAAAGGCATCAATCCTGAACGGTGCATTTTTAAAATCTAGAAAAAATCACAGAAGCCCCTCTCAAGTAGTATCACAAACTGGCAAATTTTAAAAAACATCTGAGAGGTCGATCGAAAAAAGTGGCTCAGTTGATAAAGAATGCCTCTTATACAAGTGACGATATGCAATTTGCTCGAATAGTCTCGAAGCTATGAATCATGGAACGAAAAAAAACAACACATCGAGATGTATTTTTTTATGTCGAATGTTTAAAAAACCTAAATGTATTTTCATTTTTCAGATTCTGATGTCCGTGAACGGTGTGAAGGACTTTCAAAACTTACTCAGCTGGCTGATAAGCGGTGTAATGTTCAGCGTCGTTTATCTGGCACCGATCGTCATAATCCTCAAATACTTTTTACCGCCAATTCTATTGCCATACTTGACATACAGCAACGGTTTCATAGTATGGATCGTACTTACGATTTACCTTTGTCACATTTTGGCCTTTGTCATGCACACAGCAGCGTATCAGTGGAGACGTGCGTTGAATTCAGCCGGTCGTTCCGATCGGACACATTCACAAGTGATAAACCAACGACCGTCGTCTTTACAAATCTTGTTTATTTAAAAAAAATTTTTACAGTGTTTAGTCCAATTTTCATTACTTTCCTAATAACCGTGCTCATGGACTTTATAAGTAATTTTGCAACCAACGCGAATTACACCAGATTTCCTATTTATCTCGGTATTATCAGTCCAAACATTATGCTGAATCGGATCTTCAGTGAAATCAATTTTTACGAGAATCAACGTAAGTTAATCAAATCTGAACTTCCTTCGTTCGCTTCCATTTAAAAAAATGTTTTATATTTCGATGAGAACAATTTCCATTTTTTCAGTGATCGGCGTCAATTGGAACAATTTATTTACGCCCGGAGATGCGATGGCTCCACGAGAAACTTCTTTGGGAGCTTTGATCGTCCTTTCAATCTTGGGAATGTTGATACACTTTTTACTCGCGGTCTACGTGTACGCGGTGCGACCCGGAAAGTACGGCGTCGCGCAGCATCCTCTTTACTTCCTTCAGGTTTGTTACGCACTCCGAAACACAGTTCTGCAATTTTTTCTATTCCATACAATTATCCGATGAAACATTACCAACGATTTAATTACGGATAGACAACAATTCCACCCGTAATTAATTTATAATTATTTATCCAGTAATATATCTTTCCTTCATAATAAAAAAAAAAAATTCTTCGACGTTAATTCCAGAGGCGCAACAAAGTTCTTAGCGACCGTGGCGTCACGCCCCCGGACTATAACAGAGAAGATCGGAAGGAGTTCGAGAGAATTCCCGAGGGAACTTTGACACCAGGAATACAAATTCGAGATTTGACAAAAACCTACATAAAGGACTTCTTCCGGCGGACGGCGGTCCAAGCTCTGAGAGGCATCGACGTCGATTTCTACAAAGGACAAATAACAGCTCTGGTCGGCCACGACGGATCCGGCAAAACTACAATGACATCAGTCCTCTCCGGTCTCACTGGTTTGACGGAAGGGGTGGTCCTTATCGACGGAAAAGACGTTCAGCACGATCGCGGATCGGTGCAACGAAATTTGGGATTTTGTCCGCAGGAGAACATAGTCTTTCCGAATTTCAGTGTCTTCGAGCAGGTCATGTTTTTTGGCATGGTACGTTGTTTTTATTAATGATTTTAATGGAATTTCTCGGTGCTCGATAAAATTTGTCACATAAAGATGTCCATTTTCAGCTGAAAGCAGGAGACAGGAAGACGAAAGACGTTTTGACGAAGGAAGTCGAGGTACTCTTGGAGAAGATGAGTTTGACTGACAAGAAGAATTCGTTGCCGAATGAATTGTCTGGCGGACAACGGCGAAGGATGTGTCTGGCGATGGCGGTGATCGGTGATCCGAGCGTTTTGATACTCGACGAGCCAACGTCCGGCATGGACACCGAGAGCAAGCGGGAGGTCCGGGATATAATATTGAAGCTACGCGGTGACGCGACTATTCTTATCAGCACCCACGACATGGAGGAGGCCGATATCCTCGGCGACAGAATTGCAATTATTCATTCGGGAAAGTTGCGATGTTATGGAACCTCGATGTTCCTGAAGAAACTCTACAGCGACGGGCAAGTAGATGTGACACTGTCGACCGAGCCGTCGTGCGAGCCGCAAAGGATCGTCGACGAGATTGGTCTGAGCGCACAGTTGTTGAGCGTCGACGACGGAAAGGTCGTTCTCGCCATACCGTTCACAGACAGTTTGCCCAAAGCTCTCGACACTCTGGAGAAACGAAAGAGCGAACTCGGTATCACCGGTCTCAGTGTATCGCTCATCACTCTGGAACAAGTTTTCCTCAGGTAAGAGAATGAAGAAGAAGAAAATCAAACCCATACGAATGATTTGAAAAACACCGAATACTAAAATCACCGATTCTTTCCTCAGGGTAATGAGGGGGCACGGGGACGAAACGAATTTGTCGAACGAAGCAGCCAAGTCCTTCGACAAACTCACAGGTTTCCGGTACTTCGTGCAAACCGTTGCTGCCTTCTTCACAAAGAAAGTCACCCTCGCTCGCAAGAGGCCCGGGACCGTCATCATGGATATATTATGGCCGTCCGTATCGGTTCTTCTGGTTGCCTCCAACCACATCGCCTCGCCAACCATTCGTAGTTCCTCTCTGACTCTCGACGCTTACACGGATACTCGATCTATAGCTTACGCCGAGGAGAACATCTACGGAGAGAAATACGTGACGAGCGCCGAAGGTTTCGGTGGAACAGCGACGTACATAGGACCGAACAACAACAACGTGATCGATGGTACGGATTCTAATTCGAAACTCAATTAATTTTTTCCGATTGAACTTACAAATAAAATAAATATTTATATATTTTTGCAGCCTTGCTAGCATCGGCGGTCGACGATGTGAATACTTATCGCACAAAGTTCATCGTATCCGGCGAATTCAACATAACTAATGGAAATATCGTGGCAAATGGTTTATACTCGGGAACGGCGCTTCTCGGTGTTCCAGCGAGCATTAACATGCTCACGAATACGATAGTTAAAGTCCTGACTGGCGACGACGAATATTCGATATTCATATCGGTCGAAGAACTTCCCCGATCGTACAGATCGTTCGATAAGCCGGCCGTCAGCAGTATCACCCTGTCTCTCGGTCTGATATTCTTTCTCGGGCCCGCTTTAGTTAAGTTCGTGAGTCAACCGTTGTATGAAAATTTTTCCGGACTCAAGCAGCTTCAAACTATGACCGGAGCCTCGAAGTTGGCCTACTGGGGATGCACTTATATCTTCGATCTTCTTCAATACACGGTTACAATCATATTGCTCATTGCTGGGTTTGTCATCACCGATGCGAGCTACGGGACGCAATATTATCACGGAACGGAAATTAGTAAGTTAATAGTTATGCAATTAAAAAGAAAGATGAACATGGAAACAAAAATACAAATTTTCTGTAATATTACTTTTTCATCATTACAGTGACCTACTTTTTGCTGCTGTTCGTTTTCGGAGCAAGCGTTTTGCCTCTCGTCTACATATTCAGCTTTTGGAAGAAGACGAACGATAAATATTTTCTGCTCAATATAGCGCCACTCGTTTTAGGTGAGTATTTTTCAAAAAAATCATCACCGTTAAATTTATTTATATTTCTGTAATTTATAAACAATATTTCATCGATGCGTTTCCTTATTTTTTATTTATTTCGTCGGAATTATTCGTAACTGTGCGAAGCTTTGTAGACGCTTCGAATTCGTTGTGACCTGAAATTTTTCTTACTGTTCGCAGTTTTCAGTCACTTTCTGTCGCTCGGCCCGACCCGTCCTGTGAACGACAAAGAGTATGATGTATTTCAGCTCATTTCGAGCAGGATATTTTTGCTGCTTCCTCACACGAGCGTCATTTACGGTCACATGTACTTCTTCGAAATGGTGCTGATAAATTCGCGCTGTCGAAGAATGTCGAATAGATTCATCGAAGCCATTTGTTCCGGCAATGTACAGAAGTTGGATCAATGCTGCTGTAAGAAATAATATAATATCGCGAATTTTTATGCTTTTTCATCTCTGATATATACAGATTTTTTTATACAACGTCGACGGAGCAAATAATATTTTTTTCTTCATTGCAGATATGAATTGCTGGGACGGCGTGTGCGACAACCCCGCTGCCTATTTCGTTGACAAAGGTTCGTTCACGGTTCTACCGAACAGTCTGATGTTGATGGCGGGTTCCGCGGTACTCTTCTTCGCCATAATATACGCTTTGGAAAAGAAAATTCCGGCCAGGCTGTACGCACGTTTCCATCGCGCACCGTTGAACAGTGGAACCAAGACGACGAACGAATTGGTCGAGGAAGAGGCTCACGAAGTGACGGAGGAACTTGACAAAATGCTGTTGAACAGTAAGTGCGAAGCTCTTTAAAAAAAAAGAAACTCAATATTCACTCGAAGGATTATTTATCGATGCAATTTATTTTTCTACAAATCATAATTATTTACATAAAACACCTTATGATTTTAGAAAACGATCCCAAGCACGCGAAAAATGAAAATATATTTCTCGTTCGGGAATTGAGCAAGAGTTACGGAAGTGTGAATGCCGTTAAGGGAATAAGTTTCCGGGTGAAGCAGGGCGAGTGCTTCGGTCTTCTGGGTGTTAACGGAGCGGGCAAAACTACGACATTTAGAGTGCTGACCGGCGAGGAGCTAGCAAACAGTGGAGTGATGTATTTGAATGGGTGCAGTCTTGACAAGGAACGAAAGAACGTAAGAATAAATAGATTCCTTAATATCTTCCACGATCGACTATACCGATTTTGGTAAAACTATTGTGTTCAAGTTCGAAATTTTTGAACTGAAAAACTGTCGAATTTTTACTTCTCAATCGTCCATCTCTGTAGATCGAATTATTATTAACATTACTAGCAAGGTCGTTGGGGCTTGGGTGCTTCGCGCCCTCACAATCGACTATCCAATTTACAAACCGGAAATTACATTTTTGTCGATTTACCGGAAATTTCACTTCCCGTTTGAAAATTTCGTATTTCGACCGGAAGTTACCTTGAAACCGGAAATACGTCATTTCCAATTGTCTATGGGAGTGTCCAGTGGTCTTGTACTTTAGTATAAAGTAGATTAATTGTTATTTGTTTACGTTTTATTTTTTTAGTATCTCGCAGAAATAGGCTACTGTCCGCAAGAGAACGCGCTACAGGATTCCCTCAACTCTTGGGACTACCTTAACTTGTTCGCTAGGCTTCGCGGAATTCCCAACACAGAAGTGAAGGCGACCGTTGAAAAATGGATTAATAAATTGAGTAAGAATAGTCAAGATAAATAATGTATGTTCGGGCTGAAAATGTTTAATGCAAGATAGATAATCAAATGTTTTTTTTATCACAGATCTTACGGCTTGCGCATCTGAGCCGAGTGGAACATACAGCAATGGTAACAAGCGCCGTTTGAACATCGCAATGGCACTGATAGGAAATCCGTTGCTGGTTCTCATGGACGAACCTACCAGCGGCATGGATCCGGCTGCGAGAAGATCGCTCTGGAAGACGTTGAAAACGTGCCAGGAAGGCGGTCAATCGATAATCCTAACATCTCAGAGGTTAATTTTTTCATACTGGTTGTGTAAAAAAACTGTCTCCTCGTGGATACTAAATTACGTTATCGCTCGTTATCTTGCAGCATGGAGGAGTGCGAAGCGCTGTGCAACCGACTCGTGATAATGAGGAAGGGCCAGCTGGTCTGCGTCGGTACTCGTCAAGAATTGAGGCAACGCTTCGGCGTTGGTTACAATATTCATGTGAAGCTCAATCCCGGATGTCAAAGGACCGACGTCGAGGAGATAAAGAATCGAATCGGCACTACTCTGGTCTGCAAGCTCACCGACAAGAACAAGGCTCGTATTCGCTGTTCCGCACAATGGATCTATTATTATTTTATGTTATATTTGTAACGGTTTTCCCGCCTTTTTTGTTTCAGGGCTTCATCGGCTTCCATGTGACAGATCGTCAGGCGACGTGGACAGAGATGTACACAATGATGAACGAATTGAAGGCCGATTACGATTGTATCGAAGACTTCGCAATATTATCATCGACACTCGAGCAGTTGTTTATCCAATTCGCTCGAGCACCCGGTGAGGTCGACGAGGCGAACCTGGCGGAAAGTGCCCCATCACTTCAAGACACCAAAGAAGAATCGAAAAAAGACCTTTGAGCAATTGCTCAAAGGTCTTTTCCAGCTCAAAGATCAAATTTGAAGCACCGAAGAAGAGTGCGAGAACACTGAAAAACCGCTCGAAATTGGCAACTGTTTGAAACTGAAAGGTTTTTGGTTTTTTGTTTTTGCGGCCATGGAAACTCTGAAAAAGCATCGATGCAAATGATTGCAACAATAATATTCTTCCAGCGTAATTAGCATCATAATACATCCATTCCAACAATAAAAATAGTAGGGCGGTAATGGTATAAAAAAATGAAATCAATAATCTCACTATTATATTTTCGGAACTTCCATCGGGCGGGATTGAAACCTGTGACCTACCTCACTACGTATACCTAGAATCGTGCATGTTTGCACGTGTCGGGCCGACAGCGTGATAAACCATACATTTTACTCCGATCGTGAGATTTTTTTTTTTTTCTAATTTTTGTTTAAATGAAAATCGAAACAAAAGTATTTTTTTGTCTTTACAATGAGACCAAGAGGGTGTGATGATGGCGTCGGAGAGCCTTAGCGAACTTTGCGAAAATAAAGATTAAGTACCTACCACGTAACTTTGATGCCTAATCTACTATGTTTCTATACACGTATGGGTTTATACTCACAAAAACAATTTGAGACTAAATATATTTTTCTTATCTTCATATTATATATATAAATGTAATATATATTATTACTGCGGAGCGTTTAAATTTATATAAATATGTTCGTCAAACTTTGTAAAGCCGACGTTGGTGATGTATACGGAAATATATATTTAAGAAAAAATATTTATATAAAAATAAATTTGTGATTTTCCATGACTTCTAAAAGAAAAATACAGTTCATGCGGACTTCAGTTGAATGAAAAAAAAAAATTCACGTATACATTTTTTAAAAGTTCTGTATCGCTGTCATGTATATACTAACAACTCTGCGTTTTTTCGAACCGTGCGAGAACTCTTCCTCGCTCGTTTCTCTACGATAGATTTCTGTTTTATCTCTCGGACTGCCTTGATTCAGCTTCAACGTCCCGACATCTATGAAATATAACTATGAACATTTTTATCAATGAATGTTGTAGCACAGGCCACTTCGCCAGGTGACTACCGATTGGTCAGGGGTAGATACAGGACTTAGCGAATTTTTAAAAAAGTACTATCGAGTATCTCCGCGTAACAGTTTTCCATCGACGTCAGCAGCGATATCATCTATCTTCGAAATATCCACGAAAGTAAATATAATTTTTTCTTATAGTAAATTTTTTAAACTACTGTTAACATTCAATCATTGATAATGATTATAGTTTTAATAATATAATTACTGTAATTATAATAATTCATAAATCTAGTAATTATTATAATATAATTATAACAATTGAGACCGTCAGGAGACAGACAATTTTTTTCTTATCTTTTGATAAAATTTTTTCATAATCACAATCATAATATCTTAATCATGATTATGATATTGGTTACAATTATTGTGTCTCAAGGCCTCAAAAAATAAAAAACCCCGAGTCAAATATTTCGCTCGGGTATATTCATTCGGCTTCGGACATTCGCGGCTTCCGGTATTTTCATTTTTAAGTCTCTAAACCCAGAGAGACAAAAATGCCAACTTCATTAAAAAAAAATTGTTAAGTTTACTTTGAATCTTCTCACGCAATAAAATTATTTATATTTCACAGACTCACATGGAAGCTTAAGAAAGCCAGCGAAGATCTCGAATTTGTTACGCCCAACAATATCCGCTACGCGAAATACTTCAAGCACGGCACATCAACGAGTCACATCAATAAAATCGGGGACGGGTGATCTTCGCTAACGATTGTTATACATTGGAGTTGCAATTTCGAAAGTTCGCCGAGAACTGGTGAGTAATCGAGTTAATGCATTGCTGGAAATAAATATTAATTAGCGTGCCCAGTGGCACTCCCACCTCGAGGGACGTTCGTTAGTGATATTTGTTTGTTTTGTCGTCGGGAGTCTCGAGCTTATCTCTTTAGGCCAGATAGGCGACAGATTCGCGGGAAAGATTTTTTTAAATGCATTCGTTGTTTCACAGAATGACACGCGTCGCTACTTTATCTCGAGGAAGAGATAAACGATAAGTGGGTGGATAACGATCGAATTCTATGACACACCTTTAATACAATCCTATCGACTCGTCATCATGGGTGAAAAGTGGAGGATCTTCAAGCTTCTCATGTACAAGAACATGATCGTGCGAAAGAAACATTGGAAGCTGATGCTCTTCGTGGAAGTGATGATACCCCTGATTTTTATGCTGCTCGGTCAGATTGCGAGAACGTTGCTGACCGACGGTCCAACTCGGATAGATCACAATACTTATCATAATATCGAACCGATCAAGCCGCCAGTTTGGGGACTCCAGCTGAGCTACGCACCATCGAATGACCTCACCGATCGGATAATGAACAGAACCGGACGATGCATGATAATACTAGACGGACGTAATCAAATTCTTTTGTCGAGCTTGTAGATCATTTTTTTGCCCGCTCACGGCGAACGTCGTCCTGCTGTAAAAATTCTACAAATAACCAAAGTCGAATTATCATTTGCGTTATTTGTCTTGCGGATGAAGAAATGAAGAAAAGAAATTTTCATTGCAGTTCCTGTGAAGTCAATTTTTTTTTCTTCAATGCAGGATTCATGCACGAGAACTCAATTAATAGATTTTGGAATTATATATAATTATTTTCAATAATATTAACTTTCGCATACCGTCCTTCGAAGAATTTCGTACTTATACTGAAAGAGCATATATTTTTTATTCATATTTTTGCTTTGATATTTTTTAATAATTTTTTTTTTTTTTTTTTTCATTTTGCAGGGCTGAAAGGGTCGGATAACGAAAATCTCATGGTGACCGAAATAAAGTCCGCGCAGGAAGAAAATCCTTACATGACGTTTCTCGGGATAGTTTTCGAAAATTTTGACAGCGGCAGTTTGCCAAAAAAATTCCGATACAAAGTTCGGACGTCGACAAGGTTGCCCAACGAATTGTATCAGAACGAGGAAAACGGTAACCGGTCACGGTATGATTTCCCTGACGATCGCTTCACTCTCATGCAAATGTGTCTGGACAAAACCTACATCGAAGAAGCAACTTCCTCGTCTACCGCGAACATAACGGTAAATGTAACTAATTTTATCCCTGGTGAAAATATTTCTCTGACAATTTATCTGAAAAATTCTAAACCGACCGTTTCAGTGATTTTCATTGATTTTCCGACATTTTTCTCTGACTTTCACTGCTATATGTTATATATCTCTGGCATTTTCTCCGCGCGACCTCCAGCACTCACAATATATCAGAGAAATTCAGAGTATTTTCCGAAAAATTCTCGATATCTCAGATTTTTTCTAATAAAGTGCGTTAAAAGAAAATACGAGTTGTGTCTAAGATTTACTCTTTCTGTTACTCGGATGTACAATAGACTTTTTCAGAGAAAATACGATTAATTTTCTGAAAAACTCTGCTTTTTTCGGATAAGGTGGGTTTAGAGAATTTCAGAGAACTTACACGTGCACTCTAATATCTGCTCTTTCTGGTATTGGGTACGAACAGTAAACAGAAAACAATAATTTATGTATCCTCTGTATGGGAAATTCAGCGAAAATTTTACTTTTTCAGAAAATAGTTTCTGAATGTAGATGAGAAACAGGCTTAGAATATCAACAAAGGTCATAGTTTTTCAGAGAAGATGGCAGGCAAAATCAGAGATTGTCAGAACAATTAGAAATATTTAGAACCAGAAAAATATTTGACTTTCTCTGAAAAGTGAGAGAAATTCGGAGGACTTTTCAGAGAAATTTGAGAGAAATTTTCCGAGACATTCAGATATTTCAGATATTTCAGAGACATTCAGAGAAAACATTTTCACCAGGGATGTCAACTAAATTGTTTTGCTAATGATAATAAAAATTATGAAATTTTTGTCAGATAACCACCCAACAAATGCCATACCCAACGTTTGTCTCCGTCGACTCGCAGACGATGATGGGAGGACAATTTATCAGCGAACTCGCAAGACTCGCGTTTCTTCTTGTCATGTGCGTCGAGGTCAAGTTTCCGGTTAACGAAAAGTATATAGGCATTAACGTGAGTACCGACGATTTATACAAGTGGCAATATATAATTTAAAAGAATAAAAATAATTAATTTAAATAATGAAATACTAATTTAAGAAAATAAAAGAAGTGATGAATCTTCAAAGGAAAAAAAACATTGAGATGTATTTTTTTTTTATGTCAGACCTACAAAAAAAAAAACATGTATTTTAATTTTTCAGATCCTGATGTCGGTGAACGGTGTGAAGAACGTTCAGAACTTACTCAGCTGGCTGATAAGCGGTGTGATGTTCAGCGTCGTTTATCTAGCACCGATCGTCATAATGCTCAGATATTTTCTTCCGCCAATTCTATTGCCGTACCTGACATACAGCAACGGTTTCATAGTATGGATCGCGTTTACGATTCACGTTTGTCACATTATGACCTTTGCCATGCACACGACAGCGTATCTGTGGAGACGTGAGTTGAACACACTTGGTCGTTCCGTTCCGGTAAATTCACACGTGATAACCGGATGAGCGTTGATGGATGCTTTACAAATCTCATCTATTTTTTTATTTGCAGCCGCTCGTGCAACTTTCGTTGCTTTCATAATAATGACGCTCATGGACATTATAAGCAAGTTTCTAACCGACGCGAAGTACGCCAGACTTCTTATTTATCTCGGTATCCTCAGTCCAAACTTGATGATGAATCGGATCTTCTATGAAATTAATTTTTACGAGAATCATCGTAAGTTATTTTAATCTGAGCCTAATTCGATTGCGCCCATTTTATTAAATTTATTATATTTATTAGATGAAAACGTTTTTTTATTTTTCAGTGATAGGCGTTGATTGGAAGAATTTATTCACACCCGGAGATGCAATGGCTCCGGGAGAAAGTTCCTTGGGAGCTGTGCTCGTCTTTTCAATCTTGGGAATCTTAATACACTTTTTACTCGCGGTCTACGTGTACGCGGTGCGACCTGGAAAATACGGCGTCGCGCAGCATCCCCTTTTCTTCCTTCAGGTTTGTTACGCAATTCGAGCCACGTTCGTGCAATTTTTTGTATTCCATCAAATTATACGATGAAACATTGCCACCGAATTAATTACGGATAGACAACAATTACGCCTGTAATTAATTTATGATTATTTATCTGGTAATATATATAATTTTTATTTAAAAAAAACTACCAATGTGAACGCACGTCTGAATACGTTTTGATCTTAATTACAGAAGCGCAAGAAAGTTATTTGCGATGGTGACGGAACGGTGTCGGACTATAACAGAGAAGAACGGAAGGAGTTCGAGAGAGTTCCCGATGGAACTTTGACACCGGGAATACAAATTCGCGAGTTGACGAAAACCTACATGACGGATTTGTTCCGCCGGACGGCGGTTCAAGCTCTGAGGGGCATCGACGTCGATTTTTACAAAGGACAAATAACAGCTCTGCTCGGTCACAACGGAGCCGGTAAAACTACGATGATATCCGTTCTCTCCGGTCTCACGGACTCGACGGAGGGAGTGGTATTCATCGACGGAAAAAACGTTCAGCATGACCTCGAATCGGTGCAACGATATTTGGGACTTTGTCCGCAGGAGAACATGGTCTTTCCGGATCTCACTGTCTTCGAGCAGGTCATGTTCTTTGGCATGGTACGTCGTTTTTATTGATGATTTTCTTCAAAGTTATAATTATACAATATAATATAATCGTAGATAGAGTAGATAGGATAATTATAGATATAGGACTAACTTAACTTAGGGCGACCCTTTACTTTCGCCAGCAGGTCAAACGACCGCAAAACGACTTAAAAAACGACCGGTCGTTTTGTGCCGTTTTGACGACCACCGTGCGACCAAAACAACAACCAGTTTTTAGTTTCGGCTTGGTCGTATTTTCTGTAACGACCAAAACACGACTGATACACTTTGCAGCGGACGTTACCTCGGTCGTTTTTGGGTCTTTAAAGGAAAAAACGACTAAATCTAAACCGACAAAATGGTCGTTTTATTGGTTGTTTTACGGTCGTCAAAACGGCACAAAACGACCGGTTGTTTTTTTGCTCGTATGGTGGTCGCTTGACTAGCTAGGGTTGTAAAAAATTCAGTTGCTAATCTAATTGCAATGGCAACGATACACCCTCCTTACGGTGAAGTGAAAGTCACGTGACGGGGCCATGATGAGTGTGAGAGAGATAGATGCAATTTTCAAATTAACTTTATTCAATGGTGTTAATATTTTTGCAACAAAAATGAATTCGGCCCGGATGCGAAATTGCCGTGTGCATCCGGCTCGAATTTGCTTTTCCTTCAAAAAAATTAGCACCCTTGAGAACAGTTTATTACAGTTTTTATTACCGACCGCGGTATTTCATTTTCCCTTAAGAGAGTCTGCATAAGCCTCTCTTATCGCGAAACTTCCGTGATCGATAAAATTAGTCAGATACAAATTTCCATTTTCAGCTGAAAGCGAAAGACAAGACGAAGGACGCGTTGGCGCAGGAAGTCGAGATGCTCTTGGAGAAGGTGAATTTGACCGACAAGAAGAATTCACTGGCGAAGCAATTGTCCGGCGGGCAAAAGCGAAGGATGTGTCTGGCGATGGCGGTGATCGGTGATGCGAGAGTTTTGATCCTCGACGAGCCAACGTCCGGCATGGACGCAGAGAGCAAGCGGGAGGTCTGGGATATAATATTGAAGCTACGCGGTGAAACGACCATTCTGATCAGCACCCACGACATGGAGGAGGCCGATATCCTCGGCGACAGAATTGCCATTATTCATTCGGGAAAGATGCGATGCTACGGGACCTCGATGTTCCTGAAGAAACTCTACAGCGACGGACAAGTCGAGGTGACGCTGTCGACGGAACCGTCGTGCGAACCGCAAAGGATCATCGATGAGATTGGTCTGAGTGCGCAGCTGTTGAGCGTCGAAGACGGAAAAGTCGTTCTCGGCATACCATTCACCGACAATTTGCCCGAAGCCCTCGACACTCTGGAGAAACGAAAGAGCGAACTCGGTATCACTGGTCTCAGTGTATCACTCATCACTTTGGAACAAGTTTTCCTCAGGTGAGAGTAGGACGAAGAAAAAGGATGCAAAGTAATTTATACATGGCTTCCTCGTACATGGGGACGCCACCTAAAAATTGCATTGTTTGACTCCTTCGTGAAAATATTTCTCTGGCAATTTGTCTGAAAAACTATGATCCAACCGTTTCAGTGATTTTCTCTGATTTTCCCCAATTTTCTCTGCTATACGTTAAATATCTCTGCCATTTTCTCCGCACAACCTCCAGCACTCACAATATATCAGAGAAATTCAGAGTATTTTCCGAAAAATTCTGGATATCCCTGATTTTTTCTAACAAAGTGCGTTAATAGAAAATACGAGTTGTGTCTAAGATTTACTCTTTCTGTTACTCAGATGAACAGCAGACTCATTCAGAGAAAATGCAATTTATTTTTCGAAAAACTCCGATTTTCACGGATAATGTGTGTTTAAGAATTTCGAAGAACTTAGAAATTTTCTCTAAGATCTACTCATTCTGTTACCATAATGAACAATGGACTTTTTCAGAGAAAATACGATTTATTTTCTGAAAAACTTTGCTTTTATAATATAAGGTGGGTTTAGAGAATTTCAGAGAACTTACGAGTTCACTCTAAGATCTGCTCTTTCTGGTATTCGTACGAACAGTAAACAGTAAACAATAATTTATATATACTTTGTATGGGAAATTCTGCGAAAATTTGACTTTTTCAGAAAATAGTTTCTGAATGTAGATGAGAAACAGGCTTAAAATATCAACAAAGGTCAAAGTTTTTCAGAGAAGTTGGGAGGCAAAATCAGAGATTGTCAGAACAATTAAAAATATTTAGATTCAGAAAAATATTTGACTTTCCCTGAAAAGTGCGAAAAGTGAGAGAAATTCGGAGGATTTTTCAGAGAATTTTTCCCAAGATTTTCAGAGATATTCAGAAAAATATTTTCACCGGGGCTGTCATTAGAAACTTGAAATTCATTTTTATTCCGCAAACATTTTTCTTTTTTTCGCTTCCTCTGTGAGGAAGCAAAAAAAAATCTAAATCAAAGCAATACAAAAAATTTGAAAAATATCGAGTAATAAAAATCATTGATTCTCTCCTCAGAGTAACGAGGGAGCACGGGGACGGAACGAATTCGTCGAACGAAGCAGCCAGGTCCTTCGATAAACTCACGGGTTTCCGGTACTTTGTGCAAACCGTTGTCGCCTTCTCCAGAAAGAAACTTATCTACACTCGCAAGAATCCCTGGACCTTTATCATCTGTATGTTATGGCCGTCCATATCGGTTATTCTGCTGGTTCTCGGCCACACCGATGAGTCAAGTATTCGCAGTTCCTCTCTGACCCTCGACGCTTACACAGATACTCGATCCATAGTTTACGCTCAGGAAAAAATCTACGGCGAAAAGTATGTGATGAGCGCCGAAGGCTTCGGTGGGACAGCGATGTACATAGGACCGAACAACAACCTGACTGATGGTACGGTTTCAAAGTCGAAATTCAATTAACCTTTTCCGATCGAACTGAAGTCACGTTCCCTCTCGTCTTGTAATTGGACGTAGCTCAATTTTATAGATATATACGCACATACTAGGGGGGCCCTGGGCTCGCGCGCTTCGCGCGCTCGCACCCCTTTATGGGCATAAACCCTTAATATTCCAAATCCCCATAGCAACCACCCTTCCGGTTGCTATAGTAATCATCCCTCCGGTTGTCATGACAGCGATCCCTTCGGTTGCTATGGCAACCACTCTTCCCGTTGCTATGGCAACCAACCTCCGGTTTCTATGGAAACCACCCCTCCGGTTGCTATGGCAACCTCCCCTCCCCTCCCCTCCCCTCCCCGTCCTTCCTCTCCCCTCCCTTCACCGCCCTCTCGATTCTTGACACGACGGCGGCGGCGGCGAAATATTTATATATTATAGAGAGGTATAAAATAAATAAAGTAAAAGTATGAAGTTCCAATTTAGTAACACTAACAATGTTTCCATATTTTTGCAGCCTTGCTAGCATCGGCGGTCGCCGATTTGAATGCTTATCGCACAAAGTTCATCGTATCCGGCGAATTCAATACAACGAATGGAAATATCGTGGCAAATGGTTTTTACTCGGGAACGGCGCTTCTCGGTGTTCCAGCGACCGTGAACATGCTCACGAATACGATAGTAAAAGTTCTGACGAGCGACGACGAATATTCGATATCCATACGGGCCGAAGAACTTCCCCAATCGTATACATCGTTCTCAACGCCAGCGACCAACAGTTTCGTCGTGACTCTCGCCTTGATAGTTTTTCTCGGGACCACTGTAGCTCAATACGTGACTCAACCGCTACAAGAAAAATTGTCCGGAGTCCAGCAGCTTCAAGCTATGACCGGAGCCTCGAGCTTGGCCTACTGGGGATGCACCTATTTCTTCGATCTTCTTCAATACACGCTTTCGATCGTCTTGCTCGTCGCTGCGTTCGTCATCGCTGATGCGAGCTACGGAACGCAATATTATCACGGAACCGAAATCAGTAAATTAATTATCCAATTCAAAGAAAAAATGCGTAGAGAAAAACATACACGTATTTTCTTTATGATTACTCTTTCATTGTTGCAGTGATCTTCTTTCTGCTGCTGTTCCTTTTCGGAGCAAGCGTTTTGCCTCTGGTCTACGTGTTCAGCTTCTGGAAGAAGTCGACAAGCGCAAGTATCACGATGCTCAATATAACGCCCCTCGTTTTAAGTGAGTATTTTACAGAAAAATTATTGTCATTGAGACCATATGAAACACCTCCCTCCCCGTCCATCCCAGGCTCAGTCGATATCAAAATCTGTAATCAGCTTTTCTCATAAGTTTTCATATGCACGGTCAAAAGAGAAGTTTCATCGAAAACGGATATCATCTCTGCTTCAGATGAGACTTCTCTTTTGACTGTGGTTTTCAAAATCCGCCATGGTGAAAATATTTCTCTGACAATTTGTCTGAAAAACTCTAAACCGACCGCTTCAGTGATTTTAATTGATTTTCTAAGATTTTTCTCTGATTTTCTCTGCTGTATGTTAAATATCTCTGCCATTTTCTCCGCACAAATTCCAGCAGTCACAATATATCAGAGAAATACAGAATATTTTCCAAAAAATTTTGGATATCTCTGATTTTTTCTAATACAGTGCGTTAAAAGAAAATAAGAGTTGCCTCTAAGATTTACTCTTTCTGTTACTCGGACGAACAGCAGACTTATTCAGAGAAAATGCAATTTATTTTCCGGAAAACTGCGATTTTCTCGGGCAATGTGTCTTTAAGAATTTCAGAGAACTTACGAGTTTTCTCTAAGATCTACTCATTCAGTTGCTTAGATATATAATATATAGTTTCAGAGATATTCAGAGAAATATTTTCACTAGGGCGTGAGAAAAGTTGATTTTTTTACCAACGGCGGTATTGCACATGTTCTTAAGGACATGTGAAACGACTCGGTCGGTAACCAAAATCTGTAATGAATGCGATTCAGAGACCGTATTCTTTTCGGAAAAAAGCAAAGCATTAGCGGATGCACAATTTAATACCGCGTCCGATTATGCCTTCGTTTTATCCGAAAGGTCAACCGATTTTAAATGGCATTGATTCGAAAAATGCATCTATCTCTCTCGCACTCATGTGTCACGTGGTACATCTTTCACATGGCCTTAAGGGACTGCTGGATCTTCCTGTTTTTCCTTCGATTTCACAAAAGTTGGTTCTACGAAATCGCTTCGTTCCTTCGGTAAAACCGAAAGGTCGCAAGCAGCACTTCAAGGTGCTGTGGTACAAGCCCGCGCCCAGTTGGTAACAAAAACTGTACTGAATGCCGTGTTAAGACCGCAGACCACCGAAGACAAAGAAAATCGCTTTTCCCTGGGTCTGCCGATTCCCCAGGGAAAGACAATTTTCTCTTTCCTCCGCAGAATGCTGTCGCAAAACGACAATCAGTACAGTTTTTGTTATCGGCAACGGTATTTCACATCACTTTAAACGTTTTTTTTTTACTTCAACAATTTATAAACAATGTTTCATTACTGCGTTTCCAAGTTTTTTTTTCTTTATTCGCCGGCATTCATCGTATCCATGCGAGTTTTGTATAAGCTTCTACTTCGCTGCGACCCGAAATTTATCTTACTGTTCGCAGCTTTCATCGACTTCGTGTTTTACGGCCTGATTACCGCTGTGAACGAGAAAGCGTACGATGTATTCCGCGATATTCAGAGCAGAATATTTTTGCTCTTTCCTTACACGAGCTTCGTTTACGGTCACGTTTCATTCTTCGAAACGGTGATGAAAAATTCGCGCTGTCGAAGAATGCCGAACAGATTCATCGAAGTCACTTGTTCCGACTATCCAAGCTCGTTGGGTCAATGCTGCGGTAAGAAATAATGTGACATCGCAATTGTTGATGTACCTTTGTTCATTTCTTACGTATATATATATTTTTATACAACATCGACATCGACATTCATTTTTTATTTTTTTCATCGCAGATATGAAATGCTGGGACGGCGTGTGCAAGAACCCCGCTCCCTACTTCGTGCCCAACAACATGTTCACGAGTCTACCGGACAGTCTGATGTGGATGGCGGGTTCCACGGTACTCTTTTTCATCATAATATGTGTGTTGGAGAAAAGAATGTTTGTCAAGCTGTGCGCACGTTTGCATCGTGCACCGTTGAACAGTAAAGTTGAGATGACGGATGAATTGGTCGCGGAAGAGGCTGCCAAAGTAACGGCGGAACTTGCCAAAATGCTTTTGAACAGTATGTACGAAGCTCTTTTAAAAATAACTCAATGTTCGTTCAAAGCATTATTATCGATACAATTTACTTTTCTACAAATTATTCACATAAGACACCTTTTAGAAAACAATCCCGAGCACCCGAAAAATGAAAATATATTTTTCGCTTGCGAATTAAGCAAGAGTTACGGAAGTTTGCATGCCGTAAAGGGAATAAGTTTCCGGGTGAAGCAGGGCGAGTGCTTCGGTCTTCTGGGTGTTAATGGAGCGGGCAAAAGTACGACATTTAGAATGTTGACCGGCGAAGAGTTGCCGAACAGTGGAACGATGGATTTGAATGAGCACAGTCTCCACATGGAACGAAAGAAAGTAAGCATCAATAGATTCTTTAATATTTCCTCCGATCCCCTGTCAGAAATCACCGAGGCAAAATGAGGGTAAACCGACGCTCGGTTTCGGACACTTTCCCGAGGGTTTTTGAGCCCAAAACGACGATAAAAATGTTACCTTTTGATCGTCGGTTCATCCTCTATTCGTCATCGGTCGCATTGAAACCGATGCGATTGAGAATGCACGGCTGTGAACATCGGTTTACTCTCGGTGAACCCTCGGTCACGTTGAAACCGACGATTGTGAAAAAGGCTGCGATCGTCGGTTTATGCTCAGTGAACCCTCGGTCGTATCTAAACCGATGTGATTGAGAATGCACGGCTGCGAACGTCGGTTGAACGTCGGTTTACTCTCGGTGAACCTTCCGTCTGATCGAAACCGATGTTCTAGGTTTACCTCGGTTCACCCTCAGGAACCCTCGGAAAAGTGTCCGAAACCGATGATTCGCGAACCCTCGGTAGTTTCTGATAGGGATCGACTTTACATACCGATTATATACCGATTACATACCGATTACATACCGATTACATACCGATTACATACCGATTACATACCGATTACATACCGATTACATACCGATTACATACCGATTACATACCGATTACATACCGATTACATACCGATTACATACCGATTACATACCGATTACATATCGATTACATACCGATTACATACCGATTACATACCGATTACATACCGATTACATACCGATTACATACCGATTACATACCGATTACATACCGATTACATACCGATTTAGGCAAAACTATTGTGGTCAAGTTCGGAGTATTCGAACGGAAAAACTTTAAAATTTTAACTTGCCGTTCTCTCTCTTTGGAAATCGAATTATTATTAACATGACTAGCAGGTTGATTTGGTCCGGGCCTTACGCGCCCTTACTATCGACTATAGAATTTAGAAACCAAAAATTCAGATTTTCGGAGCTTTTCGATATATTTCCGGTAAAAAAATTCGATTTTCAAACCGTAAGTTACGTATTTCTTAAGACATTATCATAGACGCTTAACGACACAGCTCTCGAAATATGGGTGTCCATGAGTGTCATGTGAGCTGTCCATGAGCGTGTCTACTGGTCTTGAACTTTATTGTAACGTTAGATTATTGTTATTTATTGACGTTTTTATTTGCAGTATCTCGCAGAAATGGGCTACTGTCCGCAGCAGAACGCGATACTGGATTCCCTAAACGCTTGGGACCATCTTTACTTGTTCGCGAGGCTCCGCGGTATACCCAGTTCGGAAGTGAAGGGAACTGTTGAAAAATGGATTCGTAAATTGAGTAAGAATAGTGGAGACAAATAAAGGCCGTGCGGGATTTAAATTGTTTTCCTAACACATGCACGTAAAATTTCGCTCTCCGTTCCTGTGAAGTGTGCGCAGAAAGGCACTTTGTGGCATCGCGTGCGGGAAAAATACTGCGCATGCGTACAAACGTAATATGGTATTTTTTCCAGCTCTAGAGCGGAAAAGTGACTTTCTACGCACAGTTCCTAAAAACGAAACTCGATTTTCGTGAATTTGTTAGGAAAAATTATGTGGATGGCATGAACGTAAGAAAAGGGAGTTCTGACTCGTATGAATGCCGCCTTCGGCCCGTGCCAAATTTTCACACTCGTCAAGAACTCCCTTTCTACGCCCTTGCCATACAAATAACTATTGTGAAAGATAGATGGTCAAATGTTTTTGTGTCTTAGATCTTACGGCTTGCGCATCTCAACCGAGTGGAACCTACAGCGGAGGTAACAAGCGCCGTTTGAACATCGCGATGGCACTGATAGGAAATCCGTTGCTGGTTCTTATGGACGAACCTACCACCGGCGTGGATCCGGCTGCGAGAAGATCGCTCTGGAATACGTTGAAAATGTGCCAGAAAGGCGGTCAATCGGTAATCCTGACGTCTCACAGGTAAATTTTCTCACAAGGCTTCTGTACAAAAAAAATGTTCCCTTGTGAATCTGATGAATATGATGTGTTATCTCACAGCATGGAGGAGTGCGAAGCGCTGTGCAACCGGCTCGTGATAATGATAAAGGGCCAACTGGTCTGCGTCGGTGCTAGTCAAGAATTGAGGCAACGCTTCGGCGCTGGCTACAATATTCACGTGAAGCTCAATCCCGGATGTCAAAGGACCGACGTCGAGAAGATAAAGAATCAAATCGGCACTACTCTGGTCTGCAAGCTCACTGACGAGAACAAGGTGTGCATTCACTATTGCGCACAATTGATTTATTATTATTTTATGTTATATCTGTGACGGTATTTCTTTCTTTTCCTCTTTTTTTAGAGCTTCATCGGTTTTCACGTGACGGATCGTCAAGCGACGTGGACAAATATGTACACAATGATGAACGAATTGAAGGCCGATTACGATTGTATCGAAGACTTCGCAGTATTATCATCGACGCTCGAGCAGTTGTTTATACAATTCGCTCGAGCCAAAGGTGACACCGGCTACACGGGTGCGGCGAATGGTGTGACGAAAAGACGATGGTGGCATAAAAAAACGCAAGGTTCCGCCGTTTAAGCTAATTCCCAATGAAAAGTACGTTTTTTTAGTATCTCCAGCTTTACACGTATTTTTCTCCTTTTAGTTAGACCAATATAATAGTTAGATACTGTTAGTTTTGTTTATTAGATACTATTTGATACTGTTTAGATACTGTATTTGTTTACTTACGTACGGTTAGATACTGTATTTGTTTAGTTAGATACTGTTAGTTTAGTTAGACCAATTCTTATATCGGTTTTCGAGAGCCGTATGCGAGCAATGCTATAGAACCAAATATGCATTAGTAGTATACAAAGTGGAGTTTCTCCATTAGCAAAATGAAATCGGCGATTGACTCGTCAGCATTCTATGTCTAAGCCGATAAGCCGCGGAATGCTTACGTGCAGTTACATTTGTAGATTGTAATATATACGTGTAAAAATGTTACATATTTGTATGCATGGATAATTACGTACTTCTACGAACACTCCCGCATCCACTGCAGGCTCAATCTGACAGGCAGCTGGGGTTTGGGTGCGAAAAATGTACTGATAAATATGAAAAGCGAGAACTTTTGACTATATGTAACGATATGTAAGGCATCTTGGCGTTGAAAGACTATAATTCTTGGCGAACTTTGCGAAAGTAACGATTAAGTACTCGCCACGCAACTTTATGCCTTATCCATTGTATTTCTATAGACGTGTGGGTTTATAGTCATAGAAACAATTTGGGACTTATTATATTTTTATTATCTTCATTTTATATACATATATATGTATATATATATTTATATGTATATATTATTACCCTCAAGCGTTTAAATTTATATATATTTGTCAGCTTTGTAAGGTTGGTTATCTATACGGAAAAATATATTTAAAAAAGTATATGTACATAAAAATGCATTGTGTGATTTATCAATGACTTCTGGAATTTTACTAACATAACTCTGTGATATCTCGGATTGTGCGAAAACTATTCATCGGTCTTTTTCTGCGGTAGATTTACGTTTTATCTGTAGGACTGTCTTGCTTTCACTTCAGCAACCCGACATCTATGAAAAATACCTATGGACATTTTTATCAGTGTAGATTGTGGCACCAGCCCCCACCAGGCGACGATCGATCCAAAGGCGATATATATAGGGCATACCAAATTTTAAAAAAAGTACTCTCGAGTCTTCATGAGTGTCAGATCACCATCGTCGCCAGTAGCGTTAAATATCCACATGCATCTCTAAAATTTCCACAAAAGTAAATACAATTTATTTTCTTATAGTAACGTTTTTTAACAACTTTTAATTGTCAATCATTAATAGTTATCATAATTATAATTAATCAATATAAATACTTATTGTAATGTAATTACAATTAAATTTAATTTTTAAAGTTAAAAAATAATTAAAATCAATTTTTTGAAAGGTGCAAAGTAATTTGCACAGGGCTTTCTCATTTATTGCGGAATAAATGAGGAAACCGAAAATCCATGAACGAACTTTCTCTTAGAGAAAGCTATACGCAAAATTGTAATGAATGAAGAAGCCATGTGAAAACTACTTCACACCGTTTTTTAAGTCTCTCTAAGTTCAAAGAGACTTAAGGTAGCAATGTTCGCTTCGCGCTCATTTCGCATAAGTTCGAGAAAAATTAGAGAAAATTTCAAGTACTTCTCGACGGTATAAAAATCTGAAAAAATTTATGCATATTAAAGGTACTGAAAATATTAATTTCGCATAATAATAATTTCAAAATGTTATTAACAAATTAATCAAAAAATTAATTGTTTAACAATATATCGGGCAAACCAACTTTTTTCTTTAATGAAAGTGATTCATTAATTTTTCGGAATACGTATGAATTTTTTCGGATTTCTATCTTTATTGTGTTTTTAACACATTTTTCCATGTAAAAAACAAGAAAAATCAAAATAAAGATAAAAATCTGAAAAAATTCATACGTATTCCAAAAAATGAACAAAACATTTCGATAAAAAAAAGAAAGTTGAGTTACCGCATATTTTGATAAACAATTTTTTTTTTTCAACAATTTGTTAATAACATTTTGAAATTATTATTATGCAAAATTAGTCTTTTCAGAGTCTATAGTAAGTACAAATTTTTTCAGATTTTTATAACGTCGGGAAGTGTATGTAACTCTTGCCCGAATTTCTCGAATTTAGGCGAAACGAACACCACTCGCTCCAGCTACCTTAAGCTGAGCTTCGGTGATCGATAAAATATTTCAGATAGAAATTTCTCTTTTCAGCTGAAAGCGAAGGACAAGACGAAGGACGAATTGACGGGGGAAGTCGAGATCCTCTTGGCGAAGGTGAATTTGACCGACAAGAAGAACTCACTGGTGGCGAAATTGTCCGGCGGACAAAAGCGAAGGATGTGTCTGGCGATGGCGGTGATCGGTAACGCGAGCGTTTTGATCCTCGACGAGCCAACGTCCGGCATGGACGCAGAGAGCAAGCGGGAGGTCTGGGATATAATATTGAAGCTACGCGTTGAGACGACCATTCTGATCAGCAGTCACGACATGGAGGAGGCCGACATACTCGGCGACAGAATTGCCATTATTCATTCGGGAAAGGTGCGATGTTACGGAACCTCGATGTTCCTGAAGAAACTCTACAGCGACGGACAAATCGAGGTGACGCTCTCGATCGAACGGTCGTGCGAGCCGCAAAGGGTCATCGACGAGGTTGGTCTAAGCGCGCGGATGTTGAGCGTCGACGACGGAAAAGTCGTTCTCGGCATACAGTTCGCCGACAATATACCCGAAGCCCTCGACACTCTGGAGCAACGAAAGAGCGAACTCGGCATCACCGGTTTCAGCGTATCACTCATCACTCTGGAACAAGTTTTCATCAGGTGAGAGGAAGAAGAAAACTAAACATGAAAACTGTATATGTCTGCAAATTTGTATCAGAAATTTCTCTGACAAGTCCGCTGAATTTCTCATTTCTTGCACTTTGTCGTTTTTCTCCGGCCAGTAATTTTTTATATTCACGAACAGTTATCTGGAATATGCCAATTTTCGTTCATTTACAGCGAGTAACGGAATGAGTAGATCTTAGACAGAACTCCTAAGTTCTCTGGGGAAATTCTCTAAACACACATTATCCAAGAAAATCGGAGTTTGCCATAAAATAAATCGTATTTTCTCTGAAAAAGATAACACGTATTTTCTCTTAACGTACTTTATCAGAAAAAATCGGAGTTCTCCATAATTTTTCGGAAATTATCCTGAATTTTTCTGATAAATTCCGACTGCTGGTGGTTGTGCCGATAAAATTTTTAGAGATATTTAGCGAATAGCAAAAACCTCAGAGGAAAATTTCTGAAAATCACTGAAACGGTCTGATCTAAGTTTTTTTACACAATTGTCAGAGAAATATTTTCACCAGGATACGAAAAATTTGAAAAGCATCGAGTACTAAAAATACCTATTTTTTTTCCTCAGAGTAACGAAGGAGCACGACGTCGAAACGAATGTTTTGAACGAAGCGGCCGGGACATTTGAGAAACTCACAGGTTTCCGGTACTTTATGCAGACCGTTGTCGCCTTCTTCATCAAGAAATTCACCTACATTCGCCGGAATCTTTGGAGTTTGATCGCCTGCATGTTATGGCCAGCCGCATCGTTTATTCTGATGGTTCTCCAGTAGAGCGGCGAGTCAGATATTCGGAGTTCCTCGCTGACTCTCGACGCTTACACGGATACTCGATCTATAGCTTACGCCGAGCAGAGCATCTACGGCGAGAAGTGCGTGACGAACGCCGAAGGTTTCGGTGTTACAGCGAAGTACATTGGACCGAATGGCAACCTGAACGATGGTACGGATTCAAATTCGAAAATCAATCAATTTTTTCCGATCGTCCTTGAGTCAAGTATAAAGTTCCAATCTCGCAAAACTAACAATATCTACACCCATAAATAAACAAAGAACATAATCATATATTTTTGCAGCCTTGCTAGCATCAGCGGCCGAAGATATGAATGCCTATCGCACCAAGTTCATCGTATCCGGCGAATTCAATACAACGGATGGAAATATCGTGACGAATGGTCTTTACTCGGGAACGGCGCTTCTCGGCATTCCAGCGACCGTGAACATGCTCACGAATACGATAGTAAAAGTTCTGACCGGCGACGATGAATATTCGATGTCCATACGGGCCGAAGAACTTCCTCGAGCGTATAGATCGTACGAAATGTCAGGCGGCAGTGGTTTCGCTCTGACATTCGCTCTGATAGTTTTTCTCGGACCCGCTGTAGCTCAGTATGTGACACAACCGCTGCAAGAAAATTTGTCCGAAGTCAAGCAGCTTCAAATAATGACCGATGAGCCTCGAGCTTCGCGTACTGGGGATGCACCTATCTTTTCGATCTTCTTCGATACACGCTTTCGATCGTATTGCTCATTGCTGCATTGCATGTATTGCTTGCGTATTGCTCATTGCTGCATGTGAGCTACGAGCTACAATATTATCACGTAACCGAAATCAGTAAGTTCATAGTTGTCCAATTAAAAAGAAAGATGAACAGGGGGAAAAAAACACAGATTTTCTGTAATATTTCCCTTTCGTCGGTACAGTGATCTTCTTTCTGCTGCTGTTCCTTTTCGGAGCAAGCGTTTTGTGCCTCTCGTCTACGTGTTCAGCTTCTGGAAGAAAACCGCTAGGTCGAGTATGACTCTGCTCAGTATAATGTCCCTCATTATCTGTGAGTACCTTTTAACAAAATCATCGTCGTTAAATTTAGATATGTTTGGCAGCTTTTTAAAGCCAACGATGGTGATCTATACGGACATATATATCTAAAAAATGTATATACATAAAAATAATTGTTGTGATTTACCAATGATTTCGAAAAAAAAAAAAAAAAGATATTACAGAATTAATGTAGAGTTCAGTTGAATTTTGAAGAAACGCACGTTTTTCTTCTTATTTCTTGGATACTTTATGAAAAGTTCTTTATCGAACAATACCGCGTGTTCTTATCTACGTACTAACATAACTCTCCGATTTCTCGACTCGTGTGACAACTCTTCCTCGCCCATTATTCAACGGTAGATTTCTGTTTTATCTATCGGACTACCTTGCTTCAACTTCAGTGACCCGACATCTATGACAAACAGTTAAGGACATTTTTATCAGTGCAGACACAGGCCTCGCCACCATTGGACGATCGATGCAACAGGGGCAGATATATGATTTACGGATTTTAAAAAAGTGTACCATTGGGTTTCGCCACGCATCAGATCTCTATCCTCGCCAGTAGCGTTACCATGGATCTCTGAAATATCCACAAAAGTAAATACAATTTTTTCTTTCTTATAGTAACTTTTTTTTAAACCATTTTTAATTGTCAATAATTCATAGTTATTATAATTATAATTTTTCAATTATTATAATTAATAAATATAATAATTATCGTTATATAATTTGAATGAATCCGGAAACAAAAATGTATTTTCGTGCGGGTTTCGGGAAGACTCGAGCGGCATACAGTTTGTCCAGTGTTTGTTAGTCGCTGCTGTTCGCTGTCGCGTGACGCATAAAGTGTGATATCTCGATATTCATGTGTGTGAAGCGAAGGCCGTGAAAGTGAAGTATTTAGAATTTCCATGGGTGAGTAAGTACAATGAACATGACTCTTGATTGTGGTTAACACTCATTATGGACTTCTTAACGGTGTGCACGACGAACTGTCTACGTTTGGCAAGGTTGACGATATCGATAGCGAATGGAACGGAAGAGATACGATTCCGATACCGAGATACGTTTCCGATGCACAAAGTATCACACGTTCGAATTCGACGATCATTTGTGCGCACGTAAAGTAAAGTTTTCACATCTGCCGAGGAAATTATTCAGCAAACTAAGTTGATGGAATTCATTTCTCAAATGATCGTTCCAAACATAAAAGTAAACGTACATATAGTTCCACATTGTGAAAAAAATAAAATAAAATTGTTGGTTTAACGAAAAGTAACGGTGACATATGTTCAAAGCTGTTGTTTGTTTGGTACAAGCAAAGCATTGTTTTGTTAAACGATTATTTGCTTCTATCGACTTAAAATTTGTCGATTCAAACAAACGCTTTTGTTGTGCCAACGACAAATAACACCTTTGAAAGTAAGTTACCGCGTCTTAGTTAATCCTACCATATATTTATTTTCTCAGTGCGGGCTCATTTTCATAATGTATAAGCAAATTTCTCAACTTTATAGATGTATAAGCTATATATAACTGTTCCAAAATAAACATTCTGATCGCAACTTAATAACAAAGTACCGAATGTACCGAAAGCATAATTTAAAAAAATTATTGCATTGCAAACAATGCGAATATATTCAATGGGAAACTAATAGATTGCAAGATTTCTTAGTACCTTAAATGTCAAAAAAAAACAACCTTTAGTACAATGCTCAGTACAATGCTTTAGCACAAATACTGAATTATTATTATCTAGACTAGCTTATTAAGCTCGACCTCGAGGGTGTCTTCGTGGTACACCTAGATCGCGAGACAAATGCTCGCATTAAGTTAGACCTTGAGGAAGTCATCGCGGTACACCTAGACCAAGAGTGAAAGGCTTCCGTTAAGCGAAACTTCGAGGAAGTCTTCGTGTACTAATTCTCGTATGACAATTGACATTACAATATTCAATATCTTCGAACAGAGCCTTCCTAAGTGTTTGAGCAGTTCGAATTTTTCGACCGGTTCGAACAGTTCGGTGGATTCGAACGTCTATGACGTTCACCCTAGCAAGTTGATGGACGGCTGCTTCCGTTGGGGAACGAAACAGACCACAAAAATGTACGGTACGTTTTTGGATTGGGTTTTTTTTTCCGGTTGCGGAAACCGAAGAAGGACCGAATGTTCTTTTATTAAAATTTTTCGCCCAGTTTTTAAATTTTTGTTTGTTTTGCTTTTAATTCTGTTTTTAATGAAAGGACAGAATTAACAAAAAAAATACGATTTTGATCGTTCTTCGGTTGTGGCAACCGAAGACGGACCAAAGCAAATTGTTCGAAAAAAAAATGTTCCGTCCGTTTTCGGTTTCCGCAACCGAAAAACAACCAGATGCAAAAAAAAAAAAAAAAATGGACTGTCCGTTTTGTCGTTTTTTGCGGTCCGTTTCGTTCCCCAACGGACGTGTCCGATTTTGGTCCGTTTGCGATCGGTCAACTTGCTAGGCCCGGCTAGGCTCGATCAGGTTCGATCAATATAGCTTCGCGAACCGAATCACGAACTGTTCGAACAAAGCTTCGGCTTCGGGCACATTCCCTAATACATTTAAAATAAAATAATAAAAATAAAATAGAAATAACGATGACGTGACTGTTTCACAGAATCACACGCGCCACTTTTTTGATCTCGCGGATGAGATAAACAATAAACGAGTGGATAACGATCAAATTCGGTGACACAACTTTAGTCGAATCTTATACAATCCGTCGTCATGGGTGAAACATGGAGAATATTCAAGCTTCTCATGTACAAAAATTGGATCGTGCGAAGAAAAAATTGGAAGCTGCTGCTCTTCGTCGAAGTGATGATACCGCTGCTTCTTGTCCTCTTCGGTCAGATTGTGAGAACGTTGCTGACCAACGGTCAGACTGGGACAGATCGCAATGTTTATCACGATGTAAATCCGATGGGACCGACACCTTCGTACGGATTTCAGCTGAGATACGCACCAAATAATGACCTCACCGATCGGATAATGAACAGGACGGGACATTGCATGATGATGCACGATGAACGTAATCAAATTCTTTTATCGATATATATTTTTTTTTTCCCGCTTACGACGAACGCAAGATAAACCAAAATTCTTGGAAAATCGTTGACCTCCACTGCAAAAAAAATTCTACAGATAATCAAATACTCGTCTCGTGGACGGAACATTTTTTTTTTTTTAAAGACATCAGAGCTGGCCAGTATTTGAAGTGGCGGGTACTTGTTTGGTAATTCAAGCGCTTACCGAAGTACACACTTACTTTTTGGTACTCCAAGTATGTTTTTTTACGATTTCAAGTTTCAAGCGCAAGTACTTTTTGAGTACACGCTCACATTACGAATCCTCGATGAGCGGCATGACATCCTGTTTCTATTAATATATGATTATTTGTGTAAACTTTTCAACGAGTATAATTTTAGCGAGGCTAGATAACTCTTAACGCTAAGTGACTAATTGCGAAGATTACTTGGAAGAATTATTTGAGAAATACTTAAAGTATAAAAAGTACTTGATACTTTGTACTTGAAGTATTTTTTGGTACTTTGCCCAGCTCTGTTATACATTAATAATTGTACTGCTCGTACATTATTAATGTATCGTCCGTTTGTAATCATATAATGATCCGTGCACGATTCATGCATGTGAATTCAATTAATAGATTATATACGAATTGTGTATAATCAATTTCGTCCCTGGTAAATCAACGGTCCTTTCTAAAATATTGCTTTTCACATATCGTCCTTCGAAGAATTTCGTACTTGTACTAAAAGTGCATTAATTTTGCTTCCTCATAGAGGAAGCTTTGGTGTGCGTGTGCGTGTGCGTGTGCGTGTGCGTGTGCGTGTGCGTGTGCGTGTGCGTGTGCGTGTGCGTGTGCGTGTGCGTGTGCGTGTGCGTGGCGTGTGCGTGTGCGTGTGCGCGTGCGCGTGCGCGTGCGCGTGTGTCGGACGTGAAATACTCAAACCGTTATAACTCGAGAACGCCTTGGCCGATCAAGCTGACATTTGGCACACATCATGTGTGGTTAATAGTTAACGTTTGGTCAAAATTTCGTCCAAAAATGTTAAGTTGTTTTGTTTGTACGCCATTTTTAATTTCTTCGCAAGTATCTTTACGCACTGTAGCGCTCGCAATGTTTTAGCTATCGGGCTATAAACGCGTACACAGATGGAATATCATCACCCGATGATCCCATTAAAATTTCAGAAAAATCGATCGAACCGTTAAAATTTCATGTCAGTTTGAATTTTTTAAATTTCATGCCATTTTTATTTATTTTTTTCGAGACGCATTTTTCCCTATTAAATATTTATCTACGAACAAAAAAGTGTCGGATTCGTGATCAACGTGAAAAAAATACATGGAAGTGCAGTCGCGATGCAACAACTGACGAAAAAGTTTACCGGGAATTTTTATAGCCAAAATTACAAAAATGAGTAATTTTAGGTATTAAACAGCGATTTCTTTGCTTTCCGATGGCATCGCGGAAACACTCAGGTGCCTATCGTAATCTACAGCAAAACATCTACAAGACCATGGATATGACGGGGTTGACGGGATTACTTGAGTAAAAATCGAATATGCAAAAAAGAAAAATTCAGCAACGCATACTTCCAAGTATTTTTTTGCGCCAAACGCAGATCCGACAAAGTGAAGCGTGAAGATAAAGTATTTTTGCGCGCTGAACCTGAATCGGTCAGCCGTTTTGCATAAAAGTCTAACAAAAAGTTGTAGTTGAAAAAAGTTGAAAATTGACATTTTCATAGTGCTTCCTCATAAAATTGAAAATCGAAATTTTCATAACGCTTCCTCATAAAAGTTGAGAATTGAAATTTGCATATCGTTTTCTCATAAAAGTTGGAAATTGAAATTGTCATGTCGTTTTCTCACGATGTTCCTTTATTCGCGAAAACTTCCTCTGTGAGGAAGCCAAAAATACAGAAAATGCTTTCTCATGGAAGAAGCTTCGCGAATAAAGGAACATCCCGAGTAGAAATTGCCGTCGGGCTAATGTCAGGTCCCTATCAGGCACTGCCTAACACTTTATCAGGTCCTGATAAGGCACCTTATCAGGCCCTGATCAGGAATGTAACGCCGTTGCGTATAAGGCCCTGATCATGGCCTAACCAAAGTGCCTGATTGCCTCCTGAGAATAATGTAATATATACTTTTTATTTATTAGCGTTATTTTATCGGGCTTCTGAACCTCTTGTATTTGTTCTTCGGATTAACGTAACTAATCACTACAATGTAAATCACGGAAAAATTATTTTTTATTTCACTCGTGGTCGGACTCGAACCAGCGACCTTGCCAATGGGGCCTCCTTTGGCGGCGCCTTAACCAACTCGGCTATCCTCAACTTGAGAGATGTAATGTCGACTGTACATTTAAGCCCCGGTAGAAATATGCACACGACTAAATATACTTTTACATAGTGTCACACGTGCACTGCTGGCGAAAAATGAAATTCATTGAGAATTTTGTACATTTTCTAATGACATGAAAATCGGAAAAAATCAATCATATGTAAGATGCTAGGAACAATGATTTTGTGTAATAGTAATGTAAAACAATTGTGATAAATAAAAAGTAAATGTTCAACAAATAATCGAGGAATCTTTTTTTAATAAATCGTTTCAATTATTTAAATTGCTTATTTACTTACTAACTTATTAAAACATTCAAAATTCTTTCCAACGTAAGAAAACTATAAAAAAATGCACATCAACTATAAAAAATTTATGAAATTATTTGAAATTAGAAAAAAAAGGTTCACTTATTTCTCAAATACCTCAAATACCTTAGAATCATTTTTTTTTTTTAATTTTCATTGTGCAAAATCAATGTTCCCTTCTCAAAATCAATGTTATGCAGGCATGCATATTGCAAGCCTGCTGAAGGCTTGCCTGATTCGCCTGCTGAGGCCCTGATCGGGGTACTATCAGGCTAGCCTCGTCAAAATCCAAGGATATCCAGTCAGGTGTCCCTACCTGTACGTTATCGGGCCCTGATCAGGCTGGCATCAGGCTGGCCTCATCTGAAGTGAGGATTATTTAGTCATGCTTCACGACCTGCACCTTATCAGGCCCTCATCAGGCTCGCCGGATCGGGCACGCCCTGGCTATACCTTATCAGGGCCTGATAAGGTGTCAGGCAGCCTGATCCCAATTTCTGCTCGGGATCATGAGAGAACGATATGACAATTTCAATTTTCAACTTTTATGAGAAAGCGATATGAAAATTTCAATTCTAAACTTTTTTTTTATCTATGTTTTTCACTTTTGCAGAGCTGACATATTTTTTTTATTCACATTTTTATTTTATATTTTTCACTTTTGAAGAGCCAATAGCGCTGGGAAACGAAAGTTTCATGATGACCGAAATAATAACCTTCCAGGATGAAAATCCTTACACGATATTTCTCGGGATAGTTTTCGAAAATTTCGACAGCGACAGTTTGCCAAAAAAATTCAGATACAAAGTCCGGACTTCGTCAAAGTTGCTCGAGGAGTCGTATCATAATGTGGAGAACGTTAACGCGACAACGTACGATTTCGTTGGCAATCTCTTCACTCTTATGCAAATGTGTCTGGACAGAGCCTACATCGAAGAAGCAACTCCCTCGTATACCATAAACATAACGGTAAATAAAAATAATTCGATGTCCGATCAACTAGATTATATTGGAGTTGACGATAACAATTATACATTTTTATTCAGACGACCGCCCAGCAAACGCCCAATCCGCATTTCGTCTACGTCGACTCGCAGACGCTTACGGGAGGACCATTTATCAGCGAACTCGTCAGATTCGCGTTTCTCGTTGTTATGTGCGTCGAAGTCAAGTTTCCGGTCTACGAAAAATATATAGGTATTAACGTGAGTATCGACGATTTATACAAGGGGCGATTTATAATTTCAACAAAACGATTTATAACAAAAAAAATAATGGAGTTGTATTTTTTTGTGTCGGATCTAAAAAAAAAAAAAAAAAAAAAAAAAAAAAACCTGTTTTAATTGTTCTATAAAGTTGTGGCTATAAAGACCCATAAAATCTATTTAAAAAAAACATGTATTTAAATTTTTCAGATCCTGATGTCGATGAACGGTGTGAAGAACGTTCAGAACTTACTCAGCTGGCTGATAAGCGGCGTGATGTTCAGCGTAGTTTATCTTGCACCGATTGTCATAATGCTCAGATACATTCTTCCGCCAATTCTATTGCCGTACTTGACATACAGCAATGGCTTCATAGTGTGGATCGTTTTTACGATTCACGTTTGCCACACTATGGCCTTTGCTATGCACACGACGGCGTATCTGTGGAGACGTGAGTTGAATACAGTCGGTCGTTCCGACCCGATCAATTGACACGTAATACACCTACGAGCGTCGACTGGCGCTTTACAAATACCGTTTTTTTTTTTGGTTTTTTTTTTGCAGCCGCTCGTGCAATTTTCGTTGCTTTCATAATAATGGCGTTAATGAACGTTCCAACGTCGTTTCTGACCGACGCGAAGTACGCCAGACCTTTTATTTATCTCGGTATCCTCAGCCCAAACTTTATGCTGAATCGGATCTTCCATGAAATTAATTTTTATGAGGATAAACGTAAGTTGAAATCTGAACGTAATGCGTTACTTCCAATTTTTTGAATAATTTTTATTGTTTTAGAATGTTTTGTTTTGTTTGTTTATTAAACGGATTTCTCATTTACAATTTTTTTTTTTTTTTCCATTGCTTTTGCATATGACTTAGGCCAAGACCGGACACTACATAAATATGCTACTTAACCAGTATCAATGTTTTTCCGCCTTAAGGTGAAGTGAAAGTCACGTGACTGGGCCATGAGTGTGAGAGAGCAATTTCCAAATTAACTTTATTCAATGGTGTTCATTTTTTTACAACAAAAATGAATTTGGGCCGGATGCGAAATTACCGTGTGCATCCGGTTCGAATTTGCTTTTCCTTAAAAAAAAATTAGCACCCTTAGAAAAGTTCATTATAGTTCTTATTACCGACCGCGATATTTCACTTCCCCTTAATAACTATATCACTTTTATCTTACAGCTAAATATCAGTGATGAATGAGAACGATTTTTATTTTTCAGTGATCGGCGTCGATTGGAACAATTTATTCACACCCAGAGATGCAATGGCTCCGGGAGAAAGTTCCTTGGGAGCTGTGCTCGTCTTTTCAATCTTGGGAATCTTAATACACTTTTTACTCGCGGTCTACGTGTACGCGGTGCGACCTGGAAAATACGGCGTCGCGCAGCATCCTCTTTACTTCCTTCAGGTTTGTTACCCTTCTGAGCCACGGTTGTGTAATTTTTTATAATCCATAAAATAATCCGATGAAACATTAGCAACGAATTAATTACGGATAGACAAAAACTCTACCTGTAATTAAATTATGACGATTTATCCGATCACACATTTTTTTAATACTTTATACTTTATACCTTATACCTTATACCTTACACCTTACACCTTACACCTTATACCTTATACCTTACACCTTATACCTTATACCTTATACCTTATACCTTATACCTTATACCTTATACCTTATACCTTATACCTTATACCTTATACCTTATACCTTATACCTTACACCTTATACCTTATACCTTATACCTTATACCTTATACCTTATACCTTATACCTTATACCTTATACCTTATACCTTATACCTTATACCTTATACCTTATACCTTATACCTTATACCTTATACCTTATACCTTATACCTTATACCTTATACCTTATACCTTATACCTTATACCTTATACCTTATACCTTATACCTTATATTTTATACTTTATACTTCAAAAAATTACCAAAATGAACTCATGTCTGAAAATGTTGTGACGTTAATTCCAGAAGGGCAACAAGGTTCTTTACGACGGTTGCGTGATGCTGTCGGACGACAAGAGGGAAGATCGGAAGGAGTTCGAGAGAGTTCCCGAGGGAACTTTGACACCGGGAATACAAATTCGCGGATTGACGAAAACCTACATGACGGATTTGTTCTGTCGGACGGCGGTTCAAGCTCTGCGAGGCATCGACGTCGATTTTTACAAGGGACAAATAACAGCTCTGCTCGGTAACAACGGAGCCGGCAAAACTACAATGATATCCGTTCTCTCCGGTCTCACGGGCTCGACGAAAGGAATGCTCTTCATCGACGGGAAAAACATTCAGCATGACCTCGAATCGGCCCAACAAAATTTGGGAGTTTGTCTGCAGGAGAACATAGTCTTTCCGGATCTCAGTGTCTTCGAGCAGGTCATGTTCTTTGGCATGGTAACGTCGTCTTTATTAACGATTTTCTTATAAGATGCCGGCGTGCATGAGGCAAGTGTTGTATCGCCGATACCGCGATTCGCGTTTTTATCTCCGGGGATGTAAATCCCGTTACTCTTTTTGTTTAGAGACGGTACGCGTGATGACAACACCGCACGCCAACTTAATCTTGTGCGGCTAGTGATTGTTAAAGGGGGATTGAACACAGAATTTAATTTGATAATATATATATATTTCACTAAGAAAAACAAATAACAACGGATATACACTTTATTATTATTAAGATAGAAGATTAATTGTGTTGTAAAGTCTAGCGTATGGATTGCGAAATTAAGTTAACGTAAAGTTGCAATCTGAACTGTAAGAGTCAGTTGCTGCCGATCTGTCGATGTTGGCGTTAAGTCTTAGACTAATTTCTGTAGAGACTCTCCCGTGATCGGTGGCTTGAGCTCGCAGCTCTGAGAGGGGATGTATTTTGTTGGTAAATTCCTATTGGCAAAAATGCAGTAGGCGTTTTTTCCTCATCACCAATCACAGAAGATTCCCTTTTTCTGTGAGTCGCATGACTCATTTTATTTGGGTTTTCCTAATTTTCGTGAAGAGCTAGTAATTCTCGCGCTCGAAGAGTCGAGAGCGAGCGAGTTTGATTATTTTATTGCAACCAGGCCGTTTGGCCTTTCGCCGGGTTATTGTCCAAAGGAATCCCTTTGTAGTAAAAAGGTCGTACAGCGAGGCTAACCGTTCAAAAAGAGTGAAGAAAAGTCACGTCTACTGATTAACTATTTTTATGAGTTGACCATGTGGCGGCCAGACATTGAACGTTTTTCAGTGCGAACTCGCCTGGAGGATTATAGACCCTTTTTTGATGACTCGTCGGGAGAGAGATAGATGCTTTTACCTGCTGAGTCGTCCTAAGGTTTTTAATATATATATAATAAATGCAGGGTTAAAAGTGTATACGAATTATTACTACGTCTAGATTTCACTTGCGTGATGGTACACGCAACAGCAAGCATGTTAAGAGCATGTGAAACACCTTTCCGAGTGTGTCTCTCTTGCTCCGCCGTGAGCGCCACTGATGCCATCTCTCTCGCACTCCATAGTGTTTCACATGCTCTTAAGGGGGGAGTAGCATTGGGGTAGGCACGACTTTGCGGAGGAAGTACTAACGCAATTCGATACCTGAGCTCAGATACTCAAAGATTTCTCTTCAAAATTCTGGGCTCGATTATCCGAACCAATTGGGGCCGAGACCAGTTCGGATTAACGTTCATTCGGATAATCGAGTTATGAATAAAAAAATATTATAATAATAACATACGTAATGAATATGAGTTTTTTCAATATAAATTCGCATACAAACATTACATATATGGTATATTAAATATACTTTCGTATATTATATATACTTTGGAAAATATTATTAAACGCTTATTTTAAGCATCCTTTTTTATAACGTCGTCAATTTTTGGTTGTATAAGCGCATGATGCAAACGTGCGCCTGTAACAAAGTAACACTTAACGATATGTAACAACGACATTTCGGGGCATGGTTCGAATAATAAAGTTTCGGATAAAATAAATTCCTGTTCGGATAATCGAAGGTTCGGATAATCGAGGTTCTACTGTATGTAGAGGATCGTTAAACTCGAGGCAAAATTTCGGTGCTTTTTTTTTTGTATCTAATGACAAAGTCAACCAATTTGCAATGAGTGTCAACACTCCGTACGAGGCGACTCCATCGTAGAATCGCTCGTGAGTCCCTCGATTTTCAGGAATTATTATTTCAATATTTTAGATATTGCGGCATGCGCTATAACTGTAGCATGTGAAAAAATTCAGATACAGCCTCATTAAGAGAGGCCGTACATGCTTCTCTTATCGCGGAGCTTCGGTGATCGATACAATTTTTCAGATAAAAAAATGTCCATTTTCAGCTGAAAGCGGGAGGCAAGCCGAAGGACGAATTAACGGAAGAAGTCGAGCTGCTCTTGGAGAAAGTGAATTTAACCGACAAGAGGAATTCACTGGCGGCGAAATTGTCCGGCGGACAAAAGCGGCGGCTGTGTCTGGCGATGGCGGTGATCGGTGACGCGAGCGTTTTGATCCTCGACGAGCCAACATCCGGCATGGATGCTGAGGGCAAGCGGGAGATCTGGGATATAATACTGAAGCTACGCGGTGAAACGACCATTCTGATCACTACCCACGACATGGAGGAGGCCGATATCCTCGCCGACAGAATTGCCATTATTCATACGGGTAAGATGCGATGTTACGGAACTCCGATGTTCCTGAAGAAACTCTACAGCGACGGACAAGTCGAGGTGACACTGTCGACCGAACCGTCGTGCGAACCGCGAACGATCGTCGACGAGATTGGTCTGAGCGCGCGGCTCTTGAGCGTCGACTTCGGAAAAGTCGTTCTCGGCATACAGTTCGCCGACAATTTGCCCGAAGCCCTCGACACTCTGGAAAAACGAAAGAGCGAACTCGGCATCACCGGTCTCAGCGTATCGCTCATCACTCTGGAACAAGTTTTCATCATGTAAGAGAAAGAAGAAAAAAAAATCTTTAATCAAACTAGCACAAAAAAGCTCGAAAAACATCGAGTTCTGATATCACCGATTTTTTTTTCTTCAGAACAACGAGGGAGCACGACGGCGGAACGAATTCGTCGAACGAAGCAGCAGGATCGTTCGACAAACTCACAGGTTTCCGGTACTTCGTGCAAAGTGCTGTCGCCTTCTTCAGGAAGAAATACACTTACACTCGTAAGAACCCCTGGACTTTCATCGTCTCCATGTTATGGCCATCCATATCGGTTATACTGATGGTCCTCCGGCACAAGGCCGAGTCGGATATACGCGGTTCCTCTCTGATCCCTGACGACGAATATTCGATATATATACCGACTGAAGAACTTTACCGACCGTTCGATATTTCACCCACCAACAGTTTCATCCTGAGCCTCGCCCTGATAGTTTTTCTCGGGCCCGCTGTAGCTCAGTACGTGACACAACCGCTGCAAGAAAATTTGTCCGGAGTCAAGCAGCTCCAAACTATGACCGGAGCCTCGAGCTTGGCCTACTGGGGATGCATCTATATCTTCGATCTTCTTCAATACACGCTTTCGATCGTATTGCTCGTCATTGCTTTCGTCATCGCCGATGCGAACTACGGGACGCAATATTATCACTCAACCGAAATCAGTAAGTTCATAGGGTGAATGCACCGGTGAATGGACGATTAAGTGGCTGGTCGTTTTTAAAAGAGTCGTAAAATAAAAATATTGTATGCAGACCTTTCGGGCTCGGTTCAGTTTATTAAGTAGATCGTCTTGATTGTGACAAAAAATATTACAGACTGTTTTAAAATCTAACACCGCGGAAGTAAAAGATAAAATCACAAAAACACGGATACACCAATGAATGGACAAATTCTCCAGTAAATGAACGGCGAGTCACCAGTGAATGGACACGTATTCGTCATCGAAGCTATCGTTCATAGATATTAGGTAAATAACTCAATAACTCAATATTTCTTTGAATCATTTGAGTTAAATATTGTATTTTAACCATCATCGGGTTTTTTTTTCATATTATTAATATTATTAATATTAATAATATGAATAATAATGCTGACAAAGCAGAAGAACAAGCTTATTGGGATTCCTCAGTCTCAGTCTCAAATTAACTATAAACTTCTAAATATTTCTTTGACACAGCCTTAAATAATTTATGAATACATTATCTATTAATTAACAGTTTTCTAATTCACAAAAAATAAGAAATAACGAATGTGCCATGTCCATGTTCATAACTTCTCCCCATGTCCATTCACTGAGAAGTGGTTCGGAAATCGCGCCAGTGAATGGACGTTGATAATTTCGGCGTATTTACAACAATTTATTGACAAAATTTATTGTAGAATCAATAATTAATGATATCTTTATTTATGCACCATATTGCTTACGCTCAAAAATTAAGTCTAAGTACCCGCTTAGTACCCTCGAGTGGCTTCCAAACGATAAAAGAAAAAAAAAATCTAGTCGGTAATTTCCATATACGTGCAGTGACAACTTCAGCGATGATTATACATTTTTTTTTTCTAAATTTTGATCACCGAATGATTTATTTTCGATCGAGCATTTTTTTAAATTAAGTATATAAGGGATTTCGTTCATTCACCGGTGTCTGTCCATTCACTGGTGCACACACCGTAGTTATCCAATTGAAAACAAAAATGAACAGGGATAAAAATGCAAAGATTTTCTGTAATATCACTCTTTCGTCGTTACAGTGATCTTCTTTCTGCTGCTTTTCCTTTTCGGAGCAAGTGTTTTGCCTCTCGTCTACGTGCTCAGCTTCTGGAAGAAGTCCATGAGCGCGAGTATGACTCTGCTCTGTATAACGCCCCTCATTTTAAGTGAGTATATTTCAGCAAAATCATCGTCGTTGAATAGAGTTATTTTTTTCTGTAATTTGCGTTTCCAGGTTTTTTTTAATTCGCCGAAATGATTCGTATCTATGCGAGTTTTGTATACACTTCGAATTCAGTGTGACCCGAAATTGATCTTACTATTCGCAGCTTTCAGCGATTATCTGTTACTCAGCGTTGTCAGTGCTGTGAACGACGGAGCGTACGATGTATTCCGCGATATTCAGAGCAGATTATTTTTACTGCTCCCTTACACGAGCATCGTTTACGGTCACGTTTCCTTCTTCGAAACGGTGCTGAAAAATTCGCTCTGTCGAAGAATGCCGAACAGACTCATCGAAGCCAGTTGTCCCGCCAATCCAGACTCGTTGGGTCAATGCTGCGGTGAGAATAGTATATTATGCCACAAGGGAGGAAAGTGCGTTTTTTCACCGAGGGTGAAGTTTGATGCCCGAGCGAAGCGGGGGCAGAAATTCACACGAGGTGAAATACGCTATTTTTTGCCCGACTATGCTAAAGCGTGGACACATTTCTATGCCTGCAATGGGGTGGAAAGTGACCCGCTCCACTACTTTTCGGCCCGTGGGCGGAAAAGTAGCTACTTTTCCGCCCGTTGCGTTCCTTTTCGGGCCGCTGCGATACTTTTCGGCCCGCTGGGCAAGAATCGACCACTTTCCGCCCCCGTTGCAGGCATGGAATGTGGACTTTTTAGCGTAGGCGGGCAAAAATAATATTACATCGCAATTGTTGATAGACCTTTTTAATCTCTCGTGTATACATTTTTTATACAACATCGACCCTGGTGAAAATATTTCTCTGAATATCTCTGAAAATATATCTGAAAGTCTCGGAAAATTTATCTGAAAAGTCCTCTGAATTTCTCTCACTTTTCGCACTTTTCAGAGAAAGTCAAACATTTTTCTGAATCGAGATATCTTTAAGCGTTCTTAAAATCTCTGATTTTGCCGCCAACCTCTCTGAAAAACCATGAACTCCGTTGATATTCTAAGCCTGTTTCTCTTCTATATACAAAAACTATTTTCTGAAAAAGTCAAATTTTCGCTGAATTTCTCGCACAAAGTATACATAAGGTATTTTTTACCGTTTACTGTTCGTACGAATACCAGAAAGAGCAGATCTTAGAGTGAACTAGTAAGTTCTCTGGAATTCTCTAATCCCACCTTATCTAAAAAAAAGCAGAGGTTTTCAGAAAATAAATCGTATTTTCTCTGAAATAGTCTTGTACATTCGAGTAATGGAATGAGTAGATCTTAGAGACAACTCGTAAGTTCTCTGAAATTCTCTGAGGGTCGAATTTTAAGACATCAGTTTGAACTTGAGATCGAACTTAAGATCAAACTTAAGTCCGAACTTAAGATCAAACTTAAGTCCGTACTTAAAATCAACCTTAAGTCTGAACTTGAGATCAACCTTAAGTCTGAACTTGAGATCAAACTTAAGTCCGAACTTAAGGTCAAACTTACGTCCGAACTTAAGATCAAACTTAAGTCCGAACTTAAAATCAACCTTAAGTCTGTACTTAAGATCAACCTTAAGTCTGAACTTAAGCTCAAACTTAAGTCCGAACTTAAGGTCAAACTTAAGTCCGAACTTAAAAGCAACCTTAAGTCTGAACTTAAGATCAAACTTAAGTCCAAAGTTAAGGTCAAACTTAAGTCCGAACTTAAGATCAACCTTAAGTCCGAACTTAAAATCAACCTTAAGTCTGAACTTAAGATCAACCTTAAGTCTGAACTTAAGATCAAACTTAAGCACGGAACGAAATTTGGACCAAACTTCGATCTTAAATTCGAGCTTAAGTTCAAACTAACGTCTTAAAATTCGACCCTAAGCATACATTACCCGAGAAAATGGCAGCTTTTCAGAAAATAAATCGCATTTTATCTGAAAAAGTCTATTGTTCATTCGGGTAACAAAATGAGCAGATCTTAGATATAACTCGTAAAGTGTCTGAAATTCTCAAACACACATTATCCGTGAAATTCGAATTTTTTCGGAAAAAAAAATTGCATTTTCTCTGAATAAGTCTGCTATTCGTCCGAGTAACAGAAAGAGTAAATCTTGGAGCCAACTCAGATTTTCTTTTAACGTACTTTATCGGACAAAATCAGAGATATCCAGAATTTTGCGAAAAAATACTCTGAATTTCTCTGATATATTATGACCGCTGGAGATTGTGCGAAGAAAATGTCAGAGATTCTTAGATCAGAATTTCAGAATGATCAGAATTTTTCTCTGATTTTCTCTGCTATATGTTAAATATAACATATAGCAGAGAAAATCAGAGAAAAATCTTGGAAAATCAATGAAAATCGCTGAAACGGTCCGTTTAGAGTTTTTCAGACAAATTGTCAGAGAAATGTTTTCACCAGGAGACTGAGCCAACATTTTTTTTTTTTTTTCTTCATCGTAGACATGAAATGCTGGGACGGCGTTTGCAAGAACCCCGCTCCATACTTCGTGTCTAACAATATGTTCACGAGTCTGCCGGACAGTCTTATGTGGATTACGGGTTCTACGGTACTCTTCTTCGGCATAATATACGTGTTGGAAAAAAAAATGCTGGTCAAGCTGTGCGCACATTTGCATCGCACACGATTGAACAGTAGAACTGAGATGGCGGACGAATTGGTCAACGAAGAGGTTCGCAAAGTGACGGAGGATCTTACCAAAATGCTGTTGAACAGTAAATGCGAGGCTCATTAAAAAAAAAAAAAAAAAAAAAAAAAAAAAAAAAAATGCAATGTTCACTCGAAGGATTATTATCGATACAATTTATTTTTTCTACAAATTATAATTATTTTCATAAAACACCCGATGAT
The DNA here is from genome assembly GCA_963575735.1 of Amblyjoppa fuscipennis. Taxonomy (NCBI): domain Eukaryota; kingdom Metazoa; phylum Arthropoda; class Insecta; order Hymenoptera; family Ichneumonidae; genus Amblyjoppa; species Amblyjoppa fuscipennis. Next base: position 12,659,161 of record OY754489.1, on the reverse strand, counting down.
TTTAGAAAACAATCCCAAGCATCCGAGAAATGAAAATATATGTTTAGTTTCGGAATTGAGCAAGAGTTACGGAAGTTTGAATGCCGTGAAGGGAATAAGTTTCCGGGTGAAGCAGGGCGAGTGCTTCGGTCTTCTGGGTGTTAACGGAGCGGGCAAAAGCACGACATTTAGAATGTTGACCGGCGAGGAGTTACCGAACAGCGGAGCGATGTATTTGAATGAGTACAGTCTTCACATGGAACGAAAGAACGTAAGTAATAAATAGATTCATTGATACTTTAAACGATCGACTATACCGATTTTGGAAAGACTATTGTAAAATTTCGAAATTTTTCAACGGAAAAACTGAAATTTTAACTGGCCTATGGCCCATCTGTTTAGATCGAATTATTATTAACATTACTACCCTATCGGTATCGGTGAAAGCTTTTTCGACGGTCGACCTACCATAAATTCACCGGTCTGATTGTGCCTGAAAATCAACCATAAAATGATTCACGACCGACCCATCGTGACGCCATCGCCTCGAAACAAACTGCTCGTTATGCCCGTATTCGTGGCAAAGAGGTCGTATTTGACTGTCCCAACTGCAAAACAAGTACCAATTCGATTGGTAATTGTTTCCAATTCGTATTGGTAACAAGCGATTTGGTAACAAGTACCAATTCGATTGCTACTTGTTACCAATTCGAGGACCTTGCAGTAGTTCAGCTCGTGGCGGTAGCGTTGCATTCGGTCGAATTTGCTGTTTTTTTCGCGGTCGATTTCAGGCACAATCGGACCGGTTGTATTTATAGTCGAAATGCTGTCGACGGTACCGATAGGGATAGCAGCTTCGTATGCGCACCTTCGCTATCGACTATGGAATTTACAAGCCGGGAATTCATTACGTCCGGTTTGAAAATCTAATTTTTCTACCGGAAGCGACGTCACATTGAAAATATGTAACTTCCTACTTGAAAATGTCTTTCTTCTTACCGGAATTGACGTGAAACGAGAAATGGTTCACTTCCGATGAAAAAATACGGTTTGCAAACCGGAGCTGATATATTTCCGATTAAAAATTAGATTTTCAAACCGGAAATGATGTGATTCCAATATGACATGACGTGAATTCGAAAAATAAAATTTTCAAACCGGAAGTGACGTGATTCCGATATGACATGACATCCAGTCGAAAAATGAAATTTTCAAACCCGAAGATGCAAATTCCCAATGACATTGTTGTGGATGCTCAGCGATACAAGCTCTCGAAATATGAGTGGGCGTGAGTGTCGTTGAGTGTCCATGAGTACTATGTGAAGTGTCCATGAGAGCATCTCAGTGGTCTTGTACTTTATCATGAAGTTGGATTGTTGTTATTAATTGCCGTTTTATTTTACAGTATCTCGCAGAAATGGGCTACTGTCCGCAACAGAACGCGCTGCTGGATTCTCTCGACTCTTGGGACCACCTCACCTTGTTCGCGAGGCTTCGCGGTATACCTTCTCCAGAAGTGAAGGCCACCGTTGAAAAATGGCTTCATAAATTGAGTAAAAAATTAATTAATTGAGTAATCAAGTTAAATAAAGTCCGTTCGGCGTGAAAATGTTCAATGAAAGATAGATTACCGAGTGTTTTTTTTATTTTATCGCAGATCTTACGGTTTGCGCATCTCAGCCGTGTGGAACCTACAGCGGTGGTAACAAGCGCCGCTTGAACATCGCAATGGCACTGATAGGAAATCCGTTGCTGGTTCTCATGGACGAACCTACCACCGGCGTCGATCCGGCTGCGAGAAGATCGCTCTGGAACACATTGAAAACGTGCCAGGAAGGCGGTCAATCTATAATCCTGACGTCTCACAGGTAAATTTTATCACAAGAATCCCTAGCAAGTCAAGCGACCGCCATACAACCAAAAAAACAACCGGTCGTTTTGTACCGTTTTGATGACCGTAAAACAACCAATATAACGACCATTTTATCGATTTAGATTTGGTCGTGTTTCACTTTAACGACCCAAAAACGACCGAGGTAACGTCTGCTGCATCGTGTTTTGGTCGTTTTTTTTTTGGGTCGTTAAAGAAAATACGACCAAGCCGAAACTAAAAACTGGTCGTTGTTTTGGTCGCACGGTGGTCGCCAAAACGGCACAAAACTACCTGCTAGGGATTCTGTAATAAAAAAAAAAATGTTTCCTCGTGAATACTGATTACATTATCGATCGTTATCTCACAGCATGGAGGAATGCGAAGCGCTGTGCAACCGCCTCGTGATAATGATAAAGGGCCAGCTGGTCTGCGTCGGTGCTAGTCAAGAATTGAAGCAACGCTTCGGCGCTGGATACAATATTCACGTGAAGCTCAATCCCGGATGTCAAAGGATCGACGTCGAGAAGATAAAGTATCGAATCGAGACTACTCTCGTCTGCAAGCTCACCGACGAGAACAAGGTGTGTATTCGCTGTTCCGCACAATTGATTTCTTATTGTTTTATGTTATATTTGTGACGGTTTTTTTTTTTTGTTCTCTTTTTTTTAGGGCTTCATCGGCTTCCACGTGACAGATGGTCAAGCGACGTGGACAAAGATGTACACGATGATGAGAGAACTGAAGGCCGATTACGATTGTATCGAAGACTTCGCAGTATTATCATCGACGCTCGAGCAGTTGTTTATACAATTTGCACGAGCCAGAGGTGACACCGGTAAAACGGGTCCGACGAACGGTGTGACGAAAAGACGATGGTGGCATAAAAAAATGCAAGGTTCCGCCGTTTAAGTTAATTCCCACCGAAAAGTACGTTTCTTTAGTATCTCCAGCTTTAGACGTATTTTTCTCCTTTTAGTTTGACCAATATTACGCAGTTAGATACTACTAGTTAGACCAATTTTTATTTCGGTTTCCGAAAGCCGTATGCGAGCAATGCTATAGAAGCTAATATGTATTAATAGTATACAAAGTGGAGTTTCTTCATTACCATAATGGAATCTGTTATTGATTCGTCACCATTCTATGTCTAAGTCGACAAGCCACGGAATGCCCACATGCAGTTCCTTTTTATATTTTACTATACATGTGTAAAAACGTTATATATTTATATGTATGGACAATTGCGAGCATATACGAACACTCGCGTTCACTGCAGTCTCAATCTGACAGGCAACAGAAATTTGCCTGTGGAAAATGTACTGAAAAATATGCAAAGCGAAAACGTTTGACTGTATGCAACGATATATAAGGCGTCTTGGCGTTGAGGAGACCAGGACGTTTTGAGGATGCCGTCGGAAAGCCTTAGTGAGCTATTCGAAAGTAACGATTAAGTAACTCGCCATGTAACTTTATGACTAACCGACTGTGGTTCTATACACGTGTGGGTTTGTAGTCACAGAAACAATTTGAGACTTAATGTATATTTTTATATCATATTGTACATATACATGTGTATATATATATATATTATTACCGTGAAGCATTTAAATTCATTTAGGTTTAGCAGCTTTGTAAAGCCAACGTTGGTGATTTATCGATGAATTCTAAAAAATTAAATGTTTAATTAACGATTGAATGCAGAATTCCATTGAACTGTAAAGAGACCCGTTTTTTTCTTTTTATTTCTTGTGTACTTTGGAAAAAGTATTGTATCGCACAATATCGCGTGACGTTATATACATTCTAACTTAACTTCGGGACTGACTGACAGGAACTTATCTCACATACTAACATAACTTCGGGATTTCTTGCATCGTGCGAGAACTCTTCCTCGCTCGTTCTTTTACGGTAGAGTTCCGAGTTTTTGTCTATCGAGCTGCCTTACTTCAACATCAGCGACCCGAAATCTATGAAAAACATCTATGGACATTTTTGTCAGTGCAGGTTGCGGCACCGGTCTCCCATCAGGGGACGATAGATCCAATAGGGATAGACATAGGGCGTGCCGAATTTTTGTAAACGGTACTCCCGAGTCTCCACTCGTATCAGATTTCTATCGACGCCGGCAGCGTCTATCATGGATCTCTGAAATTTATAGAAAAGTAAGTACAATTTTTTTTGCTTATAGTAACTTTTTTTTTACCAACGTTTAATTGTCAATCATTAATCGTTATTACAATTACAGTTAACAAATATAGTAACTATTGTAATATAATCACAAGAAATCCGGAAGCAGAAACAAATTTTTTAACCTTTGACCAACATTTTTAATACCTACAATAATAATTATCTTAATCATATTTATGATAATTCGTTATAACTATTGTATCTCAGGGCCTCAAGAAACAATCCGACCTTAATATTTGGCTCGGGTATATTTTGCTCCCTCATACACGAAGCTTTGTTTTCAGAAAATATTTTTTTAGGGTTTTTCATGTAAACATGTTCAGCATATTTCAAAACTTCGAAAAATTACTTTTAGGGAAAATGTCTGAATGTGTGTGTGTGTGTGTGTGTGTGTGCGTGCGTGCGTGCGTGCGTGCGTGCGTGCGTGCGTGCGTGCGTGCGTGCGTGCGTGCGTGCGTGCGTGCGTGCGTGCGTGCGTGCGTGCGTGCGTGCGTGCGTGCGTGCGTGCGTGCGTGCGTGCGTGCGTGCGTGCGTGCGTGCGTGCGTGCGTGCGTGCGTGCGTGCGTGCGTGCGTGCGTGCGTGCGTGCGTGCGTGCGTGCGTGCGTGCGTGCGTGTGTGTGTGTGTGTGTGTGTGTGTGTGTGTGTGTGTGTGTGTGTGTGTGTGTGTGTGTGTATCAGCCTGTACTGTTAATTAAAAACTGTGAAGTTCACTTCAAATCTCGGCAGGCAATAAAATCATTTATTTTCCACAGATTCGCATGGAAGCTCAGATAATCCATCGAAGATCTCAAATTTGTTGTGCGCAACAATATCCGCAATGTAAAATACTTCAGGCGCGGGAAATCAATGAAATCACAGTTACATCAATAAGATTTACATCAATAAGAAGACCGTGGTCTTCGTTGACGTGTTACACATTGGAAAGATCGTCGAAAACTGGTGAGTAATCGGGTGAATGCATGCGTCGTAAATAAATATCAATCGGCGCGCCTCAAAGCATTTACTTGATTTGTCGTCACGAGACTCGACCTTAAGCTGTTCAGGCACGACGGGCGGCATGGATTTCCAATGAAAAAGTTAAAATAAATAACGGTGTCGTCATCGTTTCAGAGAATCACACGAACCATTTTTATTTTTTATTTTTTTATCTCAAGCAAGAGATAAACGTTAAGCGATTGGACATGGATCAAATTCGGTGACACAGCTTTAATCCAATCCTATCCTATCGGTTCGTCATCATGAGTGAAACATGGAGAATATTCAAGCTTCTCATGTACAAGAATACGATCGTGCGAAAAAAAAATTGGAAACTGATACTGTTCGTGGATATGTGATGATACCTCTGATTCTTATGCTGCTCGGTCAGATTGTGAGATCGTTGACGACCGACGGTCCGACTCGGATGGATCACAATACTCGTCATGACATCAATCCGACGGCACCGGCACCTTCGTACGGATTCCAGCTGAGATTAGGGCTGTACAGTTGAGCCGTCTTAGCCGGCTAAAAAAAATCTTATCCGGCTAATGGACATTATAGTTTGGCCAACTAAGCCGTCTTAGCCGGCTAAGATGGTTTGGCCGGCTAAAAATTGGCACATTACCTGTTGCATTTATTCATTTCTGTACTATTATTTGCTTACATTCGACTACCTTTAAGATCTTAAAAATTTTATTCCAATGAAATAATTTTTATAACCAATATTAATAAAAGTCAAACCCGGCGTCGACGTTGAAAAAAAAAGTTGAAAATCGAAATTTTCATATCGTTTCCTCATGAAAGCCGACTAACTATTAGCCGCGGCTTAGCCGGCTATGATCGTTTGGCCGGCTAAAAATTAGCCGCTATTCAGCCGGCTATTATTTTTTATTGTGAATCACAAGGAAACTGATAAAATTAATGACATTTATCTTTAGCACATTACCTGTTGTATTTATTAATTTCCGTACTATTATTTGCTTAGATTCGACTTTCTCTAAGATTTTCAAAATTTCATTCCCACGAACTAATTTTTATAGCCAATATTGTAAAAGTCAAGCACGAAGTTGATGTTGAGAAAGCATGAAAATTGAAATTTTCATATCGCTTTCTCATAAAAGTTTAATATTGAAATTTTTATATTGTGTCCTCATAAAAGCTGGAAACTGATATTTTTATATCGTTTTCTTATAATGTTCCCTTATTAGCAAAGAATGAAGGAACGTTATGAGAAAACACGATAAAAATGTGTTTTCAGCTTTCATGAGGAAACGATATGAAAATTTCAATTTTCAACTGTACAGCTCTAGTTGCCATTGCAACCGGAGGGGTGGTTGCCATAGCAACCACAGGCTTGGTTACCATAGCAACCAGAGGGGTGGTTGCCATAGCAACCGGAGGGGTGGTTGCCATAGCAACCGGTGGGATGGTTGCCATTAGCAACCGGACCCCCCCTAGTACTATATATTATTACTGTAAAGCGATTAATTTATTATATGTTCGGCAGTTTTGTAAAGCAAACGTTGTTGGCGTGTACGAAAATATATATGAAAAAAAAAATAAATACACATATATGTACATTTAAAAAAACTGTGATTTATTAATTGTCAATGACTCCTACAACAACGAAAATGTAAAGAGGCGATGCAAGGTCGTGTTGCATTAAAAAAAAAAAAATGCGTTTTCCATTTTCATTTTTTCTGTCTTTTCTTGTATAAATAAAAAAAAAAGTTCTGTATCGCACAATGCCGCGTGTCGTTATGTACATAATAAGTCTGCCGTTGCGCGGTTAGTTTGCCGTGTGAAATAATACATGTTATATAACCTTTATGAAATATTGTCTATGAATACGGGGAGGATCTGATGCATGAGGTGTCAATGGCTGTCTTTATCATCGTATTTTTTGTTTTTTTAATCGAGCGTTGGCTAGTACTTGTATCCACCGTTCGAACTAGTCTGGTACGAGTTTGGACCTTGATAAGCCGAGCCACCTCCGCCCCCACCTCCGTGTCCCCCTCGTCCTCCACCGCCTGAAAGGAAAAAAGTAAAGGATAATTATTGCAATGTTTCTGTTTCTTCGATTTTCTTTGTCCCGAGACTGGATAACAAGAAGGCGCGAGCATTGATTGGCTTCAATATTCATCATCCCCTTAATGCCTCGACATTGTGTAATTTAAAAACAATTGTCTATCTCACAGCTTGCGAAACCCCCCCTGTCCGGAAAACAAGGGCGCGCGAATATTGATTGACTTTACAATATTCACTACCTTAACATTTTGGTAACATTATTATTTTTTATTTCTTATTATCGATTGATTAAATAAACATTGTCCATCTCACCGCCTCCGAAACCCTGTCCACCGCCCTGTCCACCTCGTCCACCGCCTGAAAGGAAAAAAGATAAGGATTACTGTAATATTTCCGATTACATTTTTTTTACTTATATTTTTTTATCCAAGAGAGGAAAACAAAGCCTCGTGGACATTGAGTGGCCTCAGTATTCACTATCCCTTTAAATGCTGTAGCATTTTCGAAATGTTATTATTATTTATTTTTAACCCTTCACATACATGATCCTTGTTGAACGAGGACCTAGAATTTGCCACGACGAAACCTTCGAACGATTCGAATAACAAGTTAATGTGCTAAAAAAAATCTGAAAAAATTCACAGACGTAGCTTGAAGTGTTGTTTTTTTTTTTTTTTTTGATAACGCAGAAGAAAATTTGTTACGAACATCCGTAGCGTTTTTGTGTTTAAAAGAAGGCATGGTCGTTTGCGATCAGGAAAAAGTCTCCGGTACTTGAAGGGTTAATTATTGATGAATAAAAAAAATGGTCTATCTCACCGCCTCCGAAACCTCCCTGTCCACCGCCCTGTCCACCGCCCTGTCCACCGCCCTGTCCACCTCCGTATCCCGGACCGCCGCCTCGGCCGCCGCCACCTCCGCCGCCGCCGTCTTGATTCTCCCCGCGTGCTTCAGCGGCGAGGGAGAGTTCGACGCCTCGCTGAATCTCCGGAGGGATCGGCGGCGGGGTCGGCAAGTGAGCGCCTTCGGGATGGAAACCATCGGCGTCCGCGGTGTAAGTGACCGTATATTGCACACCGTCGGGTCCCGTGTACGAGTACGAACCTCTCACCGCTTCGTTGTCACCTGCGTAATATAATTATCATTTATTTGGGCACCGTAAGGCTCAAAATTATAAATCAGATCGAGCAAATTTCAATATCACTCTTGCGAGGTTCTCAGATTTTTAAATAGTATCTTCGCTCACAGGTAACTCAAGTTTAAATATTTTATCTAGACCAGAGCTGGGCAGTATTTTAAATACTTCATGTATTTTAAGTATTTTAAATACATATTTTAAGTACTCAAATACTTTTTGGTATTTTAAGCACTTTTAAAAATACTAAATACGAAATACTTTTGGTATTCCGTGCAGCCAAGAGGCTGGACGGTTAGGCCGGAATGGATGAATGGATCGATGGACGGACGGGATGAATGAACGGGATGGATGAATGGATCGATGGACGGATGGGATGGATGGATGGATGGATGGATCAACGGATAGACGGGATGGATGGACGGGGTGAATGGACGGGATGGATCGGTGGACGGACGGGATGAATGGATGGATGGAAGGGAGAGATCGATGGGCGAGCGTGATGGGCGACCGTGACCAAGCCGGCTCAGCCGTCCAAAATCCACCCTGTCCCACGCTGTCCCACCCTGTCCAGGCACCCTGTATTGATTTTGAAGAAGTATTTAAAAAAGTACTTATAAATGTATTTAAAATACAAAAAGTATTTTGTATTTTAAATACATATAGTATTTCGTATATTGTATTTTAAGTACTTTCGAGTATTTTGCCTAGCTCTGATCTAGACTTTCGCTAAATCCTTGTACCGTCAGCACCTTCCCCGTGCGAACGTTCACGCTCTCACGGTAACGGTCCAGCCGCTGCACACGCCACGTGCGAGCAGCGGCCGTCTTATCGCGCGTAAAAACACTGTGTCGCAGCGCGCAGCAATAGGCGAGGGCCCTGCTTGCCACTGTAAAAAATGTTGAAAATTCATAAATGTATATGAAGTTTTATGCATATACAGTATATGAAATTTCATCGACACGTATGTAAGAATATTGCAAATATAATATTATCTGTGCACTATTTGTAATAATAACATAAATTTCATATACGGACGTCTTAATTTTCAATACCATCACCTGTAATTTTAACATACAGGTATGGCATTTAAGATTAAATTATAAAAATTCAAATACAATGTATATGAATTCTAATTTCATATACCGAGATTGTATATTTCATATAACTTTGTATATTGAGCGTCTTGTAAATTTCATAAGATTTTTTACAGTGCTGCCAGGCCTCCCTAGCAAGTCAGGCGACCACCATAAGACCAAAAAATCAACCGGTCCTTTTTTTGCCGTTTTAACGACCGTAAAACAACAATTTCGTCGATTTAGATTTGATCGTCTTTTCCTTTAACGACCCAAAAACGACCGAGGTAACGTCTGCTGCAACGTGTATCAGTCGTGTTTTGGTCGTTTCTTTTTTTTTTTTTTTATCGTTAAAGAAAAAACGACCAAGCCGAAACTAAAATCTGGTCGTTCTTTTGGTCGCACGGTGCTCACCAAAGCGGCACAATACGACCGGTCGTTTTTTAAGTCGTTTCGCGGCCGTTACAATGGTCGTTTGACCTGCCAGGCCCTTTATTCAGTTACTCTCGAAATCCCGAGACTGTAAGACGTACGCTCTCATTCGGTAAGATTTAACAAACACAAATCAGCATTTATCCGGCATCTCATATAAGTTACTTGTCATTCACCTCGACCATACTCGACGACCATCACACTCTTCATCGTACCTCAAGGTTTTCTTGACTCTTCGAAAAATAGTATAGCAATATGGAGTAAATAAAAAAAAAAACGGAGTAAAATCAAAAGTTCAAACTGAAAGTTGTGCTCCGAATTGAAATCTGAACTTGGATTCGATTTTAACATCGGCCTGAAATATCAATATTATAATATTATTGTTTATCGTATTATTATTATTCGAAAAACTGGTGCTGCAATATCCATTCAATAAAAAAAGCAGTAAAATTAAGTTTAGATTGAAGGCTGTCCTTCGAACTAAAGCCTGAACTGGGATTCGATTTTGACATCAGCCAGAAATTTCAACACTATTGCTGTACTATTTATCGGATCATTATTATTATTATTATTAAAATGATTTATATGCTCCCAATAATATTTTTGGTCAGTGAAGAAACACACGAAATATTGGAGGGCAATTGTGCAGTCCTCACCTTGCCCTTGGCCAGATTCTTGGGCAGTGATACCATTTCCGGTTTCGTAGCTGAACTGATAATTGCCCTGGCCATTGTTCTCGTTGGAGAACGAGACAATGGGTATCTGCGGGCCACCGGGGCCTCCTCCTTGGCCTCCACCTCCGCCTCCTCCGTGTCCGCCTCCTCCACCGCCCCCTGTGTGCACACAAAATAATACCCGATGAAACTTTATCTCACGATCCCTACGGCGAGGAGAGTGCAATTTTATTGGTGAAACTCACCGCCTCCGAAGCCACCCGGACCTCCGGGTCTTCCCGTCCCACCACCGCCGCCTCCGAACCCTCCGGGACCTCCTGGTCTTCCACCTCCGGGCCTAGGTCCTGGAATTAAACCCCCTCCACCGGCACCTCCGGCACTTCCGGGTGGAAGATAAGTGTTGTCGAGCCTCGCCGCGTAGCAAGTGCCCATCACCGCCAGCAACGTCACGGCGTATCGCTGAAACACCGAGAAAAGTACATTTTTTTAATTCAGTTTTCTTTTGCCCACTTTAGTTTTCTACTTTTAAATTTTATCCGCGTCATTTCGATGCCAAATCCAAGTTGGGATCGGGAGGTGATTAGAATGTTGAATTTTAAGGTCACTGAACTTCAGAGATCCACTATCGGATTTGAGATAAATTTTCATATTGGATTTAATCTAAATTTAAATACTGCATCGAATCTAAATTTCAATATTGGATCTGATATAAATTTAAATACTGGATCGAATCTAAATTTCAATATTGGATCTAATATAAATTTCGATATCGGATCTGATACAAATTTCAATATAAAATGAAAATATGATCGAGATTCGCAGGTCTGACACAGAGCAGAACTTTAGGTTTTCGTCCGAACACTTCCGGTACGCAAAGTTTAAAAAAAAAAAAAAAAAAAATGCAAATTTGTTATAAACCAACCACGTCTTACAAAAAAATTCACTCATCACTGAAAAATCCCGCAAAGATCTACCGTGCCGATCGGACCGGAAGTGCCCAAAACGTACAGTTAAAAAAATATACATAAAAATATCTAAACTTCTCTAGAAACAATAAAGAATCCTACCGCTCTCATCTCGTCGCCGCGTATCTTCCAAAGAAGAAATTAAAAAAAAAAAAAAAAAAACGATGCCAAGCCCTCAACCCTTTCCTCTCTGTCGCTCAATCCACCGTGAACTCTTTCCGCTTTATCCACGGTGCGGTTAACACACCTCTCGAGGTAATTGTGAATCTATCGCGAAGTACCGCGATCTTATATAGCTGCTCCGGCAACGTATCGTCTTCCTCCCACCCTCGCATTTCGCGGCACGTGCTCTCGTTGTATATTCCCTCGGCTCTTATGCCGTACCCAGCTGTGTACGTCAGCCCGCGGAGCCTCCGCGTGAGTACGCAGCAGAGTGGGGATTAGACAAAAAAAATAAAAAAATAATATAAAATAAAAATAAAAGAGAAGAAAAAGTAAATTGAAAAAAAAATAAATAAATAGATTTAAAAAAAAACAAAAAAATGACCGCCTAGAAGAGAAAGAGCTACGGTGAAGAAGAAGCCTGTGCGGATCGTACCGAAGAAGAGATGCTGCCGATGAAGGAAGATGCCTCGTCGCGGGCATCGCGGGGGATCGCAGGTTGCGCAATCGAGGCAGGTGATACAGATCGGCGGGCAAAAGCCGGCGAAGCATCTCCGTGAAGGTCGGCCAATCGGGTCACATGAAAGTGAACCGAGAGCTGTGGTAGCAGAGCGTTTCGAACGCGATCCGTTATAGCGAGCCAGTGTGTCTTCCTCGCTCATTGCTATTCCGAGTCTTTGGCGCCTCGGCAGAGCGTTCCATGCGGTTCGCGAGATGATCTATGGATCATCGTTTGTGGAACTTTGCGCAGTTAAACGCTTCGGTGCCTTAATTGCCGGCCAAACGGGGGGGCGACTGCGGCGATAATGGTCGGTTCGTTCGCGTGCATAACGCATCTTCGCAGCCGCGCATGTGGATCTTAATTGCGCAACGAGTCCAGGTCAAATAGAGACGTCGATCGGAGCCACGCATGTTGGATCATCGTTTAGGTGTATGATTTACGAGGAGCTCCGTCCGAAACTTCAGCGGAGAAAGGCGAACGACCGGCGAGGAGACTCATCGATGAAAGCGCATTGTTCAGGCCGGATCTCAAAGGTTCCCCCTGGTGCATGCGAGTCTTTCTGCAATTAAAAAGATTATAATTAATGATGCAGGCGCATAGATCAATTTGAAAAAAAAAAAAAATGTTTTAGAGGCTATTTTTTATCGGCTGCCTTGAATTATTCCTGCTACAATTTTTCTTCGAATATATACAAAGTCTAGGTACTTAAATTAATTTTTTTTTAACGGGAAGCTTACACTGTAAAAAAAAATTTCTTTGAAAATTACCGAACAGTATTGGAGGCTTTTTTTTACATAAACCGCTTCTGAAATTTCAAATACACATGCGTTGCAATTTTACAGTAAAATTAGTATTTTTTATATGAATTTTTTTTTAATTTGAGCCAAAAGATTTGTAATCTTAATATATCGTATTGTAATTTTACAGTAAAAGTACATTGATGTTCAATTAATGTAAATAATGTAAGGAAATTTCAATTCCCTGGAAATTAAATTAACATTTTTTTTTTTTTTTACAGTGTATATTTTTTAAATTTCCGGTTCCAATGCTCTTTCATTTTGCGTAAATCGAAAAACGCCTTCCCGATTCCAGAGCTGGGCAAAATACTCGAAGATACTCAAAATACAAAATACTTTCTGTACTTAAAATACATTTGTGAATACTTCGTTTAAGTACTTTTTAAAAATAAGTATTTTGTACTTTGTTGTACTTACACGTCCCAAAATTTACTTGAAATATCAGTAAAGTGTTTGAGTATTTATTTAAAATATCTAAAATACTTCGATGAATTTAAAATACTGCCCAGCTCTGCCCGATTCTATTTCACCTAAAAGTTAACAATCGTTGGGTAATTCTGTGAGAGGTCGATGCTCAAAGAGTTTCGGTTCTGGCCGTTCCATCGAAAGTTCTAAATTAAATCCCCGATGCATGCGAGTGTTTTTGCAATTAAAAACAAGAAACAATGTTTCAAGTGTTCCGATGAATTTTTTTTTTCAAGAAATGACTTTAACGAGCAGGCTTGAATCGTTTATCTTCGAAGATATGCGAATTGTACATTCGTCCAATTTTTTTTTTTTTTTTTTTTTTTTTTGTAATTGGAACATTACATTTGGTAAATGTCCGGTCCCAATTACATGTTCGATTAGCGTCGATTCCGCGTGAATCGAGAAACATCTTCCCTATCCTATTCCGCCTCGGGCAAAAAAGTTGAGCAATTCGGTGGGAGGTCGATGCTCAAAGAGTATCGGGCTTGTCCGTTCCGTAGAGCGTTGTGAATTAAATTGAAGGAGGTCATAATCGTCACGGCGTCTTTTCGGCGTGCCCGGATGTGGGGCTGGATGAAAAAAAAAAAAAAAATCGTCGGACTCGATCGTGATGAGGCGAGTGGAACCGACAATAGGATGCAACGAGCCTTGCACTGGCCCCGCACCGGCACGGGCACGGGCCCTACCGGGGAGCGCGCAGTGCTTTCTAAACGTTTCGAGCATAACGCTTTTGTTTCTCCAGGATGGAGTGCGGGAGATGAATAATTCACCGGGGAACAAGAAGAAGCACAAGGAGCAGGCCGAAGAAGATTAAGAGGCCCGGCCCTTTCGGAAAAATCGCGCACTCCTCCGCCGTCCCGACTATCCGCGCATTCATCTACGTACCGCCGGCGTTGCTCGTGTTATGCCAGAGGTGAAATAATATACCTATGAAATAACGACGTCGAGACACGCCGAACGCGTCGGCTCGAGAGCGCGCCCGCCACGACGAATTCTCCGCGCACACGGAGAGGAAGCATCGTACGGCAGAGCTCGACCCCCCCGGCCGCGAGAAAAATCCCACAGCGAGACCCGCTCTATGCGGCAACACGGCCCGAAAGTGACGATACATCGCTCATTCCTTTTTCGATCTCTCGTAATTGCAATTCTTTTTATTTATTTTTTTTTTATTTTCACTGGCAGACTATGTAAGAGCGCTGTATAAGGCTGATCGCACGCAAATGAGATTTGCATGTTGCTCATTCATTAATTTTGTCATATCTCGCAAAGCGTGTACGATTATTTTTGGCTCACTGGCCGAGGAATTTTTACTGAGAGGAAAAATATCAAAGTATGGCTCGACTGCAAATTTTTTTTTTTTTTATTTGTTGCTGATGAATATTTTTTTTTTTTTACCGCGAATGAAATTTTTCGATGACCAGTATTTGGAAATTTAGTTTCTTTGGTTTCGATCAGAGCCGGGCAGTACTCACAGTATATGAGTACTTATTTGGTACTTAAAGTACGTACCTACGGTATCAAAGTACTTTTCGGTACTTTACGTACTATTACTGGGTACTAAGACCAAAGTACTTGTACAATTTTGAGCATAGCTTCGCTCTTTGAGGAAGCTATACTCAAAATTGTAATAAATGAGGAAATCATGTGCAAATTACTTTGCACCTCTTTCGTAACGTAAAAAAATGTCTGTCTCATAAAATTATTTTACTCATATTACTTAGAATAGTACGATTTTTCGTGCATAAAATGGAGACCTTTTTCATTTTCGGCCACTGTACTAGATCCATACGTCCCAGATTTAGTTGTTATACATCCAGTCGACTGCCACTCACTACCCCAAGGTCCAGTCGTCGTAGTCCAGTCGATTGGTCTTTTACCAAGGATTGGACCCAAAGAGTTTGGACGATTTGAAAAAATTTTGGCTCGGAACAGGGCCGTTTCATTTGAAAATTCTTCTCCAAATTTGGTACTCGTGGAACTCCGCCTCTTCCGATTAAGAAGAACAAGTACTTTGTATTTTATAAAAGTACTTTAAGTACGGGAATTACTTTGTACTGAAAGTACTTAAAGTACTTGAGGTAGTTAGTACTTTAATTACTTAACGCTTTAATTACTTTTCGGTACTTTGCCCGGCTCTGCTAAGGAGTACGGAATTATTAATTGGCACTGCGAACGGTGCGATCGAATCGTGATTGCTCCGATCGAAAACGATAGTAACGACCTGAAACCTTAATGAAGTCGAAGAAGGAACGGAGCGGATCGCTCAATTTTGTGTTGGTGCTGCGTCTGGTAAGTACCCTTAACCGAGCATTGCCGATCTGGTATTCGTCTGAACGATGGACGATAGCTCGTCCTCGCGCTCGCGATTAATCGGCTGTGGTGCAAGCTTCCATAACTCGTTCAGAGGGCAGATCCCTCGGCGATAAGGTGATACCGTGTAATACCAATGTGATCTCGGTGCCGGTGAGTGTTACGTAAAATCGTCTATCGGGATCCCCTTTCGAAAGTACAGCGTTCGTCTGAAATCAGAAAGGCTCGCTTTAAACTCAGTTGCGTGATTATCGGCGGGCAGATGCGCCCTTCTGACTCCGAACACGGGCTACATATTATTCCCGAGACAGAGTTCGAGGGAGCATGCAGTTAACACCGGTACTGCGATATAACGTTACAATTGTGGCGTTACCGATTGTACATGCAATTCCATGCCGCACGGAAACCCGACGGGGGGAAGCATAGAAACGAGGATTTTATGCTACGATCGATTATGTCTAATAAAACAAATTTACGCTCGCCTTACACGATCGTGAGCGCGTGTCGCCGTTGTCGAACGGCGGAGAACTCACTTTCGAGTGTGTGTGTGTGTGTGTTAACGCCTCGCGTCCTCGTCGACGCTGAGATCTCAGAGTGATCGCTGACTGTGCTGCTTCGGTGAGCTATCCTCGTGCAATCGTGGGAAAGCGGAATCTCGCGAACTCCGGAGAGAATCTAGGCTGGTGCGCGGTCTCCTCTAATCGGAACGAGAGCCACGTTACCTTGCCGAAACTTCAATCGGCCGAAAATCACGGGTCCGAAAGTGCTTCCTGCGAATCGCGACGCTTCCGAAACTTTATTTTTCCGTATTGGCAAATTTCCAAAACTTTATTTTTCCGTATTGGCAAATTTCCAAAACTTTATTTTTCCGAATTGTCAAATTTCCAAAACTTTATTTTTCCGAATTGTCAAATTTCCAAAACTTTATTTTTCCGAATTGGCAAATTTCCAAAACTTTATTTTTCCGAATTGGCAAATTTCCAAAACTTTATTTTTCCGAATTGGCAAATTTCCAAAACTTTATTTTTCCGAATTGGCACATTTCCAAAACTTTATTCCACCGAGTTGTCAAATTTCCGAAATTTTATTTTTCCGCGTTGACAAATTTCCAAAACTATTATTGTGAATTTTCATTGAAACGAACGTTACTCTTGGACACAGTAATTAGCCGAACGTTGTTGCTCCGAATCGTCGTTTAACCGAACGTTAAATTTTCCTAATAATAATTTCACCAAAAGAAGAGTAACGTTCGCTAAAATGAAGATTCGGATAGATAAAGTTTCTGAAATTTGACAATTCGAAAAAATAAAGTTTCAGCACTTCATCGATCCAGCCGATCGTACATTCGGCAAAGTATTGTGGTTCAAGAGTAACAAATAAAAAAATGATCGAAGCCTAAAAAAAAAAAAAAAGTTGATGGAAACAAAGTTTGCATTGCTGCAAATTCGATCCACAAAAAGAGCTCGATAATCGGTCTCGAATACCGTCACCGCGGCTTCGACGATCTCCAGCGGAGAGAAAATCTCTCGTACTTCGCCATCCTCAACATCGAAAAAAGAAAGAAAATATCCAAGGGTGACCGCCGTCGGACACGAGTGCGAATCATTGCGCGAATTCCGTTATGAGACATCTCGCGAGGTATTCGGGTTGCGTCAACCCAATCCGTGGCACTCCGATGCGCTCGCTAATCCTCCGAGATCGTCGGTACTGGATCGTCCTCCGATGTGTTGCGTCAAAGCCTGCGCGAGCGTATCGCAGGAACGCGCGACTGATCGCCTCGGGAGAGTGACCGCAGCATTTTTTTTTCGCCTCTCTTCAGATTGCATATCTTTTCTTCTTTCTTCTTTTTTTCCTCTATTTTTCATCTTATTTGGAATTTTTAAAAATCCTTTTCCCAGACTCGAGTGGACAGTGGAGTGTTGCGGATCGTCGAGGCTTCTTTCGAAAGACACTTCGCGGAGGGGGCAGCGCCGTTGCTCCCTATATATTCCGCAAGCCACGCGGGGTGCTTCGATAACGAAGATGCCGCTGTTCGCTTGTCCGCCTGTCGGCGAGAGTGAAATCAATAAATCCCCTACCATCCAGCGAGAAAATCTCGAAGCGCCTCGAAACCATCTCCGCACACCGATTGTGCGTGCGTGCGCGCTTGTACGCGTGCGAGCGTCGCGCAACGACGAGCGAAATGCTTCCGCAATTGCGTTTGTGCATCGCGCAGGGATGTAGAGAGTGCATTCCCGCTTCTCCGATCACTTCGCTCGCGCCGCTTGGCCCTATTCTGTAACCAGCGTAATCCACTCACAGACATATGTAGATATGTATATAGAGTCACTGCACGCATGCAAACGTTCGAGAGATCGTCGAAGAGCACACGCAACGCTTTACTCGTCGTTAGTACCGTCTCGAAACTCGACGATTTTTTTCTTCTTCTTCTTCTACGCCTCTGAATAATTATATTGCGAGCTCATCGTGCAGGCGCGTATTTTCAGACCGGTCGAACGTTTACTGAAACAATAAAAAAACAATGTTGCGCAATTTTCACTCGGTAATCGGGTGTGTATGAAATGTTGTAAAATTTTTAGTTTTGCCACTGATCGGCAAATTCTTTCAATTTTTTTGGCATTCACATTCCACGTAATTTTTTTTTGTTCTTATTTTTTGTTCTTTTTTCAAATTCAAGAAGATCATTTTTTATTGCTATTTAAGATGCTATTTACATGGTCTTTACAAATTTTTAAAAATTGTTATAAGATTTTTTATCTAATTTTTTTGCCATTCAGATTCAAAGCAATTTTTTTTATTCCTGTTTAGAATGCAATTTAATGGCCATTACAATTTTTAAAAAATTATTATAAGATTTTACGTCCAATTTTTTGTTTGCCACTCACATTCAAAGTATTTTTTCTTATTGCTATTTAAGATGCTAATTTAATGCTCATTACAAATGTTTTAAAATTGTTATGAGATTTTTCTTCAAATTTTTTTGTTGCCACTAACATTCGAAGTATTTTTTCTCATTGGTATTTAAGATGCTATCTAATCGCTCTAAAATTTTTTTCGACTGCTTTTTCCGCCGAGGTGGCAAGCATAGGACGGCGCTCATTGAAGGTTTCCGAAGTGAAACTGGGTCTCTCCGACTTGCTCCGGACGAGAACGCGAGTGAATATTCCGCGGGCGCGGCTCGCGAAGCGTGTCGCGCAATCCGGACAGCCACGGAGCTTCGATTCTCCATCTACGACGACGACGACCTCGTCGCCCACGCGAGTCCCTTTCCCCTCGGAATTGACCCCTGCGCTGAATTCGAGCTCTCCTCGTCGACGAGGCACGTCTCGAGCGTCGGTGAACGTTGCTCCAGCAGGCTCAGCTCCCGGACTCTGTGAAAAAGAAAGAAAAAAAAAAGAGTGAATCTCAAAAAAGAGTTGAAAGATATATAGTGCACTACTGTGTGTAATGCGCGGCGCGGCAAGAGCGGGCAAAAGTTAGAGAGAGATTGCATAATGGAAAATGGGTGCATCTCTCGAGAGCGCAGTGCTCGAGGCTGAGCTCCGAAGCCGCTCGTAGGTGGACGAGAGACGAAGCTATGGAACGTTACGGACGTTGAAACAGCGAGAAGAGTGTCCTCCAATTCACTTGTCCTGACCTTTATAACACAGTCGAGATACAGTTTTAACCGCGCCGGGTCTACACAGCATTACACCGCCGCGTGTTTATAGCTCGCTATTGCGGTTGTCTTCGGCACGCTCTTTCAACGAGGGACGAACACGAGATCGCTCCAACGGTGTGTATTATAAGGATTATTGATGTATATATGTATATAGTTTTATTCGAGACGGCGAGAAGGAGATCCGCGGATTCTCAGGAGGCCTCTGGACGAGATCCAATTTAATCGGAGCGTTGCAACCGGTGCGGGAGCGTGCGCAGCGGTTCGCCTTGGATCTTCGCACGATATAAGGGAAGATCGCGCTAACAAGAGAATCGAGCTAGGACGGCCTACGCTTTGTCGAGGCTCGAAATTCTTTTCTTCTTCTCTTCTTTTTTTTTGCTCCTCTTTCTTCGAGAAAGAAGAGGATGTCGTAACGCTCGATTCTTGTTACATATCTCGGGAGTACAAGAACGACCCTGAGAGGAGGACGTCAATGGTTTCATCGTCATTATCGTTCGAATCGATTCGAGAACACGGAAACGACAGCGAGGTCTCGGATAATTCGCTCGCGGATCCTGTTGCGGACATCGTTAACGGTGCGCTCCGATTGGATGAGACACCGGTGACTCGTTGCTGGTCTCCGGTGATCGTAACAATGATTTCTCATGCGAGAGTCGATGCGAATGTTCGAACATTCCCCATCGATACCGTCGACAGCATTTCGAAATCGACCGCGAAAAAACTCGCGGACCACCCAACCGTAAATAATGGTTGGAATTTGGACGATTTTTCTATAAACAACCACAAACCAACCGTCGATTGGTGCGCCAAACCAACCATTATTCCAACCGCCCGAAGGTTGATTTTCGGTTGGTTTTTGGAAACCAACCATTTTCCGACAGCATAAATAGTTGGTTCATGGTTGGTTATAATAAAACGACTCTCATTCCGACTTTCAGGTGATTACAGTGATGGTCGATTTGTGGTTGGTTTTTTCGAAACCAACCATAAACCAACTATTTCGGGCAACGACCTAGCCAGCGGTTGGTTTACGGTTGGTTTTGAAAAAACAACCATAAGTCAACCACTACTATTCTCGGCTGAAAGTCGAAAATAGAGTTGGTTTATAATATCCAACCGTGAATCAACCTTTACTGTGTCGAAAGAATAGTTGGCTGATGGTCGGATTTGACGAACCAACCCAAAATCAACCTTCGGGAGGTTGGAATAATGGTTGGTTTGGCGCACCAATCGACGGTTGGTTTTTGGGGTTGGTTTTTGGTTGGGAGGAATGCGAGGGCCACGAGCTGAACTACTGCAAGGTCCTCGGTCAATCGAATTGGCTGTTGTTTTGCGGTTGGTGCAGTCAAATACGAGCTCTTTGCCACGAATACGGGGTATAACCGGCAGTTTACCGAGCAGAAATTTTCGTCAGGGGTGTTGTCTGGGCACTTCTAGACTTCCCCGACTTTTTACGGGGCCTATAATGAAAAACTAACCAATGGCCGACTGGCTTGTCACACTTCGAAGTATGGGGCCTTTATAAGTTTCCTTGTTAGGCCCCATGAAGGCTTACCCATTTAGCCCCTACTAAATTAGTACATAAATTAATTTGAAAAATATTTATTTGCAGATCTTTCTTGGATTGTTGCGCATTGTTCACTAGAGATTCTTACTTATTTGAAGATAGTAGTCAATTTAGATCGCCGAAAAAAACACATTGCAAATTATTTTGCCGTTGGTGGATTTCGAACCTCGATCCCTGTGGTTGCTGCTCTGCGCGCTTAGCTCACTCGGCTGTTCACATCTTATTAGAGTTCTTTTTTTATTGTCTATTTGAAGTTAAAGAAGGTGTTATAGCTACATTTATATGAATGCGATTAAAATTATTGGAATAGAACTATTTATTAGTGTACGGTTAAAATAATTTTTTGTTATCGACATTGTGTCTTTTGTTAATAACATTTAATTAACAATCGGATAAAACGTTTGTAGATATTGTGCACTGAGAACTATTCGCAAGCAAATTAGGTTGAAAAATTGTTTATCGATATACGATTAACACGATTGTTAATTAACAATTAATTAACAATCGCTAATGAAGAATTCGATAGTTGGTATGACCGAATATTAAAAAGTTACCAGTATCGATAACCCTCGACGAATTAAATAACAATTGCACAATAATGCGTATACGTTTAAACAAATTATTAACTGCATTTTTTGCAGGGTCGTCGTAAATAAATACAAATATACAAAATTCCGTGAAAATAATTGATTCAATTTCGGATTTATCAATCTCATTGTTAATATTTTCCTTAACAAATGATTCATGTATTATGTTTAATAAGTGTCCAGCACTAAGTTTCTAGTTTTCAATTTCTATTAGGGAATCCCAAACAAACCTAAATGAGGCCTCTGTTGAAGTCCTCACTGTAGATTGTTCGATTGAAGCTTGGTTTTTGAAGTTTTGAAGTTTTTCTTTATAGGACCCAGCAAGGCGAAATATGGATGCTCTTCTATGGTTTCCTTGAATATCCCTTATTATTCTATTGCGGACTCCTATATTGGGCCCTGTAGGGTCCTAGTTTGGATTCCCTATTATGGATTCCACGGGTATGCCTGTAATGGCCCTGTACTTCATCTCGACCGCCCAACTAAATTTGTGCACGGGTTGTTTCGAGGCGATGGCACCACAATCGGTCGGTCGTGAATCATTTTGTGGTTGATTTTAGGCACAATCAGATCGGCGAATTTGCGGTAGATCGAGCGTCGAAACAGCGGTCGCGGGTACCGATAGGATTGTGTTCGTTGTTTGACCCTCCGAGGGTGGAAATTATCGTCGTGAACACGAAATAAGTTCGAGCTTCGTTTTTCGGGCGACTACGAAAAGAAAAACTGGTAATCATTCCCAGATAGCATTTTGCCAACAACCCGCCAACAAATGGACAGCATATGTCTGTTTTTGCCAGCAGTGCTGAACATTCTTAGGAGCACAATGTCAGCATAGCTTGTTGGTGCTTTGCGACTCACTATGAAGATTAATTTACTTGAGTTACGGGTATTTTGCGTGAATTCGTACGCACTCTCAGGCAAACAAACTCTTAAATAACTCATTATCATGTAACGAAATTCATTATCAACCTATTATCGAAAGGATTCATCGCATGAAGGAAATAAGCTCTCATTATCGTCAGCAATAACGCTGATTGAGGAAATGTTTAATCAGGTCGGCTTCTGATGAGGAGAAATTTTGATCTATTTCACGGATGTTAAGAACAACAAAGCAGCTTATGGCAACCGTTGTTGGATTTTGGCTACCGATATTCTGCAATCTGGTGCTAGAAACTATTGTTGCAATAGTGCTGGCAAGCAAACAGCCAAGCTTGGTGGCAAGCAATCGCCCTTCTTTGCTTGTGCTAAAGTTGTCTATCTCGGTTTTTGCGAATCGTAGGACATCGTGTAACATGTAAATCGTGTAACATGCAAATTTTTATGAGCGTTTTATTGTTATATAAACTTACAAATACAAACCTACAAATTAGAGCTGGGCAAAGTACCGAAAAGTACTTAAAGTACTAAGTACTGAGTACCGCAAGTGCTTTAAGTACAAAGTAATTTCCGTACTTAAAGTACTTTTATAAAATATAAAGCGCAAAGTAAGCGCAAGTTCTTCTTAATGGGAAGAGGCGGAGTTCCACGAGTACGGAATTTAGAGAAGAATTTTCGAATGAAACGGCCCTGTTCAGGGCGAACATTTTTTCAAAACGTCTAAACTGTTCGTTTTCAATCCTTGGTAACAGACTAATCGACTGGACTACAACGGCTGGATCTTGGGGAAGTGAGTGGAAGTCGACTGGATGTATAACAACTAAATCTGGGACGTATGGATCTAGTACAGTGGCCGAAAATGAAAAAGGTCTCCATCGACTGGCTGTGTAACAACTAAATCTAGGACATATAGATCTAGTACAGTGCCCGAAAGTGAGAAGGGTCTTTTTGATGCATTTTACGTACCAAAAATCGTATTTTTGGGATTTAAATCGAAAATATTGGGATGGAAGTAAAATAATTGTTATATTCGTGTTCAGCGGGAAAAAATACGTCAAATATAGCCTTAAAACAAACAAAAAATCGAGTGAAAACCGACCACTTGTGAAAAAAAAAGGTCGGTTTCGTGATATTCGATATCTCGGCACCCAATAGAGCTAGGGAAAATCCGAGATGCTCTTCGTGTTCTACGGGAAAAAAATAGACAAGGTCTCGTCCGAAGTTCTAGAAGCGTTTTATCAGGAATCTTCAGAACGTTGAAAAACGCGAAAAATGAACTCGAAAGGGGTAGTCTTGGAATTTTTTTACGAATTTTTTTTTTCTTTTTTTTAAATTAATTGCCACGTATTGCGACATATTTTTTCCACCTGTACAATGTCTCTAGTGCACATGGAGACATTGTACAAGTAATTTGCACATGGTTTTCTCATTTATTACAATTTTGAGCACACCTTCCTCAAAGAGGAAGCTATACTCAAAATTGTACAAGTACTTTGGTCTTAGTACTTAGTAATAGTACTTAAGGTACCGAAAAGTACTTTGATACTTTAAGTACGTCTTTAAGTACCAAATAAGTACTTATGTACTTTAAATACTACCCAGATCTGATACAAATACATCTACCATAAATGGAAACGATGATGCCCAACCGCGGAATTCCTTTCGTCAGCCTTTAACAATTCCTCGATATTTACCGAATCCATCCTGCCGGTGTTTCTCGAGTAAAATCGTACTCGTTGTCGTGGAAATTCGGTGTAATTTAGTTAAAAAAATTGTCCCGGCGGCTCGGAAAAGATTCTGTATGCAATACCGAACAATTTTACTGAGAATTTTCAATTATAAAATTTTGAATAATCAACAACTTGATCGATCGTTGTGGTAAAAAAATAAAATAAAAAATTACTGCTTTCACAAGATTACTT
This sequence comes from Amblyjoppa fuscipennis, assembly GCA_963575735.1. Classification (NCBI taxonomy): domain Eukaryota; kingdom Metazoa; phylum Arthropoda; class Insecta; order Hymenoptera; family Ichneumonidae; genus Amblyjoppa; species Amblyjoppa fuscipennis. Next base: position 12,634,981 of record OY754489.1, on the reverse strand, counting down.
TAACTCCAACAACCGCATTTAATAAATATTATAACCCTAACCCTTGGATTTATGCCGGTTTCGTTTAGTATAATTCTCCCAAAAAAATATTCAGGAGCGCGGGAAAACTCAATTCCGTTGAGTTTTTGGCACTGAGCACAGATCCGACAAAGTGAAGCGCGACGTTGGTGTATTTTTTCGCGCTGAACCTGAATCGGCCAATCGTTTTGCATAAACGTAAAACACGACGTTGACGAGGGAAAGCTTGAAAATTGAAATTTTCATATCGCTTCATCATAAAAGTTGAAAATAAAAATTTGGATATCGCTTTCTCGTGATATTCCTTTATTCGCGTAGCTTCCTCCACGAGGAAGCCAAAGAAATATAGAAAGTGCTTATAGAAGACGCATTTCAAATACCCATGTGCGAATCGGGGTATACTGCCAGAGTTACCAACACGGTCCAGTACTAAAATGAGGTTAGTTGCCAAACGTTGTTCAGCAGTACCGTTACGGCACTGACTGACCAGTGGCTTCATACAGGCCCAGCTCTGGCGGCCAGTACTTACGGCATAACCTAAATAGTACTTAGCCGACAGTCGTATGAGTATCGGGCATAACTGAGCCGAGACTCGTCTTAGTATTACCGAAAAAATGTGATCAGTACCAGTCCGACATGCGGAAGAGTACTGGCGTTACACTGCACGACACTAAAGATTAGTATTGGCTGAAGAATATGACCGACGCACGGCCAACAGTCGTCTGAGTAGAGAGCACGTCTTGCGATGATACTTTTGTTATTGTATGGGTGAACAAAGTTCACGTTCGCCCACGACATTGAACGACTTTGGGCTAGTATCGGCTAGCGATGTTCACCCAATGTTCAACACAAAATATTGGTAAACAACGAAATTTTGTTTCAATCTGCACGACTGCTGAATGCTTTTTTTATTATTACAAATTCCTTTATTATAGTTTTTATCTACAGTACTGTAGTGCTCGGAGCATAAGTTTCGCCAACATTATTAATTAAAGTGTAAATAAAACAAACGAAATCGTAAAACTTGGATAATTTAAAGCAATTGGTAAGTTAATATGATATAGACGTGCAGTAGACGTGCAGCTTATATATAAGATTCGACAAAAGTTCTCCAAGATGAGCATAGCCGAAAGGTAAGAGCGTCGACTAGTAATCCTGATGTCACGGGTTCGAGTCCCCATTACCGACTAAAAAATGTATTCGAATGATTTCAATGTGTGAAGATAAAAAGCAATTGTAGAATGATAAAAAGGTATTTGGGAGTCGAGCAGATTGGCAAATAAATTTTTTGAATGCTTATTAATAATTTTTGTCCAACATTGCCGACATCAGCAGCCAACACTGGGTCAAGGTCGTTTGATAATGTTGGGCCGATACTAGCGATTGAACTAAGGACCAATATGATCATCCCAACGTCGGCCCAGTGCTATGACAGGGATGTTTCTGTACCTGGTCAGAACTGCCCGGCAATGTTAGCAATAGTACTGCGCCAAGACATAGCCAATTTGTAATTCGCTCATGGGTAAAGGAAGATGATGAGAAAGCGATATAAACATTTTTATTTTCAACTTTTATGAGAAAACGATATGAAAATTTCAATGTACAACTTGTTTTGTTCCTTACCTATTCAAGTCCACTTTTTTTTTCTTATTCGTCTGGTTTTCCATTTATGCTTGTACAGACCAATACGCATGTGGAACACATCCCTACAGTAATCGACCAGCGTAAGTAGAGATAAAATCCATACATATAATAACTACCTTGCCACGCTTCCCGCACAATGCTATTCAATGGACGATGTACTCTTTCTCGGGTTTAGAAAGAGGTTTTTAACAAAAATTAGTAGTAGTTGCGGTTCCAGAATTGGGTTCAAAATGTTTTGAATAACTTGGTACAATATTTTGTGTGCGTCTCACGTATAGCGCAAGAGTAACAAGCGTATAACTCACCGCCTCCGCCAAGCGTAATAACACTGCTTTCTTCGAGGTAGAAATATATGAACGAAACGATATTGTCATATAAAAACGACTTACGTATGCTTGCGTATCTCACTACCTATTTCTGATACCTACAATTTCTTACTCAATTGCACCTGACTTCTAATGTGTCTTGTATTTCTGACTAAAGTGTGTTGTTCAATGTTGTACCATTACCCTGATAGTGGCTGGCAGTTATGATAATCAAATATGCAAATTATCCAACATTATATTATTGTCGCTGTTCGCTTGCACGTAACAACTGTTTGGGCCATTATTTATTATGGCAAAGGACAAAAGTTGTTATTCGGTTAGAGTAGAAGGTGACGGCTTGTTACATACGTCTTTTGAATGTTGCCCAGTGTACAAATACAGCGAGTGGTCATGGAAAAAAGCATACGAACAACGTCTAAACAAACTGATGGCTTCTCAAAATCGAAGAACATATTTGACGAGCGATACTACATACTAAATAAACGGACGCTCTCAATCGTCGGCCTGTGGCCCTACCAATCTCTTCCAGAAAAAGTTAAAAGGATTGCGGTTGTATTTCTCTTCAACTTTACCGTTATGTTACCTCAGGTAGATTTCAGTGCATGGAATTCGAATTCTCTCGAGCTCAGTATTGTACTGATTATATTGGGTTCTCAACTCCATTGCATTTAGGTGCGGGCGATAATAAAGGCATGGGGTCGATTCAATATGTTCGTTGACTGTTTTTCACTTTTGGTATTGAATGTCGGGTGTGTCATCAAGATAGTCAATAACCTATATTTTACTCGGGAAGTGAGTAGTAAAAAAATATTGTGCAAGATCTTAAGGTTTAACAGTCCCGTCTTTTTTGGATTATTCAGTAATTCTTCCACACGCCAGCATCCGATCTTTAATTTATAATCGTATAATATTAATTCTTAATCGCGATACCGTCAGCACTTCCGGTACAACCGTCCGCTTTCTCACGGCAACGGTTCTTATCGTGCGTAGCAACACTAAATTCGTGCGCGCCAATAGGTGAGGGCCTTGCTTCCGTCAGGCCCTTTCTTCATTCATCTCTTCGTCCCGAACCGTTCTCACATACGCTCTCCTTTAATAGTACTCCATAGAATAAATCATCATACCATCATTTAATCACTTACATCGACCTTACACTGGCGGACCATTACAAGGTTATGTGAAATACTACTGTCGGTAACAAACACTGTAACGAATTCCGTTATAAAAACAGAAACAACTGCAGAAACAAAAAAATGTTTTTCCCAAGTATATTGCCAATTGCAGAGAAAGACAACTTTTTTTTCCTTGGCTGTCTGCGGTCTCAAAATGTTATTCCTCATAGTTTTTGTTACCGGCTGGGCACCGGCTGCGTTGGCAAGAGGGTATATCAGATCGCATTTTAAAAAATTCAATACGTTCTTTTGAAGTTAAGAGAACTTCTGAACTTCACGGAAAGGGACTGGGAACTTGTGCGACACTTGCCGCAGGTGGAAATCCTTAAAGAAAGCGCAGAGAGGGGAAGAAGTTTTACAATAATGTATTATAGTCTGTTGAACGATATATTGACTTGTTACGTGCGACTATAGAAATTTAATGGGAATTTGTAAATTACACATCTCGTTGCAGCGTTGATCTACGGAACTTTAAGCGGTTGGATAACGCTGCCATTGGTGCCGAAAATAATGGATGCCATGATACCCTTGAACCACTCGCGTGCAAGATTCGATATTTTTCCAACTGACTACATGGTCGATCCGGATGAGTACTTCTATCCAATTTTCATTCACTGTGCCATCGGCGCGATTGTCGTTCTTGTGCCCTTCCTGGCCATTGACTGTTTTTATATGGCGCTTTCACAACATGTATGCGCAATGTTTAAAATATTAAGGTAATACTGTCGTTATTTGGTACAGCAAGTCACAAACCCTAAACGTTCACGTTCGGAAATGGCTTAGTTGTGAAAGGTTAAGAAATTAAAAACTTTCAGTTCTCGTTGCTCAGATGAAGTTTAGAGATACCTAATTTTGCACCAGTTCCCAATCTTTAATCCATTAATCTAGATAATCCCATTAATAAAACAGTCCCCACCACTAATAGTGCAAACAGAAGCATATTGTGCACATCCGTTCGTTGATATGCAACAGACATTAAAAATTATAATTTGATAATCCAATTTTAGTGGTCTTTTTCAACAGATATAATATGGAAACTATGCTCCAAGAGGACCCAGCCAATGTATTCCTTAAACCGAATTACCACGAAGATATATATTATCATAAAATTGTGTTTTGTATCAAGAAACACAAGCTTCTCATACAGTAAGAAATGGAACCTCCCCAGAGATTCCAATTTTCTGAGAGACAGATAGACATAGCGATAGAATATGCCTAAGTTACATTATATACTTTATCACCCCCCAATAACTCGATTATTAACACGATTGTGTTTATTTTTCCTTCACGAAGGTACATAAAGAGCATGGAGTCCACGACCGAGTGGTGTCTCTTTATAATAACGGGATTGAATCTATTGACCCTGAGCTTCACAGGTTATCAGGTAGACGATCGTCTAGCACACCATCAATTTTGTCTTTCGTGTAACTCTGATAATCTTCATGCAGACGATTGCTAAGGACAATCCGACACGAGACGTTGTCAAATTTGGAATGTTCACCATCTCCCAAGTGTTTCATCTTTTTTGCAACAGCTTGCCCGGTCATTGGATCATGGATTCCAGTTCTTATTTTCCGGATTCTGTGTACGTACGATATCCCGGACAATGTTTAATCAAAAAGTAATACCTGTTTGATACATCATACAGATACAGCTGTAGATCGTACATGATGTCACTGAGATCAAGACGATTGATTGTCATCCTAATAAGAGCGAGTATCAAGCCGTGCAAAATAACAGCCGGAAAGATATACGTCATGTCGATTGAAAACTTTTGCGCCGTGAGTTGTTCTATGTTCGGTGGCTTTTGTATTCCAGTGACCAATTCTATTTTATCTGAACGAGTGTTTAAATTTGTTCAAGGTCTTACAAACGTCTATGTCCTATCTAACTGTGATGAAAGCGATGCAATGATACTGTATGCCGATGAATATAATGGACCCCTATTATCAATACGAATCCAACGACCTTCTGCGAAAAACTATCGATGGTAGAGATGCAGCTGAATTCAAAATTTGGCTGTTTTAAACTATACACGTTACACGTTTCCTGTTATCTTTTTATGTATTCAGTGTGCAATTAATGCCAATTTTAAGAAACCATCATACTTTATATGCAAAAATACTTCATTTCTCCATTCATAGATTAAACCTATCGCAGGCCTCAAAATGATCATGTTGATACGTTTAATTCTTGGCGTTTTTCCATAAACACGAATATCGCGTAGCCAGCGAATTCCTCAAATGTCCGCTCGCGTATAAGCATCGTCTTTCGGGGACTAACAATAACGAAGTTGAACGCTGGTGCATAACGGAGACTCCGGCCGAAAGCCTTCTGGTATGTTTCCCATTCTTTGAAAAAGATCCTACCGTTAAAGTTGATGCTTGAAGGGATTTAGGCGTGGCGTTACTCCGCGTAGCGTTCGACAGTAATGCTGCAAAGTACCTCGCGCTTCCGGGTCTGCTGCTGAAGTCAACTTACTCGGTCGATAACAAAAACTGTTTCCCAAATTTCTCTAAGACGGTTATTTTGTAGGGAAAAGTACGGGAACGGCCAACTAAATGCAGTAATTCCGCAGTTGGCTGTTCTCATCATTTTCTCAAGAAATAAACGGCTTGGAAAAGTTTTGGGAAGCGAAATTGCAGCTATCTCTCTCGCACTCATGGCAGTTACAATTCACCTTAAGGGCATGTGACACACATGTAACAATGATCTGATGGTAACAAATCGCTTTCCCTATTTTCTCCGTGATGGTCGATGCTTCGACCAAAATCAAATTAGGTTTTTGTAGTCAATAGATATAAGTATGAAAACCTAATTTACTTTTGCTCGTCGTATGAATCGTTTTGGAGAAAATAGGGAACGCGATTTGTTACCGACTGAGTCTGTGCCACATCCCCTTAAGCAAAGGCTAAGCACGTGTGAGTGCGAGACAGTAAAAGAATGTAATTTATTTTTCTCCGACACATTTCTGTAAAATGAAAAACCAGTCGAGGGGCGCACTGCATTAATTAAGTACGCAGAGGGCCCCACAATTCTTTTTTTATATTATAAAAACCGCTTTGGGGAAAAATGTATTCAAAATATTTTGAGGTTATATTGATCTGTAGCCTCCCCCAATTCTCCTATTCTCTGCTGTCCTCTTAAAATTACTCCCATCAAGGCCAACGAGACTTGCGATCACAATACGGATATTCACCTCTAAGAAACGTGCAGCCTTATCTCCCATCACTTACCACGCAAAACGATGTGTCTTTCGCCCGTCCGTTTCTCAGCACTCGATTTGCACAGATATCACCGCAGTAACCTAAACTAAGACCACTAAAATCACAAGAGCGTATTTACCGACCCGATAGCATTGAGGTTACGCCACTCGACCGGGATAAAAAGTTCAGCGATAATTTACTTTTCCCTGACTAATTTTGAAAATTCCTGACTTTTCTCTGATTCCCAGACTGCGGCCATGTACAAAAAAAAAACCTGGTAATAATTTTTACGAATCATAGGACGTGTATGATGTAAATTTTGATGACCATTTCATTGTTATAAAAATGTATATATACACATATCTACCATAAATGGTAACGACGATGCGCAACCTCCGGATCGCTGCGGTGCTCACATTTCATCCATCATCTCATCCATTTCGTCTTCGTTCAGCAATTCCTCGATATTGACCGGATCCATCCGGCTCGAGGCTCTCTTGGCCGTGGTGGTGTCGGCTTTTCTCGAGGCTGTCGGCGTGCCGATGTTTCTCGGAGCCGTCGGTGTGCCAACATTTCTCGATGGTGTACCGCCAACGTTTCGCGACGGTGTCGTCGGCATCGTTTCGGTTTTTACTCTGCCGGATTGCGAGATCTTTTCACCGTTATTGCTCTGAGAATTCTGTACGCCTCCCATGGATTTCGTTATTATCTCACGGCTCTGAGAGAAATACGCGTTCGGGTGAGCGAAAGGCCGATCCGGAAGAGACTTGTGCGTCACCTCGAAACACTTTGTACACGCTAGGACGTAGTGGCCCTCCTTCGCTAGCTCCACAGCCTCGCTCACACCTGAAATATTTTCGCAAGACAAATTAATTAATGACGAACGCTTGATAAATATATATATATATATATTTAGTTTTTTGTGCTCCGCATAGAATGTACGATGTAGAATATAGAATAAAATAGCTTTGTCTGAAGGAAATACAAAAATTTCGGGAGTTTCATAAAAACGTTTTCAGAATGTTCCAAAACATCGAAAAATCATATTAAGCAAAAAAAAAAGCCTGGATGTGTATGTGTGTCTCAGACCCAAAAAATTGACACTCTTATAACTTGAGAACGGCTTGAACTAAACAGCTCAAATTTTTGAGGTAGGTAGAGCGGTCAATCCTCAATATTAAGTTAAATTTTCAGTAAAATGCTTTCAGCCATAAACATTTTACGCGATTTTGAACTTTGCTAAAAAAAGTCTATGCGCACGCTCAATCTTACAATTTTTCAGCTATCGAATTTCAAAGCTGTATACAAAGGGTCTATTATCGACCGATGATCTCTACTTAATTTGACGAGGATCGATCGGACAGTTTAAATTTTTACGAAATTCAGAATTTTTTTAATCTGACGATATAATTCTGTTTTCTTTCTGACGCGAGTTTCCGTATAAAATATTGAGTTAAGAGTGAAATAAATGGCAGATTCGTGATCATTGGGAAAAAATACATCAGACCTGGCCTAGACCTTACGAATAATTACAATTTGTTAAGCGAAACTTTGCAGTGAACAATAAGAAAAATTCGTGGTTTTTTGTTTTTTTCCAACACGATTATTTTCTTTTACAGTGGACTCTCAGTTATATCGCACGTTCGGGGCTCTGGATGTGCTACATTAGAGAGTGTGCGAAATTATGAAATTCCCCCTCTATTCCAATAGTCTGATCTTTAGAAAGAGACGGACGTAAGCGACGCAAGCGCAAAGCCGCGTGGAGGTGCTTTGCCAGTAGTGCGACACCGTATAGTGGGCGAATCTTTCCCCTCACGGCGAGATAGTTTAGAGGGAGAATTGAGGGGAAACGCGATATTACAGAGCACGATATTACAGAGAGCCCACTGTACCGGCAAAGCTTTCTCTACGAGGAAGCCAAATAATAATGGAAAATGATTTTTCATACAAGCTTTGTACACGGAAGCAGATTAGATGAGGAAGCTTTGTGAAAATCTCGATTTCAGACTATTTTTTCGATCGAACGGAAACTTTTCGTTCGGTTTACTAACCGGAAGCGGGTAATCCGTAATTCGTGAGTGTTTTTTTGAGAGCGTCGTTGCTCATGTGCTTGAAGGGGCATCCGTGATTGTCCTCGGGCCCGAGACCGCCCATGATGATCTTGTTGCATCCATAAGGCGTGTAATTTGTCCTCTTGCCCGCCTTTCCGAAATAATGCCTTATGTCGTACGAGTATTTCTTCTCGAACGTCTCCAAGTCGATCTTCTTCGTGAATTCCGTTCGCCAGAAGCGCAGCGCGTCCTCGAGGGTAACGCCGATTCCCTTTATAAACAATCCGTACTGCATACGTCCTCCGTTCTTCAAATGATGATTGTTTTTCAGATTCTCGTGAAGCGATCTCATACACGGCGGGTAAGAGATCTTCGACAGCTCGTCCAGACTCTCGATCGGCACCGCCGTCGTCGACCAAACTACCTTCGTCATTCCCGAGAATACGTTCGGTAAATTTTTCAAATACGAACTCAGCCGGTCGTCGTCCTCGAGCGTCTTGAAATTTCCTGCCAACGTCTGCAAATTCGAAATATTTTGATTACGTTCTTGTCGAAAATCTTTCTTGAATGAATTTTAAATAGTTTAATTAAAAGAAAATTAAAATTGAATATGAAAAAGGGACAAATAAAAAAAAGTTCACAATAACCCAAGTCTACTCTTATGTCACTCGATAAAATTATTAAATCGTATGTTGTCATATCATAAGATGTTGTGCACACCGTGCGCAACCTACCTGTTAATTTCAATCGATCGAATTAAAAAAATGTCCGAGGTTTTTGTTAACTTCACCTTAATCCAATTAAAATTATTACGTATTAAAATTACAATATGTATTATTCTGAGTAAACTGGTAGTAAAAGAAGAAATCCCTCAAACAAATCAATCTAATAAAAATTAAAAATCAAATAACGTTTGAATCGTACCGTACCTCGAGTTCTTTGCCGAGGTAGGTCTTGAATTCTGACACAAAAAACGAGATCAGCTCCGACTGAGGTATATAAGCCATTCCCTTGTGAACATAAACCTTTCGTCCTTTGATCAAATCGAAGACTTTTTGGAAGGGTACTTTGTAAAAGTCCACGTTGTCCACCGATGAAATTTTCGACGTCGATACGTGAAGGTATTCCCTGAGGTCGTCCTTCTCTTCCTGCGAAATCTGTAATTAAACCTTTTCATTAAAAAAAATCTGAAGAAAAAAATATAGTCAAAGAAAAAAAATTATTCGATCGGTGTGCTCACGGGCGAGTAGTCGAAATTGTTGAGACTGAGCAGCACCAGAATACCCTCTTTGTTCAGTGAAGTGAACCTCAGCTTAAGATACTCCGTTTCCATATTGACGAACCACCTTCGCAACTCCTGATTCTGACTGTAGGACAGCCGAAGTATGTAGTGCGACACATGGTCCCTTCTTCGAGCCTGCAGCTCGACTTCCGTGTGCGACGCGCATCCCAGACCGTTGAGCAATTTGGCGGCGTAATTGAAGCCGTCCTTTCTCAGGGAACTCAACAGGGCCATTTTCCTCTCGTCCGGACTCTTCAGATCGGTTCTCTGCACCGTAGATTCTATCAATTGCAGCACTGCAAAAAGATTTTTTTTTTCCAAATTAAAAAATTGTACATTTTATTTATGTACAATGCAGATTTTTATAAATTGTAAACTTATGTTCCGTAAATCAAAATAATCATACTGTAGAACCTGGATTATCCAAGCCAATTGGGGTCGAGACCAGTTCGGATTAATGATTATTCGGATAATCGAGTCATAAATAAAAAATATTATAATAATAACATACGTAATGAATATGAGTTTTTGTAAATGTAAATTCGCATACAAACATTATATGTATAATTTGAAACATATTATTAAACGCTTACTTTAAGCATTCTTTTTGATAAAATCGGCAATTTTTGGTTGTATAAGCGCATGATACAAACTTGCACACACCTGCAACAAAGTAACGCTCAACGATATGTGACAACGAAATTTTGCGCCATGGTTCGAATAATAAAGGTTCGGATAAAATAAATTTCTGTTCGGATAATAAAAGTACGGATAAAATAAATTGCAGTTCGGATAATCGAGGTTCTACTGTAATAATATTTCTATGACTTAGTTATTTTCTCTAGGCCAGAATTCAGTCGACAATCGATTAAATTATCGTTCACATTGTTTATATATACATATGCAGTTACTATGTGCATATTTGATGACCACATTATTTAACAGCCGCCGATTGATTTCTGATCGATTATTTAAGTTTTGCAAACGGTCGAGATTATTTCAATTACCGAATTGACAATTGACAGTTGTTATCGGATGAAAACGACATTTTCGTAAACAGTTTGTGCCTTAAAAAGCGCTTGCGACGGTTGATTCGATGTCGTAAGGACACAGACACGCGAAATTGTAAGCCACGATCGAATAGCCGGTTCCAAAATCGAATAAAAACAATAATCGTACCTTGTCGTCTCTCCAAGCCCAATTCCTGAAATTCCTTCAAAGTCGCCTCTCCGACCGGCGGAACTTTGTAAAATTGCATGTCGTGAGGGTAAAGTTCGCGAAGACCGCTGTCCTCCTGTTTCACCTTGTAGCGTTTACGCTCAGTGTACTCCATTCTTTCTTTCGTTCGCCCGAAAATCAACTTCTCCAAGAAACTCGCGCGCTCCAAGAAACCAAGTTAGGCGTAAAGTTTTTTTTTTTAAGGATAATATAATATTTCCGTTCCGATCGACCCGTCGATCAACGACGATCCTCCATTTTTTTTTCAATTTCACTCGCGATTGTGTACAAGCGCGTGTCTCGTGCTACTTGTTGTGCGCCGGTTTCCCGCCAAAAGGCGGTCGGACACCGTTCGAGAAAGTTGTCGCACTCGCCGCGCGCTGGGCCACCTCTCGAGCGCGCTCCCTGCGCCATCCCGCGGCGATTCGTCGAACTACCAAACATCGAATTGAACCTCTTTTCAAAGCGTGTATCACGCATTTTCGGTATCAGCGCCGACGAATCGGAGAGAAGCGTTGCGTCCGGGAGACCGTTAGCCGCGTGCTTTTATCCGACATAACAAAGAGAAGTTTTCGCCGGCCCTTCGGCGAGCGAGCGTTCATTGCTGATCGTTGTGGCGATCGCGCTGAGCGCGAGAGCGAACCGTTGGAAAACGAAAAGAAAAAAATTAAACAAAGAGTTTTACGGGAGAGATCTCGAGCGAGTTTCGAGCGTGCTGTTGGTTCGTTCGCGGGTAAAGTATTTTTTTTTTTTTGTATTCTTTTTCGACTCCGAGAAGATTGAGATGGCACAGAATTCGGAAACTAATCGGGAAGATTCGGAGAGCAACAACGTGGTTCTGTTTCGCACCGCTGTGACGAACTGCTTCAAGAGCGTCGCCGAGTCTGTGAGGTAATTGTTTCATTGTTTGCTTCCTCGCGCCGCACTTTTGCGATCGATCTTTGTTATCGTTACATTTTAACGGCTTAAGTTTTATTCCGCACTGTTATTTCGATGGCGAGAGATTAAACGATTACGGCTTTGTCCTTGCGAGTATTCTCTCTGGAGGCAAAGACGAATGTCGAGTTTGACGTACGAAACCTCGTCCAAACTTTTCTTTGCTGCTTTGGCCTTTCTGCTTATATGTTTTCGATTGCATGGGGGATAATCGCCGATTCATTGTTTGCTTGTTTATGCCACCTTTGTCGATAGATACTTATTATTGTATTTGTAATGTAATTGGGCAGTGCCCGTTTATCACGAATGAAAAATAAACAAATAATTGTTACACTGTAAAAATAAATTGCAAATTTAATGTATCGAAACTTGAAATTTGTTCACATCACTTACATTAATTGAACGTTAATGCACTTCTTTTTTTAAAATAAAAATACCCGATATTAAAATTACGAATCTATTGCCTGAAATTTATAAATTTTTTATTTATTAAGAATACAAATTTTACTGTAAAGTTGCCAACGCACATGTGGTTCAAAGTTCAGTAACAAGTTTATGCGAAAAAAAAGCTTCCAATATCGTTCATTAAGTTTCAAAAAATGTTTTTTTTCACTGCGTACGTTTTAACAGCTCACATTGTGTTCCGCACTGCGCCTTCGATGGCGAGATGTTTAATCGATTACGGCTTTGTCCTTGCGAGATTTCTTTCTAGAGGCGAAGATGAAAGTTAAGTTTGACGTACGAAACTTCGTCCAAACTTTTCTTTGCCGCTTCGTCCTTTCGTCGCAGTGATCGTCGATGCTAAGATATGTTTATATATTAGTATCGATAATATATACACCGTAAAAAAAATTTGTTTGAAAATTACTGAACAGTATTGGGAGCTTTTTTACATAAACTGCTTCTGAAATTTCAAATACATATGCGTTGCAATTTTACAGTAAAATTAGTGGTTTTGATGGAAATTTTTGTAAACTTTAGGCGAAAGATTTGTAATATTAATATCTCGTATTGTAATTTTACAGTAAAAGTACATTAATGTTCGATTAATGTAAATAATGAAAGGAAATATCAATTTCCCGTAAATTAAATTTACAATTTTTTTTTACAGTGTATCTTTACGAATCTACGAGCGATAATCGCCGAGCCCGAAGCGCGGGACGTTTTGCAATAATAGTTTCGACCTTGTTTGTTTTTTTCGTCTGGATTATCGTCGATAGTCTACGATCGAAAGTTAGGAGAATGGAAAGTTTTGATCGCAAAACAACGTTAGAACTTTTTTCGTCCCAACGGCTTTGCGCTTATCGTCCGTCACACCGATGCTTACATTGTATCATTGTAGCACAATATAGTTAAAACACACAGTACACAGTAAACAGTTAAAATTAGCTCAATATTTTGAAAAGAAAAAACAAATACTGGAAGTAAAAATTATGGCGTCCTCTCTCCCACTTACAAATGATGATACGTCAATTTTATCGCGGTACAGTAATAAAACGTTTAAAAGAAAAAGGAGAAACTCTGTAGGGAAGCGGAGGCCAGGTAGTTGGAAGCAAATGAGAGTAATCCCGTCCTCTGTAACAGCTTCATTAACTGTGCGTCGTCATTTCTGCGTACTGTGCATCAAAATTATTGCGCAGTCCGCGAAACACGAGACATTTATCGTCGAAGCCTTTCCCCGACATATTTACATTATAAGCGGTATAATAATGATTATTTTCAACAATTGTCCGCAACAATATCGTGGATTGTGCGAAGTATGGAAAATTGAGCCATCTTCGAATTCATTAAAACGTAACACAGAACGGTTTTTTCTTACCTTGTAGTACGCAAAAACGACGATTCAGACTGTAGAGCTTAATTCATCAAAAAATTACAGAACTTTCTCCGGTCGCGGAGAAAGTGCGCAAATTTTTATTTATTTTTTTTCAAGTATAGCATTTGCGCAATTATTATCCAATCTGTGTTCCGACAGGTTATTAAAATTAATTCGGTCTGCCCAAAGATAGTCAAATCTGTCGGCCCGTTTTCGAATTCATTGAATTGCGACTCATAATAACGATGTTGTTTTTAAGGTACACGAAAATGATGAATTGAACTCGACCGAAGAAACTTTCATAAATTTTTATTTTCGAATACAGCACTTGCATAATTATTATCCAATCTTTGTTTCGACCGCTTATTAAAATTAATACGATCTGCTCAAAGATCGTAGAATCTGTCGGGCCATCTTCAAATTCATTAAATCGTAACGCATAGTAACGACATTGTTGTCTCGACCGGAGAAAGTTCGCTAATTTTATTTTATGGCCCTTGCATAATTATTATCCAATCTTTGTTCCGACCAGTTATTGAAATTACTTCGATCTGCTCAAAGATCGTAGAATCTCTCGGGCAATCTTCGCATTCGTTAAATCGTAACGCATAGTAACGACATTGTTGCTCTAAGGTGCGCAAACTCGACCGGGAAAAGTTAGCGAATTTTTTTTTTTTTTCGACTATACAGCACTTGCATAATTATTATACAATCTTTGTTCCGACCGGTTATTAAAATTAATTCAATCCGTCCCAAGGATCGTCGAATCTATCGGCCCATCTTTCCCCGCCCCGTCGGAAGCCGGGCGATGGGGAAGTGGGAACTGCTTCTATGTCCGTTATAACTTGACTCTTTCATTATTATTCACTAGTTCGGTCCGCCTAGCGAAGATTCGATCGGTAGGTCGGTGAAACGGTACGGCGAGCGGGCTCGGCGCGGGGACCAAAGACCAAACGATGGTGTCACTCGATGTCATTGGCCTCCGCGGCTTGCATACTAATGTGTCTTTCTCTCGCTTCCCTCAACTAAATCCCTCTCTCGTTCGACGTTCGGGGCAGTATAGTTTTCTCCGGGCGTGATCTATCACGTGGCCGGTCAAATGTTCGGTGTACTGTGCGCGAGCGCGCATGCGCACTCCCTCCCTGCGTTTCTCCCAAACGTCTCCCTTGTTTGTCCTTCTCTTCATCGACTATCGGTCTCGACCTCGGTCCCGATCCTAATATCTACTCGGAATCTCATCGTCCGGTCTCTTCCAGCACCACTTTTTTTTTCTCAAATTTCCTCACCGTGACCGACGTCCCGAACGGTTCATTCCCTCGTGAATCACCCAATCTCGACCCACTGCCTCGCACGTTCCATCTCGTTTCTAACGACGCTTTTACGGCCTTGATTTATTAACTTTTCCTTGTTATTCCTCCTCCCAATCAACACTTGCCGTTCGTTTGGTTTTTTTTTTTATTTTTTTTATAGGCATCTTGAAATAGAAAATACTTTCTTTTTTTAAACTCCGCTCATTTATTATTCATTCGATTTTGCAGATTGAGAATATGTATTTTTTATTATTTATTATCGACCCTCGAACTTGTTTTTGCTGTCGTCATTTTTATGCCTCAAAGTGATCTTGTTTGAAATATAAAGAATAAACATTTTTGACGATTCTAATCGTAGGAAATAATTTCTCCTCGAGAATAGTATAGTTTTCGGAGAAAAAAAAAAAAAGTCGAAACGGCTCGATATTTTTATCTCCGACTATTTTCGCATCGTTCGGTCCCGCGGTCGTTCCTTATATTATTTTTTTTTTTCGTACGAAAAAAAAAGAAAAAAAAAAAATTAGCCCGTCCATTCGAGATCGGCCACGCGGGTTTCTCGCCGGTCCCTTCTTCCGCACGGTTAAGCTTTCGACCCATTGTCCTTGACGCTCGTGTGTACCGGCGGCTCCCGGGGCTAGAGAGACCCTGTTGCTGTTCGCTCGCCCCGCTCGGTACGACGAAAACAGAGAAACCCTCGGCTCTTCGTGTCGCGGCCAAACGGGAGGAGAGCAGAGGAGAGAAAGATCCTTTGAATTCTTTTCGAGACAAAGGCGCAACCGCTCCGGGGCCCGGCTTGTGTGCGCGCGCGCGCCAGTGCGCGCGAGTGTGTGCGAACTCCCTTGCTCCTCGTCGATGCTCTCTGCCCGCGTTGCCGTTTCCGCTGCTGCCCTACGCAGTCTTCTTTCGTGGGCTGCACAGATCATTCGCGAAGTTCGCGCTCGCGTACGCACGCCGGCCTCTTCTCGAATCTCAAAATTTAGTCTCGTTTAAGAAAAAAATAAAAAATAAAAGGAACATTTTTACATTAAAAAAGAAATGACTGTATTGTTATTGTTTTGTAACGATTTTGCTCGCACGCGCACGAGAAGTCTTCTTTCGTTGGCTTCAGAGATCATTCGCGAAGTTCGCGCTCGCGTACGCAAGTTGGTTTCTTCGCGAATCTCAAAATTCAGTCTCGTTTAAGAAAAAAATAAAAAATAAAAGGAATATTTTTACATTAAAAAAAGAAACGACTATATTGTTATTGATTTGTAACGATTTTGCTCGCATGCGCACGATAAGTTTGCGCCGATAGATTTTCATTACGGACGGCCGTTTCCAGCTGCTGCCCTGCGCAGTCTTCTTTCGTGGGCTTCAGAGATCATTCGCGAAGTTCGCCCTCGCACAGACGCGCCGGCTTCTTCTCGAATCTCAAAATTCGGACTCGGTTATGATACAATTAAAAAAAATTAAATAAAACAAAATCTCTGAGTTTATATTGTTGTTATTTTGTGACGATTATGCTCGCACGCGCACGGGAAGTTTACGCCGGTAGGTTTTCATTACGGCCGGCAAGTGGAGGGGGAGACGAAGAAGGAAGTGCCATTCGTCTTCTCCCGCTTGTTCCGCCCGTAGAGAGTGAAGATCCTCCGAGCGGCGATGATGCTGCTACCGCTGCTGCTGCTGTGTACCGCGCGCGCACCCCGCTTTTCCTACCGACGAACGGGTTCTCGCGAAAAATCCGTTACGAACGCGCGCGACTCTCGCCGGAAATCGAATATCCGCCCGAGTTAATAAAAACAGGTAATACATTTTTATCGTCGCAGTTTAAGTGTGCCGGTTGCTGATCGTGCAAAAAATGTCTTGTGATCTTTATTTTTTTTATATCGATGGCAACATTTTTGACGAGGCTTGCGCACATTGCATTCGATATTATTGTACTCGTTGCCGATCTTTCACAAATCCGAAATCAATAGAGCTTAACTTTTATTTTCACGGATTCTGCTGGAAAAATGGAAAAATCGATTTTCACTTTTCTCTCAGAATTTTTTGTCACTATGTGCTATTTTTTTAAATATAGTTTTAAAAAGTCGCTTTGCTGTCCCGGTTTTTGGAAAACGGGTGAAAAAATGTTAATAAATAAATTTTATATTTCGAAATGTGAATCTAAAAGTTGATCCTTGGAAAAATGAGAAATAGAGTTAAACTTTTCTCGACATTTTTTTAGAGGCAAAAGAACGGAAAAAATTTTCCCCTTTCAGAGTCTTTGTCACTGTGTGCTCAATTTTTATTTTTATTATAAAAAGACGCTTTGTCCCGATATTTAAATTAAAAAATGGGTTAACAAAAAAAAAAATGTTAATACATAAATTTTATATTTCAAAATGAAATGGAAAAAAAAGTTAATGTCGAATGCCGTAAGTAAGAACGTTTTGCTGAAAAGTAGAATTAATTTGTGTTCTCAGGAACGCCAAGAAGCACGAGGGAGAACGGGCTCTTGTAACATATTAGTCGCGTAAGCGAGTAAGTGAACGCTCTCCCTCCGAGGAATTTCTTCGTATAAATTAACGTCTCCGCTGATGTAACGCCGTTTAACTCCTTCGGTGTACTATATACATAGCTTTTGTCTCCGAAGGACTGCAAAGCCCGTGAAAAAAAAAAATACGATTTCTTTCGCACAGGAAAACGGAAAGATCGATTTGTTGACAAAATCGATAAAGTGAATAAAATCAATGAGTACCGCCGTTTAATACCTTCTATGTATTATATATATTGTTTTTGGGTGGAGAGGTTTTAACACTTGTATCGGTCATAGCAATGAGCTAAACGAAATCGCGATTGACGTTGTCGAACGATATTCTGCTTTGTCTATGCCAGCGGTTAAGGCCAATGCTTGCTTTCACAGTTGGATCAAAATCGACCCTAGTCGTGGTTTTCTACGAATGTATCTTTTATGTTTAGCGTATCCTATTTGTAGGTACCATTAAGGTCATGAATGTCTATTGTTTATCAAAGGTTAATATTTTTAGGAAATTTCTAATAGGTTTTTACCTGAAACAAATAAATATTATCTATCTGAATATATATTGTTTTTGCCTCCGGAGGACTGAAAAGAAAATACGATCTTCATTTCGCACTGGAAAACGGAAACATCGAACTATTGATTTAAAAAATCGATAAACATGACAGTGTTCTCGGTCGGGCCTGGACGAATGCAACTTTGTGTATTTTATCGATCAAATTGCACCTGTCCCGGCCTGATCGCGTACAACTGCGTTCGTCAAGCGACAACGAGTCTGCAAAGTGTTCTCAAAGAAAAATGAAAAAATAAATGAAATAAAAGAAATATTTCCGAGTGGCAAGAAGAGAATCGGCTTAAAGAAAGAATGAAAGGAAAAAAAGCTGATAATACAGCCGAGAGCTCGAGGAATTCTTGAGGGCAAATAATAATCGTAAAAACGTCCGGCGAAACTCGTCAAAAGCGAGAGGAATAATAATAATATAATACAGTACAAAAAAAATAAAGAAAATAATAAAAATAAAAGGAAGAAAAAAGAAAGAAAAGAGGACACGAAAGCAAGGAGGAGAAATGAAATGGTACGGGGAGACGGGAAGCTGGCCGAGGCGGAGAGAAACTGGCAGTGAGCTCTTTGTTTGCATTTAGGGACAAAGAAAAATTCGATACCGGGCGATAGTATTACGGCGACGCATGCACACGCGCGACGGTAAAAGCGTCCCGCGTTCTCGTCTCTCTCCGAGCCTATTCATCTCCGACCGCATAAAAGCGGCCGAAGTGTGTGTGTGTGTGTGTGTGTGTATCAGGACGGAAGAGTGGGAACGCAACGCGTGTTTTCCCCCTCCACTCCGATGTATTCGTCCTCGCAAAATATTTACGCGCTTTCGATCGTGTGCGTTAAACTATACAGAAACTCTCTTGCAGAATTTGGAATAATTTTGAATTTATTTTGAATATAAAAAAGGCACAGCTAGGACGAGCTTATCTCGAATAGCCGATGCGACGACGAAAAATGTAAAATCCGTTAAAAGGCCGCGAATGATTTTATCTCGTATGTAATCTTCATCTACCGATGTGTTGTTTTTTTTTCGGACGCTTTCTCGTAGCGGGACTTTGAAATTGGGGCCATATTATCCATATCACCTCGACATATTCCGATCGATTTTCAACCATAGAGTTTAATCCCTCTTATAATTTCTATAGTACATGTTGGTATTTATTTCCTTACCTTTTAAAAACTTTTTATTCTTATATAATAATATACAACACATATTTAATTGTTACCAATGTGCTGTGTTTTTTAGACGCTTTCACGTAGCAAGACTTTGAAATTGGGCCCATCTTATCACCTGGATGTTCGAATCAATTTGGAATGATAGAGTTTAATTTATATTATATATATATATATTTTTTTTTCAATCGTAAAAATAGTACATTTCGATACGAGTGCAGAAAAACGTTTTCTGACGAGTGTGAGTTTGCAGCACGAGCCGAAGGCAAGTGTTGCAATCACACGAGTTCAGAAAACGTTTTTCGCACGAGTACCGAACCAGTTTTTATGCCACGCGTTGTGAAAATTGCGATATTCGCACGTGAAACGTGCGCAAAAACCGCCATTTTCTCACCGAGTAACATAAAAAATATTATTTTACTAGCGCACCGCTTTGCCCCATTATTTATTTAATTTCATCGTCGCATTTCGCGTATCGTCGCTCCAGTGCTGACTTACGCTTCTGGATAAAAAGTCTCCCGGCGCTGTATAAGATTACAAAATATAATCGACCTGCCCGACATCCGGTAATCCGCGAGCATAAGCGCACGCAACTTCCTTTTCTGGGTACTCTATAATTAATACGATGACTAATACGTTACTAATGCCGTTGCGCGTCGGCGCGGTTTTTTTTTTCCAGCGAAGAAGAGTTCGCCAATACAATGACGACGCTGAAATCGAATCCGTCGCTCGCTGGAAAACTTCACAGAGCAATGGTGAAGGAGCTTTACGACGGTATGTGCGCCGACCTGGACGACGTTCTCGCCGAGGGCAGCCTCTCGAGCGGTCTCGCCAAAGTTGCAAAACTTGTGCGGGAAGCCTCAAATCGACCGGACCAAATTGCCTGGTAAGATCTTAATAGGTATCTTGTTTTTTTTTTCTATGACCGAAACTGTACCGAAATTAAACTAAGCACGCACAGTCGCCGAGTTACCGCGAAACGGTCGGAGACACGGAATTCGCCTTGGAAACATTAAGTCGTTAAGTCCTCGAGTCCGAAATAGCGTCTCACGGTAGTCGAGAATTTAAACTCTCCACTAAAAAAAGGAAATTCGCAAAAAAATGTAAGCTTTCATGATAAATTTTTATTGTTACAGGCGACCACCGGGAGACGTGAGGGAGCATTTGCGAAGCCTCGACGCGGCGATTATCAGGGAGGAGAGCGAAAAGCTGGAGCAGCAAGTGTTGAAGATGGAAGCGGAGAACGAGCGACTGATGAAGGAAGTTGCCGACCGAAGATCGAGAATTCGGCTGATCGAGGAGAAGGTTAACAGGGCATCGAGAGCGTGCGCCGGGGCTGTTCCGCGAGCCGAAAAAACTATAAAGCTGCTTCGGGACATGGCGCAATCGTTGGATGACCTGGACGGAGCCGGAGCTGGGGAGGCAATGAAGTCTCGTCCATTCGAGTAACGTCTTTTCGCTGGAGCAGCGCGTCGAAACTGAGACGGAGCTGAGCGTCCAAACAGGGACGACGAGGAAAATAGAGTCGTACGAAGCAAATATGAAACTGAGACGTCTGGTAACGCATCAAGAAAAATTTAAGAATTTATCAGGATCACTAATGAATGTGAATTATGTATATTAACTTAAATTACATGTTTTTCCAGGAACTCGAGCAGTGCAATAAGGATCAAGATTTTTTTTCGCCAATAAGGATATATATTTATTTTTTAATTACATAATACTGAGACTGTTTACTACGCAACGCGTCGAAATAAATCTCAAGTAAATGAAAGGAACAAAAAATCTCTCGCTGCTCGTAATCGAAAGCTTTTCGCACTTCGTTCTAATTTCTCGAGGCCGAGAGTTCGGTGAGTTTAGCCGCTAATCCGTGCCTGCGGCGAAGCAAGTCGCTGTGCTCGCGCTCCGTGCGCTCGTAAAAAGCGGTATTTTCTTTCTGCAAGATTACCAAATTAATTAGAAAGGACTCTATCAAATCGATATGCAATTTGAAGAAATTGAAGGTAAAAAAATGCACGAACGTTTTTGAAATCTACGAGTGTTGTCGTATCTTCGATTTCCGCCACGAGAATCGCGACGCGCTCTTCCACGATGTTTATTTCAGCAACGACGCCGTCGCGCGCATCGATCAACTCCCGAATAGTTCCTCGTAGCTGTTGGTCTCTTTCGGCTTCGTGTCTCTCATTTTCGTCCGCCTTCCGAAGTTCCTCCAAAAAAGCCCTTCGAGCTTCCTCGATTCCAGCGATTCGGGGACGAGCGTTCTCTTCAAAGGCCCTCAACTCGGCCTCGAAATCTGCAAGCTCGTCACAATTCGCACGCAACCGTCCGATCACCGTGGCCATCGACTCGTGACGACGAAGATTCTTGATTATCACCGATCTGCACTCTTCGACCTCGCGTTCGATATCACTCATGACGTGAGAAATCTCCAGTAACTTCGACGCCACTGTCACGGCATTCTCTCGAGATACTCCTAAATTTTTTTCAGCATTATTGAAAAAAAAAAAAAAAAAAATTAAAATAAGTAAAAAAAATTGCAATGATTTATTCCATTTTTTCATAACGTCACGAATTAAAAAAAGTATCGCATTTTCTTTTGTCAAGCTCGGTGCACTTTTTATTTATAATTACTTCATTATATTACTTTATATTATATTTATATTAGTTTACTTATATGTACTTTTTGCATAGGGATAAGAATGTTTGCGCACAAATTACCTCTCGACCTGCATTTCCTTATCAATTTCTTGATCATCTCGTCGAGCCGCGATTGATCCATTGTGAGGAATCGACCGGAACGGCAAACACTTGTACGGAGACGTTTCGCCGCTTGCTGAAAGAATCGGCAGCGACAAACTCACGTGACGATCTCTCAACAGTTGTGACACGTTTTCCCTGGTTGTCCTCTGTCGGCAGGTGTCGCGACAAATACAGCAGACGACAAAGTAGTTCGACAACAAATAAAATAACTTCAACGCAATCACACTAGCATTATCATTGAAAAAGTATCACTTTGTAATACAGATAAGTAAAACCGCATAAAACATCGTTGGAATATTATTGACATCGAGATTAAAACGAATGTCTACATCAATCGTGCAGCGTTCCGAGAATTAAATCCCGAAGTCTCAGAAAAATTGGAATATCTCGTCCCTGATCGATTTTCTCGCTTCTCTCCAAATCGTCGAGGCTTTAAGCTCGTCGAGTTTCTCAATCAACTCGCGAGCGCGTCGAAGCAGCGCCATCTCCTTTTTACTCACGCAATTATGGAAAGCAGAATTCTCCATCTGCGGGACAAACGAAAACATTTTTTTTTTATACAATAATCAGCAAGCCAAAATAAACGTTTCTCCGTGTCAGTGAGTCAGAATTGCATTTTACGGGAATAACGTTACTAACGTTTTCGAACTTCACACCGGCAGCCATGTCTTCCAGTCGCGTCATGAGAAACGCGACGCCCTGATCGACGCTTGTAATATCAGCGACGATGTCGTCGCTCGTGTCGACGATTTCGCTGATAATCTCGCGGAGTTGACGCGTGAAGTCGGCATCGATGACCCGATTATCCTCGTAATCGTGAATCTCGTTCAAGCGAACGTCCTGACGAGCGTTTTGAATTTCCTTGAAAAAAGTGGCGAGCCTGTCGCAGCCCGCAAGCAGGCGTCCCGTCATGGCCGCCATCGACTCGTGACGCTGGAGATCCTCCATTATCGCCGAGCTCAGAGCGTCGAGCTCGCGCTCCACGTCTCTCATAGCGTAAGTAATATCGAAGAGTTTTGACGCTGCTGTCACGGTCATCTCTCGGGACGGGTTGTGTTCATTGTCGGCTTTGAAGTGAAGGAAAAGAAGCAAATAAAAACACAGTGACTCATGAAATCTTTCACTCGATACGGCACAAGAAAAATATCTACCGCTGAACAGTTTTGGCACACGAATGGGTAACGATTTTTTTTTTTTTTTTTTTTTTACTCGCGATTAAATATCAATTTGTTGTTTAAATCGTCGAACGGCGAATTATTCATCGTTTCGAGTAAAACACCACCATTTTTTTACAATTTTTATTTTTACCACCAGATAAAAAAAATATTACGTAAAAATTACCTTTGAGCTTGCACAAGAGCTTCGTTAATTTTTCTATCAGCCGGTCGAATGGCGGTTTATTCATCGTTTCGATTAAACAACACAAATAAGGTTTGTACAGTTCGTATGATGTATTCGCAAAGGGTTTTCCGCAACGCTGAACAGCGTCAAATCGATAGCGATCCAGGTAGGTCTATTTTTCTCGTAGCACTGAGCCGGCGACGTAACTGCGAATAATGAACGACGACGAAATAGTCGAGGCGAGGGAAAAACAATGGGTATACGCCGATAGTCAGATCTCTGCCTCACAACTATGTTTACAGCGGAAGGATGTAGGGCCGAATTTAAGGCAGCGAACACCCGACGTTCCGACTCGAGTTTCGTCTCGGAATTGGACGCGATTTTTTCAACGAACTTGGGCACGCAATTAACCAAGATAGTCCGAGTGATAGACAATGTTAGGTGCTGTCGGAAAAACAAAGTAAGACATTTGTTACGATCAACGTTACAACTTTACTTCAAGGAGCATTTTTTTGCAGTTACAAATATAAAACTTTACAGATTACCTATATCGCTAAATCATAAAACAATCCATTTATTTCACTGGTTAATCGCTTCTATCAATTTTCATCTTCCATCATACTTTTAATCGGCATAAAATTGTTTCGTGTGTCGATGGCCAAACTCGGCTGTCGAGCGCACAATTTTAGGCACATCGAAAAAAAAAAACAACAACAAAGGAACATATTCGTTACGATCAACGTTACAGCGTTAACTTCGTGGAGCATTTTGGCAGTTACAAATATAAAACTTTACACATAACCTACATTACATACTAATGTCCAATTTTTTCCGGGTATCTCCTCTATCAATTTTCATCTTTCATCGTACTTTTAATCACCATCAAACTGTTGTGTATGTCGATGGCCAATCTCCGCTGTCGGGCGATGTCCGCTCCCAGCGCGAAGAGAGTCTCGGTTGTGTTTTCGTGATCGATCTGCAACACGCACATTCAATATCAATAATCCTGTCTATCGGGAAACGTCGATTCACGTTGAAAAAAAAAGAAATAAAATTGTTTTCGCTCGCATAAAAATCGGACAGATAAAAAGAATGCTTCATTAAAAAAAGAATAATAATAATAACAATAATAAACTAACTCTGTCCGACTGAACTTTCGTCTTGAGCTTGGCCGCCAATACCATGTTCGCCATTATATCGTTGGTAACCCAGTCGAGGCGATCCCGAAATTTTTTAGCCTCGCTGACGCTCATCGCAAACCCATCGTACGGGTCGTTCGACTTCTTGCGATTTTTATTGAGCCCCCGGCTTTCCATCTCGAGGAGATTGCGACGATAATTTTCAGCCCGGTGTAGACTCTTCAACCACTTGTGCCGATAAGAGGCCAATCGAAGCATCTCACCGTCAAGAACATTCCGCGTTCTCATCATAACGACAATCAAGTGTCTGCAATTGTCGAAATCCTCGTTCAATTTTCTCATCGCAGCGTCGATCTCCGTTAGTCTCGATTCTAAGGTCTCCGCGTTCCAATGCCATCCTGTTTATCAATATTCGTCGTTATTTCGTTATTTCGTTTTTTTTTTTTTTTTTTTTTTTTTTTTTTTTTTTTTAATCGACACGTTATATTTTTTTAATGTACAAGTCGGATAACCTTTGGGTAGAATTCTATCGTCCGATGCTTCGAACCGATGTTGCTCGTCCGGCGATGATTTATCCATCGTTCGACAACGAAATAATACACTGGTGTCGATGAGAGATCGTGCGATCAACAGGTGTGGAATAAACACGTTGAATCGCGTTCAAAACAAACATGGCCGCTCGTCGCCGACGCGAGGTCATCGTCGCTCGCAAAGCTACCTCTGTGAAGCTGTGCTTACACCGAATTGGCTAATGATACGATAAAACAGATTTGAGGATAAACAGACGGACTTACCGATCAGCGGAAAGGAGATCGAAAGCTTTGCTGCTATTTCGTAAAATAAAACATAAAAATTCAAAGCAAAATCCAATTGTTTATTACTATCGTAGGTAAGAACAGCAGCCGTGGCACTACGATTTTTTTTTTTTATCGGCAATAAATCGCGACAGCTTTTATCTGAGAAAAATTAAATCTGTGACACTGCCGTTTATGCACGGCATATATACGTAACAAAAAGTAACATTCGTTCAACTTTTTTTTTTTACATGCTTACAAAATATATATTGTCAATCACGATATGTATTTTTAAAAATCTTTCGTGGATGTCAATTTTCATTTCGCACTCTTCGTCCGGTTCGAAGCAGTCGGTCGCGTTCCGCAATCGCATTTTGCAGACATTTCACGATGAGCCTGAGCTTCTCGAGTAAGCGCGTATGGTTCGTCTCCAGCTCCGCCTGCAATGTCAAACGAGACGAATAAATTCCCGCCATCCTTCCATCGACGTACATTCGTCGATTATTTATCTCAAAATTTTGTGAACATCGTTCTATCAGAGGCACATGCCGAAGGGTAAATTCTAGACGAGTATTTTTTTCTACATTTTTCCCTCCCGAAGGAATAACTAAACACGCTGGTCACGAATCTGACACTTATTTTAGTCATAAATGAATATTTAATGAAGAAAATTGCATTTAAACAAAAATACTCATTTTTCATCAAATCCAAAATAATAAAAAATTTCATAAAATTTAAACGATTCTACCGAGTATTTCCAAATTCAATACCGATCATCGGTCGATAATGGTCCACTTGTATATAAATTTTTAGCTCGATATCTCAAAAATTGTAAGAGCTAGAGCGCGCACAGACATTTTTGAAAAAATTCAAAACCGCGCAAAATCTGAACAGCTGCATAGATTTGGCTAAAAATTGGACCGAATAATGAGAATCGACCCCTCAATATGTGTGATAAATTTCACCTCGATATCTCAAGCCGTTTTCGAATTATGAACGTTAAATGATTTGCACACACATACATACATACATACATACATACACACATACATCCAGACATTTTTTCTAAACGTGTTTTTTGGATGTTTAGGAACATTCTGAAGAGATAAAAATCTCGAAAACTAATTTTTTCACGAAAACAAAGCTTCCTCTATGAGGAAGCAAAATAATATCAGCCGTAGTTTGCAAAAAATTCACCAACTTTTTCAATCTCCGATTGCAGCCAGTAATTGCCGTAGAGCGATCTCGACCACGTCGCCTGCTGTATCGACACGTCCATGCATTTTCGCGTATCATCGAGTAACAGAATCAAATCCCGACAGACCGCGCGTCGTTCCTCGCTCAGCACAGTGCGATAAGTGATCGCAACCCTCCTCAACACGGCGGTCCACGCCTCGCGAGCCCTCTTCAACTCATCGATCCTCCGCGACGATCCCTCCATGTCCAGAATCATTTCGCGTCTGGTCTCCTCCAAGTATTTGGAATGCGCGACATTTTCGACGAACCTTTTTTTGCACACGTCGAATCGCTCCCTGAGCTTCCTTGCGGTGCGGTCGATCTTTGAGATTTTCGAGGCCGTAGATTCGTCGCGCCGTGAATCTGTATAGAGTTTAGGTCAATTAAGCGGTGTCCGCTTTTCCTCGTTTGCCGGAACACGATTGCGGCGCCTCGCGAATTGATTACCTTCGGCTGAAGATTTCCTCTCGAACGTCGCCTTCTCGTCGAAGCGTACTCTTTTCATTGTAGCGCGAACGATGCTGAACACGGACCAAAGTCACATCGGGAGCCGATCAAAACAAACATGGCCGCTGCCGGTTCGAGCACGTGTGACGCCGTAGGAACGTCCGTGAGAAATCGACGGTCAGTGTATCGTTGGCGCTGGCGTCGTCCGCACTGGCCGTCCAACCTGCGACGAAGTTTCGTGGCCGGCGAGGTTCTCACAGTGGCCAGGTCGGGCGCCCTCTATTCTTGTGGGCTTGGCTAAATTGCGAAGACTTCGTCGTCCGCCCGGCGCGACGCTTTTTTACACCGTACGGGAAAAGCCATAAAAGGGAATCCGCTCGTGCATTGTGAGTAGGTTTAAAATGTTCTTTTTTTTAATCTATATATTATTATCATTAGCTTATTTGTACTGCACAATACGAAGTATAAAAACGAGATGGCTATGGTTAAATCTCATGCGAATCTTCGTCCTCGATCGCTCTTCTTATCGCTCGAAGTTTGGACCTTTTGGCGAGCAGCTCTCGACATGATCGCTCGTTAATCACCAACTTCTCGCACAATCGTCGATGCATGGATTCGTTCGTGTGCTAGAAAAGAAAAAAAAATTACATGGAGAAAAAGAACACGAACTTCATCCTAGAATTAGTCTGAGATTTTCGGAAATTCTGAGTTCGATCGCGCAAAAAAAAAAAAAAAAAAAAAAGTATTTGTAGAATTTGCGAACTAACTATCAGCAGATTCAGACGCGCCTCGAACCGAACGCACTGCGTGTGACTCAACTCAACGCCACGTTCAGTCTTTCCCAGGTCCTCTTGTATCTCGGCCAGATTTTCGATCGTCTCTTGAAGCTGCTGCTCGCGCTCGGCGTCCAAATTCGGATCTCGCAGTTGCATGGAAACTTCGTCGCGTTTCTCATCGAGCTTCTTACGGGCGTTCTCCGCGTACTGACGATAAGTGAGCGTGGTCTCGAGTGTCTCAATGAGCGAGTGGACCCTGCTTATGAGAGCCTCTCGGCTCATTAGGGTTTCGACGATGAGCATTTCGCACGCCTCGAACTCTATGTCGAGTAGTCTCAAGGTGGCGTCGAGCTTCGAGAGTTGAGCGTCCAGCACTTTCAGTTTGCCCGCTCGAGATCCCGCTGTTGTCGCAAGTACACATCGTTCGTTGTTATTGTCGTGCGCGGTGATTTATTCGGAAGATAAATAGTCGGCTTTTTTCGGGTTTATCGTTACCTTCGGATTTTTGTTGCTTCTTCGACGAGTCGACTCGGGGCTTGGGCGGCGGTTTGTCGACCTTTCTCGACGGCGATCTATCCATGACAATCGACGAGCCGCGACCACGCTGCGGAGCGATCAAAACAAGTGTGGCCCGTCGCACGACTCGGCGCGATTTTCGGCCCGTGAAGTTGGCCCCAACTCCGCGGCGCTGCCGTCGCTCTAAGCGGTGGAAGGGAAACGCGACTACTTTCAGGTTTCGTAAAGTCGACAATTTTCATCTCGGGTGTTAAGGTAGTTCCGTCGCGAAGGCAATACAAAGTCATGTGCATAAATTGTTGACATGCTGTAATGTAACGATCAAGTTTTAATTGTAAAAAATCTCGAAGGCTTTTACCGACCATTTGAATGAATAATTAGATCTTGAAAATCGATCTTTTTACACGGCGCTTACGGGAGAGCTGGCGTAATTGATCTTCAAATCGAGAATTAACATAATTAGATCAAAGATAGAGAAGAAATATAAAGTACTGCGGACTCGCGAATCAATTAGGAATTGATGTGCAACGAAAAAAAGTCAATTCACCGGACTAATGTTCAATAGAACTGCAACCTCGACCTTGTTCGACCTTGAGCAATCGTGAGAAGCAGGTGAGATTTGTCCGGGTTTTATTTTATTTTTTTATTTTTCTTTCCGGTCTCTCGGTGAAGTGATGTGAAATAACATTTCTCCCGCTCGTTTCGCACTCGGTCGGTAATAAAGGCTGTACCGCTATTTTTTTTTTTTTAGGATGCTGAAAGTTTACAGTCTTATAAAGTTGCAGAGTTTTATGCAGTCTAACGGTAATAGAATGCCACTGCGCTTATCAATTCAACTGTGGGCTTCCTGTGTCTCTTGAACGCTAGTTTCTGCACCTTTGAAAAAATAGCATTACAGTTTTTATTATTGACCGGGGCATTTCACTTGCTCTTGGGCGACATATGAACAATGGACGACGCTCAATTTTTGCGATCCACTGTGTTATAGACTATATTAATTTGAACTTTGTTTTACATAAATAGATAACATCTTTTTTATATCAATAACAATAAGAATTTATTTCGTTACAATCTTTCCAACACTTGCTTCAGTGAAGCTTATATACTTAAGTAACAGGCGATAGTTTTTGGTTTCTTTGTTATTAAATTATTAAATATTTAAATTGTTTCTCGTGGACCGTTCTCTAGGAACGGTCCACGCATTCTCGCGTTCCATTCTTCGTTCTCGCGATCTCGTAGAGTTTCGCGGTTATGCATCGACGAGAGCGCATTATAGAAACGAGCTTCTCGCACAGACGTACGTGGAGGGATTCGTGCTCCATCTGCAACACGATAGAAAAGAACGAACTTCACTGATTACATTTTCTCAAACGCGCAGAAATAAAGGACAATAATCCTTTATTTTTTAATCCGAGATTCAGTATAGACCAAAAATAATTTATCTATCCATTCACTTTTCTCGTTTTTAATTTCCATAATCGTTCGCTAAATCGGAGAAACAATGAAAGACTAATTTTGCTACCAAAAATACTTTATCAATACTTAAAACTTTATCAATACTTAATACTTTATCAATATTTAAAACTTTATCAATACTTAAAACTTTATCAATATTTAAAACTTTATCAATACTTAATACTTTATCAATATTTAAAACTTTATCAATACTTAATACTTTATCAATATTTAAAAATACTTTATCTCTCATGTGTAACCCTTTTTTACAGTTTTTTTATTTTCATAACCGTTCGCCACGTCGAGAAACAAGTAAAGACTAACTTTGCGACCAAAAATACTTTCTCAATCCATTATCTCATGCTTAACCTTTTTTTTTCGTTTTTTATTTTCACAACCGTTCGCTAAATTGGGAAATAACGAAAGACTAACTTTGCGACTCATCAGGTATCTCTCGAGCTGAAGGACCGTCGTCGTGAGCAGCCTCACGCGTCGTTCCAACTCTATCCCCTCCTCCATCGTCTCCTCGACAATTTCGTCAAGCCTGTCCCACTCGTCGGCGATCCGTTCGATCGCAATATCGATATTGACGTTCTCATCTTCGTCGTCGCTTCCCTCGTCGTCGTCGAGCAGTTCCGCCTCGAATCTGGCCAGTCTCTCGCGCGCGCAGCCAAGATTGTGCCGCCATTTTTTGAACCTCGACTGCATGGTCTCCCTGAGCGTCACCAACTGGCGAATCTCCCTCTCCAGCGCGTCGCGAAACGACAGATTCTTCGTTATAAATTTTCTGCAGGTCTCGAACTCCCGCGACAATTCTCTCGTTTTCTCCTCGATCCTCCTGCGCTTCGTTCCGATCTCGTTTCCGCGCGAACCTGTGTGCGTTTTCGTGCGTGCGCGCGTGTTTTATTCGTCACATTTTACGATCCTTTACTTCCATTATTATTATTATCATTGTCAGCGAAAATAAAAATATATGTATCAAAAGAATGTAAACATTCGTTTATAAAATTACCTCGTGATCTCGCGCGTTTTCCGAGCTCTCGTCCCGCATCTTTCCATCTTGTTGCATTCATTTTTTTTTTTTTGTACGGCGATAAACGACGAAGTGAATAACTCGAGGCAGAAGCCGAGAATTGACAGCTCAGAGTCGACGATAAACACGTTGAAACGACGATCAAAACAAACATGGCGTCCCGGCACGCCGACGAAGCGCTTCCCTCGCTCACCGTCGATTGGTCGGGGCGAGCCAATGGGAAAGCCTCGTGCGGCGCTCCGAGCTTCGCGCCACCGCCGCTAGATGTGAGCAGCGTTGGCGTTCGGTAGTTCGCCGCTGGTAGCGCGGCTGCAACGCACTCGCGCTTCGCCATTGTGCACCGTGTGATTCCTGCCGAAAGTTGTCGTGTTTTGTGTGAGAGTGAGAATTGATCCGGTATATTCACGGTTGTGCCCTCGAAGCTGCCCGAAGAATCAAAAGGTCAGTGAAAAAAATATCCGCGAACGATAGTCGTTTCCCTTCGACGTTCGATTATAAAATAAAAAATAAAAAAAACTATTTCCTCAGAGCTCTCGGATATACGCGAAAATTCGATTATTTCGTTGGGTGAAAAAGAAACGGGAGAGGAGAAAAAAAAACACCGCGTGTCGGGGCGCAAGTTAGGCAGGCACGGCACGAAGCCGTGAAATCGAAACGTCGACGCTTTTGGGGGTTAGTTTTAACCGCTCGCTTTCTCTCGCTCGCTTTTTGCCCTCTGCACGTCTCTGTCTATCGCGCGTCGCCGACGGAGCGTCTCTCTGGGTTGCGCGCGTGGTTGCGCCGCTCTACGCCGAGCGATAATTACTCGCATCGACGTTTTTTCTTTTTTTTTTCTTCCCCTCGTTCCGTTCTCTCTGTTTCGATTTTACTTGCAAAAATTTATCTGTTGCGCCGCATTCGTTATCTTGTGTGCGGCAAGGGGAGGGGAGAAGAGCGTGAAAGAGCCGATAAGATTTCGGTGCGAGACGAGCGTGTTCGCGAGGCAGATGCGAGAGACGAGGGAAACCGGCTTGCCTGTGCGAGGTTAGGGAAGCCGAGAGCGAAAAAAAAAGAACTAGCCGCTGCCCTCATGGTGGACGAAGAGTTAGTTCGATTTTCGAAGTTCTTTTTGTTTTTCGCTTTCGCCGAACGGGTAAAATATTTTCGGAGACACTTTTTGGATCGGGCTGTACCGACGGGAGGTTAGTGGGCTTTTCGTTCGGGAGACGTTCGGGGCATTTTGGATTTACGCTCGTGAATGAGACGGCGGAGAATCGATCGTCCTGCGCGTAGGTAACGCCGTGAGAACGAGAGCGAGAGCGCCGACGGGCATTACACGCGGCAGGGTCGAGTGGGAGGGGGGGAGAGAGACGTACGAATTGACCGATTCTAGAAACCGTCCACTTCCATTACGAAGACAGTTACGCGGCGTTTTCTTATCTTCGTACGAGACTGGAGATAAGGATGCTTTGTTTAGTCACGTTTTTTTTTCCCCGAGTTCGTCGAAAGTCGGTAAAGTTACCGACCTTCAATTCGGACGGAAATTTCTGAGGGCGTTCGATTTATGTTCGATTTATCGACGTTTTTGTTCTTTTTATTCGAGAATTTAAGTCGTGGGCACGAATTTCTGCCAAATACGAAGTTTGAGGGGGGAAAAAAAAATCGGATTGAAAGACGACTTTAAGTTTTAAGGTGATGTGCAACACCCTCCCGCCCAGTTGGTAAGAAAAACTGTGCTGCATGACGTTTTGAGACCGCAGACGACCGAGAAAAAAAGAAAATTGTCTTTCCGTGCACAGTAAAAAATAATTTCGTAAAATCGGAATGGGAAATATCGTAAAAATTGTTTTGCTAAATAAGTGACAAACTTGTTTGTCACTTATTTGAAAATACGAACCTGTCCTTTTATTTCCTGTATTATTGACAATTTTAGTTTGTACTTTTGTTTGTAAAACTAGAAAGTTAACAAATAAAAAATTGTGGACGTTTGTGGATAATAATTTGTTGTAAAAAGTACATTTTTTTTTTTACTGTGTCCGTCTGCTGATTCGCAAGGGAAATCCAATTTTCTTTTTCCTCGCCGGACTTTGGTCTCAAAACGGCATTCAGTACAGTTTTTTTTGTTACCGACGGCGGTATTTGACATCACCTTAAGTTGAGTGCAAACACGCGTTTCCGCAATGATGATTTACGACGCTCTATCCTGGCCCTCGGCCATCGTTTGAATATCTACAAAATCTTCTTAAATTCTGCCAACTTGGGCTGTAATTTCGAAATGTATTATTGTTTGTTTGTAATTTTATTGTAGAAACAAATAATTCTTGCAATGATTCGACAGTCGAAATTGTAAGAATAAAACCCGAACGCTTCGACTTACGCTCTCGAGGCTCCTCGAGAATCTCGCATTCATACAATTATATCGGTTTATATTCTTTCGTCGTTCTATATTTAAATTTTCTCGACGGTGAACGTTCGCGCGTGTCTTCGCCGTCGCGCTCGAGCTATAACCGGGCGATTAATCAACGGTGGACCTTGCCGATGTAAGATCTCGTTGTATCACGAACGGGAACTTCTATTCCCTATATAATTTTGCCAATTAGTGCATTCGCCAGATGAAGCCGTTTCTAGGCGAAACTCGGAACGATCCGATAGTTTATGTGCGCCGCTAATAGCACACGCGCGCACGGAATGCCAATTTTTTTATTTATTTATTTTTATAAATTTTTCTTAATCGTAATTATTATACGTCCAGTATAAAAATCGAAATAATTATCTTTCTCGGAATTTTTCATTCTCCAACGAAATTATTACTAATTACGTTTTTTTAAATTTATTTTTGTATTAAAAAAGCATGTTGAACATTTTATAGTTGAATCTCTCTCGCGTACGCAAACTCCTTTGAAGAGGGTTTACACTCCCCGAAAGACTATCGATCGGCATTCCATTCTTCCCCGCTTTCGAAATTAAAACACCGGCGACCTGTCCGCCCGAACAATAAAGCGGGTCTTACTCACCGGGGCAACGAAACTCGGGAAATAGAATGCCAGAACTAATAAACCTTTCCCGTCCCCCAGCAGCTTGCCCAGCGCCAACGTACCCTGTAAAGTCTCGATGACCCGTTCTTCCACGAAACCTCCCCTTTTTCCCCCCTTCCCCATCGACTGCCCGCAGCAGTCAAATACAAAGAAAAAGAAAGATAAAAGTACAGTAAAGGAAGAACGTTTCTCAAGTGGCTTCACGAATTTTCGCCCAAAGTGGACGATGCTTACTGAATGGCGAGAAAACATCGAACAATTTTATTTTTTCAACCACTGTCACCCATCGTTTTTTTTCTGTCCTGATTTTTAACACTCGGTCAAAGGTCCGTTTGTAAAATTATTCTATTCCTCTTGTAAATTAACTGTTTTTCAGTCATTATTATTATTCTTTCTTTTTCGTAGCTTTCTGAATAGCTTCACGATATTTCGCCTAAAGTGAACGTGTCAATGACGAGAAATCATCGAACATTTTTTTCACCACTTTCTCCCGTCGTTTAGTTTCTGTCTCGATCTTTAACATTAAAACAATTTTATTCTTTCTGTAAATCAACAATTTTTCAGACGTTACTTCTTTATTTTATTTTTTTTTGTACAGATTTTCATTTCATTTCTCGGTCATTTTTTTTCCCTTTTTACTATGTCCATCTTTTTTCCGTTGCTCGGAGGAGTGGGGGGGATTTCCCATGTCGTAGCCGCCGTCGCCACTGCGTCGTCCGTTTACGTGGCACAACAAAGCGTTACCACGACGACTCTCGCTCCGTGGCACTCGCTTCGCGTTGCCATCACAAAACTTCGAACTTGTTCGATATACATAAATATATATATATATATATATATATATATACAGATATATATATTATATAATATATTGGAGTTTGCACAAACATGCTTTATTCTAGTGTCTCGTTCGAGCACTCGGGGTAACTCCCTGAAAATTGGTCTAAATATGGGCTCGATAAGCACGATCGACGATTACGTAAAAATACGAGAAATTATTGTCGGCCGATCGGTGAAAATCTCGTCGCTAGTTTTAATAATTTATAACCTCCCCGTGTGATGATTAATCGAGGAAATAAATAAGCCGAGTTGAAGTAGCGGCGCATTAGCAGGATCCGAGCACGTGGCACGAGTCCTTTTTTTTATAGTTCTCGACTTCCTCAAACCTGTTGAGCCTCCGTCTTATCTCTCAGTGCTATTTTTTCCCCTCGCTCTCTCTCTCTCTGTCTCGGTCGCTATTAACTAAACATTACCAGTCTCGTGATACGTGCCGCACTGGTTTTCCCAGCTTTGCATAATATGTCGGTCGGTGTACACAGCACAGTGTTGTGCTATGAAATTGACTAATGATAATGGATGGAGAAAAAAGAATTGGAAAAAGAAAAATTTATCGTCTGTTTACTTCCTAATAGCTCGAGTGGAATTGTTTTGATCGATAAGAGAAAACAGGTCATACGACCATCTTTCGCTCTTTAGATACTGTTTTTTTTTTGTTTTAGGTAATTTTTTTTGTTTTTTGAATCTTGGGGCTGTGCATTTTTTTAACAGCATCTAAACGTACACATAGGTAGATTTGGTTTTGCATATCGATAAATTTATTAAATGTACAGCGTCTTTAGCTTATTAAAAACTCCTACCTTCACGCGAATTCTCAGTTCGATTCTATCACAATAGTCTTTCTTAAATAGCTTAATTTTAATCGTTTTCTTTTTAATCTTTCCCATCGTTTGGACCTGCCGGACAGCCCAAAATACTTACTTTCCGCTCTTTGGACACAAAGTTTGTTGTTTTTTGTTTGTCTTTAATCTTCGGATTTAACATCTTTTTAACACGATCTAAAGGTACACACAGGCAGAATTCGGGCTTGCATATCGATAGACTGATTAAATGTACAGAGTGTACCACTTTTTACAAACCTACCTTCTCGCGAATTCTCAGGTCCATTTCGTCGCTATTGTCCCCCATATATTAAATAACTTAAATTTAATTGTGCCTTTAAAAATCTTTCCGATCGTTCGAATCATCTAAAAAGCCTCAAGTACTTTTCGCTCTTTAGCTACAACATTTTAAGTTTTTTTTTTCTTTCTTAATCGTCGGATTGTACGTTGTTCCAACAGTCTCTAAAGGTACACGCGGATAGATTTTGTCTTTCACCTATCAACCAGATTAAATTTAATTCGACCTTTAAAAATCTTTTCCGTCGTTCAAATCTGCTGGAGAGCACGAAGTACTTTCCGTTATCCCGTCCCGAAGATGAGTTTCACATCGACGGAAAAGTCGATGGTTATCAGTCAATTTTTGTTTCCATGCCTATTTCCCTCGCTTCTACCGACTCTCTCGTCCGACGGAAATCTGTCGGGTTCCGACGGTATAAAAAAGTCTGAAAAAAGGCGTTGAATCCTCCCAGTAAAAATCGAAAAAAACCATGAATATCGCGTAGGGGCGCAAAGAGGGCCGAATAAAAAAGGCAAAAAAGGCAACAAAAAAAAGGTTAAAAAAAAACGCATTGCTGTAAAAGTCGAACTGCCCGGACGAGCTATGGCGATACAGAGGAGTTTACGGTCGTACCTACAGATATATAACGGTCGAGAAGAGGATGAG
Source organism: Amblyjoppa fuscipennis (assembly GCA_963575735.1). Taxonomy (NCBI): domain Eukaryota; kingdom Metazoa; phylum Arthropoda; class Insecta; order Hymenoptera; family Ichneumonidae; genus Amblyjoppa; species Amblyjoppa fuscipennis. The sequence continues at coordinate 12,598,664 of OY754489.1, read as the reverse complement.
AATGAGGATAATGGCGAGCGAGGACAAATTGTTGCTACCGGTGGATGTCAACCTGGCTCGGCTCAGAGGTGGCCATCGTAACGAGGCTAACTCTACAACAGTGTGAGAAATCCGGTGAATAGGAATGGTACGTGGGGGGGGGGGGGGGGGGGGGTGACTGTGGGAGGTAAACCAGCAGAGAAATTGGCGCGGTGCGAACACCGACAGAGGACAAACATTATTCGGTCTCCGGTTTGCTCTGCCCGTGTCACGGACAGCCAGGAGCGGTCAGGTCAGGAAATGCCCTCGCGCTACTCGCACTACCGTTGTTATATAGTGGCTCTTAAACGTACCAGGAAAGAACTGTTTACCCATTGGATTGTTCCAAAATACCCACTTACTAACGAAACTTCGTCACCACTCAGCCATTAAACGTTTGACTTTGGACCGTTTTTTTTTTTTTTTTTTGTTCTTTCTCAGTTTCTTTTGTCAGTGCAAATTTTTACTACGTGCAATTAACCCTTTAAGAACATTATTCGCGACCATTTCTTTTAACTCTTTTTTTTTACTACATTTTTTTTTACTCAATGAAACATGATGGAATTGTTGTTACATACACAGTCGCTCGAGATATTGGGTCGTCATTTTTTTATTTTCAATGTTATTCTTCGATATTAAAACGCTTTACCCAGAGGTAAAATTTATTTTTCTGCATATTTAAAAAAAGCTTCCTCCACGAGGAAGCAAAACTTCTTTTTTTTTGCGCTTCAATGAAACGTAATGGAATTGTTATGACACATTCAGTAGCCGAGACATTGGCTCGTTATTTTTTATTTTCAATTTTTTTTTTTTTTGTACGATATTAAAATCTTCTTTTCGCCGAGGTAACATTTGTTTTCCGTGTAATTAAAAAAGCTGTTTCTCGCGCATGCAACCGCGTCAGGGGGTTGAACAAAATGAGATTGTACTTTCGAAAACGGCGATTGGTGATTTACCGAGAAACACTCGCAAGGTCGGGAGCTCGGATTGCAAAAGTAAGAATTGCGACAGTGGCGTTCCTTCACTCCCCGATCTCGTTTTCCTTCTTTGTATACGCATATATCTTAATCGAAGGGAAAGTCCCATTCTTTGGTTCGTTCGAAAAAAAAAAAAAAATGTTCCTTTTTCTTCTTTTTGGGTCGTCAAACAATCGCTTAAGGAAAAATTTAAGGTTGCAGACTTTGCGAAACACGAAATTTCGGTTTTTTTTTTTTTTTTTTTTTTTTTTTTTTTTTTTTTTTTTTTTTTTTTTTTTTTTTTTTTTTTGGTACAAACCGTTCGATTCATTTCAACGAACGAATTTCGGTAGTTCGGGAGGGTGCGCGCATGTAAGTCGCGCGTTTGATTCGCCACAAGGCACTCGACCCGTAGTCCTTGGCTCGTTCGCACGAACACACACACGCGCGCACTTGAAACTTTTATACGCAGGCCTGCAGCATCATGGAATGCAGTCGTCGATTCGAGAGAGTAGTGTGTACCGACCGTTCTCGGCTGACGCTGATGCGGATTCCGTAGCTCCATGCAGGTAACTGCATGGACTTCTTTGCCCTACGCGGTGGTTGTGTATGCGATATTGTCGATGCCGCCGCTCGAGGAAGAGTTGCGCCTGTCCGTCGGTTATTAACCATAATACAGTAATAGGCAATTTAAGTGGAACAAGGTTATTTTTGCGACAGTATACGTGAAAGGGTTCAACTTTTGCTAAAACAGGCGAAAAAAAATCGTCTTCCACTTCAATTGCCTATGACTGTACATTAATAGCGAAAAGTTCGATGTATTTTCATCACGGGAAGTATCCCACCGCCGTGCAGGGCTGCATTCCAGCAATATTTATAACTCGAGCCTCGAGCCAAATATTGCTGATCATTAGAAATAGATTATTGGAGGTCGGAAAATATTATCTGAGGAGTACGTACGTGTTCAATGTGCAGAATCAAGATTGTATGCAGAGCTGGGCAAAGTACCGAAAAGTATCGCAAGTACTTTAAGTGCAAAGTAATTTCCGTACTCAAAGTACTCTTATAAAATACAAAGTGCAAAGTACTTCTTCGTCTTAATCGGAAGAGGCGAAGTTTCACGAGTACCAAATACAGAGATGAATTTTCAAATCAAACGACTCTGTGCAGGGCAAACATTTTTTCCAAAACGTCCAAACTCTTCGTTTCCAAGCCCTTGGTAACAGACTAATCGACTGGACTACGATGGTAACAGACTAATCGACTGGACTACGACCTCCACTCGCTTCCTCAGATCATGGGGAAGTGAGTGGAGGTTGACTGGATGTATGACAACAAAATCTAGGATGTATGGATCTAGTGCAGTGGCCGAATGTGAAAAAGGGCCTCGATTTTATGCACCAAAAGTCGTATTTTTGGGATTTAAATGGAAAATATTGGGCTGGGAGTAAAATAATTGTTATGTTTGTGCTCAACGGTAAAAAATACGTCGAATATAGCCTTGAAACAAAACAAAAAAAAAACCAAGTGGACAACGATTTTTCAATTTTTGAACCACGTTTGAAAAAACATTGATTTTCGTGATTTTCAAAGGATATTCAAAGGTCGATTCAAATGCCGACTCCCAATGGAACTACGGAAAATCTGAGGTGCTCGTCGTGTTCAATGGGAAAAAATACACAAGACAGGGCCTTGTCCGAAGTTCTAGAAGCGTTTTATAGGGCAGTTTCAGACCGTTAAAAAACGCGAAAAAATGCCTCGAAAGGGACCTTGCAATTTTTTGACGAAATGTTTTTTTCGTTTTTAAAAATGAACTGCCATGTACTTCGACGTATTTCTTTCCCGCTGAACACGAATCCGCTGGCCTTTTCGAGGCTATAAAGTACAGTGAGACATTAAAAGTCTCGATTTTATGCACGAAAAATCGTATTTTTGGGATTTAAATGGAAAATATTGGGCTGCGAGTAAAATAATTTTTGGTATATTCGTTTAGTTATAATTTTGAGCATAGCTTCCTCAAAGAGGAAGCTATGCTCAAAATTGCATAAGTTCTTTGGTCTTAGTACTCAGTAATGGTACTTAAAGTACCGAAAAGTACATTGATACTTTAAGTACGTACGTTAAGTACCAAATAAGTACTCATGCACTTTAAATACTGCCCAGCTCTGATTGTATGTGTTCAATCTCAAGTTTGATGTCAAGATTGAACTTCAACTTAATATTAAGCCTGAACTTAGCTCTGACAGCAAGTGTCAATTTAGGTTTAGTCTCAAATTTTAACTTGTGTTTGACCTCAAATTTGAACTTGTGTTTGATCTAAAATTTGAATTTGAATTTGGGTAGGAACTCAAGGATGAACTTAAAATTCTGACTTCGGAACGTTAATAAATGTCGATTCGGTAGCGAGGTAGACAAAAGAATACGCAAGTAAAGTTTGGCCTCGTGAATCCCACGAGAGGAGTTACGAAGTACGGCCGGAGTAGTAGCGGCAAGCCAGCAGCGGCAGCCACGGGTATCGTAGTTTATTACAACTAGTGCTAGTATAGAAGAGACGAACTCAACTATTCCGGGCTAATCTCGCTCCCGGTGTAATAAAGATTCTCGAGATAGCTCGTAATATTGCGGCGAGTTGGTTGCAATGTGCCAGTGCGGTTGCCCGTGGTAACGAGATGAGGCACGAAGCAGATTCGCAGTTGGGAGAAACGTGGTCAATCCGCACTGCCACTGATGTCGTGCTTCGAGCCTCACGTCCACACGACCGCACAGGAGAGATGCATTTTGTTTTTTGTTTTTTTTTTTCTAATTTTTTTACTGGGTCGCCTGCGGCCTACCGAGAACTCCTACTCTTCCTAGCCCACGCTGTCGGCAATGACAAGATTCCGTCCAGCCACGCGTTCGTAAGAAATCTCCGCTATTCGAGCTAACAAAAAAATTACCGCAATCAGCTTTGAAATTTTTGTCTAATGATGACTTTTTTTGTTGTTTCGATTGCGTTTACGAAACTGTCCGAATAATATATAAAATATTATTAAGAAATATACAAAGAGAAATATATAAAATAATAAAAATAAGATTATTTTTATTATTTTATATTTATAAAGATGTATATAAATAAGCATACAATATCGTATTGAACGTATTGTTTTTTGTTTTTTTATGTACGAATCTCAAACTTCGTAATTGCAAACTTAACTTTGAACTTGATTTCGTACTCAGATTTAAACATAATCGCGAAACAAAGTTTCAGCCTGATTACGAAATTGCGACTCTCCGTAATCCAGATTCGATTTCACAAGCTCGAACGGTTATTATTCGTTCGAGTTCCGACGTCGGAAAAAAAAATGCTCTCCATAAATGTCCCCAGCCTCCGCTTGTCGCGGATTCGAGTCGTGCATTTCCGATGCAAGACACTCGACACGCGCGCTCATTCATTCGCTTTCAATGGAGCCAATCCAATCGGAGCCTCGTTGAATCGACGAGGTCGGAATCTCTCGATGTTTCGATACAAACTCACGAGCCCTCCGCGCTGCACCCGATGCTCGAGCCGGCTGCCAATCATCTGTAGCCGTGATGACAAACATAAACACAATTATATAATAAAAAGGCTCTCGAATCTCGTTCGAAGCTTCCGCGCGTCCCTCTTTGATTCCGAATTGTTATAATTATTATATAAATTATTGCACTCATCTAAATTATATACTTAAATATATTAAAAAATATATATGAGATATTCCATGTGAAATCGAGCGGTCAAAGACCCGACCGTCTCCAAAAAAAAAAGTTGTAATTTCACCACAATTCATGATTATTTACCAGGGATTTTTGTAGTTTTTTCAGAATTTTTTAATCGTATTTTTTTTAAGATATCAAAAAATTGAACATTTTTAAAAATCTCACATATCTTAAAATCTATTAGTCCTACAAAAAAAGTTTAAAACATAAAAGTTGCAGTTTAAAATGATCTTTTGAAAACAAGATTTTGTACATTTTTTTGAATGCAATAAACGTCCATTTCTATGAAAAATAGAGTAAAATATTTTTTTTCAGCCAGTACGTCATGTTTGATTTTTCTTTAAAAAATTCCAGAATATACTCTCATGTATGTAGAGTGATCGCATATTTTTGTTTGAACGGCCGAGACGTCCGTTTGATAGCTCTGTGTGTGTGTGTGTGTGTGTGTGTGTGTGTGTGTGTGTGTGTGTGTGTGTGTGTGTGTGCGTGCGTGCGTGCGTGCGTGCGTGCGTGCGTGCGTGCGTGCGTGCGTGCGTGCGTGCGTGCGTGCGTGCGTGCGTGCGTGCGTGTGTGTGTGTGTGTGTGTGTGTGTGTGTGTGTGTGTGTGTGTTTAAGATCGATTTTTCATTTTAAAATCCCTTTTTTTATAAAAAATTCCCAATCCCTTTTTTATTTGATCTTTTAACTTCCATTATTGTCGATACTGTCACAATTTTTATAAAATTCAATGGGAAGTAATAGATATCTCTCTTTTTTTTTTATGAAAAATCGATCTTAAACGGAGCAAAGCTATCAAACGGACGTCTCGCCCATCCAAACAAAAATGTGAGATCACTGTACGTACATGAGAGTATATTCTGGAATTTTTAAAGAAAAATCAAACATGACGTATTGGCTGAAAAAGAATATTTTGGTTTATTTTTCATAGAAATGGACGTTTAGTGCATTCAAACAAAAAAAATACAAAATCTTGTTTTCAAAAGATCATTTAAAACTGCAACTTTTATGTTTTAAACGTTTTTTTTTTTGTACGACTAATAGTTTTCAAGATATGGGGGATTTTTTAAAAAGTTCAATTTTTTGAGATCTCAAAAAAATACGATTCAAAAATTCTGAAAAAAAAAAAAATTACAAAAATTCCTTGTAAATAATCATGAATTGTGGTGAAATTACAACTTTTTTTTTAAAAGGGTTGGGTTTTTGACCGTTCGATTTCACATGGAATACCTCATATATAAAAAATAAAAAGTACTAGCGATTATGTTGTCTCTCTCGTATGGATTTCATAAATGAAGTTTGCTTTAATCTCTACTTCTATAAGAACTCTCTTGAGTTCTTATAGAAGTTGATACTTAACTTGTTGACACTTAACTTGATCTTAGGTTCGAACATAAGTTTCGCCTTAAGTTCGAACTCAACGTCAAACTTAGGATGAAACGTAAGCATGAAATCAAGTTCGAACTGAGGCACGATCTTAAGATAGATCTTACGTGCGCAATGAAATTCGGGCCAAACTCTGATCTTAATTTCGATCTTGAGTTCAAACTAATGTCTTAAAATTCGACAAACTACCGTAATTACCATAATACCACACTTCCACTCACTACTGTAGATTTTCTGTAAAAAGGGCAAATAAAAAATTTGCCCGTCTACACAAATAAAATAACATCAAAATATATTCATTATATATACCACATATGAATTAATACACGGCTGCTCGAGCCGGTTGTCATTTGTATCTACGATGACAAACATAAACACAATTAATAAAACACTCTCGAATCTCGTCCAGGAACTTCCGCGCCTTCCTCTGCGATTCCGGCTTGTTATCATTAATATATCATTTATATATTTGTATATTTATATATTTATATTACGTATATCATTTATATGTAAATGATTACACGTATGCTCGAGCCGGTCCCGAATAATTTGTATCTACGATGACAAACATAAACACAATTATTTAATAAAAGACTACCGAATCTCGCCCGAGAGCTTCCCCGCGTCCCACTGCGATTCCGAGTTGTTATAATTATTGTATAAATTATTACGGTTATCGGTAGTGCGCTAGCGTGAGCGCGTGCTGGCATGCAACGAGAACCCCAATAAATCGATGAACCGAACGAGCCGTTGAGCAAGCCCCGAGGTCGCTGGGCTCCGTCTCTATCAGTCCGTTCTACGAACATGCATATCGTGTGTGTACGTGTGTGTATATATATATATATATATATTACGCACATTCAGCCGGCATAAAGAGTCCTCTCACCGACGGCTCTGTGGGAATACCACTGCGCTACGATATTATCGCGGATTAATGCCGATATATAATTTCTTTTTAATACATATGTGTCGGTACTTAACCCTTCACATATGGGAGCCTTGTTTAAGGGAACACGTCGCACAGCGACTTTTCTACATTTGGAACTGAAAATCACAAATATTATAAACCAATGAATAAGGTTTTTTTAAAAGAATTTCTCTTTTGTTCTCCACGTGGATTCCGAGATACACGAGCTTAAAGTTGTGTCCAATTAGTATGAGCTTCACATCGTGCCGAGTGAAAAGCAACATTCTGTTTAAAAATGCATATATTTTCGGACTACTTTCTTAACATTTTTTTTCTACAATATCATTACACCATTATTCGGGACGCATTAAAAAATCGAGCTTCGAACCCGTATTCGAACGACTTTCCACCATTAAAAAACCTGCGGCAATGTGACGTATTCCCTTAACGAGAACTTAGAATTTTTCAAGACGCAACCTTCGAACGATTCCTATAAAAAGTTCGTGTGCTAACAAAAATCTGTAAAAATTCACAGACGTACCTTGAATCTTCTTCTATTCTTCTTTTATTGATAACGTAAAAAAAGTTTATTACGAACATCCGTATAATTTTTTATGTTTAAAAGAAGTCATGGTCGTTTACTCGGCAAAAAGTCACCGGTTCGTGAAGAGCCAAGTTCTTTATGTAAAAATTCAAACATAACTTCAAACTTAAGTTGATTCTTAAGCTGAAGGAGCCGCTGAGCAAGCCTCGAGGTCGCTCGACTTCGTCTCTACACAGTAAAAAAGATTTGCACTTTTAACAAACTTTTTTGTTCACAAAAGTTCACGATTCTTTTCATGTTAATTTTACTTTTTAAAATATTCTAAAATGAACATTTTTGTAAAATGTGCAATGTTTCTATTTATTTATTTATTTATTTATTTATTTATTTACTCGGTACATAGACGAGCAGTGCCCAATTGCAGACCGAACGGTAGAAATCCGACGGTCAAACAGTGCTTAACCGATGAGGAGGTTCGCTTTTACAAATGAAGCTGAAATAAATCAAAATCAACGCTTTTTTTAGAATTTTTGTAAAAAGCGCAACATTTTTTTTTTGTAAAAGTTTCAAAAAAAAAAAAAAAAAAAAAGAATTGCCGTTGTGGACAAAAAAATATCGGTACCACTTTTTACGTTCTATCAATCCGTTTTACGAACACGTATGTCGTCTGTGTATATTACGCATATTCAGCCGACATCCAGCATAAAGAGTCCTCTCACCGACGGCTCTGTGGGAATAACTACTCTACGATATTACTGTGGATTAATGCCGATATACATTTTTTTTATATACGAATATACGTATATCTATATAGGTATACTGTAATCGGTACGTTTGCGATTATCGCGAATCGACGCCGCAGCGAGGCGACGGCCAGTCAGCTTTGTTTACGTAATCTCGCACCGTCCACAGCCTCTCCGTCAATAGTGTGCGCGAAGCCCGAGGCTGCCTCGTCGAGCTCCGAGTTTGACGCTAGTTACTGCAACCCTGTAACCTGGAGGCCTGTAACTAAAAATATAAATGCCGTTGAAATGTTTTCCGAACGAATTTGCAAGTCTCGAGCGGTAGCTGAAGTTTTAACTCAACTCCAAACTCGAGTACGTGTGTCTCACCTTGAGTCTAAATTTAAGGTCGCGGTTGACTTTGCGCGGTTATATTTAAGTTCGTGCTTGAATCGAGACTTTGAAGGGGACTTCTTACTTGGCTTTTCATTTGGCCGCGAATCAAGTTCGAACTTAAGCCTTTGACTTAAGTTCATGCTCGGACTGAGAAAGAGAAATGGTTGGATTAAGCAAATGCGCGGTGACGGTTCAAAGGTGTATTTTGTTGGTACAAAAAAATATCTCTTTCAATCGACAAATTTTTAATAAATTGAAGCAAATAATCGTTTAACAAGACAATGCTTTATTTGTACCAGACAAATAACAGCTTTGAACGTATTTCACCGCGACTTTTGGTTAATCCAACCAATATTTTTTCTCAGCGCAAGATCAACCTCAAGCTTTTGACTTAACTTCATGCTCAAGATCAATCTTGAGCTTTTGACTTAAATTCATGCTCAAGATCAAACCTAAGCTTTCAACTTACGTTCATGCTCAAGTTCAAATTTAAGTTTTAAACTCAATTTGAGTTTAAAACTTCAAAAAGTTTAAAAGTTCAATCTCAAGTTTTAAACTTTAGTTCATGCTTAAGGTGATGCGCAAGCGCGGTCGTGCACGACTCAAGCACGGTGATAAATTTCAGTCCGAGGTCCCGCATAAGATCTGGCGAACCTCGAAAAAAAAAAAAAAAAAAATGATATTCAAGAACGACAGAGCCGGATTGGAATGCAAATCGTTTGATGTCCCTCGCTTTGAAACTTTAAAGGCAGCGGACTTGTGAAAAAGAATAAAATTGCATCACCAGTCTTTCATCCATCTGCGTGTCCATCGTACGGCTCAACACGTGCGAAACGCTCATAGCATGATACTCCTACTGTAGCTAGCGGCGCAACCTTCGGTATTAAATTCCTCAGGATCCCGAGAGAGGCCGGGCTCTCTATCCCACGCCGGGAGTTGGCGAAAAAAAAAAATGTTTGCCTCTCGTTGTTACGTCGACGCACCCGAAGAGGTGCACGAGCAAGGTGCAAAATCTCCTTGGCAATAAATCACCTTCGAGCACTTCCCCCCCCCCCCCCCCCCCCCCCGAGAGCAACGCTGCCTGGTCAGTGTGCGTGCAGATGCACTTGTGTGAATTTATCAAGCGTTCCCGAGCAAACATCGAATTTGTCTTGATAATGTGTAAACCGTCTGGAAGAAAGGAATATCTCGAGTGGCGTGAGAAAAATCTTGATTACAGGAGAAGCTCCGGCGAATCCTTGGAGAAACGATTAATCACTTTCCGGGTCTACTACGGTTGAATAAGACACTCGATCATGAAGCTTCGATAAAATTTGTCCGACTCCATCCTCCTTACGCTTTTTTTTCCTTGCCGGCGGGATTCAATTGAGCGTGAGACTGAGATTGAAAGGGTTTGAATATCGAAAGATTATTTATCGAGTTTTTTTTTCATTATTATACTTGGGGAAAAAGATTTATATTTTTTCCGAAAAGAGATTTCATTACCGAACCGGAGGTCGATTCTGATAACATCCGCTTAAGGGCGTGTAAAATTTTGTGATCGATGACAAGCCTACTTTCCTATGCCATCGAAAATCAGATTTCTCTCCCGTCCAAATTCTCTCAAGTTTCGTAGAAAATTGGAAAAGCGATTTTTTACCGAGTGTGCGCATCACCGTAATTTTCGCATCGAGTGCAACCACCGGTGCAAATATCCGAATACGGTAGATAGAGAATGCGAACAACGTGGGTGCCCCCCCCTTCTCCTTACTGTTTCGTAATATTCTCGTCATGGTTCAATACCGCTTCTCGTGTCCTCTCGCAAAACACCGTTAGTGCAAAACGCATCGCGAGGACTCGCGAAAAATTAACGGGGTTCGCCAGAGACGTTAGAGAGAAAACACTCGGACGCGGCCTCGAACTCGACATTGCTACCGCCAGCCCGTTTTACATCCCTTTAATGGCATGAAAAATTTCGTGATCCATGACAAATCGTCTACTTTCCTATGCCTTCGAAAACCCAATTTTTCTCTCGTCCAAATTTTCCAAAGTTTCAGAAAAAATTGGAAGTCTTTCGTTACCGACCGAGTGCATATCGCCGCTATTTTCACGTCCCTTTAAGGGCGCTTGAAAGAATGCGATCAACATCGGTGTTTGCACTCTTATTTATTTTTACTTATTTATTTATTTGTATACTGACGGGCCAGGCGCAATTACAGGCGTGATTCGTAAACGTATCGGCCAATACGAACAATAGGATAGTGAGAGAACGCTACAGAAAATGAGTACACAAATATATTCACTGAACAAAGTGAAAGTATAACAAGAAAAGAAGTCTTATAAAGTGCCAAATGACAAAAATTCTTCTCATTCAAAAATTTCAAGAACAACGAGCAGAATAAATGTAAATAAGACTCGGATAAAAAAATAACTATTTATGCCGTATATTTATGGGAATAAAAGGAGTTCTATAAAATGCAAAAATGATGAAAATTCATTTCGTTAGAAAATTTCAAGAGCAATAAGTGTTACAGCTAACTCTACAACAATATATGAAACGGTCAGAATACGTGTAAATAAGACTCGGATAAATAAATTGCTAAATTGATTCCACGTTGAAACTTAATCGTCCACTGAGTAACATTCTCTTGTCCTTTTCGCCTTCTCTTGTCCTCTCGCAAACACCGTTGATGCAAAACGTATCGCGAGGGATCGCGAAAAATTAACGGTTCTCGAGAGACGTTAGAGAGAAAACACTCGGACGCGGCCTCGAACTCGACATTGGACGCGACCTTGCCACCGGCATATCCTTTCCCGGGGTGTTTCTCTCTATTCTCATCCTCCGAGCTCCCTCTCTCAAAACTCAACGACACTCGCCCAGCTCGCGTCAATAATAACAATAACTCTCCGTTCTCCAGTATCGTGCGTTCTTTTTTTTTTTTTTATTTCATTCTCGCAGATAGAAATCTCCCATTCGCTTTCACTCGCAATCTTTCGTCAAATTCAGCAAACTTCCGACGATCGAGCGAGGCCAACTCCTCGTTCGAATGCAAATTTTTATTGACGATGAAATATCCATGTAGGTTCGAGAATTTTTATTTTATTTTTTTATTATATTGAATCTTCCCTCCGGTATATGCGATAAGAACATTCATATTGATTTCACTTTTCCCGCGAGTTTGTGGACTTGGCCGAGAGCTCCCGACGTCTCGAGAGGAATCTCATTTCAATACCGGCAGCACAGCCGCTCCCGAGAAAGTCCGATGGTCTTCTTCTCCGTTTCTCTCCTTCCCCACGCAAGCGAAGCACATCTTTCCGGGGGTTCTTTGATCTCCGCGACTTTATACACTTATACCGGCGACTGTTTATCGATTGCGCAAAAAAACCCTCACGGAGAGAACTCGGCGAGATAGGAATAATGGAAAAGGATCGAAAGGGGGATAAGCGTTGCGAGGTGAATTAGCTGGTAATAGACCGGGCGAGATTATAGTTCGCTGGAGCGTTTAACGCGTGAGATTCCTAGCGGCTGTTATCGAAGCGTTCATTATGCGGGCAACAGGAGATCTCGTTCGACAAATATCGTTCTTACGCTTGACGGGAGCTGGCAATGATTTGTCGGGGAAGATTAGTAATTTTTTTTTTTTTCTATTCAACTGTGACGAAATAACGTTTGAACAACTTTCTATAAAGTTCCTGTCAGTCTAATATTTTCAAAACTTTCCGGGCAAAAGTTTAGGAAGGTTTGGTCTTAAAAAACCTGTTTTACCGATGAAGGATTAAGTAGGAACTGAAAAATTATCTTCATCCATCTCACTGGTAACTGCTTTAAAAAAAAAAACCAACAAAATACATTTCCTACAAAAACTATGTTATATTTTTCGTGAAACGCTTTGTAAAAAAAGATTTCTCTTTTTCCCCATTCCTTTCTCGTCCCCTGTATAGGAAGAGTAACGGGAATTACAGGATTAAGACTAAAAACGGAAAAAGGACAACGCGGAGATGAAATTAACAAAGTGAAATTAAAAAAAAAAAAACATGTATTGTCCGACGAAATAACGTTTGAAAAACTTTCTATAAAGCGCGTTCCTATCAGTCAAACATTTTCAAGACCCTTCGGTCCAAAATACAAATAAATGTATGAAGAAATGAAAAATAGCTATTTTACCATCAAAGGGTTAAGGTAGTCCTTGCGAATAGTGTTCACTTCGCATAAGTTTCAGAGAAATGTGAGCAAATTGCAAACACTTCTGGATGATATAAAAATCTGAAAAGAATTAAGCATATTAAAGGTGCTGAAAAGTTTAATTTTGCATAATAATAATTCCAAAATGTTATTAACAAATTGATGAAAAATAAAATTGTTCACAAAATATCTCGGAAACCTAACTTTTTTTTTTAATGAAAATTATTTGTTAATTTTTTTGAGTACGTATGAATTTTTTCAGATTTTTACATTCACTTTGATTGTTTTTTTTTTTTTTTTTTAATGGGAAAAACGTGTAGAAAAACAAAAAATTCAAGGTGAATTTAAAAATCTGAAAAAATTCATACGTATTCAAAAATATGAACGAACAATTTTCATTTAAAAAAAAAAAATTTAGATTTCCGGGATATTTGTTGAACAATTTTATTTTTCATCAATTTGCTAATAACATTTAAGAATTATTATTATGCAAAATTAATCCTTTCGGCATCTTTAATACACTTGATTTTTTTTTCAGAATTTTATACGATCGAGAAGTGTCTACAATTCCCTCTCATTTCTCTGAAACTTAAGTGAAGTGAACACTATTCGCAAGGACTACCTTAAGTGGGATCAGAGAAATGATTTTCACCGATAGCACCGGCAAGTGCAAAAAAAAAAACCAAGAAAGTGTATTTTTCACAAAAACCATGTTATCCTTTTCGCGAAACGCTTCGTAAAGAAACATTCCCTTCTCTCGTTTCTCTCCCGTCCCCCCCTCAAGGAAGAATAACGGGTATTACAGAAATAAGTCACTGAAAATGGCGAAAAGGACATCGGGGAGGTGAAATGAACAAAGTGGGCGATGTAACCCAAGTATAGGCTTAGCAGGTCTCTGAAAGCCAGCGGAGGAGTAGCAGGAGGGTGGGGGGGGGGGGTCTTCTGGAGCGAACAGAACGTACATATAAGACGGAGATCCGCGGGCCTGAATTATTGAGGATGGCGTGCAGCTCGCGGCGAGCGGTTCGTCGCGTACGCCACCGAGCGCCGCCGGGGGAGAGGTGCACTGCGAAACTCGCCTCCCTCGTGCTTCTCCAACTGCTGCTGGCGCTGTTTCCGCACGAGAGTTCCAACCCAACCTATACCCATAATACCGCGACAGGTCGCCTCACTGTCTGCCCGACGCTGGCCCGTCTCCGCTCGCCCGGCGTCCGGCACCCTCTTCTCCGCAAACTGTTACTCCCACTCGTGTCGACCCCCTGCCGCAACTTCGCTCCGCACAACTTATGCCCCGTGCTACGTATGATTCTTTTTTTTTTTTTTTTTTTTTTTTTTTTTTTTTTTTCCCCTTGCGGCAGCTTTATCGCCTACTCGAAAACTTTTCGCCGGCTGGAAATTGCAATTCTCGTGCGAAAGGAATTTTGAAATTTTTTTTTCAAAGAATTGTGTCGTCTTTTCAGTTTTTTTCGTAGCATTTAAAATTTGTTCCTTTTTTTTTTGTCTGACAACAATGCTCCGCGCAACTTATGCCCCGTGCTACGTATGATTCTTCTTTTTTTTTTCCTTGCGGCAGCTTTATCGCCTACTCGAAAACTTTTTGCCGGCTGGAAATTGCAATTCTCGTGCGAAAGGAATTTTGAAAATTTTTTTTCAAAGAATTGTGTCGTCTTTTCATTTTTAACTCCCGACTGCCCGCTAGGGCAAAAAGACGGGAGTTATGCGTTTCACCGAGGCTCCCCGATTTTGCTGTTTTCGTTGTCTCCAGTGTTTGTCGGAACGGCTCAATATCTCATGACAGAATTTGGCACAGTAGTTCTGTGTATGTGGGAGCGTGTTCGTAGCAGAGGAATAAGAAAACCAATGTGAAATGGCGGAGATAATTAACTTTGAAAAAACGGGCCAAAACGCTATTCAGATATATCGACAGGCGCCCGCCATTATCTGCTATTGCCTTTGCGATTATTTGTCGTCTGCTATAATCTCTGTTATATCGTGGATTGAATTCACTCAACGTGTAGTATAACCTCGAATACGCGTCAAGTTTCGTCTATGATAAATTCGCTATATATATATTATAAGTTGTTTATGCGTGTTTTAAAAAATTATGATTAGTTTTTATTTATTTATATTCGTTTATTTAATCTTGGTGTTATCGCGTTTTGGTTATGTTATTATCATATTTAAAAAATCATGAAAAAATGTTAAAAACGTTTTTAAACTCCCAATTGCAAGAAGAGATAAATGAATTGAATTGTATGGTTTTACAGTTCTAACTCGATCACCGTAGTGTCATGTGATATTTGCAAAGTGATATATGTCGGTGATATAACTTTATAAATATTGTATCTCCCAAATACAATTTTCTAATTTGTGTTTCTCCGATAAGATTTTCTATGTGTTGTGCTTCTTCGATACAATTTTCTATCTATCAATCTTCTTCATTCACTTTTTTATATCTTGTTCCTCTGTGACACAATTTTTTTATGTGTACGCCATCTGCGATACAATTTTTTATGTGTTTGTCCTCTGCGATACAATTTTTCTATGTATTATTGCTCTTCGTTCCACTTTTAGAATGCTGCATCGGAGAGAACTGACACATTAATTAAAATTGGTATTGTAGTGATAGAACATTTAGATAATTATATCGGAGAGGACGACAAACACATTGAAAACTGTATCGGATAGGACCAACACATAAAAAATGGTATCTGAGAAGAACGACTCATCAAAAAATTTAATCGAAGAAGAAAAACACATAGATAATAGTATTGGAGACATACATGATTCAGAAAATTATATCGGAGAAGGACATGTAGAAAACTGTATTAGGAAATTGTTATAGACGGTAGAATTCAAAAAGCATAAAATAAAAAAAATTAAAAATTTAAAAAAACTCCCGACTCGCTAGTAAAAAGTAACTTCAAAAACGGTGAAATAATTCATGAATGTAACAATAATTGTCAACTAAATTGTCAAACAATAATAGTAATAATTAATAATGAAGTATAATTGTAAAATTAATTAATCGTTGTTACATCAATTCGTTCGTAATCTTCGCTACAGTCGGGAGACGGCTTCCGAACACCGTTCTATATCCACACAAATAAACTTGGTAGCAGAATGTTATATATTATATTAATCTGTAGTTCGGAAGCCGTCTCCCGACTGTAGCAAAGATTACGAACGAATTGATGTAACAACGATTAATTAATTTTACAATTATACTTTATTATTAATGATTACTATTATTGTTTGACAATTTAGTTGACAATTATTGTTCCATTCATGAATTATTTCACCGTTTTTGAAGTTACTTTTTACTAGCCAGTCGGGAGTTTTTTTTAATTTTTAATTTTTTTTTCTTTCGTCGCAGTTAACATTTTTTTCGTCTGACAGCAATGGCCCTCACATCATCATCATACAAGCCAAGATATAAATGACAAATGTAAAAAAAAATTAAATAAGAAATTATCTTAGAATTTACTTGAAAAAAAAAAAAAAAAAAAAAAAAAAAAAAATACCGGCATTGAAAAAGCCTCGCTTTCCGCACAACTTATACACCGTGCTACGTATGATTCTTTTTTTTCAACCCGCAGCTTTATCGCCTACTCGAAAACTTTATGTCAGTTGGAAATTGCAATTCTCGTACGAAGCGAATTTTGAAAAATTTGAAAACGGAATTATGTCGCCAATTCATTTTATTTCATGCAGTTAAAAAAAATTTTTTTTTTTACTTCGACGCCTAGTTAAAATATCCGACAGCAAAGGCGTCGTTATTATGCATTCGGGATATAAATGACAAAAGTAAAAAAAAAGACATTAATTAAGAAATTGATATCTCGAAGAATTTACTTGAAAAAGATACCGGTATTAAAAAAAAAAGCCTCACTGCCTGCTCGACGCTGACCCGTCTCCGTTCTCCCGGCGTTCGGCAGCCCGTTTCGGACGCCGGACATTTTATTTCATAGCTTACAAAGAGAAAAGAAAAATAAGTGAAATGTAAGTAAAATTTTCTTTTTCTCCGATGGATAGACGAAACGTCCGACAGCAAGGCATGCGCTTCATTATGGAAACCGAGATAAAAAAAAAAATTAATTAAGGAGGAAGTCTCGCTGAGGGTGACTTCGCATAAGTTCGACAAAAATAATAGAAAAATTGCAAGTACTTCTTGATGGTATAGAAATCTGAAAAAATTCATGCATACTAAAGGTACTGAGAAGATTAATCTTGCACAATAATAATTACAAAATGTTATTAACAAATTGATGAAAAAAATCATTGCTTAACAAATTTGCCCGCAACCCAACTTTTTTTTTTCGTGAAAATTATTCGTTTATTTTTCTGAATACGTATGAATTTTTTCAGATTTTTCAGTAATCGTTTTTTTTTTTTCCATGGAAAAATCAACGATTACTGAAAAATCTGAAAAAATTCATGCGTATTCAGAAAAATAAACGAATCTTTTTCACGAAAAAAAAAAGTTGGGTTGCGGGTAAATTTGTTAAGCAATTATTTTTTTGCATCAATTTGTTAATAACATTTTGTAATTATTATTATGCAAAATTAATCTTCTCAGTACCTTTAGTATGCATGAATTTTTTCAGATTTTTATACCATCAAGAAGTACTTGCAATTTTTCTATTATTTCTGTCGAACTTATACGAAGTCAGCGCGCAGCGAGACTCCCTCCTTAAGAAATGAATATCTCGGAATTTGCTTCAAAAAGATTACCGACATTAAAAAAAAGCCTCACCGCCCGCTCGACGCTGACCCGTCTCCGTTCGCTACACAACTTATGGACCGTGCGTCGTACGATTCGTTTTTTTTTCCTACCCGTAGCTTTATCGCGTACTCGAGAACTTTCTGCCAGCTGGAAAGTGCAATTTTCGTAGGAAACGGATGTTGAAAAATTTTATGAAAGAAATGTCACGTTGTCTACTTTTTTCCAAGCAGTTATCTTTTTAGCTCTCCAATGGGTAGATAAAAGCTCCGACAGCAATTGTCCGCGCATCATTTCTATGAACGTCGAGATATAAATGACGAGTCAAAAAATAAATAAATGAATGAGAAATTAATGTCTCAGAATTTCCTTGGGAGAAAACTGTTATTAAATAGTATCTAAAAAAAATACGATATTATTGGAGTATTTTTGTTCAATTTGTGATACCATTATCATTAGGAAAAAAAAAAAAAAAAAAAAAAATCGTCATTATTATCGTTACAAAAGTTATTATAAAACAAAATGAAACCAAGGAATAAAAATAACGGTGCTATTTTTAATTTTCTGTTTCGATGAGCAAGCAATTAATTATCAACTACATTCGAGAGATTTCATTTTCCAAATGTACACAAGTATTTATTATGAGTTTATAACAGTGCTCTACTTGAAAAGTAAAAAAAAAAAAAAATTACAACTCGCTAACTGCACTTCAAGTCCTTGGAGTGTTTCTCTCAGACATTTGCCCATTAAGAAGAACTTTGTTTCCTGCTGTACGAAATTCTTGCTGTCGACCCGCCGTGACCTCGGCGCTTCTCTCTCCGGACGTCGCGTAGCTTGAGGAGCCGAGGCAGTAACGGAGCGGTAGGAAGCAGGAAGTGGGGAAAGAAACCGAGCGTGAACGAGCTTCACATCGGGGTTTCCGATGTAACGTTACGTTCGCGGCTTTACCGAGCAGAAGAGTGAGCGCACCCAAGGGGGCAGCTTGCATTAGGCGATTCCGGGTCATCTCACGATTATCACTGCTAATTGAGACACTCGTTAAACGCCCGAAGTACGACCGACGCTTCGGGCTGCGTCATTAAAATTTTCCCTCGTCTCGTCCTGTTCTAATATACTTTTCTCGTAATTTTTTTTCGTGCATGCGTTTCTCACATATTCGATGATGACTCCCAATCGTTGTTAACACTTCGGCGCATTGGTGAGTCGGGGGAGGATAAAGTATATTTAAGGAGGGAGTCTCGCTGCGCGCTGACTTCGCATAAGTTCGACAGAAATAAGAGAAAATTGCAAGTACTTCTTGATGGTATAAAAATCTGAAGAAATTCATGCATACTAAAGGTACTGAAAAGATTAATTTTGCATAATAATAATTGAAAAATGTTATTAACAAATTGATGAAAAAAATAATTGCTTAACAAATTTACCCGCAACCCCACTTTTTTTTTCGTGAAAAAGATTCGTTTATTTTTCTGAATACGCATGAATTTTTTTAGATTTTTCAGTAATCGTTGATTTTTCCATGAAAAAAAAAAAACAAAAAAAAATCAACGATTACTGAAAAATCTGAAAAAATTCATGCGTATTCAGAAAAATAAACGAATTTTTTTCACGAAAAAAAAAAGTTGGGTTGCGGGCAAATTTGTTAAGCAATTATTTTTTTCATCAATTTGTTAATAACATTTTGAAATTATTATTATGCAAAATCAATCTTTTCAGCACCTTCCATATGCTTGATTTTTTTCAGATTTTTATCTCATCAAGAAGTGTTCGCTATTCCTCTCTCAATCCTCTCTGAATAACAAATGAACGAAAAATAAAAATTGTTCGACAAATCCGCCGGCAACTTAACTTTTTGTTCATATAAAAACAATTTTTTAATATTTTTTAGCACGTGTGCATTTTTTCAGAATTTTGTCTAATTTTTTAAAATTACGCTTTTTCATTAAGTAAAAACGCGATTATCAAAAATTACACGAAATTCTGAAAAATTTCATAGGTATTCAGAAAAATTAAAAAATCGTTTTCATAAAAAGAAAAGTTAGGTTGCCGGGTGATTTGTTGGGAAATTTTTTTTTTTCGTTCATTTGTTAATAACATTTTGGAATTATTATTATTATGCAAAATCAATCTTTTCAGCACCTTCCATATGCTTGATTTTTTTCAGATTTTTATCTCATCGAGAAGTGTTCGCTATTCCTCTCTCAATCCTCTCTGAACTCACGTGGTCCCAGGCTGTTCGCTAGCACTACCTTAAAAAACGTATCGGTAGAATTTGATAAATTGAAACATTTTTAATAACGACGACGAAAATGTTAATCGGACGTTGGGACATTTTTTCATATTTAATTTTTCAAAAGTCATATATTTATTCGTTAAAAATGTTTAACGATGAATATTGCAAGTATTATATGATATACACTATATTATGTATTTTATCCATCATACTATTTGTTATTGCGTTTAATTACTCATTTTCATATTCGAATATCTAAAGTGTGTAATTAAACGAGACACAAAAGATGGATTATAATTTTTTATGATTATTTATCATAAATACTAGAAAATCCGTTCTAAATGATTGATCGTTCCGGCCGGTTTGGGGAGCCTCGGGTCTGCACACGCACCGAGACTAAAACGCAGACGCGCGTTCGCGTTTCCTCGCGACTCGCTCCAAAACGGGCGTTCACCCAGACGTCGGACCGTGACTCTTTTGTCTGTCGGGCTACGTGTCGCGAATATCCTATTAGCCCGGAGAAATTTCACGATGCGCCGCTGATCGCGAAAGTTGTCTTTCATTCTTCACCCGGCTAAAAAAAAAAAAAAAAAAAAAAAAAATACACAATTGATATATATGGTAAAGAAATTTTCATTTATTTCACGTACGTTCAGCGATAAGTCTGCGTCAAAGTCTCGTTTGCTCCGCGCTCCAATTTATCGTCTTTGTGAATCTAAAAAAAAAAAAAACGTATCTTCAAATCAAATTTTTCCAGTCCTTTTGTTGTTTAAATATAATTTCAACAAATATCTTTAGTAAGAAAGAAATAAAACAAACATTTATCGGTACGAATGTCCATACTTCCCCAGTTCGCACTGAAGTTCCGACGTGCAGGTTTTGCAGTGCAAAGACCAGCAGTCCGGTCGCGAGATCGATACAATGAATAGAGCAGTTTAGTTTTTTTTTTTACACTACATGACATGCGATACGTGTCATTCGTCAATGCCGTTTCCCGGAATTTTTAACCATCCGGCAACGCCGGATGTGCGGCGTTGCACAGTAAACAACAAAATTCATCCAGGCCGTGATTATCTTGTAAAATTTTCGTGGAATTCCAAAAAACATTTTTTAAATAAATAATATAACGGTAAAGATTTTTTTTTCGTTTAAACCGAAGCTCCGTCGTGCAGACTTCAGTGTGTAGAAGAGAACCGTTTGGGACCGTTTTTTTTTTTTTAAGTCCCGAATGCCCTTTGGGCAAAACGGGAGTTATGCGTTTCACTGCGATGATTCACTTTGGCGTCTTTTCGAAGGCGCCAGTGTTTGTCGAAACGACAAAATATTACTTAATCAAATTTGGCATATGGATTCTTTGTATAATGATCTGTGTCAGAGCTGGGCAAAGTGCCGAAAAGTACTTAAAGTGGTAAATACTAAGTACCGCAAGTACCTCAAGTACAACGTAATTTTCGTATTTAAAGTACTTTTATAAAATACAAAGTACTTTTTCTTCTTAATCGGAAGAGGCGGAGTTCCGCGAGTACGAAATTTTGAGAAAAATTTTCAAATCAAGCGGCCCTGTTCAGGACCAACATTTTTTTAAAAACTTCCAAACTCTTCGTTTCCAATTCTTCGACCCTTCGTGTTCTGCGGGAAAAAATACACAAGATAAAGTCATGTCTTCTGAAACTGTTCGTTTTATCGGGCAGTTTCAGAACATCGAAAAACGCGAAAAATGGACTCGGAAGTGGTAGCCTTGCAATTTTTTGACGAAATGTTTGTTTTTTTTTTTTTATAACGGTCACATATTTCGATGTATTTTTTCCAGCTGAACACGAATCCGCTGGTTTTATTGGGACTAAAGTACAGTTTGGCATAGAAAATCTAGATTTTATGCACGAGAACTCGTATTTTTGAGATTTAAAAATATTGGTTTTGGAGTAAAATAATATTGAGAAAGACATTTTTTTACGTTACGAAAGAGATGCAAAGTAATTTGCGCATGGTTACCTCATTTATTACAATTTTGAGCAGAAACTTCCTGAAAGAGGAAGCTTATGCTCAAAATTGTACAAGTACTTTAGTTTTAGTACTCAGTAATAAAGTAGCGAAAAGTGCTTTGTTGCTTTAAGTACCAAATAAGTACTCATGTACTTCAAGTACTGCCGAGCTCTGATCTACGTTTGTGACAAAAAAAAAAAAAAAAAAATGTCAGCTAAGGTGTAAACGCACGCAAATAAACTATATTCCGATAAAGAAATTAATAGCTCGCCGTGTTATATCGATTAGCCAATGAGAAACAATGATCCTTGTTTTTTCATTGGCTGTCGTATTTTTCCCAACACAAAAATAAAAGTATATATATGCAGTGTCATTGTTAGTTATATAGTACTTATTTTTTTTATTAAAATTCATGGTGTTCTAATACTGTGTTCGAAGACAGGTTATTCTCCTATTGCGCTCGTGTTGTCGTCGGAGAGGTTCCTTAGTTCTTCGTTTTTTCTAGTGTTTATTTTCACTGCTACACAACATCCGATGCGTGTCCTTTCGTCATTGCCGCTTCCCTGAATTCTGTATCATCGCCTATCGGCTATGTGCGCCGTCGGGTATTGAAAAATAAATGAATTCGTCATCGAGGCCGTGATTATTGTACTGCCGCCGTGTTATAACCGTACAACTTTTGCATCGAGGCTCGGTACGTGTGTCGTCCATTACGCCTCTATCAAGGCCCTTCGCGACCTCTCTTCTCGTTGTCATTTTAAAAACTTGCTCGTGTCGAGCCTGGGACGACGATTGTGCGCCGCAAAGTGCACAACACACGCGTTCCTTTCCCATGTGCAATTTCTGACGACGAGTTCTCTCTTCTCTGACCCCGCGATACTAATACGGTATATATATATATATTTATGTATATATAGATACACGCGAATATGTGTATGCGTATATGTGATACGCGTACTGTGTGTGCGCGCGCTGTCGTACGAGCCACGTAATATCTAGTCTCTTTCAGCTCGTTCAGCTTGACGCGACAGTCGGGCTTATATACCACCTTAATACACCGGTGGTTATCCTTATTCTTCGTTCCTCGCTTGATCGCTCGAGCCATTAGTCTATAACGGGCCTATGTTAGAATTCGTGCGGGTAGAATCGATTTGACAAAGTGGCGATATTTTTCTTTTTTTCTTTTTCCTCCCCTATGTCGAGGAATAAAAAAAAGCGGTCGATCGCTGCATCTTGCGTTTTAGTTTGTAGCGATGCGGAGAGAAAAATGTTTTTGTCTGGATGAATCTTATTTTTTCGAAGATGGGTCGAGCCATGGCTAGTTAGATTTAATTTATTCTAGGGGTGATTTGTACAATAGGGGGTGGCTGTGAATAAATATATATATATAGAATAGAATTACATAGTATAGAATAAATATATATATATATATTTTTGGATGTTTATTTTCGGAGGGACCGAAAGAAAATATTTGTTCTGGGTGTATTGCTGTGCGAGATTAACAAGTAGACTCGTGGATTGGTATTACATCAAATGATTTTTATAATATTATACTTTATATATATATATATATATATATATATATATATATCTTAAATCACGACTTCACTCTAAGATATTAATTGAGATAGTAAAATATTTGGCTACTTAAGCGAGAATGATTTTTTTTTAAACTTCATACATTATTGTATTGTATGAGAAATTTTCTGCAGTGCGAGTCACCAGTCGTCCGGGAGCCTCTCCGTCCCTATCGACATAAGCGCATGCATTACACGTATACTTTGGAGGGAAAAACAGCGGATCGAATTTGAATGCAATTATTTTTATAATACAATATCTTTTATATCTTCATTTATTTATTTTTTAAATCAATAAGATATTAATTGAGATACTAAAATATTTTGTTCCCTACGTGAGAAGGATTTTTTTTAAACTCTATACGTTATCGCATCGCATGATAAAATGCCTGCAGTCCGAGTCACTAGTCACCCGGGAGTCTCTCCGTCCCTATCGACATAAGCGCATACGTATACTTTGGAGGGAAAGACAGCTGATCGGATTTGAATGCAATTCTTTTTATAATACAATATAATAATAATATTTTCATATCTTCATTTATTTAATTTAATTCAATTTAATTTATTGCCGGAGTAACTCCTTTACAAAAAAAAAAACTCACATTGTGAATCGAAAACACGAGACATATAAAAGTATCAATGAATAACATGAACATTAAAGTAGAATTTGAATTTGAATATACAGTTTCATAAATGCTTAATATAACATCATTTATTTATTTTTTAAAACAATAAGATATTAATATAAGGTACAATTACAATTTTGTAAATTGTAATTGTACTCACTCTAAGATATTAATTGAGATACGAAAATATTTTGTTCCCTACGTGAAAAGGATTTTTTTTTTACTCTACGTTATCGCATCGCATGAGAAATTGCCTGCAGTCCGAGTCACTAGTCGCCCGGGAGCCTCTCCATCCCTATCGACATAAATGCATGTACAACATAGCTTTACACGTAAATGCATGTATAACAGCTTTACGCGTATACTTTCGAGGGAAAGACAGCGAGGTGGATTGTATTTAAATAAAATTATTTTCATAATCTAATATTTTTAATTATTTATTTTTTAAATCAATACTTCACTCTGAGACACCAATCGAGATACTAAAATATATCGTTCCCCACGCGAAAATGATTT
The DNA here is from genome assembly GCA_963575735.1 of Amblyjoppa fuscipennis. Lineage (NCBI taxonomy): Eukaryota > Metazoa > Arthropoda > Insecta > Hymenoptera > Ichneumonidae > Amblyjoppa > Amblyjoppa fuscipennis. The sequence continues at coordinate 12,574,186 of OY754489.1, read as the reverse complement.
TTTTAAGCAACATACCTTATCGCATCGTATGAGAAATTGTCTGCAGTGCGAGTCACCAGTCGTCCGGGAGCCTCTCCGTCCCTATCGACATAAGCGCATGCCTTACACGTTTACTTTGGAGGGAAAAACAGTGGATTGGATTTGAATGCAATTATTTTTATAACACAATCTTTTCATATCTTCATTTATTTATTTTTTAAATCAATAAGATATTAATTTAAGATAAAATTACAATTTTCTAAATTGTAATTGTACTCACTCTAAGATATTAATTGAGATACGAAAATATTTTGTTCCCTACGTGAGAAGGATTTTTTTTTTTAACTCTATACGTTATCGCATCGCATGAGAAATTGCCTGCAGTCCGAGTCACTGGTCGTCCGGGAGTCTCTCCATCCCTATCGACATAAGTGCATGTATAACAGCTTTACACGTATACTTTCGAGGGAAAGACAGCGAAGAGGGCGGACGGCAACAGATGGGGGGGTTGGTACCGCGGAGGTGACCACCCTCCAGGTAAAGCCTCCACCGGGTGGGTTGGATTTAGTGGGTGGCTATTCAAATATGCTCGGACAGATGCGTCGTCCCCACAGTAGTTTGCGATTCTTCCCTTCGCTGTGTTTTCCCGGCCATCCACTTGTATATATATATATATATATATATATATATATATATATATATATATATATATATATATATATATATATATATATTTCCTACCGCCGCAACGCAGTATTGGTACCCATCGCGCAACCTGCACCACCGGCCACTTTCCCTTTTTCTTTCTTCAACCCCCGAGAAATACGTTCTACCCCTACTGCAATGCACTGCTGGCCGAACTGGAGGAGGGACGTCGCTTTTTTTTCTTCCTTTTTTCAGTCTCTTCGCTCATTTTTTTTTTTTTTTTCTTTAATTATAGTTTTATATCTCGGCGCTCTCCTTTTAATAAGGACAGATGTAGATGTATGTATAATATAATATATACACATATATATGTATATGTCTGTGTATGTATCTCTCCCCTTTAATTTTTTTTTGTCTCTCTCTTGGACCTGGCTTCGTCGCCACGTAATTACAGAGAGCTAAGAACTCTGGCTGGCTAGCTCGAAGCTATACGCTTGGTGCATTTTTTTCTTTCTTTTTTTCTTCCGTTGTCCATATTTGTATTTCTGGTGCACACGAAGTTTTCAGAGCCACGTCGACGTGTCGCGACATTTGTGCCGACGGCTATAATTTTTTTTTACATTTTTCTCCTACTCTCTATCTTGCCGGCATTCAATTTTTTTTCTCATGAACTTTTCCTCGGCGGGCTTTTGCTCGAGAATCCGAAGACAATGGGGAATCCGCAGAAATTTTGCTTCTCGATGGGTGGGTGTTTTAAATTAAATTTCTTTATTTTTTTTTATTACGATGTGGATGAGGCAACGGAGAAAAGAGGCTGGAGGGCATTCGTTGTTCAATATCGGAACAAACGGAAGAATCCTCTTGCCGAGTCTCGAGCTACGTACGTGTGTGAGCACGTGTGTTGTTTTGTGTATATTACGTGCGGGAACGATCGCCTCGGTTCACAAGCTTCCGTTTAGATATTGCGCTACGGTACACGTTTATATGTTCCGCGATGCGAAATCTACTTCGCGTTACTGTGCGCATAACATACAAAAAAAAGTTGTAAGAAATTCTCAGAGCTTACAATAATATTGCATATTTGGTTAATTGAAATTTTTGTTTAAATCTAAGTTCAATGTTAACTTGAAGATTCAGTTTAACCTTAAGCTCAAACTTAAGTGTGAACTTAGAGTTAAACTAAGTTGAAACTTAGGTTTATACTTAAATTCAAACTTGAGTTCAAACTTAGGTTCGAACTTAATTTCAAACTTGGCTTTAACCTTAAGTTCAAACTGAAGTGTAAACTTAGATTTAAACTAAGTTGAAACTTAGGTTTATACTGAAATTCGAACTTGAGTTCAAACTTAGGTTCGAACTTAATTTCAAACTTGGGTTTAACCTTAAGTTCAAACTTAAGTGTGAACTTAGAGTTAAACTAAGTTGAAACTTAGGTTTATACTTAAATTCGAACTTGAGTTCAAACTTAGGTTCGAACTTAATTTCAAACTTGGGTTGAACCTTGAGTTCAAACTTAAGTATAATCTTGGGTTCGTTTGTTTCCTCGATATATCATGGATCGTATTATCTTTTGACTCGCCCCATTTTTTTTTTTTTCCCAACATTTCCCATAAAATTTTCCGCGATTCCTAAGTTACTTTCGTTTGTATGATATAATAGGTAACTGTATAGGTAGGATTTAAATGCCTATATATGTATATATGTGTAGATACACGAGGTTAAAGCGACGTCGAAGTAGAGAAGTTCGTAGGAACTCTCGCGATGCCCGCGGCCGTTCGCCGATTAATTATGCAGCTAGAGTGTCGATCGATGCATGGCCGAACGTGTCCGCGTAAAATATTGATACCGCGCGATTCCCCGCTCTCCCCCCACCCCCCGACACTCTTTCGTCTATCTCACCGACCCCCACCTCGCCCGCTTTGCAATAGGTCTGCGGAGCCCTTTATCGACCCCCCTGTACAGTTAACTCACTCCACAATACTCGGAAATACGCCATTGCAAATTGTATTAAATTTTCCGAAACAAATTAAATATATTATCCCGTTGGAATAAAATAGTATGCGAATGCCAAAATATTTTTCTATTTTTTCCTATTTTTTTTTTTTTTGTCACATTACAGCCTTCTCGTATTTGTACATATCTCGTTTCGATTCCGAAGGTACATTGAATTATTTCAAATTTTTGAGCCAATTAATATCAAGCCAAATATAATTAATTACCCGCGAACTCGAATTACCTGTAATGTAATAACCTGAAATATCTCGAAAATTGTCAAAAAGATTAGGTTTTTTTTTAGTACCAAATAAAGGGAACGATCGTTTTTTATTAACAACGAATGGGTGCTCGTACAGATTTAAGACAGACCGGGCAAAAATGCCGGTGGGAAGCGCACCGAAATAACTACCATCTGTGTTTAGTTATTTTATTTTTACTTGTTCATTCTATCCCACGAATGGTTCATACTTAATTTATTCTCTTTTTCTCAATCGCTAATAGAATTCTACGGTATTTTCAAATTTACCACTCTGGATAATCACGATTTTTAAAAATCGTGATATATCTCGTCTCGTGGTTTCGTAATGTCTCTTCATTCGAGAGATGCACCTGTTGTGACGGCGAGTCTGGCGATGAGCGCGGTTGAAAAGATGCGAGAGGCCGAAAGTTCGGTGGTTGATCGCTTGCATTCCCACACAAAAACACACATATATATATATACATATATATATATACACACGCGAAGAAATAAATATATATATAAATTAAATTCTTGGCGTCTCGGAACTAGAAAAGTCGATTACCGATATCGGGAATCTCGTTGAGGGCGAGTATTTCCGTGTTGCCGTCGGATTCGGGGAACAAGAGCAGTGGCAAAAAAGCTCGCGCAGAGGAGGAGGGGAGAGAGGTCGCGAGGAGTCGCTCGGCTTGGGCGATCGATCCTGCAAAATCGAACCGGGCTACCCACACTATCTTTATTTCTCGTTCTTTTATTCTCTAAACTTAGTATCAGTCTCCCTCCTCCTCCGTGCCTATGTGTATGCCTTGAGCCGCTGGCTAGCGTTCCTCAAATCCTGCGGCCGAGCGGTACAACTGGAAATACATCGAACCTCTGACGCAATATCGCCCGATTGCGATGTTTCGTCTAGTTCTGTGCCGAAGCGACTCGGCTACAATAAGCATAATAATAATGATAAGACCTTTTTTACTTGATTCCATTTAATATTTTTTAATTGTTCTATTACTCTTTACCAGATTCGGACGAGCGTGTTGAAGTGTCGATTTTTTTTTTTTTTTGTGGGAATAACAATGATAGTAATAATGGATGTTTCTTTTACTTAATACAGATTAATTATTTTTTACATGGTTCGATTACTGATCCTTAAGAAATTAGTACGATAGAGTAAAAGCGTCGATACGTCTCGATACGCAAGGCTTCAACATTTTTCAATTCTATTTCGATTTTTTGTTGTGACATTTTCTTTGTAATAATAATTATAATGCAATTTTTCGTACTCGAGTCAGCTTAATAATTTTCTTACTTGATTCATGTTAATTATTTTTTACATAGTTCCATTACTGATCGTTAAGAAATTGGTACGATAGAGTAAAAGCGTCGATACGTCTCGATACGCAAGGCTTCAACATTTTTCAATTCTATTTCGATTTTTTGTTGTGACATTTTCTTTGTAATAATAATAATTATAATGCAATTTTTTGTACTCGATTCAGTTTAATAATTTTCTTACTTAATTCATGTTAATAATTTTTCTCATGGTTCCATTACTGATCATTAAGAAATTGGTACGACACAGTCAAAGCGCCGATACGTCCCGATACGCAAGGCTTCAACATTTTTCAATTCTTTTTCGAGTTTTTGTTGTGAAATTTTTTTTGTAATAACAATTATAATGCAATCTTTGTACTTGATTCAGCTTAATCATTTTTTTAAATCCTTCCCAACACTAAGCATTAACTAATTTTATACGACACGGTCGAAGGGTCGACGCTACTCGATACGCAAGGCTTCAGAATTCTTTTTTAATTTTTTGTTTGGCACTCTTTCTTTACCGAGCTGCGAGCTACTATTGTGATTAAAAAATCCTGTTCCCGGTCAGGCGGGCACGACGAAGGCCTGAAAACAAGACCGTAAGAGATTTTAGATCTCTCTATCCGACAAGCTAAAAAAAAAAACAAAACTCACGAAAAACGATCCATCCTCATTATCTGTTCATCTCCGCGGACCTCAGCGAGGAATTAACACGTCATTAGATACACCCAGTGTCCCATCGGACGCGTGCGGCGGTAAAAAAAAAGAAGAAAAAAAAACGAGAAAAGGGAAGGGGTTAAAAGATAAAGAGGGAGATCGGTTTAAGGAGAGGGGGTTGAGGGGGTGGTTTGCGGCGATACAGAAGGCTTGGAAGGGTTGTAACTCACCTATAGAATGGTGATACAAATAATCGTCGAGTCAAGTGAGTCGGTAGTGGTTGGTCTCGGTCGGCGTAGAGCGCACCTCAAACACCACATAAAAATACATATACATACACACACACACATATATATATGTATATATATCATCTGATCAGAAACAAAAAGGCTCAACACTTATATTTTTTAAAAACTAGAGTTGCGCCCTTCTCTTTCTGAGCAGTCGACAATACATAAACGCACGTGTATACATACATCGACCGCTCAGAAACAGAAGGGCGCAAATCTTGTGTTTAAAAATACGGGACTTGCGCCCTTCTCTCTTTGAGCCTTCGACATATCCTCCTACACATATATGTACGACGAATGAAGTACGAAAGACTTACAGCGAAAGGGGGGGGGGGGGGGGGGGGAAGTGGTAATGCTATAGTGCACAAAAGTAGAATAATATCGACCACTTGGATATTGTTGATGCGAACGGTAACCAAGGGTGACAAGAATAGCCGTGACCAATGGCGAGCCTCGCGGTGTCCGTAGGCCGTCCAATCGGCGCTCATAGAGCTGCCGGTTTTTTGATTGGGCGATCATAGGGGATAAGAGACGAGTTCGAGGCCACTTCGAACCACAAACGGTCGAGCGGCACTGCGCGAAGTGGAGAGAACCGGAGAGAGATACAATACGCCGTACACGTTATTTCCCTCCGAAGTAAAAAAAAAATATATATTATTTTTTTTTTTTTTCTACAAGTCCGTCGGTCGTGGGACTCGTGTTTGGAGTTCAGACACTCCGCACACTCCTCGTCGTCCGGGACGACCTTCGGCCAGCCGCTCGCAGTCCTACCGGCCGAAGCACACAACATCGGCGGACGATTTAACACTTTTTTTCTCTCGATCTTTCTTTCTGTTTCGAACTGTGCGCGATTAGATTTATTTTTGTTTTTTTTTTGTTGCCGTACGAAGAGGCTTGTACGAATTTTGCAGGAGGGAGACGAGGGATCGACATCGTTTTATTCGTAAGATTCGATTTGAAGTCTTTTCACACCTTGTGTATGTTGATTTTTGCACACCTTTGAAATGAGGATTTTTTTTTTTTTTTTTTGAGGTTTTGAGGATTTTTAACTCAATTCTGACGGCATTTTGAGACTGGAAAGCAGCGAATTTACTGCGATTATAACTTTGGGGAGTCGATTGGGAATGTAAAATGTCAGTTCGGGGAAAAAATGTGAAGCATTTTCTCCGACGATCGTCTCGAACTTTTGAGAATGCGATAACATTTTTTTTTTTTGCGCATGGTCGGTTGCTTGATACTGATTTTTTGTTGAACATTTTTTTCAAAATCTTCTCTTGGGTTCTAAAAAATGCTTATCGGATACTGCGAAGAGCAGCGGCAACGGTAAAGGAAAGTTCGTACGGCCAGCGAAGAATTTCCGCGAACATCGACCATTTTTTTTGTTCTCCTCGACTCCGCAGCGTTGCATCAGTTAAAACAGAAAAATAGTTCGTTCGCTGAAAATATATATATATATATATATATATATATATATATATATATATATATATATATATATCGAGGCTCTTCGTGGAAAAATGTTGTTTGCTAAAGGTAACAAACGAGCTTTTTTACCATGCAAATTTCACTCTCACTGAGAATTATCGAAATTCGTTAGAAACATTAAATTTCTCTTTACTTTCTATCAATACATTTCTCTTCCTTCTCATAAAATAAATTTCAGGTTTGATCGATATGAAAAAAAAACATAAAAAAAAAGATAATTTTCGTTTTACGGCTTCGTCGTCGAGTCGGTAAATCTCGCCGGTTTGTGTGATTTTGCGAGGGTCGACACGCGTAGTTTGCAGCGAAACAGTTACGAAGGTACGTTGGCGAAAGCGCGCGCGAGCCACCGAGGGCGTTTAGTTCCGTCCGGTCGTTAACGGGTCGTTAGATTTTTCTTTTTTTTTTGTTTTCTTCCACAGTTCTTCGATGCGTTCTTCGAGCCTCGACTATGGGCCATAACCGAGCGTGTAAGCTCCCACGTACGTTTTTTTTTTTTTTACGGTTCCCGTTTCGCCGCGCTGTTAGTGGCGCAGGTAAACGCCGAGACACCCTTGACGCGTTCTCCCGTCCGCGCCTTTCGTTCCGCGAGACCGTGCGACGCCCGAACCGAAAGAGCCTCGGCGTTTAAACGGGTAATTTATTCTTTGGTTACCGAGAAAACACAGCGCCGGGCGGCGTTACGCGTTAAACAACGAAACGGTACATCATTGTGCAAAGAAACGGACAGTCGGATATTCTAAACTGCGGAATTCTCTTCCGAAGGATAACGGTCTATCTTCGGTATGGATTTTATGACTGGATTTCATGAAGACAAAAAATCGTGCGTAAAAGTAGGCGCCTTGCGATTTAGTGTAAACGCGAATATACCGCGGATTGTTGGAGCGATGCATCTTCAAAACTGTTCGAAGAAATGTTAATGCTTTGTCACATGCTCGGAAGATCGTGACAAGTTTAAAAAAAAGAAAACGAACAAAGTGAACATTTTTTTTAACTGATTTTTTTTTTTTTTTTTAGTATTATCTTGATTTCTTTTTTTATTTGAGTGTTTGAACGACAGCAATTGTCGTGAAAACTGTTCGACGATATTTCGTCGAACAGTTCGGTGATATTTCATAACAAATTTCTTTCATGCTCGGTCGTTTTTCAAAATCGAAAGTACAACCTTTTTCCGGAGTGCTTTTTTTCGTGTTTCCTGAGTTGAAATGAAAAATGTTTGCACTAATGACGAATGAAACTTATAATTGTAGGCCTTCCAGTATTATTTTTATTCTCATTATATTTATTTACCTTGAGTTGACAACTGCAATTTAAATATCGTAAATATTTTCGGATCGCCTTTCGCATTTATTTCTTCGATATTTTTTTTTCGTCACCGATACAACCGTAGCGGGATTCTTTCCTCACCGTCCTCGGCTATCTTTTACATTTTTATTCTTTTTATAAAGAATATCTAATTCCACGGGAAGAGCTTTTCGCGAGATTCTCATTCGCTAGTAAGGCGACAGAGGCAATCCGAACTCCCAGGTCGTCGGGGTTGGTACGCGGAGGGGGTTCGAAGCTGCAAAGTGGATTACATCGTATTCCGAGGTTTAACGTTTCTTTCTCCACCTCCCCGCCCCCTCTCGACGCCCTCCGGTAAAGCGCATATTTTACACCGGATTTTCAAGTCGTCAGCTTTCTCATTCCTGCCTGACTGCTTGATCCATGTCCACCGTCTTCGTAAAACACTCTGCCAAAAAATATTCGTTACCGCCCCCATTTGACCAAAAACATTAAATCTGCCATGTCATGTTCGTTCTTCAAACTCAATTTTTAGTCGACAAATAAAATAAAATTGAAATAATTAGACAGAAACAAATTGCTTAGGAAAAAAATTATTTCGAAAAAGAGCGATTTAGGAAAATAATTATTTGGGAAAAAAGTGATTTAGAAAAAGAGCGATTTAGGAAAATAATTATTTGGGAAAAGAGTGATTTGGAAAAAGAATGATTTGGAAAAAGAATAGTTTGGAAAAAGAATTATTTAGGAAGACGATAATTTAGGACAAGAATGATTTGCAAAAAGAATGATTTGGGAAAAGAATGATTTGGGAAAAGAATTATCTGGAAAAAGAATAGTTTGGAAAAAGAATGATTTGGATAAGGAATGATTTGGGAATAGAATGATTTGGGAAAAGAATGATTTGGGAAAATAATGATTTGGGAAAATAATGATGTGGGAAAATAATCATTTGGGAAAATAATCATTTGGGAAAATAATCATTTGGGAAAAGAATGATCTGGGAAAATAATGATTTGGGAAAATAATAATTTGGGAAAATAATGATTTGGGAAAATAATGATTTGGGAAAATAATGATTTGGGAAAATAATGATTTGGGAAAATAATGATTTGGGAAAAGAATGATTTGGGAAAAGAATAATTTTGGAAAAGAATGATTTGGGAAAAGAATGACTTGGGAAAAGAATGACTTGGGAAAAGAATGACTTGGGAAAATAATGATTTAGGAAAAGAATGATTTGGGAAACGAATGATTTGGAAAAAAATGATATAGAAAAAGAATGATTTAGGAGAAAAAATGATTTAGAAAAAAGCAAATTTTTTTACATAACTTGTTTCATTTTTTGTTTACAGTTCGACGAAATCTGCCCGCTTCGCTTTAGTCGGAAGCCGAGCCCCACCCCGCGTGTCCTCGACGTCCCCCGAAGCTGTGCTTTAGCCGCGAGCGGCGGTAAGTGGATTTGCATAAATTTTACTTCCGGCCAAGTGTACACTGTGTGACTCGGCGGGTACTTAGTGCGGTAAGCTATACCCGGTGGATGGGTGGGTAGGTCAGTCGTGAAAAAGTCGTTAAGAATTCGAAAAGAAATATAAAAGTTGAGGACCAAAAAGGAGAGGGAACGTCGACTGCGACAGGAGAGTGCGAGGTTCGTCAGCTCGAGCGAGCGACTTTAGCGATAATTCTGCCTCGGGAAGCCCTCAATGTTGCGAATTTTTTTTGTCAAGCCAATTTTTTCTATCAACGTTTAAATAATTAAACCTTTTTTTTGGGCCAATCAAATTTTATCTCGCCCGACAAAAATTTATTAACAACGAATATTTATTTCGCCACGCTTAACGAAAGATTTTTCAAGATTAAATAAACTCTTTTCCCAGTGGCGTAGCGATTTTTGGCTCCTTTGCAAATACACGCAAACACTGTTTTGCGCGCATAACTTTTAGCGCTCCGGTATGAATCGTTCCGGGACAACGCGCCGTACGCGCCATCCTCGTAGACTTTGCGCCGGATCGAAGTCGTCCGTCCGGGACGCTTTCGGAACTTCCGCCTTGCCGGGGCGATACCAAAATGTTTCGATGCAAGTTTTTTTTATTTCATTCAATTTTAATAATTATTCCATGACATTGGGATTCATCGAGACCGGACGTTGATTCATTACTACATTCGTACCTTCGCGGAAAAAAATTGCAATGTTTCATTAACCATGGTGGCCGCGGTCAGGAAAAACCGCGAAAAGTCAGGCAAAAAAAAATCTTGGTCAGGGAATCAGTGAAAAGTCAGGGAATGTCAAAATTGGTCAGGGAAAAGATAAATAGTCGCTAAACCTTCTATAAATAAATAAGAACTACATAAAAGGGAGTCTTCAAAAAGAAAAATGGGAACATAAATAAAAAATACAATTAAACATTAGTACAATAATTAAGCACTTTCATTTGCATCATTAATTTTTTTTCCATAGAAGTCGTTAGAAGTTTGGTCAGGGAAAATTTTTAATTGGTCAGTGAAAAGTCCGGGAAAAGTTAGGGAATTTTTTTCCGGAGAAAAAAACTGCCATCATGTTAAGGAAGACGGAAGTAATGAGAATTATTTTATCGCAGCGACATAGGGGGAAAAAAAATGCGCTGAAATTTTTATATATAAATACGATGCAATAGAAAATCACGTACGAGATCGTAGAGTCCGCGTATCCGCGGTTTGTTAACGCGGCCGTGTAGTTTAGTCAGTGGAGTAAAAAAAAAAAAAAAATTAAAAAATGAAACAATGTTTTGCGCGTTGGCGCATTAGCGGAGGCGCGGCAAAGAACACAGCGTTGGGTACGGAGCGTCGGACGCATCGCCGCACCAGAAGGAGATTCCGCGGAGCGTGACTGCGGATTCGCGCTTCGCATCCGTGAAATCGGGGTCTCTTTTCTGCTTTCAGCATTTTTTTTTTTTTTTTTTTTTCTCTTCGAAGAGAAAATGATGAAAATTACAATAGAGACGAGGGAAGCTTCGCGCCTCGCGAGACTTTGTATCCAAGCCGCGTACACTACGAACGAGAGCAAAACGAAAATCTTTAATATGTAAAAGGCGCGCGTCCAAAATTCCGAGCGAAATTTCAGTCAGTTAATATTTTTTTAACAAAGTTCGCCGCGTTCTTTATTTTAGTGTACAAAAATACATTTTTTTCGTTGCCGATAGAGTAACCGAACGAATAATGTAACTCGTAGAAATATCTTCCGAAAATGAAAATTAATTTCAAATAATAAAAATCGTATGAAAGGCTAAATAAAGAATGGCTAAATAAAATAAATTTAAAAAAATAAAAAATAAAAATCGTATGAATATATATATTTTTTTAAATATTCCTGAGTCATCGATTTTCAATATAACCGTCATTAACACTTTAATATAACCAACTAAATGTTATTCCATCGAGTTTCACATACATTAACATGATTTCATTTTCAAAACAAGTTCCCAAAATGTTCGTCCTAAATGAAAAAAAAAGAATGTTAAAGTCCCCTTGAGCCCTATCCAAGTCGAATTGATTATAAATTCTCACCCTGTCTCTCTACCCGGTCAGGGGTGGAAGGCCTCCTCTTAAGGGCTCGCAAACTGGGACGCTTACCTTACGACCAAAATACTTCGCACCCGGTACGAGTTGCTATGTAAAAGCGCAAGCTTTTACATCAATACGTGTATATATATATATATATATATATATATATATATATATATATATGCATGTACGAATGTACGAGTTTATACTCGTTTATGCAAATAAACGACTATACACTCACACATTCGTATACATATATGTATGCGCACACGCACACATATACATATACATATATATGTATATATAGAAACACCTACCCATCGGGTTTACAAACTAGTTCTGGGGTTGCTGCTGTTGCTGTTGGTCGAGGAGAGAAAAACGCGAGAGAGGGTCGCGCGCATGCGCAATTGGCGTTCAACCACCACCGGGAGAGTTTCGTGGAGAAAGTCGGGGGGTGAATTCCGCGAAGCGGTTCAGTATCCACCCGGCCATCAGCTGATCGATATACTCGTAGTCGGCACGCCAGGCGTACCCGCCGCGTCGCGTCACGCACGTCACGCATCGCCACCGAGCGATACGTCGTCATTCTCTTGCTCCTGCTTTTTTCACTCTCTTCCCTCCCTCTCTTTTTCCTTCCATCGACATTTTTTTTTTTTTTTCTCTTCACTTTTTCCATCCCCACACTCTCGCAAGCCCCGAACCGATGGGGCTGTAGTCGCGATTGCGTGACCGCGGGTGTTCTCGTTTTCTACTTTTTTTTTTCTTTTTTTTTCATTTTTTTCATATCTTTTTTTTTTACTCATTCCTCGAGCCACTCGGAAACCATAGTCCAGCTCCTCGTCGTCGTCCCAACGGTAATTAGTGTCGTCGGTGCGCGTTCGCCTCTTTCGACCAAGTGTCTTTAATTTTTGTTCTATAACGCTGAATATTTTATTTTTTTATTTTTTATTTTTTTCATTGTAATTTAACACGAAACGCAAAATTCGATATTTAGCGATCAATTTTAGACATTTGCCTCTTTCGACCATACGAGTGTGTGACATATATTTACGCGTAGAAAAAAAAAAAATTGAAAATTTTTATTTCATGCTAAACTTTGAAGATTTTTTCGTATTATCAAAAGGAGTTTGCCTCTCGAAGTCATTCGCACGAAGAAAAAAAAATAATAATTTGTAAATAATTTTTTTTCGAGTAATAAAAGAAATAATCGTAAAGATCGATAAAAAAAAAAAAAAATTATTAGAAGTCGCGATTTAGTATTAAATTGGACCGCAACGGTGATAAGGCCAGTTGGTGGTGGAGCTTGCGAACCCCCGAGAGACCGTCGCGCGACGCTCTTCCGTCTCACCCGTCGAGTGGACACGTCCGCGACACGAGGGGCGAGAGAAGGAGAGAACGAACCAGGTATGTTCCTCTTGGAGACTCTCTCTCGCGAACGTCTCGAGGCAACCCAGTTTTCTTCCTCTTCCCCAATTTCGCCTTTTCTTTAGTCTCTATACTCCATCGTGCACTCGACGTACCCCTCTCGAGACTTTTCTTACTATCACTTCTTATACGAGAGTGAGTGCCCTGATTGCTCGTGCTTCAAGAAAAATTGCTTCTGTCGCGAAGAGATTTTCAGTCAGTGTATTTATTTTACACCGATAAATTACGGCTCAAGATTTTCTACCGACTATCCTTCCTCCCTTCGCGTCTCAAGTAAATCCTATTTTTTTGCATACAATTTTGAAAAAAAAAAAAAAAAAAAAATTATCAAATTTTTCCTCCATTCAAAATTTTTTTTAACGATGCAATTAAATGCATTTTTAAAAATGAATTTTTAGCTGTAGCGATAGCCGAGACGTTCTTTCAATTTCACGAATTTTATCAACATTTAATTTTGTGAAATCTCGTAATTTATATTTGAGTTTAAATTTAACTGTCAACTTAAGATTGAGACATAAAAAAAAAATAATTATCGACGAACCAGACGATAATTTTCGGTAATTTTTCTTTTTAAAAGAATTTAACGAGAGAATACGATTTTTATAAAAATGTATATTCCCATATAATACCGCACGTCCGAGGTTTTTGAGCGACGTTTAAAAATGATTTCCGACGACGAGCTAGAAAACGTGCGGCGTAAGAAAATTCCGAGTATCGTTTACACGTAGGTCGGAATCGGGTTTCCCCTCGTGCATAATATCCCGAGGCCGTGAGCTTGGAACGATGTTGTGCCGACAGTCCGTTGTACCTCCGCTCTTGTTTCCTCCCTTTGTCGAGTTCTCTCGTATACGTGCGTCACCGCAGTGCGGTAGTCGAGTCACGCATTGTGTCCACTATTCTCGGGCCCTTCTCTTCTTCCTATTCCTCGATTAACGTCGTCGTCGTCTTCGTTTTCGCTTCAACCTTCCCCTGCCCCTCCCCTCCCCTCCCCCCTCCCGACGGTCGCCTGTAGTGCTGACCGAACGTAATACTCGGGAGAATCGATGCGCGAGAGATACGAAACTCCGGTGGGATACAATGCATCAGACTGATAACCCTCGGAACATTAATATTCTCCGAGTCGCGTCCAATGTGCAGGTGGCTCGTATAGGCAAATCGACCGCAGGGAAATCGAATCGAATAAATTTCGAAAAAAAAAAGAAAATATATAAAAGCAGACGCATTCCGTGTTTTGGTCCATTCGGATGGAAAAAGAATCGTAAATAGTTAAAATAAAATTGTAAAGTGGTAATAGTAAAAAAATAATAATAGGGAAATAGTAATAGTAAAAAATGGTTAAAAAAAAAGTAAAATAGTAATAGTCAAAAATGGTTTAAAAAATAGTAAAATAGTAAGTAAAAAATCATTTTAAAAAATAGTAAAATAGTAAATCGTAAAATTTTTTATGTTCGTTAGGAATGTTCTTGAATAACTGTATAGACAGAAATGACAAAACGTCGAGTTCAGTCTGTTTTATAATGTTTGGTGTGTAAAGTTACGACTGCGCAAGTCGAGGTCGCGATCCAGAATGCTCATCGATCGTCCGATCGATAAGGACGGTGCCCTCCGGGTCACATCAGCGCGTCTTTGTGTAGGACAGGAACAACCCCTTGTCTCGATCAGCAGCCTTTGTCAGCCTCTCGTGCGCTTATCGCGGAGTTTGTGTATTTGGCGGCTACGAGTAGAGTGTGTCAAGTCCCGGCTCTTAAGTTACGTCAGGTTCATTTTTCTACTTTGTCGTTTTTGAGGTGTCGACAGCGGACGACCCGAAATTTTCGTTAAAATATTATCGACAAATGCTCAAAATCTTGATCAACAAATTCTGCAGACTTGTCAACAATAAAATAAAAAAGAATAAAACAACCAGTAGTTCAATTATTAAATATTCATTGAAACATTGTAAATGAAAATAAAAAAAATCTCAAATTTAATTTCTCGAACGCTCAGTAAAAAAAAATATTCATTTCTTAATTAGAAATCCGTAAAGAAAATACAAAAAAAAAACCTCAACCGCTTGCATACTTCCGAACACTTCTGCTCTCCAAGCAAAAAATATTAAATTCTCGATTAAAAGTCCGTATAAAGAAAATACAACCGAAAACCCATCAACCGCTTACGTGCATCCGACGCGACTTCCGATGCTTCCGAGCGCTTCTACTCTCCGTCCAAAGATTTCTCAATTAAAATCCATATAAAAAAAATATATACAAAAGAAAAAAAAGACACACCAACCGCTTAAATACTTCCGACGCGACTTCCGATGTCTCCGAGCGCTTCCCCGAGCCTCTCATCCACCATTCTCCGTCCGAGGCTCGCGTACGCATTTGCCGGAGGCATTAAGAACCGAGAACACACGAGCGAGTCCGTTCTCGCATCCAGCGAGCCCCAGCGGGGCAGCGTTCGCGCTCCCGCCTCGCTTCTTTCTCCGTCTCTCGGTCTCCCGCTCTCCCGAGTGTATACATTTTCCCCCTCCGCTCGTTCTCGCGCTGCCGCTCGGACGGTGCCAGAAGACCTCGGCCAGCGAAGGTGGCCGAAGTGAGACGAAGGCGCGGCGCGCAGGGGGGGGGGGAGAGCACGGCATGAGGCAAAAGCGGTCGTAGAAGGAGGAAGAACTCGCGGTCGTTCTCGCTGGATGAAGCTCGTCGAGGTTCCCTCGCAAAACTTACAACTTCTCCGTCTTCCCTCGCGTCCGACTTTGAGAACGCAGCCCCGCTGTGTGTGCCGCTCTCTCGACGCGACGCGCCTCAACCTCACTGTGTGCTCTGTTCCCTCGAATCGCTCCGAGCCACTCTCAAGTTCACGCAGTTCCACGACCAACACCGTGCGACACACAGGTGCTGATTCAATATTCCCCGACGCGTTCCTTCGCGGCCCGTTAAAGTGGCATCGATCAGACTTTACTCTATCCCTACTCTTGAAAGTTTAGTATTTTTTTTTGTCGAGCACGTTTTTTTTTTTTTTTTTTTTTTTTTTTTTGAGACGTCAAGTGACGAGTGATCGAAGTTCCCAACCGTGACAGTGAAACATTCTTTCGACTGGATTATTTTTTGCTTCCGGACGAGAGAGACGAGAAAGAAATATAGTTATTTTGATTTTTCCGCAATATCCGAAACCGATCGATCGGGGACCGAAATTTACATAATTCTTTTGAGACGTTTGTTTTTATTTTACTAAATTTGCGACAAAAAATAAGTAAATAAAATGTACAATTGACAAGACTTTGAATCGAATTTTACGAGAAAAAAAAAAACCATGCTCGAACGATGCTCTCTCGTCGACAATACGGCGAAGATAAGAGCGAAACAGTGCTCGGGCTGAAGAATAAAGATTTTATTTATTTTTTTCCGATAGATTTTTCTCCACGAAATACTCGACGCCACGCTCTGGTGTACACGTACAATTGCGCCGGATGCGCAGTGACCTACCGCACGTACAACTGTAGTAAGGATGCACATACGAGCACACAGACGGGCGCGCACACGTAGGCTCAATCATCGTTTCGTCGGTGTTTGGCTCGCGTTCTCGTTTCCTCGGTTACGGCTTCGCCTCTCCCTCTCTCCGTCGCACGCCTCGGGTCTTCCCTGTCGCGACTCTCGGTCGCTCAGCGCGTCTCGCCAAAAGTTGAGCGTGGGTGCGAAGCGTTTCGTACACCTGTCAGGCTTATATTATATATTGTACCGTAATATAGTAGTAAATTATGCGTCTCTCGGTGCGAGAGACGAGTGCAACGATAATGGGGCTTTAATGATCAGTTAATATTCGACGTTGTTACCGAGACGACAAAATATATGTCAATTTTCAATTTTGTCATGCATGGAATTTCTTTATCACTCGCTGAGTCTCATAGATAAGGAGTCGGGCGGTCGACGCGTTGCATAATTGAGCGAGTCTCAAAATTCGATTTAGTGGGTGACTCGAGATTTTTTTGTTCAACTGCATTCGGTGGTTAATTTCGATCGGAAATTTGAGCTCAAGTTCCTCGTTAAGAACAAACATAAGTTCACAGTTAAGACCAAACTTACGTTTAAAGCTAAAGTCATACTTAAGTTTAAAGTTAAGGCCAAACTCAAGCTTAAAGTTAAGATCAAACTCAAGGTTAAAGTTACGACCATACTTAAGTTTAAACTTAAGACCAATCTTAAGTTTGAAGTTAAGATCAAACTTACGCTTCATTTGTATGTAAGTTTAAAGTTAAGACCAAACTTAAGTTTGAAGTTAAGATCGAACTCAACTTTCAAGTTACGGCCAAACTTAAATTTAAACTTAAGACCAAACTTGAGTTTAAAGTTAAGACCATACTTAAATTTAAACTTAAGACCAAACTTAAGTTTAAAGTTAAGATCGAACGAGACTTTCAAGTTACGGCCAAACTTAAATTCAAGCTAAGATCAAAAGCAAGCTTCATTGGTACTTAAGTTTAAAGTTAAAACCGAACGCAGCTTTCAAGTTCAGATCAAACGTGTCTAACGTAACGGTCAACTCTAATCCAAAGTTACGGTAAAACTTAAGTGCAAAACTACGGTCAAACTTAAGTTCAGAGTTAATTTTAGTTGGGATGTAAGTTCGAAGCCATGTTCGTGCTCCGCACTATAAATTCGGTCGCGATAATAA